>JAYESA010000012.1:22803969-23403969 GCA_036927795.1 Iris macrosiphon
AGTGATTTCCGGGTTAGTAGCCGAGATCACTAGGACCTCAGTTGTTGTTTTTATTAGCTTTTGGTACCGAATTTGTCCCCGGTTTTGGATTGAGACCTTGTATTGTATATGATTCTGGAAATTGTTATATTATTATTATTGTTGTTGTTGTTGTTGTTTTAGTAGCAGTTGTTTAGACTTTGGAGTTGTTAGATTTCTGTGTTATCTTATCGTGCTTAGATTCGTGATTTAGTACTTGTGATATCATTATCATATTGCTCCTCCATTTGGAGTTGAGATCTTGACAGGTACCTATATATTTATTGTGTGAGATTGTTAGCTAGATAGTAGACCTAGACAGTGTTCTACCGCCGATGCTGCGGCGTAGGTTGGACGTACCCACGACTCATGCCCGATTTTTCGGGTGCAGGTCATGACACTAGGTGAGTTCTTTTAAAGTTTCCTTGGCATAAACTCTTGTGCTTCCTTGCGGTGCTACGCCTCTATGACATGGCCTAAAGTCGAGGCTCCACCTTGTCGTGGTGTCATCTACTATAGAATTAGGTTCCAGCTACTTTGTAGTGCCAAACTACTTAGCATGAAGCCTTGTGCTTCTTTGCGGTATTACACCGCTGTGACATAGCTCGCATAGTCGAGGCTCTTTATCTTTTACCTCTTTGTGGTGTCACACCACTGTACCATGAGGTAACCGACCTCTTTGTAGTGCTGCCTACCACTCTTCATTTTACAGCATTAGGGTACATGTCTATGTGCGGTGATACGCAACTGTGACATGGTTCGGGACGCCAAGGCATTACCAGTCAGGTCCCGATCCCGCAAGGGCCATTCGTCCTCGCTTGGAGCCTTGCGGAACAGATCATCCTCACTCGGGCGTGATGTCGTGCAAGCCTAAGTTGCTCTTGCACAAGGCCAGGGCTTGAACAAGGGCAAGCGGTACTTGGCACAGATTAAAAATTGCTCAAGCTCTCTCTTAATTACAATAATGTTGTTCCATATATTATATCCCTTTATACAAAAATAGCTCAAAACATCTCAATGCATCACAAGGCATCGACTCTAGATTTTTGGCTCCTAAGGATGAGGCTCGGTTATCACTTCTGCGGACAATCCAGTACCTGTGAACAGAACTAGTGGAGGGTCAACACTTTAAAAAAAGTACTGGTGAGTATAAAGCAACGAACAGAAGAAACACTCTCTAAAACTAATACTAAGTAATCATGTTATAAAATATTTTATTACTAGTGATCTTGCTACTTTTACATAGGTTCATTTCATGCAGTTCAGGATCAAGTCAGATTACTTCTTTTTGAAAATATCTTTGAAAATCAGAGTTTATGTTCAATTTATTCAAGCATGCAATTAGGATTACTCTATCGAGACGTGTGCAGTATGTATCGTGCACCATATTTACTAACTCTTTAGGAACATAAGCTATCTCTAGTGGACTGTTCATCTCAGTTCAAGACAAAGTGCATCTAGTGGACTTATTCAATTCTGTTCAATGAACAACAGCATATTCAAGTAAAATAGATACATCTTATTAGCATTTTTGATAAGGAACATAAGGAATATGAATGATCACTTATTCAGTGATCCATACCTACAGCCGAACGGTTATCCCTGTAATAGACACACAAGTTAGCAACAAATTGCATATACATATGAGCTTCTATTTTCTATTCATCTCTGCATCAAACATTAGCTATGCAAGAAGGCTAACCTAACATGGGTTACCCTATGATTAGCAGTGGTGACTCAAGGTTCAGCTCTGCACTAGTACGCGCGTCTGTCAGTAGCTTTGACTCAAGGTTCATCTCTGCACCAACACAAACGACTACTAGTAGCTCTGAAATCAGGGTTATGCTCTTCACTAATAGACACAACACCCTACTAGATCACAAGGACCGTACCTCTGGGTACTCTCAAATATCTCCTCCGGACCGACCGATTCTCAATGCCCCTGGAACTGTTCGAGAGACTAATACCTTGTGCCAAGTTGTCCGAGACTAATGCATGACATAAAACATCTATCAGATAATTCTATAATATTGCAAGCAAACAATGATTAAGCAAACTTCTATCTCTTTTTCTTATCAATTGAGCGATAGGTTCAATCTTCTCATTAGATAACTAATAGCACACCCACCTAGATCACAAGGACCGTACCTCAGGGTTCACTATTAGTCTTTTCTCATTCATGTCAATCATCTTTAGCATATTATGTGTTATTTATACAGTTCTATCTTTTGCATCAATAACAAGCAAATATATAAACGATCTCTAATTAAGCAAGCATGGCATAATTCTTCTATCTCTTTTAGCTAAGCATGCAGTTCTACTCTTGTTTAGCATACCATATATGGACATGTTCAATCATTCTTTTACTCTTATTATTAGAATATCAATATTCGTTCGATAACCGTGTCAGTGTAACCTATCATGCAACATTCTATTCTTTTACTTAACATGACAAGGGTCTTTTCAATGACAAGCATTACAAGTTCTCAAGTTAAGCAATATAGGTTCTCGTTCTATCATTCTCATGCGAACATTAGCAACAAGCATTGTAAAACTAATATTTATTATTAAGGAGTGCAAGAATCAGAGAATAATGTTTTGTCCACTCACCTAGATCAATCGAATTATGTTTCGATCGAAAAACTCTTCGAAAAGGCTTTCACTTGAGCCAGCAAAGCGATATCTCTTGTACATAGTATCAACGCGAAACGAAAAACTATATTATCCTATCGAGGAACCTCATCGTGGTATCACCCACTATAGCTGGAGTTCTTACGCTCCTTTGTAGTGCTGAACTACCGTGATTCCTGTAAAGCATATGAGACATTCAAAATGTCTGAGAACTCATTAAGGCGTCCAAGCCATCCTCCCATATGACTTGATCTATACAAAGAACAAGTAGTAGAGAACAGTTGTTCTGGTTCTGTAACCCCTCAATATTTCAAAGGACTAACTATTGTTCCTGATATTCTCTTAGTTAATTATCGTTCTTTGAACCAAAAGCTAGATGTCTATTAGATTTCTCTTTGAACTAATAACATAAAACTTTATGGTAGAATTACAAAGACACAATATCAAAATGCCTTCTAATTCTCTATGAATTCACTATCATGCACCAAGTTGGCCTTTGCCAACTGCTTGGACAGCTTGTCCACTTTGTTTTGAGCCCTCAACTCATCTTCAACATGGATGGTGTGCAGTAGTTGATCAAGGATGACCTACTTATTCTTCCGGTGTATGTCCGAGATAAAGTTGCTCCATCCTGGTGGCAGCTTGGCAAAAATACCTTCCACGACGAGATCATCGACTATGGGTATGCCATCATCCTCAAGTTTTTGACGAACCTTGAGGAATTTCTTGACTTAAGGCAACATCGTCTTGTCGTCCTCAAACCGCATCTTCCAAACCTTTGCAGTCATATGGATCTTGTTGCGGTTCTCATCTGCCTTGTAATATTTTTCTAGTGACTCCAGACGACCTTAGCATAATTTATTCTGTTGTATGACTCCGCCAGATTATCCTCCATGGAGTTCATAATCAGCAACTTGTAGAGGTTGTTGTCTCTCCTCCACTTGTTCTGCTTAGCAGTTGCATTAGCAACCACCCGAAAAGTAGCATCATCTCCCTCAAGAAAAATAGGCTCAGGATCTGTCAATATGTAGTCTACGTTTACGAGTTGAATATTAAGGCTGACCTTAATCTTTCAGACATTGTAATGCTCCTCGTCAAACTTTTCAAGTTTGTTAAAACTTGTGTCGAGAAGATTTGTACGGTTGTTCCTCCATCTTTTCTTCGGATCTTGTTTGATATTGTTAGTCCCGAGGCTTAATCAAATTAAAGATGGAAGAAAGGGTCAGAAACAGAGCTTCAAGCAAACTTTATAGTCTACCCTCTGTTTGACTTTGAAGTTATACTCGAGACACAGAGGCTTTAGCAAATAATTTTTCCCTCTTAAGAACTCGATTCCAACAAATCACAATAATCCGGTTAACTTTGATTACAACTTCCTGAAGACTGATCTTCCTTGTAATCGCAGTTGCACACGGACCAAACTGACCACAATGATAGAGGAGAAAAAAGATGGATCTCTTCTTGCTTGGGTGATGAAGATCACCGTTTCTCAAAGCAAGATTCGCCCCACACGATCTGCTCCCAGTAATAAGCAAGTTCTCAAACTACTTCTGGAAAGCTTGTGTCACCTCCTTTCAAGACTTGCACGAACTCCTGGACTCCAATAAAAGCGGCATCATAACCTCTTTTCGTCTCTCTCTCTTTTTCAACGTAATTTCTCAAACGTGCTTCGAAGAGAGTATATATAGAGGAACCTGGCCGCCCTCTATTTTTGGAAAGATAGGAACGAATTTAATTCAAATTCCATAAAAAATGTATCTGAATTAAAGACTTAATCTTTGCACAACAGATCATATCTGGCAATATGTTGTCTATGCACAACAGTGCAACAACACAGCGCATATCGGCGCAACAGCCTAGGAAGCAGCGACACATAGCCGTGCATGACAGGCATAGCATACGCATCTCCTGTGCATACGCCCGCGCAACGCCCGCTCAAAACCCTGCTCATGCAAATCGCACACGAGCGCCGACGTGCTAAGTGCAAAGTGTGCCAACAAAGCGCCACTTTACATCCGAGTCCGAGTCCGAGTCGCTAAGCCCCTTTAGGGCTTAGCTTCTAAGGAAATTTCCCAAAAGAATGACAAAAAGCATAAATACTTTCTTTGAGGAGTTAATAATTTTTTCTCCTAAGAAAATACCTACATGGCATCCATGTGCCCCACCACACCCCATGTTCATACCTCAACACAAGCAAAGATTTATATTGAGATACCCACTTGGTAGTGTAGACAATGTGGGACTAAAACATCTTAGTCCAAAGGCAAAAATACCAACAAATTTAGCCCGTACCAAAACAATTGGAAAAACTATATCAGTGATGTAGGTATACTTTCGACATCTCTATCAGTACACCGTTGGTATAGTAATAAAGCCATGTTTTGTTCCAGAAAGGTTCTGACTCATTTTGACAATTTTTTGGTATATCGTCGATATACCAATGTCGGGGTTGAAGGCAAATTTTGGATGTTATATTAATACCGTTGGATCAAAATCAATGTACTTTTTTTTTCGAAATTGGTATGCTCTAGATGGGAATTTTTTTTAACCCTGATCCCTAAGCGCAATAATCTAAATGTTGTAATTTTCTAATAAGAGGAAAAGGTGGATCAAAGTTTCTGGGGTTGATTATTCGAATCAAGATCGTTTCGAGGAGTTCTATAATGATTCTTTCTCGTCTTCTTGTAATCTATTTTTTATTTGATTAAAATATTGCGGTAATCCATGTGGATTGATGGAGTAGTTTGTAACAGAACTGGTGTACTTTCCTTTAATTCATTAGTAGAGACTTTTTTGGCTTGGACTTCGACTGTTCCATGGTTTTTTCTGTCAAAATTTTTTACGAATTTTTTTTTCGTGGTTACGTTGTGCTCTTTTCTAACTTTCGGCGTATTTAGTTTGTACAATTTTTTTGTCCTCACCAAGTTCCGTCGGTTCGGGAGAACGGTTTCTGCGTTCATTTCCAACATTTTTATTTTTATTTTTTTACTTTCCTGATTTATTTTTTCATATTTTCAAACTTCTCTCTTTTATTGGTTTGCTTTAAACATGGAAAGAAACGCATGAAAGTTGTTCGAATGGGCTTTCAATTCATGTGTGTTGCAAACACACTTACTTTGCCAAATTTCTAATATATATATATATATATATATATATATATATATATATATATATATATATATATATATATATATATATATATATATATATGTTGTTTTTATTGTTGGAGAAGAGAATATATCTGAAAATATATCAGATATCTGGTGGGAGTTGAAATTAATTTTGTTGATGATTTGTTGCTATCTGTTGGTTGTTTTGATTTGTTGCTATCTATTGGTTGTGTCACTCTAATAAAAAGCAAACACATTGTAATCTTTATATACAAGAAATAAGAAAAATATCCTCTCTTCTCCCGTGCAGTAGATGGTTACACTGGCAACCGAAGCACGTATATTTATGAGTTTGTGTTTGTTCTATCTGTTTGTTTTTACAACATCGTATCAGAGCAAGGATGTTTTAGAGATAGTTTGAGGGGTTGAAATCCACGTCGAAGTCAGATCTTCTTTTCTGGTAAAAAATTCCTTTATCAGTTTACATTTTTGCTGTTCATTAATTAGTTGTTGCTCTTATAATGGCTGAATCTGATGCAAATTCAGGTTGGAAGCTTTCATCTGTACTTTTGGATGGCATCAATTATGTTATGTGGTCTAGGGCTGTCACATTATCACGTGGTGTCAAGACAAAATTGTCGTTTGTGAATGGTACTAAAAAATGTCCTGCAAATACTGATAGTGGATATGAAGATTGGGTATCCAGTGATTAACTTGTCCGATCATGGTTACTCAATTCGATGGAACCTCGTATTGCTATGATTTTTTCTTTATATTTCTAAAGAACTATGGGACTCAGTAGCGACATTATACGAGAATCAAAATAATGTTGCACGTGTGTTTGAGCTAAAAATGGAGATTGTTGTTGTACAACAGGGCAAAAAATCGTTCACTGAGTATCTTGGCCAGTTAAAAAATTTGTGGGATGAACTAAATATATATCGCCCACATACCACTGAAGCGAAAGTTCTTATCCAAAGGGCAGATGAAGACAAAATATTTTCCTTGCTAAGTGGCTTGAATCTGGAGTATGAGAGCATGAGAAGTCAGATCTTGATGGATGCTAAATTGCCATCTCTTTCAAGTGTTTGTTCCACTATTCAACGAGAAGAAACACGTAAGAAAGTCATGAATGTTGGGCAGAAGTCTACAATAGAGAAGGTTGAATCAAGTGTATTGTTGGTTGAGAAAGAATGTGTCACGACCCGCACTCGGAATATTCGGGCACGAGTACGTGGGTACGTCCAGCCTACGCCGCAGTGTCGGCGGTAGTACGCTGTCTAGGGCATAATCACAGGTAATATAAAATCTAGCTCATTCACAATAATTAAACAGACAAGGAAATGAAAGGAAATGCTGAGATTTTATAACCAGAATGTGACAATCAGATCCAGAGTTATTACAGAACCAGAAATTAAATCGGGGACAAACCCGATTACTAAGATGAAAGGAAATAAATAACTACTGCTGGCTACTCCGCAGGAGTAGCCTCCTGTGTGGGAACCGGCTCCGCAACTGTATCACCCGCTGCCTCATAGGGGCCATAATAGGTGGGGGCAAGGTTCTCATCATCGCCTAAATCAACGGATCCAGTCAGGAAAGGAGCAAAGTACACAATGCACAACAAGATTTAGACTAAATATTTGTGACAGGTAGAAAATAACTGACTAAGCATCATGTTGAGAATATGCATAAGTAAATAGTGAAATTAACTGAGAAATAATGCTATACATCAGGACTAGAAGTAAAATATGATTAATTGCTATAACCAGAAATATGAGTAAAATAGGAATAAATGTGACAGGAAATGTAACTGCAACAAGACAACAAGAACTGCAACACGACAAGAACTATGTGCGTGAACTTGTGTATTTAGAATACATAGTTGGCATGTAGGGGTTTATAAGGCTAATAAGGCCGTCATAGACGACTAGCAGTCAGGAACAATCAGGAATAAGGCTGATGGTACAGTCGCGTACCAACAGCTAGCAGTCACGACAGGGGGAAGGGTAACTACATGCCTCCTAGTATTCTCCCACCCGACACGAAAACAAGACATGAAATCCAGTATTCAAGACATTAAATCCAGTATTCTAACACTACGCGTAATCATCAATGGTACTAGTAAAGCAGTGAATTAATTATCACAATATAAAGATTAAACTTGAAGTGCAGGTACTTGCTTGATGTTTGGATCCAAATACAGTTTTGTGTCTCGGGGAAATTTCTAGAAATGACTCCGTATGCTGAAATAAACATTACCATCGTGCTCAGAAGATATCAAATAGCTAGAAACGCCTGTCCTTGGGTCCAATTTGGAGACAAGGGCAAAACGGTAATTTTGGGTCAAAATGGGGTCCGCATGTGGGCCCGGTTTGCACCGAAAAACGTGTCAGGGTCAAAGGTCTCCAAATTCACCAAACATAGTGTCAACAGGTCAGAAACGATGATACGAACCCAACGGAACTTCCAGAATTGGATTCCGATGAGCCGATCACAAAATCGCCCGTTCGAGTGGGGCCTGTGGGGCCCACGACACGCGATTTCGTCAACGTTCTCAGAATCGAACCAAAATTGACCCACAGGACCAGCGTATCTCTACGAGTCCGATGGCGCAAGTTTCGTTTCGATCCGACGTGTGTGCACGAAGTTAGGGTGAATTGCAAAAAAGTCGGATACGGGGCGATGTCCGCGGATACGCGTTGATTCCGGTGTGCACGCACACCCGAATCAGCTTCCGCGAAATCTCACACGTCCGTATCGACGGCGCGCACGTATCTGTGAAGACCGCACGCGACCAAGTCGTCCCGTTTGGCGGGGCGTACTCAGTTCCGGGGTGAAACAGGGTCTGGTTTTTCCTGTTTTTGGATCGCGGTGTGCGATCACTACAGGACGCGATGCCCCGAGCGGTTTGTCCGGGCACCGAGAGGGTCATACAGGCTTCACAACGCAAATTTACGGAATTGAAAACGGGGCAGCGAGGAGAAAGATATGAGTACCTGAACAGGACCCAAAAATCGGAAAAAACCGTGTCCGTGTCGTGCCCGACACAACACGAAGAATTGGAATTAGGGTTAGGGTTAGGGTTTTCTGCCGGCGGCGGGGACGGCGGAGACGGCGGCTGGGCGGCCGGGGGTAGTGCGGCGAGGTGGCGGCGCGCCGGGGCGGACCGGGCGGAGGCGGAGAGGACGCGGGGGCGGCCGGAGGTGGCTCGGGGAGCTGCCCGAGCTGCTGCTGCTGTCGTCGGCTGCGGTGGCCGCCGGAGAGGAGGAAGGAGGAGGGGCTGGGCGTGGCGCTGGCGGCGTGGTGGTCGACGGAGGGCTGGCGGTGGCGGCGTGGTGGCGAGGTGGCGGTGAGCGGCGGAGCAGAGGGGGTGAGACGGCGGGGGTTTTATAGGGAGGAGCGAGGGAGAGGGGAGGCCGAGCAAGGCGGAGGGGCCGGGGGTCGTGGCGGCGTGGGCGGGCGGTCCGTGGCCGAGCGGAGCGGGCGGAGCGCCGGCAGGTGCGGCGGAAGACGCGGGCGGAGCGCCGGCAGGTGCGGCGGAAGACGCGGGCCAAGGCGACTGGGGAGACGGGTGAGGGGAGCCGGGTCGGGTCGGGCTAGCGGGTCTGGCCGACCCGCCCGACCCGCTAGGCCAGGAGCTGGGCCGGGTTAGGCTGGGCCGGGCCGGCCCAATGGGCCAGGGTTTAAATAAAAATAAATAAATTCTAATTAATTAGATAATTAATAATTAAATAATTAATTAAATAAATGAATAATTAAATAAATACTTTTAGGTGTTTTAAAAAATATGTCCGGGGCCCAATAAATTCCAGAAAATTTGTCCTAAGTCCAGTTTTTCATTTTACACCCAAAAATATTATTTTCATAATATTTTAATATTTTATTATCTATTAAAAATCATTTAATATTTAAAAACTCTGATTTTAATTACAGAAAATTCCCAGAAAATTCTAGAAAATTGCGGAAAATCCAATTTTAATATTTTTGAAAAAATCAGGGGCTTACAAT
Organism: Iris macrosiphon; assembly: GCA_036927795.1. Classification (NCBI taxonomy): domain Eukaryota; kingdom Viridiplantae; phylum Streptophyta; class Magnoliopsida; order Asparagales; family Iridaceae; genus Iris; species Iris macrosiphon. The sequence goes on from JAYESA010000012.1 coordinate 22,813,740, forward strand.
CTACCCAACTTATAAGAATTTCGTCCTCGAAATTTAAAATATGGCAGGGTTCTCTCTGTCCAATCTCACTTGATTACAGGCTAACGGGTTTCTCTCAGGTAAACATTGCGGTCGCTACCCAACTTAGAATTTACCTATCTATCCTCTAAGGCTATACAACTAGTAAAGCTAGATCCCAACTTAATTAATCATGGTATTGAATCTTTAAGTCTTAACACAACACATCACTTATGGTATTCCTTAGTCATAAAGGGTTATCAACAATTCGACCGGTCTGAGGGGTATATCTAGTACTATCAAACTTATACCAAGCACAGTATTTTGTCTTTCCGAAATAAGGGAAGACGAGGGTCAATAATAAGAGTTCAAGGGCGAGGTGGTAGAACAGAGGCATAGGGATCAAGGCGTTTAAGGAATTCTAATGGGAATTGTCAGGCGGTTATGGATTGAAATCCTATTCTGGTAATCATATATTCGCATGCTCGTATTAGTACAGTTATGTAACTGATACGATATACTCGGTCATATTTAGGGGCAAGTATACTAGTCAACTATATATCTCAATCCACGTAAAGTAGTCGTGCGAAGTGCGAATCAAAATGCACTAAGGTTGATCAGACCGTAGTACACTGATTCTGAGTAGACACTTGTATTAGTGGGGTTGATCAGGCCTCAATAATACATGTGTCATGAACAAGCCCGATAAAGGGTAAGCTTGCAAAACTAGGCTATAAAATAGCAGCATATGTCAAGTTCAGCAAAATTAAGTGCGCTAGATAATGATGAAAATGAGGTACAAATTATTGAAGTTCACAAAATAACACAAAATAAGCACAATAGCAAAAGCCTCTAAAATCTCTGCAGTTATCAAATTTAAAAGCATACCAGGTTATTTAGCAAGTTCAAAATTACTAGGTTGGGGCTGAGGTCACGAACCAATAGGCACGAGCTAAACAATACTAGAAAAGGCAGCTAGAAAAATCACTTACGCGCATTAGCTGTTCCCAGAGTCTGCGTGTTCTCCACGGTCATCACGTAAGCTTGTCCGCATCCTGGAGCAGCGGGACAGTCCCTCACTTGATGTTCTGTTGATCCACAATATAGACAGGCACCCAGTCTCTTCCTACAAACTTGCCAGGTGTGACCTTGTTTTTGACAAAAGCCACAAGTGGGAACTCGTTGGTTCTGTCCTTGAGCTTGGTGTTGGGGTGCTGCGGCTCGAGGGAGAGGACGCTGGGTTTGCTGCGGGGACCTCTGCTGTGGTTGTTGTTGGAACGGGCGTTTGTGGGGTCCCGTACTTCCAGTATCTCTTTCCCGTTTTAGTTTATGCCCCATGTCTCTCTCAACACCTTGTGCCACGCTCAAGATTTCCTCGTATGTGCGAGCTCGGCTAGTGGTGACAGCAAGGCGAATATCAGGAGACAACCCCTTCTTGAATCTACGGGCTCTATCTTCAGGGGTACGAACCATAGATTCTGCAAATTGGCTCAGTCTGCTAAATTCAGCAGTGTACCCATCAACAGAAAGATTACCTTGTTCCAGCCTCTCGAATTGACTTTCGAGAGCTTCCCGAGCCACTTCGGGATAGAATTTCTCCTTGAATAGCCTCTTGAAGTCCTCCCAGGTGAGGTCAGGAGCAGAGAGTTGGGGTTCGTCTCTAAACCAGGTCCGAGCTATGTGAAACAGTTGCAGGCTTGCAGATTCCACTTTAAGGTCATCAGGGACCCGAGCAGTCTTCAGGATTCGCTCCACATTCTCTATCCATTCATCGGCATAGAGAATACCTTCAGTCCCATAGAATTTCAGGGGTTTGAGGTTCTTGAAGTCTTTGGCACTTCCTGGCCTCTTTTGTGGCGACTCCTGGGACCGAAGAGCTTCTGAGAGGCTGGTTCGTAGAAGTGCAGTCTGTTCTTTCTGGGATTCTACGAGTCCCTGGAATACTCCGAGTAGCTGTGTCCCATCTAAAGTAACTGCTGGAGTAGATGGAGCCGGTGGGAGTGCAAGAGTTTCAGGCACAGTCTGCTCAGCTGGTTCTGATGTGCCTCCTACTGTGTTCCTCGTCTGAACCATTCTGTAAGATTAAGGGATATGAAGATTTAGAATAGATTACTTGGAAACCAAGGGCGATAGGAAAATTGATCAGGAATGATATCAAGAATTGGAATAAAGATCCTATTCTGTGAATGAGGTTTTTCCTAAAATCCTCAATCTTGTTGCAGGCCTGTTCGGTCCCTAAGTTGAAACCGAACAATTTAGTCGTTTGACCTGCATGGGCCACCACAAAAACGTGTCACGACCCGCACCCGGAATATTCGGGCACGAGTACGTGGGTACGTCCAGCCTACGCCGCAGTGTCGGCGGTAGTACGCTGTCTAGGGCATAATCACAGGTAATATAAAATCTAGCTCATTCATAATAATTAAATAGACAAGGAAATGAAAGGAAATGCTGAGATTTTATAACCAGAATGTGACAATCAGATCCAGAGTTATTACAGAACCAGAAATTAAATCGGGGACAAACCCGATTACTAAGATGAAAGGAAATAAATAACTACTGCTGGCTACTCCGCAGGAGTAGCCTCCTGTGTGGGAACCGGCTCCGCAACTGTATCACCCGCTGCCTCATAGGGGCCATAATAGGTGGGGGCAAGGTTCTCATCATCGTCTAAATCAACGGATCCAGTCAGGAAAGGAGCAAAGTACACAATGCACAACAAGATTTAAACTAAATATTTGTGACAGGTAGAAAATAACTGACTAAGCATCATGTTGAGAATATGCATAAGTAAATAGTGAAATTAACTGAGAAATAATGCTATACATCAGGACTAGAAGTAAAATATGATTAATTGCTATAACCAGAAATATGAGTAAAACAGGAATAAATGTGACAGGAAATGTAACTGCAACAAGACAACAAGAACTGCAACACGACAAGAACTATGTGCGTGAACTTGTGTATTTAGAATACATAGTTGGCATGTAGGGGTTTATAAGGCTAATAAGGCCGTCATAGACGACTAGCAGTCAGGAACAATCAGGAATAAGGATGATGGTACAGTCGCGTACCAACAGCTAGCAGTCACGACAGGGGGAAGGGTAACTACATGCCTCCTAGTATTCTCCCATCCGACACGAAAACAAGACATGAAATCCAGTATTCAAGACATTAAATCCAGTATTCTAACACTACGCGTAATCATCAATGGTACTAGTAAAGCAGGGAATTAATTATCACAATATAAAGATTAAACTTGAAGTGCAGGTACTTGCCTGATGTTTGGATCCAAATACAGTTTTGTGCCTCGGGGAAATTTCCAGAAATGACTCTGGATGCTGAAATAAATATTACCATCGTGCTCAGAAGATATCAAATAGCTAGAAACGCCTGTCCTTGGGTCCAATTTGGAGACAAGGGCAAAACGGTATTTTCGGGTCAAAACGGGATCCGCATGTGGGCCCGCTTTGCACCAAAAAACGTGTCAGGGTTAAAGGTCTCCAAATTCACCAAACTTAGTGTCAACAGGTCAGGAATGATGATACGAACCCAACGGAACTTCCAGAATTGGATTCCGATGAGCCGATCACAAAATCGCCCGTTCGAGCGGGGCCTGTGGGGCCCACGACACGCGATTTCGTCAACGTTCTCAGAATCGAACCAAACTTGACCCACAGGACCAGCGTATCGCTACGAGTCCGATGGCGCAAGTTTCGTTTCGATCCGACGTGTGTGCACAAAGTTAGGGTGAATTGCAGAAAAGTCGGATACGGGGCGATATCCGCGGATACGCGTTGATTCCGGTGTGCACGCACACCCGAATCAGCTTCCGCGAAATCTCACACGTCCGTATCGACGGCGCGCACATATCTGTGAAGACCGCACGCGACCAAGTCGTCCCGTTTGGCGGGGCGTACTCAGTTCCGGGGTGAAACAGGGTCTGGTTTTTCCTGTTTTTGGATCGCGGTGTGCGATCACTACAGGACGCGATGCCCCGAGCGGTTTGTTCGGGCACCGACAGGGTCATACAGGCTTCACAACGCAAATTTACGGAATTGAAAATGGGGCAGCGAGGAGAAAGATATGAGTACCTGAACAGGACCCGAAAATCGGGAAAAACCGTGTCCGTGTCGTGTCCGACACAACACGAAGAATTGGAATTAGGGTTAGGGTTAGGGTTTTCTGCCGGCGGCGGGGACGGCGGAGACGGCGGCCGGGGGCAGTGCGGCGAGGTGGCGGCGCGCCGGGGCGGACCGGGCGGAGGCGGAGAGGACGCGGGGGCGGCCGGAGGCGGCTCGGGGAGCTGCCCGAGCAGCTGCTGCTGTCGTCGGATGCGGTGGCCGCCGGAGAGGAGGAATGAGGAGGGGCTGGGCGTGGCGCTGGCGGCGTGGTGGTTGACGGAGGGCTGGAGGTGGCGGCGTGGTGGCGAGGTGGCGGTGAGCGGCGGAGCAGAGGGGGTGAGACGGCGGGGGTTTTATAGGGAGGAGCGAGGGAGAGGGGAGGCCGAGCAAGGCGGAGGGGCCGGGGGTCTTGGCGGCGTGGGCGGGCGGTCCGTGGCCGAGCGGAGCGGGCGGAGCGCCGGCGGGTGCGGCGGAAGACGCGGGCCAAGGCGACTGGGGGAGACGGGTGAGGGGAGCCGGGTCGGGTCGGGCTAGCGGGTCTGGCCGACCCGCCCGACCCGCCCGACCCGCTAGGCCAGGAGCTGGGCCAGGTTAGGCTGGGCCGGGCCGGCCCAATGGGCCAGGGTTTAAATAAAAATAAATAAATTCTAATTAATTAGATAATTAATAATTAAATAATTAATTAAATAAATGAATAATTAAATAAATACTTTTAGGTGTTTTAAAAAATATGTCCGGGGCCCAATAAATTCCAGAAAATTTATCCTAAGTCCAGTTTTTCATTTTACACCCAAAAATATTATTTTCATAATATTTTAATATCGTTTATTATCTATTAAAAATCATTTAATATTTAAAAACCCTGATTTTAATTACAGAAAATTCTAGAAAATTGCGGAAAATCCAATTTTAATATTTTTGAAAAAATCAGGGGCTTACAGAATGGAAGAAAAAACCATATGCATCAGAGAAAGGGAAGAATTTTTTCTATAAAGGAAAAAAATGAGCCTTTCCAATGTGAACATTGTGGAAGGCTTCGACACACTAAAAATTTTTGCTGGGAATTGCATCCACTTCTCAAACCTGAAAAAAATAAAAAGACTAAGCTGCTGTAGCTGAGACATCATCAATATCCTTGGATCAATTGGGTCATCTTATTCGTCAGTTTTCTAAGTATGTTTCTTCTGATAAAGGTCTAAGTACCTCGACTCATGTGTCAGGTAATCATTTTGCCTATCTATCTTTGTTACTTAAGCATAATTCTTGGAGAGTTTACACTGGGGCTACTGATCAAATGGAAAATAATCCTTTCTCTGTAAATAACTTTGTCTCAAATTATGTCAAACATGATGTTTCTGTTGCTAATGGATCATTTGTTCCAGCTATTGGAAGTGGAAAAGTTAATTTTTTTCCTTGGTGACCACATGTCTGATGCCCTTGTTGTTCCTTCATTTCTAGCCCAACTTTTGTATGTTGGTAAAATCACTAATACATTAGACTGTGATGTAATTTTCTCTCCCACTTCTGTTGTATTTGAGGATCGAAAGACAAAAAATATGATTGGAGAAGGAGTTTATTCGGATGTGTTGTATTTGCTGAATCCTCCTAATAAGGCATATCATACCATCCGCTTAAATGAGAGTCACATTTTGCATAGGCGATTAGGGCATCAATCCAGTCATATTTTGTCAAGCCTTTGTCCATCCATCTGTTATGACTCTGTGTCATGCCCCGCTTCCTACATCCCCAGGCTACGCCCCATATGAATACTACCATACTCGTATCAGCGATTGTCGCCTGTTAGTCTCTTTTAGAATAAAATGCAAGTCATGCTATGGTGATTAGGCAATACATCTAATTCATGCCATTCTAGTTAATATACAACTAGATAAGTCTTTACAATAACTTCTCTTTGATGTACATAGTTTCAGTTACAAACTACTTGGTGCTATATATCCTGGAATCAATTGAAGATTATTCCTCGATCTCGTCCACGTTGTAGAGAGGTAGCATTTTCTCATTTGCTTTATAACTCCCTAGTGAACAATACTAGGTCGTCAGAACGATATGCAAGTTCTCGGCCAAGAACGGTAAGCAAATAAAAATATGATAGTAGGATAAGAAGAATGACAGTTATAAAATAAATAAGAAAGTAAAGTATAATATAGAGCCCATGACTTGAATAGTTCCTAATTTAATATTCCTATAGTTTCTAACAATTCAAGCATCACATATCCTTACGTCACTACCACAATACACAAATAATTTCCCTAAATGATGATGATGCAATTTGGAGAACAACCCTCAAATAACCACTTCAGCTAGATTTCCGCCAACAATCTTGTTTACCAGGGATTAGGCTGTGACTTGATGGCACGGTACTTAGAATCCGGCCCTGCCCTCATGGGCTTAAATATTGAATTCACCTATTCGATGGTTTTTAATCAAAATAGTTGCGCTTATATTCAGGTAACTTGAACAGGATGGCTCGGGGTTGTGATCCGGCCTAGCCCTTTTTGGGCCAATCTTGAATTCACCCATTAGATGGTTTTTGAATCAAAGTAGGTGTATTTATATTCAGGTGACTTGAACAGGATGACATGGGGTTATGATCCGGCCTAAACAGGAAAGTGAGCTAAGCCTCACCTGCTCACTTCGCGAGGCCTTACGAAAGAGCTTTTAACTGCTGATCAGCCATTATATATATATATATATATATATATATATATATATATATATATATATATATATATATATATATATATATATATATATATATATATAAGTATGTCGCGGGATTTTGTAGGTGGTTATTTATGTTGTTCTCCCCCGCCCCATGCTTCTAGCCTAAATCTACAAACAATCCTTAATCTATTTTCTTGTATACAGGTTTCTGCTCTGGGTATCGCTTTAACCATTGTTTATATAAAGAGCATTTTCGGGATAATACAAGATACACACCTTTATTTATCCGAAACTCAGAGTACAGGTGTTAAGCTATCAACACAATTATTAATTTATACAGAGCAGATTATCAGGTATTTAGATTTTGTTGAGTGGCTTGTGTCCTTGCCCTACGTATCCTAGACTTTTACTAATTATTCTCTAATTAAATTACAATCGTTGGTGGTCTGTTGCAAAGGATATGTATATCTAAGGTTTAGAGTTTTGGGATGTCGACGATATTTCTGGATATCGAAATATTGGTTTAACTCCCGAAATTCTTAAAAATTTCGGCAGAGTCCCCTTTATATTTCGGCTTCCAAAATTTTTATAAGTTATAAATTCGACCCGGAGCAACCCTCCGTAGTATTCTCGGGCTCGCCGACCCCTTCGGTGGAGCAACTCTCAACACCGGAACACACGCAATAGATTATAAGTTTATCGTAATGGAAATGCTTCTTTCATACCTTGACGGTTAGCTAATTATTTATTGCGCAATCGTTGCCTTCCAACACTGCACAGGTTTTTAAGCAATACATAATTCTCAGTAAATAATTTAAATTCAAGTTTTCGATATGTAAGGAATTTACTATATGCATATATTAGAATTTAGGGTGCAAGGCCTAAGACTTGTCTTTGGCAAAATTATTCATATTTATATACGTACTATAAGCAACCTTCTATAAAATAACCAATTTTTAATTTAGAACTTATGTAACTAAAGTTACCCTAACCTACGGCATATACGATACATTCTCAAGTTAGATAATTCTAACGAAATATGCTAAAATGGGTGTCATTCATTTTTGGACAGAATTAAATTAACTTAATAAATTGACTAAATGTCGAATTCTTTATTTAAAACTTTGTCGAGTGTAGTTTTATGTTATTTTAATAATAGGTTTCCACTTTTCATGTATCCTACATATATATATATGCATGTATATTTATATGTTATTAATGCCATAACATTTGATTAACCACGTAAATGCAATTTTCTTATATTCCAACATAGATAGATTATAAAAGGAACACGTACACACACACACACATGTCCATATCTATCTAGATTTAGGTATATATGCATAGGAATGATATATATACATATGTATGAAATATATAAAGGAACACATACACACACCCACATCCATATCCATCTAGGTTTAGGTATATATACATAGGAATGATATATATATATATATATATATATATATATATATATATATATATATATATATATATATATATATATATATATATATGTGTGTGTGTGTGTGTGTGTGTGTGTGTGAATTTGTTATTTGTAGGGATATATATATATATATATATATATATATATATATATATATATATATATATATATATATATATATATATATATATATATGTGTGTGTGTGTGTGTGTGTGTATGAATTTGTTATTTGTAGGGATAAATTGTAAATATAATTATGATTATCGTGTCTCCATTTGTGTCCTACCTAGGGCATCAAGATACGCGTACATACATATATATATACACATATAGATTTATGTATTCACCTATATACACAAGTGTTAATTTGTTTACAAATCTTCAAAATACCCATTTAATGAATTTTTCTAATTAAATTCTAAGGAAGAGAATAATGCAAGGATGATGACTTGCCATGGTTTTAAGCGATCTAGGGTTCTTCCAAGTTCTCCACTTTGGCACCTAGTTTCTCCCCAAATTTTCTATGAGAAATTGACATCAAATTATACTTTAATTTAGGTCTAGGAGAAGGGTTGGGGAAGGAATGGGGGTTTTACCTAACTTTTGGAAGAAGAGAGGAGAAGTCGCAAAGTTGGAGGAGATAAAGCTCGGCGACGTGCGGGTCCGGCGACGGCGACGTGCGGCTGCGGTGGCGTCGGCGGTGGTAGAGCGGTCCGGTGTCGCGTGGGTACGACAGCAGCAGCGGCAGCCGCGGCCGGCTACAGTACAGTGGCAGCAGCGGCAGCAGCGGCAGCAGCGGCAGCAACAGTAGACATGGCAGAAGCAGCAGCAACAGTAGGCATGGCAGCAGCAACAGTAAATTGAAGGAGTAGGAGGAGAATGAAGATGAAGGAGGAATATGGTTTCCTTAGGGGATTAAGTAGGGAAGGGTTAGGTTTATTGGGAATGCCTGTTGGTTTTCTCCCCCTTCCCAAAGATTTCGGAAATTTGCACAAAACCCCCTCTCAATTCCAGAATTGGATGAGGCTAGTTTGCAAATTGGTATTTACATAAGCCTAAGATATTAATTCATATACATATATATATATGTATGGATTGGAGAGATAAAAATAAAATAATAAAAATAAAATAGCAGTTATGATACTCTGAAGTTTGTTCTATTTCTCAATTTGCTAAACAAACTCGTTTGCCTTTTTCTAATTAAGTGGCTGAATCTGAAGAGTTGTTTGAGTTAGTCCACTCTGATTTGTGGGACCTGCACCTATTGATTCTTATGATGGATATAAATATTTTGTTTTATTTATTGATGATCATTCTCGTGCTACATGGTCGTATTTGATAAAATCTAAAACTGAGGTTACTACTGTCTTTAAAGATTTTTATACTATGGTGATGACTCAGTTTGGTGCTAAAGTCAAAAAATTTCGATCAGATAATGGTACTGAATATACCAAAGGATCTTTTCCAGAATACTTACGTAGTCAAGGTATAATCCATCAAACCAGCTGTGTTGGAACACCGCAACAAAATGGGGTGGCTGAGAAGAAAAATTATCACATTCTTCAAACCACTCTGGCTCTTATGTTTCAGTCAAATGTCCCTAAGCGATACTGGTCTCATGGTGTCTTGACTGCAACATATCTCATTAACCGTCTTCCTAGTCGAGTTCTCAAGTTTAAGTCACCATTGGAAATACTAAAGAATCAGAAACCTGACATCTCTCATTTATGAGTTTTTGGGTGTGTTTGTTATGTGCATCAACAAGAAATACATCGAGATAAGTTAGCCCTCGATCTCGACAGTGCATTTTTTTGGGTACTCTTCAACACAAAAGGCAAATGTGTGTTATAATCAATCCTTGCGAAAATTGTTCTTTCTCAGGATCTACGATTTGTTGAAACCCAGCCTTATTTTATGGATGTAAACGAACCTGGGAATAGTTCCCAGGGGGAATCTTTATCCGGTTTGGTACCACTTCCTGTTGTTTATGATGATGTTTTAGTAGAAACTACTAATACTCCATCAGTGGAGGTTCCAGCGCCAGATGTTTCCAATATAGAGGTACCAACTACAGATGGTCCTCGAAGATCAAGTAGACAAATACGTGTGCCTAATAAAATGAAAGATTTTTTTTCACTTATCACACTATAGCTCACCCTGTGCAGGATTATTGACATATGATAATATTAGTCAGTCTCACTTCGCTTTTTTGAGTTTAGTTATTAGTCATCAAGAGCCTAAATCCTTTCGAGAAGCAAATCTCATTCCTGAATGGAAGAAATCTATGCAAGAGGAACTCGAAGCTCTAGATGAAAATGAGACATGGAAAATTGTTAAATTGCCTCCACGAAGAAAAATAGTTGGATGTCGTTGGGTGTACAAAAATAAATACAGAAACGATGGCACTTTGGAACGACATAAGGCCAGGCTTGTTGCTAGAGGTTTCACCCAAATTTACGGAGAAGACTATAAAGAAACCTTTGCACCAGTTGCAAAGATGAATACGTTCAAAATTCTCCTTTCTTTAACAGTTAATAAGGACTGGAAGTTATTTCAAATGGATGTCAAAAATGCTTTTTTAAACTACGATCTGGAAGAAGAGGTGTATATGAGCGTTTCACCTGGACACAGGCAAGCAGCTAAAGTGGGCTTGCAAGTTGAAAAATGCAATATATGGGCTTAAGCAATCTCCAAGAGCTTGGTACGAAAAATTGAGTTCGGTTCTAGTCCAACACGGGTTACAATGTAGTATTGCAGACCCGTCATTGTTCGTAAGAAATTACACATCTGGCATAATTATTGTTTTAATTTATGTTGATGATTTGGTTATCACAGGAAGCGATCAGAAGAGATTTCAAAGCTCAAGAACTTACTACATACGAGGTTTGCTATTAAAGACTTGGGAATTTTAAAATATTTCTTAGAATTGGAAGTTGCCAACTCAAAAAGAGGTTTATTTCTCAATCAAAGCAAATACGTGTTGGACCTATTACAAGAAACAAGGAAGTTGGCCATAAAACCATCTGCTACACCTATTGATAATGGAAGTAAGTTAGGTGATAAAGGTGAATTATTTTCTGATGTTTCCCAGTTTCAAAGGTTGGTCGGTAGACTCATCTACCTAACCATCACCCGGCCTGATATCTCTTATGCAGTTAGTTTGGTTAGTCATTTTATGCATGCTCCGAAGATTCAACATATGGATGCAGTTACTCGAATATTGCAGTATTTGAAGGGATCACCAGGAAGAGCTATATGGATGCGTAACAATGGGCATCATTCCATCATAGCTTACACTGATGCTGATTGGGCGGGAAGTCCAGTTGATTGAAGATCCACGACAGGTTATTGTAGTTTCGTTGGAGGAAATTTAGTCACATGGAAAAGTAAAAAAGCAAAGTGTGATTGCTTGTTCAAGTGCTGAAGAAGAATATAGGGCTATGGCCTCAACGACTCGTGAGATTGTTTGGCTTCGAGCTCTATTGGGAGACTTGGGTTTCGATTCACCTAAACCCACCATATTGTTTTGTGACAATCAAGCTGCTATACACATTGCAAAATATCTAGTATTTTATGAGTGCACCAAGCATATTGAAGTTGATTGCCATTATGTACGAGAAAAGGTGCAAGGCAATATTGTTTGTACTTCTGAAGTCCGAAGTGTTGATTAGTTGGCTGATATTTTTACAAAGGGCCTTCCTGCTCCCAAATTTAGCAAGATACTCTCCAAGTTTGGCTCGATTGATATCTTCACACCAACTTGGGGGGGAGTGTTGTTGGAGAAGAGAATATATCGAAAAATATATCCGATATCTGGTGGGAGTTGAAATTAATTTTGTGGATGATTTGTTGCTATATGTTGGCGGTTGTGATTTCTTGCTATCTGTTGGTTGTGTCCCTCTTATAAAAAGCAAACACATCGTAATCTCCATATGCAAGAAATAAGAAAAATATCCTCTCTTCTCTTGTGTAGTAGGTTGTTACACTGGCAACCAAAGCACGCATATTTGTGAGTTTGTGTTTGTTCTATCTGTTTATGTTTACAACAATATATATATATATATATATATATATATATATATATATATATACACACACACACACACGACTTAGAAACGATTTAAAACATGAGCCGTCTAAGCCATATATATATTATCAATTATTAATATATATAAAAATTAACTACCGTATATATTTTGTTCTCGAGTAGTTGAGAAAAAAAATTTAAAACAACCTGAAGATACAACTATTCCTAAAATATATCCAAATTTAAATTATATTTAAACTAAATACATAGTATTATCTAATTAAATGTATATCCAAAATTCAAAATATATATTTATAATAAATCATAATAAAAATTCATTCCAATTATATTTAAAATATTCTAATATAATTTAAAAATATTTCTAAAGTTTTAATAATATTATATTTTTTATACGTACAACGCACATAAATTTACTAGTATATATATACACACACCTGTACTGAAAAAAAAAAAAAAAAAACATGTTTAACTGCCACTAGTTATTATCAGTACGTAAGGTTTTGAGATGACAACAAACCATTCTATGAAACTAAAACTTTTGAAAAAAAAATAAAATAAGAAATAATTTACAAATGACAGGATTCCATATTCCGAACATCAGAAGGCATGAAAGCTAAAATCAAGAGGAGAGCAAGTATAGCAACGGGAAGCAACAAGAACAGAAGAGGTGGCGGAGGGAAAGGTGGCATGACCAGTGGCAGAACGAGCAGCGAAGCTGTGACAAAAACCAGTGCCACAAAATATTCAGGCTGAAGTAGTTTGCTGCAGCACCACAGCCTCTCCCGCTCATGTGGTTATTTGCATCTGCAGCTCGAGCCCTAGCCAATCTGCCACCACCTGCGCCTTTCATCACCGATAGCTAGTATAATAACTAGCAACCTGCTGCTCATCTGAACTTGTCTGTAGAGTAGATTTATCGATGATGATTATGGTTCAAAATCCAGTTGCTTTTATTTCTGCTTCAAAGTCTGAGTAGAATCAAACATAACCTGTTAAGAAAATAGGAACCGGGAAGATTGAAAGAAAACAATATAACATAACACGTGCAGGCCTGGACTTGATATGATGCCTATGAGACGGCCATCTCAACCCAAAATTTTAGAGGTCACAAGAATTTTTGATACTATTTAATGTATGTAATTCTAGTTCTCAGCTAAAACTCAACAGCCTCATTCTAATGTTTTAGTCTGCGTAAGAAGATTTTTTTTTTCGCTACGTTATAGAATATCCAAACGTCGTATATCAGAATACCAGAGATAAGTCGGTTAGTCAGAGTAAAGAACTTTTTTGGTGTAGTCGATGTCAAGATTATTTTTTCTTCCACCACTCTTACTCTACTCTTCCGTCGTTGTAGCAAGAGTGCAATCAACCTTGAAAAGAACCCGATGTTTAATAGTTAGCTCAACCATATTGTAACTCGATATCATCGTATACGAGATATGCTTGAGACGAAGGACCCGACATTTAAGAAGGTCCACACGGAGGACAATGGAGCAGATATGCTCATGAATGTTCTACCAAGAGGAAAGTTTGAGTATTGCAGCCGAATCGTTGGTATGACGAGCTCCTCCACCTAGTTAGGAAGGGGAATATATGTTGGTGTTGGGTGGAATTTCCAACCTACATGGAGAATATTTCGGAGTGCGACGAGCGTCATTCGTATGTCGGAGAAGCTCGGGAAGCTAAAGTCGTTGAAGTAGCAAAAAGTTACAGTTTGAGATTCTGCCAAGACTTCAAGTTTGGTCAGACTTCAGTCAGACCGAGTTCGGTCAAAAAATTGTCGGTTTTAGATAGAACACTTTAGCATGTGGACGATCGAGTTCGATCCGAATTCAGTTCAAGCCGAGCAGAATGATTCTGATCAGGTCATACCTAACTCGGTCCGAATTCGGTCTATCGAGCTGAGACGAGTTCTTTGTGTTTTATCTATACCGTTGGATTGTGTGGACGGTCCAGTTTTGTTGCGAGATTTCGAGGAGACTATATATTGATATTTTCTAACCTTAGACCATCATCAGAAGATCATCAGGAAAGATTTCTGAAGTCTTAGACAAAGAAGAGATTGGTGGCTACTTCGAAAAGAGACAATTTCAGATAATATTTCTCGTCGTCTCTTGTTCTTCGGAAGTCTGTAATTTATTTTTATCGTCCAAATAGTTGTGGTGATCCAATTTTAGATCGGTGAAAAGGTTGTAGAGGTTGTAGTACTCTAATTCAATAGTGAAGGCTTTTCAGGATTGGACTCCGATTGTCCTGTAATTTTTTTCCGTTAGGATTTTTCACGTCAAAAATTGTTGTATCTGCGTTTTGACTTTTATGTGATTTTATTCGATTTAATTTTCGTGCGATTTACTTCAGTTCTCTTGTAGTCTTTTTAATTTGAAGAAACAATTTTTGCATTTCGTTTCCAACATAAATAAATATATATTTGATGTCTTTTGAATAATATATATTTGATTCCTTTCAAAATTTTGGGTCTGGGCTATTGTCTGATCTGTCCTGGTGTCAGTCCTAGTCCTAGGCTTAGACCTAGTCCTAGTCCTAGTCCTAGGTATTGAAAATGAAAGTTACGAAGGTCCAATGTCATGAGTCACCATATAAAGTTATGAAAGATGAAGTTGGCTGTCGATGGTTTTCCTACATTCACGAGTTATATTAGGTTGAATGTATGAATTCAACTTTGGGGTTACGAAAAGTCATGTAAACCCTTTATAAATGATGTCTTTGTCTGATTGTGAAGCCAAGTTTCTAGTATTAAGTAATAGGCTTGTGATAATTATTTCATATGTCGTAGGTGGAACTCTTAGAGAGGCCTTCAACATACCATTATCTGTCATCATCTGTCCACAGATGGAGAGGGACAGATGGGGTTGGATATTATTGGGACCCATGGAGTTCTTCCAATTCCTAGTCTAAAAATTGCACAATTGTTTATGGACTATAAGTTCCTAGCTAATTTTTAACTTAATATATCATGGACTTCCATAATTATTTTACAAATTGTTATCATTAATTTTAAAGCTTGTAAGTTAATACTATGAGCTATCATTCATTTTATAAGTGAAAAGAAAACTGTATTATCGCTTATTAACTTGTATAAATGTTTCGTGGGATCGTGGTGTGTTGATTACAATGAGAAATTTCTGTGAAGATGGACACAGTTCGAATTTTTCTTTGGAACTTAGTTCCTAATTCGACAAAAATGACATATAAAAAAAAAAAAAAATTTAAACTAGTATAACTGGCAAAATAAGTGGGATCTAATGTCCTGATGTTAAGTGGGCCGGATTTGCCCCGATCTTACCCGCTTTTGACTAAGTTCGATCCGTCTCTTTGAAATTCTTATGGCCGCGTCGGACTTTAAAATAAATTGCCGGCCCATACACGGCTAGTGCTAGTCCAAGTTGAGTCATAAGCATTGATTGGGTCTGGGCCGGTCTAGCTTGAATTTGACCGGACTAGTCCAGTTGAATGTCTGTCCGCAAACAAACACTCCGTAAAATTATTTTGAATTCCGGTCCATTTTTTCTTCACTAACCAATTATGTTATGAACACAAACCAAACTTGGTAGAAGAACATGGTTTATCCGGTCCGACTCCCATAACATCTCTAATATATACTGTTAAGTTACCAGATAAGTAATAGTTTTTGGTATTAATTCACAAACTTAAAAATTTGAATTTTCATTATAGTAGTTCATGGTATTTTGTTAGCGTAAATTCGAAACTTTATTTCTCTTCTTTGATCCCTCCTTATTCCAAACTCCGGTCAGCCCTCTAAACTTCTATTTAATTAGCTAGAAGGGGAAAAAAAAACAATCAAAACACATGCATGCATACTAAAGACCTTCAACATAGTAAGAGCTTGCTTAATTAAAAAGCCCCAGAAAACATTGATGACAAAGAAGGATAATCGGCTCTACCTGTTCTATCGATGAAAGATTCTTTGGCATAGCATCAACACCAAAAATAACACGAAATGAATTGAGAACAAACAAATATCATGAAGGTCGTGAAAGAAAGAAAGTTGGTTGGTAGTCAAGGAGGAGTCATTGGAAGTTCAGGCTAACGTTGGTTTATTCTAGTTCTTCTTCATGACTCGTGCATGTATCATTATTATAATATTATTATCATGAAGAAAACGTACATGTCTTGGACGTGGTGATCCGGACCCACCAATAATTTCTCCATTTCGTAGGTCACTTTTCGTCCCATCCAAAGTATATGAATATTCTCTCTCTATTGAGCAGAAGATGGGGCCAGCCGTACATTTATGTGGATAGTCACTAGGGCTGGATACACTGCATGTTCTGTCAATCCATGTGTTGTTGGCATGGCATTGTTCATCATCCATGGCGTGGCTTTCTGTTTTCTTCTCGAGTCGTTGGGTACGGACCACGTTGCACATCCTTTTTTTTTTTTTTTTTTTCTAATTTTTAAAAAAAAAATTCTTTGTGAGTGGGTTCACACACAACTCATCCTAGTTCATTCAAGTTCGAATTCTTGTTTTCGCCTTTTGTTTTAAATGAGTTTGGAATTGCTCCTAGAGCAGCGAGAAAATGAACAGTCAGTTCTGGCACAAAAGTCTTTTTTGTAATTAAATTTCTAGAAACAGCACGATTATATAGCCAAAGGAAAAATGTCGTGCCTAAAACAAAGAAACTTTGCACAACCAGCTACATGCAAAGACTGTGGAAAGTGGCCAGCTTCCTATTTGGTCTTGACCTACCTCATCTATTTTGCATTCTGCAACCGTATTTTTCTTAAGAACTGTTTGGTTGTATGTTAATATAGTTGTATAATTGGAGTAAATATCAGTAAACTCTTCTGTCGTTTGATAAGTTTAGGAGAATTTTTTTGACGTTAAGTTCTTTAAAGATCGACTATCCTCTTCAGTTAGATAAGTGATGAATAAGGTTGTTTCTGAGTATGTGCAAGTAGTGCAAACGAACACGATCCCAAAAGCTGGAAGGTCTCAAAATTTTTAACCTCTCTATACATATTACTAATGTGAAATCTTAATTTATAAATTTAGGCTTTACTATTTTTTAGAAACTGCAGTAACATGATCATTATAATGTCAAAAAAGTCCTATGTTTTAGACTTGTTAAAAAAATTATTTTTAGTATTTGTACAAAACCCTTAAAATGTCAGAACCGGCCTTGATAAGCTCATGTGTGTGGCACATGACCATTACAAATGACATAAATGTCCCGTCCTCTACCTTACTCAAAATTTTCATGCATTCCTTCTTTTCTACGTAAGATTGACGGCCAGGGCTATTTTCTCAACCCTTCATGTTTTCTCCTACCTTTCCTGTAATGCCCCGCTTCAGAAGGTGCACTACGTGTAACGACCCGCTCCGTTCAATCCAGAGAGCCGATTCAAATGGTGCAAGTGTTGTGAACCATCCCGCCTAGCTCGGCGAGATGACTCGTTCGATGTTAAGGCATTCAGACTTAGCCTTCAGATGAAGTACAAACTTAGACTTATCAGATGCGCGCTCGGAGTCTCGCTCGGCAGATGCGAATCATCGCTAAGGTGGGTGGCACCGATGAACCTGTCTCTGCTTACACTACCAGAATAAGCGAGATTAGCGACATTTTTTAGCGACGTCAACGTAAAACGTTGCTAATATTAAATATATTAGCGACTCTGAGAAAAAAACGTCGCTAGACATCACTAATTGGCGACATATATCGACGTTTAGCGACTGTAATTCAGTTTTTAAAAGATTAGTCACTATAAGTTCAATTAAGGTCGCTAAACGTCGCTAATATATTTTATTTAGCGACGTATTTATTGACGTATATCTTTTAGACCTTTAGCGACGTCATTAGCGACATTACAGACGTCGCTAACTTAGCGACGTCAATATTGCGTCGCTAAATAACTTTTATTTAGGGCTGATTCCCCCCATTTTCTTCGATCTCTCCCTCTCCCAAATTTAAACCCCCCTTCCTCCGGCTCCTCCTTCCTCCTGCTCCCCTCCTCCCTCCGGCGACCCCCCTCCGGCCGCGTCCTCCCCCCTCCGCCGTCAGCTCCTCCTTCCTCCGTCTCCCCTTCTCCCTCCGGCGTCCTTCCTCTGGCTCCCCCCCTTGGTGAGCTCCTCTCTCTGTCTCCTTTCTCTGTCTCTCTGTCTCTCTCTCTCTCTCTAGCACAACACAACACAATACGACATGACAAGACATGACACACTAACCCTAACTCGAACACACACACACGCACGCGGACACACTAACACATGCAGACACTAACCCTAATACTGACACGGACACATGGACACGGACACGGACACGAAAATGACTCTTCAAACTAGTCAACACTAGTGATCTTGCTCGAGCCTCACATTTGTACACTGCTCCCAGGGTAGCCTCACTGATCACCTGCTACTGTACAAAGAACTCGCACATACTATTATGCTAATGGTTGGTGTTTTTGATACTCTAACCACTTGTACTTTGCTCATAATCCCTCACATCCCCCACACTCGAACTAATGTACTCCCAGGTACACGAACCCAATCCAAAACTTGGACACAACAAGGTGTTGTGCCCCTAACATGCAGTGTACTACCTGTAATACCAAGGCAGCTGCATATCAAAACTCCATCACTCAACAACATCAACAACAACAACAACAAGGATATCTTCTGCTGACCCCAATGAAGAGCTGCACACAGTTCTTAAACACACTCTAACTCCTTAACCTCTGATAACCCGACTCATTCCCACAAATGCTGTTTGTAGTGCTCTAGATGCTGCTCTTGCTTTTACACATGCTGCTTGTTGTGCATTGCTGTTGTAGTTGCTATTCTTGCTGCTGCAGTTGCTCCCCTTGCTGCTGCTGTGCATCCCCTTGTTGCTGCGGCTTTTCACTATAGTGCACAAGAGTGTACTGCGACTCCCTCTTGGCCTGCACAATACTCCCACATCTCACACTCAAATCCTGGCCTGCCCACTGCCCTTAGTTGCTACTGGCCTGCACCGATGCACCAAATTCCAAAACTCTATTGGACTGCCTATTATTTACTGATATCTATTTATGATTGATACTTTGGTATCATTCGAGATATCAATCTACTGATACCTCAAGTCTCCTAGAACCTGACACTCAAGCTTATCAGCAATAACACTTTGCGTAATATTTCTCGATTTCACAAAACAGTTCACTGCAACATTTGCACTGATACTAAGTATTAGTGCTCCCTTCATTTCTCCCACTCAAGATTATGGCACCATTCATTTACCGATCACTCCTTCAAACTAGTCAATATTTGCACGGATACTAAGAATCACACTGTATGTAACAATTTATAGGACACATACTATCATTTTTGCAGAAGTATCTTGAAATGGATATGAATTACTATCTGCATCATCATTCGTGGATGTACAACCGTCATCCTGATGACATGTGCGGTGTGCAAAATGAATTTATTGAGGGTGTACAGCAGTTCCTATAGTTCGCCAAGGTGTTCCCTCAGTACATGGACGGTACCAAAATTAAGTGTCTGTGTGTGAGATATCGCAACTTGAAATATCTTCCAGAAGTGGAAGTCACATATCATTTGTACTCGAAGGGCTTCACGCCGAATTACTATCAGTGGACCACGCACGGAGAACTTGTGTCTTTAGCATCAGAGTCATAGCCTTATGTCGAGCCGTATATGGATATCCACAACCACGCTGCTTACGACGACGGGTGGGTGAACATAGTTTTTGATGCGGCGGAGCTTAGTTTCAATCCGAACAATTATTAAGCAGCTGTGGAGGCACCGAAATCTGATGCTGCAAAGTTTATGGAGTTGCTGGAGAATGCAAGGACTCCACTATATCCTGGTTGTGAGGATCATTCACCATTGGAGGTGGTTAAAAGATTATTGTGCATCAAGTCCGATTTTAACATGTCGCAAGAATGCTATAATCGACTGATCGATTTGATTATAGAGATCTTGTCCGAGGGTGCAAAGTTGCCTAAAGACTTCTATCGATCTAGGAGGATGGTGAGATCGCTCTGGATAAGATACGAGAAAATTGATGCATGTCGCAACGGGTGCATGTTGTACTACAAAGACGACAAGGATGAAGATGCGTGCAGATTCTGTGGTGCTGATCGCTACAAGGCCACTAGTAGAGAAAAGTCTGTCGGTACAAGGAAGCCTACCGATTCGATGTACTACTTGCCTTTGACGCCGTAGTTGCAGAGGTTGTTTATGGTTAAGGAGACTGCAGAAAATATGAGTTGGCACAGGCGAAAACAGATCGAAGGAGTATTGGATCATCTATCCGATGGAGAAGCATGGAAGCACTTTGATCGAGAGTATCCAAATTTTGCTTCGGATCCGCGTAATGCCAGATTGGGACTCTCCTCTGACGGTTTTACCTCATTCGGACTTTCGGGCTCCAAGTATTCATGTTAGCCTGTGATCGTCACTCCGTACAATCTACGCCTTGGATGTGCATGAAGACTCTATATATGTTCCTAACCGTTATTATCCCGGGTCCGAACAATCTAAAGAGGAACATCGATGTGTATTTACAGCCTTTGGTAGATGAGTTGAATCAGCTGTGGGAAGTAGGTGCCAACACATACGATGTTTCTAGAAAGCAGAATTTTCAGATGAGGGCAGCACTTATGTGGGCCATCAACGACTTTTTGGCCTATAGAATGTTATCGGGATGAAGCACTCATGATCTTCTCTCATGTCCGTATTGCATGGACTGTACTAAGGCTTTTCGTTTGAAACTCGGAGGCAAATCGTGCTTCTTCGATTATCATCGACAATTTCAGCCGTACCGGAGGAACATGAATGCTTTTCATACGGGCGTTGTGGAGAAGGCTAATCCACCGCCAAGATGGCCCGGATACACGATATTGGAAGAGGTAAAAGATTTACCAAGTGCTATCGAAGAGCCTGCTAAGGGGTACAAGTGTGACGGATTTGGTCGCACCCATAACTGGACGAAGAGGAGTATATTCTAGAATTTGCCATATTGGAGCACCAATCTGATCAGACATAATCTTGATGTCATGCATATCAAGAAGAATGTGTTTGATAACATAATTAATACTGTAATGGAGGTAAATAGGAAGACGGAAGATAATCCGAAGGCCAGGTTGGACTTAGAAGAAATATGTTGACGTCCTGCATTGCATTTGATAGAGGAGGGGAATGAAAAGCTCCGAGAAAATACGACAAATATCAGAAATCTAATGATGCAAAACTCAAAGTATTCAATGCGTCCAGAAAGCCTTCGAAGAAAATGAAGGAGAGATATTTGAATGACGACGAGCTAAGGGCTGCTCAATTGTATATATTACTCAATTGCGACAAGGATGAAGTAGAAAAGCTAGAGGGATAAGTAATTAATACGTCCACGTTTACATTATCTCAATGTAATAGTATAAGCTACTATTATGCTACTAATCAGCAGTTGCTTCATTGTTTTTTAACACATATAATGATGAGTTGAGGTCGGTTAGACTCTACGTAACAGACAAAGAAGTCGAACAAGAAATGAGATGCCATTTTTCTTCTTGGTTGAGCGCATATGTAATGTGCTTGGTAATTACTTTTTATTTTTGTACTTGCAAAATAAATAACTTACTATCGCTACTTTGATATTTAGGTCGATCGTCTAATAACACCGGAGACTAAATCTATTAGAACTCTATCCAAGGGACCAATTACTGCGTTAAAATATGGCCAAGTTTCTGTGTGAATAATTTTAGGTTCAAGTTAACAAATGCTCCTATCAGAGACACCTTTCTGGATCTTGATTCCACGAAAAATAGTTATTTGTGTATCAAATCTTCGAACTACAAAGACGTTGATCCAGGCAATTAATTTCTTTGGCATCTTACGAGAGATTGTGGAGTTGACATATAATTATGGCACATAACCTGCTAATATCGTGCTATTCAAGTATGAATGGTTTGATCCGATTCAAGATCAAGGTTGGAAAATTGACAAGCATGGCCTTGTGGATATAAACTACAAGCGTAGATATCAAGGCTATGAACCATTTATCCTATCATGTCAGGCTCAGCTCGTGTACTTCACAACTTATCCTAGAAGGGGGATAGCAAGGTCGGATTGGTGGGCAGTATGTAAGACTAAAGCTAGAAATACCTTTGACATTGACGAAATAGCTTATCAGGAGGACGAGCTACCTCTTGTAACAAATATTGTAGATGTTGACTCAACGGAAGTTAATCATTACACTAGTAATAATGTAGAGGATGTAGAATTATCCGAAGAGGAAGACGAAGATGAAGATGAAGTAGATGAAAGTGAAGACGAGGAGGAGGAAGAGGAAGAGGAGGACGTGGAAGGCGAACACGATAAATTTTCTGAAGATGATTGAAAATAAAATATTTTTCCGTAGAATATAGCTATATTTTGACTGTAGAATATACTATGTTGACGAATATATGTATTATATTTTGACAGCAGAATGTACTATCAATTTAGACTTGTGACACCAATGGTTATTTACTGTACAATTCTTTGAATGCTGTGAGATATGCATGATATTTTGACTGTAGAATGTACTATATATTTGTGTATTTCTTTATTAATCATATGTTGTTATCAGGTATGACAGGACGACGCGGAGGGTTCGGCAGGTCCCGAGGTAGACAGAGTGCTCCTCCGGTACTGCCTACTGTTGGTTATGGATCCTCGTCGCCCAGTACTCCAGTATATCAATCAGTCACATCTCCGACTGCGATGACGTTACGTGGCTTCACTCCTAGGACGAGTAATTCCAGGCCTTATAGTACTCCCTCGTCCAACGTTTCTCCTGCTGACAAAATCATGAAGACAGATCAGCATGTAGAGGATGTCGTGCCGACGTTGTCCCAGCATTAGCTAGATCCTCCATTCGCACCTCCGGAGGAGACGAGGACAGAGATTTGGGCCGATAGTACAAAGTAAGTCAATTAGATGGTTTAGCGTTCCTTCTGCCACCATAGTTCTTTATTTATCATATATTAACTTTTTTGATTAAAATAATTATATCGTTATATATATCGTCCATCGTCGGTTCAGAGACGCCTGGGCCTATTTCTGAGGAACAACTATGGTGGCCCTAGGATCAACTACTCTGAAGCTCCGGAGGAGAGAAAGGCGTTCTGGTTTGCGCACTTCAAGGTAAAAGTATATTATATAAATTCTCTAATTATGCATATTATATAACTTATCCGTGATACTCACTAAATTATTTATTGTAGCAAACGTATTTCTATCCTCCACACTGGGCCGAGTTAATCAAACGGATGTTTCCTGCCATTGTCGCCAAGCTTATCTGTGATGCTCTGGATGACCAGAAGGCTCATGATAATGCTGGAAAATTGATCCAAGGTTGGATCAAGCCTGAGTAGTGCACTGCGATGAGGGCTAGATTCGACGATCCGAGGTACAAGGAAAGGTCTGAGAAGGCCAAGGCGGCTAGGCGGAATGCTGCAAAGTGGTGTGGTAGCTCGATTCCGATGATGGAACATTTTCGTCGTTTGGTATATTTTTTATTTAAGATATATTATTTTAATGTAAGTACGAAAAAATGATAGTAGAAAAAATGTATAATTTTAGTACTAAATAATATATTTTAACAGGTACAGAGGGGTGAGGATGCAAACATGGTGACCGTCTTCTTGGCCACCCATCGAAAGGACAAAAATCTTATTGATGAGAGAGTCTCGCAGACCTATGTAAGTATTACTTTACTTTGTGTTAATTTTAATATAACTTAGGAAATTATCGAGTATCCAAACTTTTTTAGGCCGAGTATCTTAGGCTGCGTGAGAGGACGACTGCTAGTGCACCTACAGCTGGAGAGGCTGGAACTTTCTCGCTGCTCGCTCCAGCTCCGTCGGCGGACGAGCTGTGGGTGACCGCCGTTGTTGGTCTCCAGAGGGGTACGTACTACGGTAAGGGATCCTATGGCGCCCTGGTTGCGATACAGTCATCTAGGGCCTCCCCGACAAGTGTGCATTCCCCACAGCCTTTGCAGTCGTCGGCCAGAGTCCAGGAGGCCGTTGACCGTCAGATTGTGTCTCTCCGTGACGAGTTGCTACGAAGGATGGAGGAGCAGCCCCGGTCCCAGCCGCATGCGGACTATCCAACGCTTATTGCACGATTTGATATGCTCGACCGCAGCATCATGGAGCTCTGGGATTTGACAAATGATCTTATTGCCTCGACAGAGCGCAGCGTGACGGAGCTGAAGGCATCATAGCTATCCATGGGCGAGAGGCTGACGATGATACAAGATTCAATGGTTCATAGCAGTACGAGGCTGTTATCTACCATGGATTCTTACAACCAGCGAATCGTAGAGTTGGAGCGGATACGTCCTCCTGGTGCGCCTACATCGGCACAGACTCCACCGACGTCACTGCCTTCTCCATCGACATCGGTGTCGATTTTACGGGAGCAGTATGATCTGTTCTTATCCTTCATGCGCCTCGGTGGTTATCCTCCTGCAGATCCGCAGTAATATGGATATTTGCTGTATATTTGTATTCTTTGTACTATTTAGGATGAGACTCAGTTGTATGGATATATATTTACTATATTCTTTAGGAAGATATTTATTGGATATTTTATTTTCTTTAAATTTTATTATAATATTCGTATTAAATATATATTAATTTACCGGTGTTGAGTGTTCAACCCAAGGGGCTGGCAAACTAAGAAAATTCAATGGAGGGTTGCTCCGGGTCTATTTGTACAGATTGTGAATTAATAAACTGCAGGAATAATAGTTAAAAAATAATTCAGTATTGAATTTTTTTATTTTTTATTATAGCATTAGCGACGTTTTTAGCAACGTTTAGCGACGTTACTGACAGTCGCTAATGTCGTCGCTAAATACGTTGCTAAGTTGCAACGTTACTGAACGTTGCTAATGATGTCGCTTAAGACGTCGCTGAAACGTCGTTGTATGTCACAAGTTGCTGACATGGCAGTATTGCCAGGTTATTAAAGACGTCGCTGTAACGTCGCTACAAAAGTCACATACGTCGCTAATTTGTGACATACAACGACCAATGTAAACGTCGCTAATTAGCGACGTTGAGTCGCTAAACGTCGCTAATCTAGCGACGCACTTACGTCGCTAAAAAATGTCGGTATAGCGATGTTTGGCGATATTTTTCCTGTCAGCGACCAGCTTAAAGGCGACTTCTATAAAATGTTGCTAATTACGTCGCTAAAATAAATTAGCAACGTTTATTGATCATTTAGCGACGTTTCTTTACGTCGCTAATTTGACTTTTTCTGGTAGTGTTAGCTTGCACACTTAAGAAAAGAATGATACATATTAGTTGCTAGACGATAACTTATGCATGTTAATAAAAGATATGAACGCACATAGCTAAGGGAATAATCCTGCCTTATCATATATATAGAACATAAAATTTACTCGCTATCTGCATAACCTAAAAATAAAATGTTACATAGAGTAGTTTTTTATATATACCACAAAGTTGTTCTGATTTATATATTGATACACTGCATCACACAGAATGTGACACGGGATAGAGTAGAGTCATATTACATACATAAACAAGAAAGGTGGGATGGAGTAGAGGCATACTGCATTACCTGTTAATGTCAGACTGGATGTGTCGCGGGTGCGTGTCACGCCCCAGTCCCAAAAGTACACGGGACCAGGCCACGTGGCAATAGCCAGCTTACATGTCTTCGAGGATATCCCAATTTAATGGATCCAAAAAAAGTGCTACGCTGTCCTATAATGCTAACAGATACAATATCAGTCAATAATAGGTAAGCTAATCTCATCCACAATATAAAGAGCAAGATGTACTACATAAACTGCTGGACGATAAACACCAGTCTTAAAATATTATAGTACAACCAATAATGTCTGGTGGGAACAAACCCACTACTATGACTAAATAAAGTACTGAAATGATAGATAAAGATAATGGCTAGGGCATCAGCTGACTAGATAATGATGCACCCAATCTAGGCTGAGGCCTACCACTGGTCATGGGAACTCTGACGGCTGCACCTCTAACTCCTCAGCTGTAGCAAATCTCGTCTCCTATCCGGGGCCATATACTGTGGGGTAGAATGCCTCGTCCAAATCTGGAAAGGTACCAGGTCCTCAGAGGGACGTAACAAGATACATAGAAGCATGCCATATATAAATACTGAATAAAGTAAATGCAATAAAGGGTGTGCTAACCAATCTAAGTGAATGCAATTGTGAGGACAACTTTGGTACGTATGAGTAGGTGTAGGCATAACGTCCATACCGCTCCGAAGAACGAGGAATCTGAATAAAAGGGGGTCATTGGATCCGTGGCTCCTTCGGATGCTACGAGTTCCAATGGGTGTATCCCATACGCCTACTAGTGGTCCTCCCCTCCCAATGTAAATATGCAATCGAATACTCGACGTGCATACCACGCATCTAGGTGCCAGTCTCTACTAACATAACATATGAACCTGAACTACGTACTAACCGTGATGCATATCACACGCACCGATAGCTAGTCGAATATGCGGACCCGCATCCCAATATGAATATTACAGTGAAACGTGTAATGTGTCAGGTCCTGGAAGATATCAACATATCCTCCTCACTGTAATGAGTCTACTAGTGACTAGGACAAGAATACTAAGTTATCGACGCATCCGTCGATAGCACCCGAATCAATATCGGACGCACACAGTCATATGAAATAGAACAGCAACTAACATACAACATATGCAGCATTAATTTAAACAGTAGGAGCTGGGCCTCCGGCGCACTCGGCCGGAAAAGCTGGCAAGGTATCTTGCCTGAGTTATCAAACTGTGAGTGCCAGAAGCCGGTTCCTGCAGTGTCTCCTGGCTGATCCAATGATCCTAAACACAAAATATAATATAACAATCTAATATCAGACACTAAGAAATACATAATTAATTATAACATTGTTCCTCGGTATTGTTGTCGGTTTTGCTGTTGACCGAACACAGCGTCGCAGGTGCGCGTAGCTAGGATATACCCACGTTTTGTCTTTGGTCAACGTGCGCCTTGCAACAATAAATTATCGAGTTATGGTTTGGCAACTACTTCTACTCCGCATGGAAATATGTCCTTGATTTCCTTGCTCAACATACTGGGTTTATGCCCAAGGGTCCAGGTGAAATACTGGTCATTGACGACAGCTCTCAAATTAAGGCACTCGCTGGTTATTAGTTGAGTTCGAATTCTTCCTAATCATCACCCTTATATATATAATTTAGGGTTAACTAGGTTGTGTCCGGAATACAACTCTCGCGATGACATAATACACACATGCGAACACGATACAAGAGTACAGGCATATACCTTGCTGGCTGGACGAGGTTCTTCTCGTCGCCTGGTCGTCCTCCGACGAATGGAAATTTTGGCATCGGCCGGCGAGCAGAGTCAACAGCAGCGGCTGAACAGCAAGAGCAGGGACCACAGTAGCAGTAGCTGCTCCGGCAGCGGCGCTGCTGGGTGGAGTCGCGCGGGGTGGTCGTCCAGACGCAGGGCGGTCGGGGTCCGCCTGAGCGTGGTGATCGGGGTCTGGGGAGGGCTGTCTCGGTGCCGACGGTTGGTTATAGATGGGAGGTCGGGTTGGGATGGTAGGGATGGCGGATGGGTTTCTCGGTGCTGGTGGCGGGGTTGGGAGTCCGGCGTCGAGGGATGAGCCGGTGGCTGGGGTGGCAACCTTAGGCGTTGGCTGGTCGGAAATAGGGGAGGGGTACTCGGTTGGAGTAGGGATCGGCTAGGGTTCCTTTGAAGATGATGTATTATATTTATATAGGTGATGGAGATTATGGGCTGGACTTTGAGGGTTGGGCCTGTCTGGCTTGTTGTGATAGGAAGGGTCCACTTGAAGGGCGCATGTGGGATTGGTTCGGTTCTGCTTGAGGTGAAGTTGGCCTTAAATTAAATTAAATTAATTTAGAAATTGAACATGGTAATTTTCTAAAGCGTCGAAAACATAAAGAACTAGATTTTTGAGTGGTACACAGGAGTCGTGGCATAACAAGCTTGGTGTAGACTGATACCCTAATTTGGGTACGTAGGATTTGGGTTGTGGTTGCATCTTAATAAAATAATTAATTAAATCCTATTTCTGACGAGGGGGTTTACAATCTACCCTCCTTAGAGCATTTTAACTTCGAAATTAAAATATACGTTTGGTAAGAACTAAAGTCTGAATTTAAAATACTACCACATACCTAGGCCTTCGAAGAGGTGGGGGTAACGCTGGCGAATATCCTCCTCGAGTTCCCAGGTCGACTCGCCTGGTGCATGATGCCTCCATGCAACACGAACTAGGGGGATGGTCTGCCCTCGTAATACCTTCTCACTTCTGTCTAGAATCTCCGCAGGCTCCTCTTCATATGATAGGCTCGGGCCGACTGTGATTTCGGAATGGTCAACATGTGACTCAGATCCGGTATGTACCTCCTTAATTGGGATACATGGAAGACGTCATGGACTCCTTCCAAAGTCTGCGGCAAGGCTAATCGGTAAGCAACCTCTCCGACGCGTTCTAACACATCGAATGGTCCGATATACCTCAGACTCAGCTTTCCTCGGCCTCCGAATTTGATAGTCCCTCGAGTAGGCAAGATCTTTTGAAATACGTGATCTCCAACTTGAAAATCTAAGGGTCGTCGATGCACATTCGCCTAATGCTTCTGCCGGTCTTGTACTGCTCGTAGATGTCCTTGGATCTTCTTCACCTTCTCTACTGTACGAACAACCAACTCTGGTCCGAGAATCTGTCGTTCGCCTATATCACTCCAACATATTGGAGAACGGCATTTTCTGCCATACAATGCTTCATAAGGAGCCATCTGGATGCTCGCCTGATAGCTGTTGTTGTAGAAAAACATGACCAGATGCAAGTGGTCCCCCCACGATCCTCCGAAATCCAGCATGCACGCTCTTAACATGTCTTTCAACGTCTGAATGGTGCGCTCCGACTGGCCATCTGTCTGTGGGTGATACGTGGTGCTAAACTTCAGGCGGGTACCGAGACTCTCTTGCATACTCCGCCAAAAGTAAGATGTGAACCTCGTATCCCTGTCAGACACAATACTAACTGGCACTCCATGCAGTCGCACGATATCTCTCATGTACATGTCTGCTAAGGCCTCTGTGGATTGTCCAACTCTGAAGGGTAAGAAGTGTGCGGACTTGGTGAGTCTATCTATAATTACCCATACTGCGTTGCGACCACTAGGACTCCTAGAAAAGCCCGTAACAAAGTCCATAGTGATGTACACCCATATCTACTTCGGTATATGTAGTGGTTGAAGCAGTCCTGCAGATCTCTGATGCTCAGCCTTGACTTGCTGACACACCAGGCACTTGGCCACAAAGCGTGCTATCTCTCTCTTCATTTTGTGCCACCAGTAGTACTACCTCAAGTCTCTGTACATCTTCGTGCCTCCTGGATAAATAGAGTAGGTCGAACTGTGTGCTTCTGTCATCAATTCCTGCCGAAGTTCTCCATTTGGAACATAGAGACGATCTCCGCATCTCAAAGTTTCGTCTTCATGTATCCGCAGTCTTGTCTGTAATCCAGCCTCTGTCCTCTGCCTAAGCCTCTGAAATCTGGCATCTGTCGGCAAAGCAGCCTTGATTCTCTCCACCAATGTTGATTGTAACTGAAAACTCGACAACTATCCATCTATTCCGGGCATGACAATCTCTATACCTATCTGCTCTAGATCTCTCAACAGGTGGGGTTGGGTGGTCATAAAGAATGCTATGGGTCTTCTGCTTAACGCGTCAGCTACTACGTTGGCCTTTCCCGGGTGGTACTGTAGCTCGATCTTGAAGTCTGTCATCACCTCGAGCCAACGTCTCTGCCTCTGATTAAGATCCTTCTGCGTATAGACGTACTTTAGTCTCTTATAATCAGTAAATATCTCCACTCTCTCTCCATATAGATAGTGCCTCCAAAGCTTCAAGGCAAAGATTACTGCTGCAAGCTCTAAGTCGTGGGTGGGATAGTTCTTCTCATGTGTCCTCAACTGTCACGAAGCATAGGCTACAACCTTCCCATGTTGCATTAAGACACATCCTAATCCATTCTTGGATGCATCGCTGTAGATCACGAATCCTTCGGGTCCAGAAGGTATGGTCAAGATGGGTGTTGTAGTCAGGCGCTTCTTCAGCTCGTCGAATGCCTTCTGACACTCCTTCGTCCAGGTGAACTCCTGCTCCTTACGGGTCAAGCGGGTCATCAGCTCTGCAATCTTATCGAAGTTTTCTACGAACCTCAGGTAATATCCGGCAAGTCCAAGGAAACTCCTGACCTCTGAGACATTAGTAGGGGTTGGCCATGTCTCTACTGATAAAATCTTTGCCGGATCCACTGAAATGCCCTCTCCTGAGATAACGTGTCCAAGGAAGGCGACACGATCCAGAAGAAACTCATATTTGCTCAGCTTGGCATAAAGCCTCTCTCTCCGTAGTGTCTGCAATACTAGTCTCAGATGCTCTTCGTGCTTCTCGTGGCTCTTCGAATACACCAAAATGTTATCGATGAAGACTACCACGAACTGGTCTAAGTACTGGTGGAATACTCTGTTCATCAAGTTCATAAATACAGCCGGTGCATTCATCAGTCCAAAAGGCATCACTAAGAACTCGTAGTGACCATAACGAGTTCTGAATGCTATCTTTTGAATGTCTTCTCTTCGCACCTTCACTTGATGATAGCCCGATCTCAAGTCAATCTTGGTGAACACCACTGCTCCTGTCAACAGGTCGAATAAATCGTCAATCCGCGGCAGGGGGTACTTGTTCTTGATAGTCAAAGTATTAAGGGCTCTGTAATCAATGCACATGTGTACTGTTCCATCTTTCTTGGGTATAAACAACACTGGTGCTCCCCAGGGTGATGCACTAGGACGGATAAATCCTTTGCTCTGCAACTCCTCCAATTGTAGCTTCAGCTCGTCTAACTCCTTCTTCGCTAATCGGAACACATTAGAAGACACCGGTGCTGCTCCGGGTACTAGCTCAATTGTGAACTCTACGTCTCTATCTGGCGGTAAACCTGGCAATTCTTCGGAGAATACATCCTCGAATTCTGCAACTATTGGCGGGGGTGAAATCTCCATAGCCATGCAAGTTTCAGCTATCTGTCCTACTCCTTGCTCGATGGTCCCTCGTATGTACTCGAACTCTGGTTGGTCTGGCGGTCTAAAAGTGATGCTTCCCTTCCGGCAGTTTAGTACAGCATTATACTGGCTTAACCAGTCCATGCCTAGCATAACATCAAAGTACGGCATGGATAACACCAAGAATTGTGCCCTCATCTCTCTTCTACATATGACTACCGAGCACGTTCTGATAGTGCTGGTAACCAGCACGATACCTCCTCCGGTAAGAATCTTCCAACTCTTAGGTAAGGGGGAAGTAGCTACTCTATGTATTGCTACAAATCTACTAGATATAAATGACAATGTAGCTCCAGAATCAAATAATGCAGTCGCAAGTAATGAGGCAACTAAAATGGTACCTGTGATTGCTTCTCCTTCTTTTTCCTCCTCAGTAGTTGCTAATGCAAAGGCCTGTCCCTGTCTTTGTCCTTCGATCTGCTGCCGAGCTCGCTTAAACTGTGTCTGCTGTGGGGCCAAGGGTGGTCCCCTCTGAAATCCTCCAGGGGCTGGTGGACGCTGTCCTCCTGGTGGGGGCGGTATCCTCAGAACTGGTGCTGCTGGCCTCTGTCCCGTCTAGGGTGCTATGTCTCTGCGTTGTGGGTAGTCTCGGGCATAGTGCTGACTCGCTCCACAAATCATGCATATTCCTAGTCTCTTCCGACAGTCCTTCTGGTAATGTCCTCTCTTACCGTAGTAGTTGCAAGATGGAAGTTCATTCTGCTGATATGGTGCTATCCTCTGCTATGTCTGTACTCCAGGATGACGTATCGGTCCTCCTGCTCCGGGCTGGGCTCTGGCTGGCGGTGTCGTACTGGGACGTCTAGCTCCTCTAGCAATGGCCTCCTGGATTCTCGCTTCTGCAAGAACCTCCTCATAAGAAATCCTCGCCTGTGTAGTAGTATACCTCTATAGTTCAAAATTGAGGTCGTGGTGGAATCTCTGAGCTTTCTCTAGTTCATTGGGTATCAGAACGACACCAAATCTGCTACGACGGCTGAACTCTGCGTCATATGCGTCCACAGTCATATTTCCTTGTTCTAGGTGTAGAAATTGGGAGTACAGGGCATTCCTAACTGTGGCTGGAAAATACTTTGCATTAAAGTATTCTAAGAATTGTTCCCAGGTCTGGTTCTTGCCTATGCTATGTTCATTGGAATCCCACCAGTGATGGGCGTTGCCTTTTAGTTGGGCCCTCACTGTAGTCATCCATAGGTCTGGGTGTAGTTGCGACGCCTCTAGTAGCATTTCTGTATTGGCGATCCAATCCGAGATCTGTTCTGCAGTCTCATTGCCTGAGAATGTATCTGGTCCCATCTGTCGGAACCATCTAACAGTGCCACCTGTCTGGGCTGGTGGAGGTGCGGGTACGGGCGCTGGGGCAGATGTCCTCTCTATTACTGCCATCAAACTCTGCCTCAAAGTCTCTGTCTGATTCTACTGTGCTTGCATCATAGTCTGAAGGAACTGTAGCATCTGTGGCTGTCCGTCTAGCTGTGGCATCTGGGGTGGATAAGGTGGAGGTGGTGGTAGTGGGACCTCTGGCTGTGCAGTAGGCGTCTCCTCAGATGTTGGCCTCTCAGTCTGCGGCATCGGTGTAGCTCCTGAAGTTTGGCCCTCACAATGCTGTGTGGGGATTGTCTGGGAAGTCTGTCCCTCGGGCTGTGGTATAGGTTCGCCCTGCGATATCTCGTGCCAATGTATCATCGGTGTCTGTAGCGGGGGGTTGCCCTTAGGGTACCTCCTCTCTTTGAGTGGTATTGTCTGGCACCGCGACTCTGGGTGCTCCACGTCCACTGCGCAAGTTCATCTTGCTGCAAAAGATAGGACTTTATTAAAGAGAGAACGGAATCAAACAAACAGGATGCAGTATTTAGGAACAATACGGAGGAAGTTCAAAAATGAAATCAAAGTGGATGAGACCTAGTAATTTCTATCCTATTGCAAGCTCGCTGGGCACGTTAACATACCACAAGAGAATAAGTCGAGGGCCTGCATGGGCCACCACTAAAACCATGTCACACCCCAGTCCCAAAAGTATACGGGACCAGGCCACGTGGCAATAGCCAGCTGACACATCTTCGAGGATATCCCAATTTAATGGATCCACAAAGAGTGCTACGCTATCCTATAATCCTAACAGATACAATATCAGTCAATAACAGGTAAGCTAATCTCATCCACAATATAAAGAGCAAGATGTACTACATAAACTGCTGGAAGATAAACACCAGTCTCAAAATTTCATAGTACAACCAATAATGTCTGGTGGAAATAAATCCACTACTATGACTAAATAAATACTAAAATAATAGATAAAGATAATTACTAGGGCATCAGCTGACTAGATAATGATGCATCCAATCTAGGCTGAAGGCCTACCACTGGTCACGGGAACTCTGACGGCTGCACCTCTAACTCC
Organism: Iris macrosiphon; assembly: GCA_036927795.1. Classification (NCBI taxonomy): domain Eukaryota; kingdom Viridiplantae; phylum Streptophyta; class Magnoliopsida; order Asparagales; family Iridaceae; genus Iris; species Iris macrosiphon. The sequence continues at coordinate 22,847,644 of JAYESA010000012.1, forward strand.
TCAGTTGTAGCAAATCTCGTCTCCTGTCCGGGGCCGTATATTATGGGGTAGAATGCCTCGTCCAAATCTGGAAAGGTACCAGGTCCTCAGAGGGACGTAACAAGATACATAGAAGCATGCCATATATAAATACTGAATAAAGTAAATGCAATAAAGGGTGTGCTAACCAATCTAAGTGAATGCAATTGTGAGGAGAACTTTGGTACGTATGAGTAGGTGTAGGCATAATGTCCATACCGCTCCGAAAAATAGGAATCTGCAAGTATATATATACATCCATACCGCTCCGAAGAACGGGGAATCTGAATAAAAGGGGGTCATTAGATCCGTGGCTCCTCCGGATGCTACGGGTTCCAATGGGTGTATCCCATATGCCTACTAGTAGTCCTCCCCTCCCAATATAAATACGCAATCGAATACTCAATGTGTATACCACGCATATAGGTGGCAGTCGCTACTAACATAACATATGAACCTGAACTACGTACTAACCATGATGCATGTCACACGCACCGATAGCTAGTCGAATACGCGGACCCAGATCCCAATATGAATGTCACAGTGAAACGTGTAATGTGTCAGGTCCTAGAAGATATCAACATATCCTCCTCACTGGAATGAGTCTACTAGTGACTAAGCCAAGAATACTAAGTTATCGACGCATTCGTCGATAGCACCCGAATCAATATCGGACGCACACAGTCATATGAAATAGAACAGCAACTAACATACAACATATGCAGCATTAATTTAAACAGTAAATATGGTAAGGTATCTTGCCTGAGTTCTCAAACTATGAGTGCCAGAAGCCGGTTCCTGCAGTGTCTCCTGGCTGATCCAATGATCCTAAACACAAAATATAATATAACAATCTAATATCAGACACTAAGAAATACATAATTAATTATGATGTTGTTCCTCGGTATTGTTGCCGGTTTTGCTGTTGATCGAACACAGCGTCGCAGGTGCACGTAGGTAGGATGTACCCGCCTTCTGTCTTTGGTCAATGTGTGCCTTGCAACAATAAATTATCGAGTTAAGGTTTGGCAACTACTTCTACTCCGTATGGAAATATGTCCTTGATTTCCTTGCTTAACATACTGGGTTTATGCCCAAGGGTCCAGGTGAAATACTGGTAATTGACGATAGGTCTCAAATTAAGGCACTCGCTGGTTATTGATGAGTTCTAATTCTTGCTAATCATCACCGTTATATATATAATTTAGGGTTAACTAGGTTGTGTCCGGAATACAACTCTCGCGACGACACGATACATACATGCGAACACGATACAAGAGTACAGGCATATACCTTGCTGGCTGGACGAGGTTCTTCTTGTCGCCTGGTCGTCCTCCGGCGAATGGAAATTCTGGCATCGGCCGACGAGCAGAGTCAACGGCAGCGGCTGAACAACAAGAGCAGGGACCACAGTAGTAGTAGCTGCTCCGGCAGCGGCGCTGCTGGGTGGAGTCACGCGGGGGTGGTCGTCCAGACGCGGGGCGGTCGAGGTCCGCCTGAGCGTGGTGATCGGGGACTGGGGAGGGCTGTCTCGGTGCCGACGGTTGGTTATAGATGGGAGGTCGGGTTGGGATGGTAGGGATAGCGGATGGGTTTCTCGGTGCTGGTGGCGGGGTTGGGAGTCCGGCGTCGAGGGATGAGCCGGTGGCTGGGGTGGCGGCCTTAGGCGTTTGCTGGTCAAAAATAGGGGAGGGGAACTCGGTTGGAGTAGGGATCGGCTAGGGTTCCTTTGAAGATGATGGTGATAGGGATTCTAGGGTTTGGGTGAATAGATGTATATTTATATAGGTGATGGAGATAATGGGCTGGACTTTGAGGGTTGGGCCTGTCTGGCTTGTTGTGATGGGAAGGGTCCACTTGAAGGGCGCATGTGGGCTTGGTTCGGTTCTGCTTGAGGTGAAGTTGGCCTTGAATTAAATTAATTTAGAAATTGAACATGGTAATTTCCTAAAGCGTCGAAAACATAAAGAACTTGATTTGTGAGTGGTACACAGGAGTCGTGGCATAACAAGCTTGGTGTAGACTGATACCCTAATTTGGGTACGTGGGATTTGGGTTGTGGTTGCATCTTAATAAAATAATTAATTAAATCATATTTCTGACGAGGGGGTTTACAGTGCGTCACAAACAATATCATTGGGTGGGGAGGACGGTCATTAGGCGTGAGGGCTACTACGCATATATCACTATTTATATATTAATATATATATTTATCCAGATATTTTCGTGACTGGAGTTACGGACCTCTGATTTTATTTACCAGGAGATTCCATTCCCGGAGCTACGTACGACTATGCACCCCGGAAGATTCTATTCTCGGAGCTACGAATTTTATTTTTAGACAATACTCACGTCGAACGTTGTCCTCATTTGCATATCACATAGATTAGTGAGACTATTTGATGATAGTTGTACATAGACCCCTGTCTACTTTTTTGCCTGTATTTACTGTATTTTAATGGAAATATACTTTTCTGTATCTTGTTACGTTTCTCTAAGGACCTGGTTTCCTGCTAGGTTATTGCTGAGTGCTGACATAGGATTAGGTACTTCTTCAGGAATTCATGTATCGTTTGTTGATGCCTTCTTATCATTCTATCACAGTTAGTTTTGTTCCTAGTTCATAGTATATAACTAGCATTGTGGATGTTATATATGGATTTTTGGATACCTTATCTGATTAGAAAATCTTATATGTATTCGAGTCGGACAAGAGTCTGATTGAATACGTAGCTGGCCTTTGCCACGTGGCTTGGTCCCGCTTATTTTGGGACTATGACGTGATATAGTTTTTGTGGTGCCCAATGCAGGTCACGTCTTCATAAAGTGTTTGAAGTCATGGTAGTACTTATGTTAGATGTACTACTGCGAGCCTATGACCAATTGAGGAATTTAAAAAAAATGATGATACATCAGCAAATAAGATTATAGGATTCTTTAAGATTCTTCCAACATTATTGCTTTCATACTATTCCAGCATAATTGCTTTCATATTTTGAGTAAAATCATTACTACTGACTTCTTGATTGTCTTTTCTCGTTTATTTACTCAAGTTGTTTTGAAAAATATCTCATGAATTTAGTTTAGGGTGGGTTCAAGAACCTATATTTTATCTCTGTATTACGTAATCAGAAGTTCTTGCAGCTAGAGATATACTGGCAAGGCACTTCAGATAAAGGGATCACAGAGGTATATAGTTCTCAGATTTTACCTAGACTATGTCCTATGCATCTTGATTGACTCCATATCTTTATTGCAAAAATATTCACTATATTTTTCCTATTTTGCTTGACCTTTACCATGTTTAAGTATTGGTATGGATTTCTTGACCCATCCTTAGGACATGCTATCTTGTTACGTATTAAATGAGTAGACTATGTAAACCCTAGCAGAAGATTGTTTGACTTAACTTAGATTGAAATATATATGTGATTATGATGTCTGACTAGTTTTGGGATATGACTTTGATACAATATGATTCATAGGATTGCATAAATTGATTACTTCAGGTAGAAGGATCTCGGGTCATGGACAGAGTAAGATAAGATGTTAGAGAGTATAACTTGATTTTTAGAGGAAAATCCCAAACATGGTTAGTGAACTATAGGGGTAAACTTGAGTCTGATGGAAATGAAAGGTCTAGAGGCTTAATTTAGTAGAAGATGAATTAAGAACTTCCTTGGTCGACATGGATACGATCTTCTAAAGGCTTTTATGATTTGGTGGAGTTACAACTCATAATAAGGATTAGGAATATATAGTTTTAGAAGAATGGAAAATCTAGATCTATGCGCCCAACAAACATGAAACCTAAAATCGACTCAGAAGAAATTAGGCCGCAGAATGACCATGCGGCCAAGGAAAAGAAACACCCATTAGCCAAAATATTGGCCACATAAAGGCCTGACACAAGATTATGTCTGACACAGAATCCTGATTAAAAGTACTTCCTGAATACCTCGAAAGATGTGAGCATGCTAAATGACAGAACCTCACGTCAGCATAAACTTTACTCCTGACGGGTGCGTAGCGCCACGTGTACAACACGACAAAGGCTCCATGCGTTCCATGCGTCTCTGGCCCAATGCGTTCCAGACTCCATATCTTCCATACTTCTCTGGCCCCATGTGTTCCATTCAACTCAACGGTTAAGGTTAGATGATATCCAACTGCTCCAACTTCGGGGATGGACGGGAATGCAAAGATAGCGAAGATGTCGATCCTTATATATATATATATATATATATATATATATATATATATATATATATATATATATATCCACTACTAATTTTTATCAACGTTCAGCGTATATTAATTAGTATGTATACATGAGTTAAACTGCATAACTAATTAGTACATATATAAGTATAAATCTAATCAGTGATCCAATGTTAGACTAAGTGGTATGTATGATAGTTAAGAAGTTTGTGTATATATATTTATGTATCATCATTTGGTTCCTTACGACTCTCGACACAGTTGACTCTCCGAGCGAGAGCTCTATCAAAAATAAGAAGAGCTAGCGGATTGACCAATGTGTTCTTCCTTGGTAAGTTTTTACCCCTCATTGATTTTCTGCCTTCGTTTAGAAAGAATAAAGCAAAATAAAAAGCTGAAAAAAGCTCCTTACTGGGGTGGTCAAAACTACCGTTTATCGAAACAAGATTCATCGTACAAACAATTTGTCCCCAGGAACCAGCAAGTTCATAAATGAACTTCTGGAACACTCAATGTCACCTTCGAAAAATACTCAAAAAATACCATGTGAGAGGGAGACACTCTGGGCCGCATATGAACTGGTGTTCTCAATTTTTCCATCTGTTTTTTCTCTCCTAAAATAAAAGAGGAGATCCTCTATATATAGAGAAAAACAACACCTATGCGGCCTGAGAAAAATCTCGGTCGCATATGCACTAATCTACCAGATCTCCCAAAAATTGGGTGTCAGAGCCTCATGGGCCGCCCGCGCCATATGCCCCATCTTCGTCGCCTAACATATTGTACTGCACGAGGCAGACAACGCCTCCAAACATAGAAAACAACTGCTCGTGCCGCATGCATCGCATATTCCGGAAGGCACAGAAAATTATGCACCGCATCTGCCTCCCAAAGCAGACCATGTCCCCTCCACATACGACTCGCTCATCCAAACCAGGCCACATAGCTTCAGGCTGTATAGCCCCAGACCGCATAGCACCTAGACACAAAGACCCTAGCTGCAAAGGGCCTGGCCACATAGACCCTGGCCGCATAACCCCTGGACGCATAGTGCCTTGGTCGCTAAGCGCCGGGAGGCATAGCGCTTAGGCTGCATAGTTCCTGGCCGCATGTACTACGAAGCATGCGCCCGAGTTAGAAATCGTGCATGCAACTCGCAAATAAAGGAGCACATGAGTGTCATATGACGATGCTGACGTGCTAAGTGCAAATTGTGCCAAAAAAGCACCACTTTGCACCCTTGAGCCCGTGTCCGAGTCCGAATCTGAGTCGCTAAGCCCCTTTAGGGCTTAGCTCCTAAAAAAATTTCCAAAGGTGGTGACAAAACAAAGATTGTCATAATGGAGTTAACAGTTAATCCCTCTAGGAAAGTCAACCCATATGGGCTACCACCCCATGTAAATATATCAATAATAAGTATAGCTATAAATTGAGATATACACATTGGTGGTTTTTTAATGTGGGACTAAAACTCACAAAGCTACGTGGAAAATACCAATAATCTCCCACGTATATCACAATATATGGTTGAGCTTTCCTTATAGTGACTGCCATCATGCATTAGGATAGATATCGCCAACAACTTGAATCTTCCCATATGAGTCATAAAATAGTACGATACAAGAATGGACTAGGCCTTGAATTCTACACCTTACCTACTATTCTTTCCACTCAGACAATAACCTCAGTTGTGCCATCCGGTCACACGTTAAAGGCCCTGTACTGACATGGTCTCAGTATATGTATCTTGGGCATCTACAAGCTTTCCCTAAAGAGATGGCATGCATCTCTATCCATACACTTAGGTGAGTTCTTAAACTATAGAGAGTATATTATCCGACATGAAGCCTTGTTTCTTTTGTACAATGCTACGCCATATGACATGGCCGCCTAAGGCCGAGGATCCCCCTCTTGTGTTATCATACTGTCATGCCCCAGTCCCAAAATACATTAGGACTATGACACGTAAGCATGCCAGCCGCATGAATATGGCAACTCCAATATATGAAAACCATAACACATGCGTACGTTGTATCATGAACAATAATTCATAAGTGGTACATCTTGATCATAAGGCACAGGGAATAAACTATTCTCATCCACAGAAATTATATAGACATAAATAAATAGCCAATATCTATGAACTAGATCTCAATATAAAGTATCTCAAGATGACAGACGGATGGAAACAAATCTACTGCCGAACTGGAATATAAAATAAACACAATATAACTACATCACTAATAATCACCAGACTCGAAGGAAAGACCTCATCGCAATATAAGTAGCCAGTCCGCATCTGTGCTCCTGCGAATACTCATGAACATCTACACCTGGAAAGGGACCAGGTCCTCAGAGGGACATAACAAGATACATAGAAGCATGCCATAAAGTAAATACTGAATAAATAGAAGGGTGCGCTAACCATATAAGTGAATGCAATTTGAGGATAACTTGAGTGTATGGGAAAGTTTAGGCTAGACATATGCTGACGTAATTCACCAATCGTGACAACTGACTAGTATATGCCACATATGCCCCCTATAACACGGGCGCGGTAATATAATAACCTCCAACGTTCTCTAGAGTGTGGTATCTGTAACGTCCATCATTCCGAAGAATGAGGTATCTGTAAAATCACCAAGTAACGTCCAACACTCTAGGGAACGTGGTTTCTGTAAATTATATAAACGTCTGTATGTCTCCGAAGAGCGCGGTATCTGTATAAAGGAGGTGGGTGTCCCTTACACCTACTAGTCGTCCTTCCCTCCCAATGATCTATGCATGTTGTATCCACAACACGCCTTAGCTACTACGCCGAGGCATCATAACTCTGGCTCATACTCTATTGCTAGAATAATAGCCCAACCTTACAACCAAACAAGGGCAAGGATTGGACTATCGTACCGTGATAATCTATGCTCCGACTACTAATAACTGCTAAGTCTTTTAACATGCATTGCTAATAGCAGTTATTCCCTATCCGTCGCACGCTTATACGTACAGGTGGCCAACCACATACGCAAGTCTGTGCCCTACATGAGACTCACAACACGTGTAAGAAATGTGTCAAGGCCTGGGGAGTCATACCAATAACTCCACAACTTTAGGTGGGTCTACTAGATACTAAGTCAGACACAAGTCCTAATGTCAACGCCTTCGTTGACTGCACCCGAGTCTCTCTCGGACGTGCACAATTATATAATATAAATAAACATGCAACTATATAATGACTGAATTTAAACAGTACAATAAAGGCAAGGTATACTTGCCTGGCAAGCTGCTATGTAGTCCTAATAACCTGCTCCGGAAGTCGCATAGAACCAACCCAATAGATCCTCGGGGTCAGTGTATACAGGTACAAAAATCGGGGTGTCTGCTGCGGTTTGTCTGGCAAGGGTGATGGTCTACGATGAATACTAGGACGAGGGTGATTAGGTCACTGATGATGATCGTAATGGGGATGATGATGATTAATATGGTGATGACGATGGAATGATGATGGAATTTATGATAATGGTGGTGAGGTGGTGATGATAGGGATGACGTGGACGATAATAATGATGATAGGTTGATAATGATGGTGATGACGATGATAACGACGATGATGATGAAGATGACGATGATAGTTAAGGTGATTGCGAAGACGACGATGGCGATGGTGAAGGTGTAAATAAGATGATGATGGTGATGGTGTTTATTTTGATAGTGGTGGTGTTGATACTCCGGCCAGTTAGGGAGGGAGGTCCGGCCATGGGTAGTGAAGGAGAAGGAGGACAGGGCTGCCTGAGTTTAATGGTGATGGTGTTGATAATGTCAATGGTGGTGGTTATGATGGAGGTGGGAAGTCAGGGAAGAAGTCGGAGGGCGTAGAGGTGCTGCTCGGGGTGTTCTCAGGCCAGGGCTCATCGAGTTGCACGGTGGTGGGTGTTCAGACTAGAGGGGGAAGAGAGGGAGAGATGGGGCTGTTGTGTCAAGCCTGTTGACCAGGCGGAGGAGCTCCGGTCGGGGCGAGGCCGGAGATGGGTTTTGGAGGAGACAACAATGGTGGTGAAGGTGGTGCTGCTCTGGTAGCGGTGGTTCGTCGACGAAAAAAGTGACCGGAGGGAGTGGTCGGGAACAGCAGCGAGTCTGGCCGGTCTAGTCGTGCCCCGGCGGTCTCCGGTGCTGTGCAGGCGGCTGCGGGCAGAGTACAGCAGCGTGGAGGAGATAGAGGAGGAAGACAGGGACAGAGAGGCGAGGTGATCGGCCAGGCCGGAGGAAGCTCCGACGAGATCTCCGATCAGTTGGCCGGAGAAGAAGATGGGTAGTGGGTTGTGGTGATGATGGGAGTCGGCTAGATGTACATGGTTTAGGAATAGAAAAATTAAAGAAGAGAAGGTAAGAGGTTATATTTATATACATGTGTAAACTAGGGTTTGTGTTGAGTTAGTGGTTGGGCTTGGTCAATACCCTTGGGCTTGGGCCTTGGGCTCAAATAGAGATATTTGGGAGGGCTATAAATTACATTGTTTAATGCAATGACTAGGATTAAAATAAATGGGGCAATGTTGCGCGTTCCACATTCCGAAAATTATGGAAAAATCCTATGAAGGGAAAAGTTGGATTTCTTCATGTATTGTCCGATGGTGTGGACACCTCAATGCACTTTTGCATAAAAGTGCCCAACAATTAGAAAATTGCACAAAGATGAAAATTAGGTTTTAATTAATTAAAATTGAATGCGCAAGGTGTTCTGGAATTAATTGGAAGTACATGAGGATAAAATTAGGTGGGACACAAGTGTCATGGACGTAGAGAATTCAGTGTAGAATTTTATCATAAATTAGGTTGTACGAAACGGGTCAAGTTTGTGTCTCCAGTTTCGATTGGAACGCACAAGGATACAAGGCAGTATTTATTTAGAATTAAATAATAACGTCTGTGACGAATATTGTGCGACTAAAATGTAGCACAAGAAAGCATAATTATAAGTTACACCGAGGTCAGAATGGTGGACGGACACGTCTAAAACAAGGTTGTGAAATTTATAGGAAGACAATGGATAGTGTAGTGCTCCAATTATCGAAGCAACAGTAAGGTGCGCTACGTGTCATAAACAATACTAAATTAAATAATTACCGTGTTCTATTTCTATTTGGATTCAAACTAGCCCTAGTTTCTCTATCTATGCCAAGTAGACCCAATTTTGGGTGAGGGGGTTTACAATCTATCCAACTTAAAATAATTTCATCCTCAAAATTAAAATAAGGCATAATTATTTAATCCTTCACGTACATAAGTCAATCCAATCGCGATCTCTTCTAAAAGTTTTAAAACTTATTTAAATCCATCGTAATCACTTTTAAATTAGATTAACCATTTTAATTCAAGCTTCAACAACTCGCACTATCTCCTCGATTTTCAAATTAAAAAATCCCCATCCAATCTAATTCAAATCTATATGATATCCCACATTAAAAATTTATATCGCAATCTCCAATTATCATAATCTCCTAAAATATGATTATAACCACATTTTATTTCTATTTTCAACTTGTGAATTCCGCACTCTTCAGATTTTACTTTCAATTTATATACTCAATATTTTAAATAGGTGATCCAACATTCAAAAATTTAATTCTTAATTCAAATCATCGAATTTGGAATTCAATCCGACCATGTTCATATTTAGAGTTCTATTTTATTTTCCTCTAGATTTAAATCGATAATTCAACCTTCAATACTCCAAATTTAAATCAAGTGCTCAAAGTATAAATATTTGGTTCGTCATATCCCGGTTTTTGAAATTCATTGATCCTCATCATCTTAGTCATTCTTCCAAAATTCTAAAAATTAAAGTGACTTGAACCTCTATCTCTAATTCACTCGATCACAATCTAAAAGAAATTTCTCTCAAGTTGACAATGCAACTGCTACCCAACTTAGAATTTACCCATCTATCACATAAGGCTCTTACATTTAAGGATACTTATTCCTCAAATTTACTTAATCATGTTACTCAATCCTCAAAACTTTAACACCAAATATATCATATATGATATGCCCTTGATTACAAAAGAATAATCCTCAAGTATGCGATTGGCCTATGTGGTATATCTAGTACTCTCTGTATGTCAACTTATGCTAGGCATGAGGTTTCGTCTTTCCGAAATAAGGGAAGACGAAAAACAATAATAAAGAGTTCTAGGGGAGGTAATAGAATAGAAGTATGGGGATCAAGGCGTTTAAAGAATTCTAATGGGAATTGTCAAGGCAGTTGTGGATTAAAATCCTATTTTGGTAATTCCTATTCACATGCTCATATCAGTACAGTTATGTAACTGATGCGATATGCTCAGGCATATCTAGAGGGCAGGTACATTCGTCTACTAATCACTATATATCTTAATCCACGTAAGGTAGTTATACGAAGGGCGAACCAAGCACACTATGGTTGATCAGACCGTAATACACTGATTCTAAAATATATTAGTGTAGTACTCCAATAATACATATGTCATGAACAAGCTCAATAAAAGATAAGCTTCCAAAACTAGGCCATAATAGCAGCATAAGTCAAGGTAGTACAACAAATATAAGTACGCTAGATTATGATGAGATAAATTATAAAATAATTCAAGTTCATAAAAAGATAAGACTCTATAATCTCTATAGTTGTCATACAAATTCCTTGTCTAAGTCATTAGTCAACCAAATAGGGTTATGGGCCTCTAAGTTCTACAGTCTTAATAATCACTATCTTCTTATGCAAGCATATAGTTAATGTCATTCCATTACACTACATTAATGAGTCAAGAGGACTATGTATTACTAGGTTGTGAGGCATACTACCCAACTTAAAAATATTAACTAATATTGTGATAGTCTTAAGGGGATCCTGCAAAATAATAAGGTATAAACTCTTATTGGGGTATATACGAAAAAGAACTTGGTACTTATTAGGGTCTCCTATTGCATTATATAGGTAATGACCATCTTAAGTCTTAATCATAGTGCTTATAGAACAAGTGTCAATAGTATGAATGGAAAAGTTACTAGCCTTCAAGGGAAAAGAGGATATAATCTATATTGAGGTAGGGTACATATTACGTAATTTAAAACTAAGAATAATCAGATCACAATCTAAAGGAATAACTCAAACTATCAAGTTCTAACTACCAAGCACAAAATTCAAAGTTCAAGATTACAATTATTATCCAAGCAAACTATATATCCTTAACATAAAGGAATATCACTTGGCCTAAAATCAGAAAGGTTAGGTGGCACGAATTAAAAGGTGAAGAATAGAAAACATAATTAGTCGACACACAATAGCGAGCGCTAAGTTTTCAGAGGAACAAGATATGAATTTAAAATAGAGGGACTCTAGATAATATCATGGTTTCTTGAGGGAAAGTGGGATGCTAATCTCTGTGTTCGAGGAATGGTCGAGAAAATATTATATTCATTCCTCTCGGCTTCCTGGGGTACTGTCTGTTAATATCAAGACAAGAATCTAAATGTATAGTTCTATAATACTATCTTACTATAAAAGTTAGGGTTGGTCCTAATATTCCACCTTGGATTTCTATTGGTTCCTCAATGCAAGGGTAAAACAGTATGGTCAACTTTCTAAATAACTCTTTTAGTTTCCATACTACTATTAAGTCATTCATAATTATATCAAGGGATAATGGTAAACCAGTCTATAGATAAGGGATGCTAGAGTTTACTGAATATTCTAAACTTAGTGATGTGTCAATGCCCTAGTTATATTCTTAATATGAATATTACCCTAATTATCATCCTATCAATAGGGATTCCTATATTCTAGCAGGGGCTATACTCAAGGAACTATTAGGGAAGCATATGAATCAAGCATGATGCAATTATTTAAATAGAACGGATATGGAAGAAGGATGAGTCATAATCAAATGTGGATGAGATCCTATACTCTATTCCTAGGTGTAGGCTTGCTCGGTACAGTAACGTAACCGAGACAATATGCTCTTGATCTGCATGGGCCACCACTAAAAACATGTCATGCCCCAGTCCAAAAATACGCTAGGACTAGGGCACATAAGCATGCCAGCCGCATGAATATGGCAACTCCAATATATGGAAACCATAACACATGCGTACGCTATATCATGAACAATAATTCATAAGTGGTACATCTTGATCACAAGTCACAGGGCATAAACTATTTTCATCCACATAAATCATATAGACATAAATAAATAGCCAATATCTATGAACTAGATCTCAAAATAAAGTATCTCAAGATGACAGACGGATGGAAACAAATCCACTATCAAACTGGAATATAAAATAAATACAATATAAGTATATCACTAATAATCACCAGACTCGAAGGGAAGACCTCATCGCAATATAAGTAGCCAGTCGGCATCTGTGCTCCTGCGAACACTCATGAACATCTACACCTAAAAAGGGACCAGGTCCTCAGAGAGACATAACAAGATACATAGAAGCATGCCATAAAGTAAATACTGAATAAATAGAAGGGTGGCTAACCATCTAAGTGAATGCAATTTGAGGACAACTTGAATGTATGGGAAAGTGTAGGCTAGACATATGCTGGCGTAATTCACCAATCGTGACAACTGGCTAGTATATGCTACATATGCCCCCTATAACACGGGCGCATTAATATAATAACATCCAACGTTCTCTAGAGTGTGGTATCTATAATTTCCATCATTCCAAAGAATGAGGTATCTGTAAAATCACCAAGTAACGCCCAACACTCTAGGGAACGTGGTATCTGTAAATTATATAAACGTCCGTATCACTCCGAAGAATGCGGTATCTATATAAAGGAGGTGGGTGTCCCATACGCCTACTAGTCGTCCTTCCTGCCCAATGATCTATGCATGTTGTATCCACAACATGCCTTAGCTACTACGCCGAGGCATCATAACTCTGGCTCATACTCTATCGCTAGAACAATAGCCCAACCTTACAACCAAACAAGGACAAGGATTGTACTATCATACCGCGATAGTCTATGCTCCGACTACTAATAACTGCTAAGTCTTCTAACATGCATTGCTAATAGCAGTTATTCCCTATCCGTCACATGCTTACAAGTACAAGTGGCCAACCACATACGCAAGTCCGTGCCCTACATGAGACTCATAACACGTGTAAGAAATATGTCAAGGCCTGGGGAGTCATACCAATAACTCCACAACTTTAGGTGGGTCTACTAGACACTAGGTCAGACAAAAGTCCTAACGTCAACGCCTTCGTTGACTGTACCCTAGTCTCTCTCGAACGCGCACAGTCATATAATATAAATAAACATGCAACTAAATAATGACTGAATTTAAACAGTACAATAGAGACAAGGTATACTTGCCTGGCAAGCGGCTACGTAGTCCCAATAACCTGCTCTGGAAGTCGCGTAGAACCAACCCAATAGATCCTTGGGGTCAGTATGCACAGGTACAAAAATTGGGGTATCTGCTGCGGTTTGTCTGGCAAGGGTAACGGTCTACGATGAACACGAGGACGAGGGTGATTAGGTCACTGATGATGATCGTAATGGGGATAATGATAATTAACATGGTGATGACGATTGAATAATAATAGAATTTATGATAATGGTGGTGAGGTGGTGATGATAGGGATGATGAGGATGATGATAATGATGATAGGTTGATGATGATGGTGACGACAATGATAACGACGATGATGATGATGATGACGATGATAGTTAAGGTGATGGCGAAGACGACGATGGCGATGGTGAAGGTGTAAATAAGATGATGATGGTGATGGTGTTTATTTTGATGGTGGTGGTGTTGATACTCTGGCCAGTGGGGGAGGGAGGTCTGGCCAGGGAGGTTCAGCCATGGACAGTGAAGGGGAAGGAGGACAGGGCTGCCGGAGTTTAATGGTGATGGTGTTGATAATGTCAATGGTGGTGGTTATGATGGAGGTGGAAAGTCAGGGAAGAAGTCAGAGGGGGTGGAGGTGCTGCTCGGGGTGTTCTCAGGCTAGGGCTCGTCGAGTTGAACGGCGAGGGGTGTTCAGACGAGAGTAGGAAGAGAGGGAGAGATGGGGCTGCTATGTCGAGCCTGTTGACCAGGCGGAGGAGCTCCATTCGGGACAAGGTCGGAGATGGGTTATGGAGGAGACGGCAATGGTGGTAAAGGTGGTGCTGCTCTGGTGGAGGTGGTTCATCGACGGAGAAAGTGACCAGAGGGAGTGGTCGGGAACAGCAGCGAGTCTGGCCAGTCTAGTCGTGCCCCGGCGGTCTCCGGTGCTGTGCAGGCGGTTGCGGGCAGAGTGCAGCAACGTGGAGGAGGTAGAGAAGGAAGAGAGGGACATGGAGGCGAGGTGGTCGGCTAGTCCGGACGGAGCTCCGATGAGATCTCCGGTCAGTTGTTCGGAGAAGAAGATGGGTAGTGGGTTGGGGTGATGATGGGAGTCGGCGAGATGTATATGGTTTAGGAATAAAAAAATTAAAGAAGAGAAGGAAAGAGATTATATTTATATACATGTGTAAACTAGGGTTTGTGTTGACTTAGTGGTTAGGCTTGGTCAACACCCTTGGGCTTGGGCTCACATGGAAATGTTTGGGAGGGCTATAAATTACTTTGTTTAATGCAATGGCTAGGATTAAAATAAATGGGGCTATATTGCATGTTTCACATTCCAAAAATTATGGAAAAAATCCTATGAAGGAAAAAGTTAGATTTCTTCATGTATTATCCAATGGTGTGGACACCTCAATGCACTTTTGCATAAAAGTGCCCAACAATTAGAAAATTACACAAAGATGAAAATTAGGTTTTAATTAATTAAAATTGAATGCGCAAGGTATTCTGGAATTAATTGGAAGTACATGGGGATAAAATTAGGTGGGACATAAGTGTCATGGACGTAGAAGAATCAGTATAGAATTTTATTATAAATTAGGTTGTACGAAACGGGTCAAGTTTGTGTCTCCAATTTTGATTAGAATGTACAAGGATACAAGGCCGTATTTATTTAGAATTAAACAATAACGTCTGCCACGAATATTGTGAGACTAAAATATCGCACAAGAAAGCATAATTATAAGTTACACCGAGGTCAGAATGGTGGGCGGGCACGTCTAGGACATGGTTGTAAAATTTATAGGAAGACAATGGCTAGTGTAGTGCTCTAATTATCGAAGCAACGGTAAGGTGCGCTACGTGTCATAAACAATACAAAATTAAATAATTACTGTGTTCTATTTCTATTTGGATTCAAGCTAGACCTAGTTTCTCTATCTATGCCAAGTAGACCCAATTTTAGGTGAGGGGGTTTACACATACCACTGTAGCATTAGGACACTGGCCTCTTAGTAGTGCCTTTACTATAAACAGCATAGAGCCTTGCGCTCCTGTGAGGTACTATGCCACTATGATATGGCTTAAAGCCGAGGTTCACTCCCTCATATGGTATCACCCACTATAGCATGTGGTCACAGGCCTCTTAGTAGTATTTTACTACTTTCCAGCAATAATCCTTGCGCTTCCATGCGGTGCTACGCCGCTGTGACATGGCTTGAAGCCGAGGTTCACTCCCTCATATTGTGTTACCCACTGTAGCGTGAGGTCACAGGCCTCTTTGTAGTATTGTACTACAACTCACTTTTCATCATTAGGCTACCTTCCTATGTGCGGTGCTACTGCCGCTGTGACATAGCCCAAAGACGAGGTTCACTCCCTCATGTGGTATCATGCCACTATATCATGGGATACAAGTCCCTTGTAGTGCTGAAACTACTCGTGCTTTCTGCAATGTACGTCGGACATTCACTCTGCTCGAGAACTCTTTAAGGCGTCAAAGCCATCCTCCTACAGAAAATATTCTGATCAGGAACAAATAGTAGACCACATTGGTTCTGGGTACATATCCCATAATATACCTGAGGACTACCCACTGTACCTGATATTCTCCTGGTCAATGGTCCTCCTTTGAACCAATATCTACATGCTTGGTAGATTTCTCTTTGAACCAATATCATAAAACTAAATAGTAGGATTATAGAGACGCAATAACAGAGGTCCACCAAGTCCATATCTGCTGTGTCTTTGACTATGTGCGATGTTACTGCCACTATAACATGGCCTACAGCTAAGGATTTACCTTGTCAAGGTACCTTATGGTGGTGTTACCCCACAGTAACATGTAGAACTATGCTCCTTCATAGTGCTTGACATTGACTATATAAGGTTCTTCTGCCACTGTGACATGGCCAGAAGCTGAGGCTTTACCTTGTCAAGGTACCTCATGGTGGTGTCACTCCACGATAGTATGGAGTACTATGCTCCTTTATAGTTCTTACGATTAGCTGGCACTTGAGGGCAATTATGAACGGATCTGCCGTATTTACCTGACTCCGATCTGTTAGCCACTGTAATGATCCACGCTAGCTACAATCTTTCAGTGTTCTCTACTGGCCGTTGAGGCCTATCATAAACGGATTCACAAAAATCACCTGGCTCCGAATATTAACCACTGTAATGATCCACGCTAACTACGCTCATTCAGTGTTCTGTATTTTATCTACACAGTTCTATTCAGACCTTTGAAGAGATGAATAAATATCACTACTCTAGCTTCCTAGTTTTCAAAGTATGTCGGTATCACCTGAATCTGTGTACTAACCATAGAAAGATCATCTAAGAGCTTCTAGAGCCATCCTGCTTAATATGATGCAGATGATAGTACATAGAAGTCTAAGAGTAAAGAATGCTTCTTCGACTTCCACGATATAGCAGCACCACTCCTGGAGAAGTCACGTCCTCTTATGGATCTTTCACTCTTCTTTCCTGAGCACCAACTGGTATCACTGAAGCCTTCCAACATATCTTGATAACTGCGGTAGTGCAGGATATACCATTGAGTCCACTTGAGAATATTGACTACTCTCTTCACAGCTTTCAGTGTTCAATAACACATTTACTACTCGTGAACTGACTCAACATCCTTACAACATAAGCTATATCAGGCCTGGTGGTACTCACAGCTTGAATCATGCACTTAATGATGCTCGAGTACACCAACTGTCTGATACTTTCCCTTGGATTAGGCTTCTTCATCTTTATGTTACACCTGTGGTGTAACAACCCTGATACCCAAAGCGTGTGACCAATCTTCTTATATAGAGAGCTTGTGACTGAGCAAGCCCACCTGGCATTAGGATTATCTTATATCCTTAGGATGACACCCGCAATCCCATGTCCTGAGTCTGGACAAAAGGATATCTTTTTCTAGTGATACTTCTGTATCGCAACTGGGATTAGCAAGTCATCCATATAGATATAAAAGATGACTCCTTTAATATCAGCAAACTTAGTGTACACACTCTTGTCTGTCTCGCTGATCCTGTGACAACTTTGATTAGAAGACTTGTCAAACTTATGCTGCAAAATCTTGGGATTTGCTTCAGGCCATATTGAGATATCACCAACCCGCAGTCTATCTTAAACCTGAATGACAATAATTTTGACAATTGTCCGTGAACCTATCATGTTTGTCTTCTTCCAAGATTTGTTGTCTTTCCTTCATCTGATAAACAATCATCTTATGAATATCAGCTATGGCAATCATCATCCTGATATATGATACCTTCAACGAGGTACCACAGAACTCAGTCCCATGTATCTGAAAAAACCCCTAGGCTACATACCTAGTCTTGAACACAGCTATTCTGTCTGCTTCTATTTACTTCTACTGAAGATATATAATCATCTGATAGGTTTAGCTCGTTCGACAAATTGATCAACATCCAGGTGTTGTTATGGGATCAATCTCTTCATGACTGTCTCCTCCCAGCAATCTGAGTTCCTGGTCTTTATTAACTCATTATTGGTAAGTGGATCGACCTCATAAGATAGGTGATCAAATCATCTTTGGGCATTCGACCTCCTGACTCTTCTAGCTGACTGCTCTTCGAGTTCTAGTTTAAATATTCTCTTAAAAGATACCTCCTTCTTGAACTACGTCTTCTTATACAGAAGTGCTAACAACTCTGGCTGATATGGTCCTCCGTAAAACTCCCATAATCGAATAATATTTATGTGGATCTGACTTTGAACCAGAGTTACTTCAGAAGTGACGAACGGTACTAAGGACATGATCGTAAGTGAAACCTTCTCCCATAGACTATCTGGAAGGCCATTTGTACAACAATATAGAAAACATTATTACTGTCAACTGCTGGTCCTTCCTATTTGTACTTTCAATAGACTGGGAGAGTACGAAAAAGTCATTCAATGACCAATTCCATGTTCTAGGCTGAACTATACAAATTCAAAGAACTATGCATATTCAATAGTCTATTCCATGTTCTAAGATGAACGATACGAATCCAAAGAATGATGCATGTTCTATAGTCAATTCCATGTTCTAACCTGAATGATGTGAATCTAAAGAACAATTTCCTTCGTCTTGTTAACTTCTGAGTCTGTTGTGTTATAGACCGGTATGATACCCATCTCTAAACTTGAA
Source organism: Iris macrosiphon (assembly GCA_036927795.1). NCBI lineage: Eukaryota > Viridiplantae > Streptophyta > Magnoliopsida > Asparagales > Iridaceae > Iris > Iris macrosiphon. Next base: position 22,866,382 of record JAYESA010000012.1, read on the forward strand.
GTCCCTGAGTTTTTCGAACGCTTTATCATTCGAATATGAGAATATACGCGAACGTATTTCCCGAGAAATCGTCGAAGAAAGAAGTGATAAACTTCCCCCAGCCCTTTATGGAGAATATAATTCATAGTTATCTGAGTGCACCGACTCCAAAGGATCTGTACTTGTTGTCACACGTCTAAACGCCTTCCTGACTACCTGTGTCTGAACACATTTATTACGTCTCTCCACCTCCTTACCACCACATCTTGGAGATATCCCTGAACTAGACATCTTTGTTAAAAAAGACATGTCTCAGTCAGATGCGTCACAAGTCAATAAGAGAAATCTTTTCCTTAAGTCGGAAGTCCATAATCATAATCTGGATCCCTAGATCTTCTGCTTGACACTTCTTCTGCATAGAGACCTTCTTCGTAGATAGTGCTCTTACTTGGTGAACAGCTCTTTCACAGAGCATGTCTGGCCAAATGTACCAGTGTCAATCCACCAGTCAGTAACCATGCTTGATAACTCAACCCGCGCAATCAAAACAACCAAGTTAAGTAATCAATGGAACTAAGTTTTAGCTATACCTTGCTATATTGGTTCAAAATGGTTCTTCTCTCAAGCTCCAATTTAGCCATGCTCCAAGTCCTGTCCAGAGTAGTGACCTTCATGCGAAAAGCCCACCATGTGCCAGTCTTGCCATAAGCAAATACGTCCATGCGTATAAGCCACTATGCGTCCAGCTCTTCCATGCGACATGACCTTCAATGCGCCAAGAGTCTGCCATCTGGCAAGAGTCTTCCATGTGACAAGAGTCTTCATGCGGTGAGAGAGTGTCATCTTCCATGAGTCTGCCTAGCGGCAGGAGTCTTCTATGCGACAAGAGTCTTCATGTGGCAAGAGACTGTCATGTGGCCAATTCTTGCGCTACCAGAATAAGTTAAATTAGCGACGAAAGAAATGGCGCTAAATGATCAAAAAATGTTGCTAAATAATTTTAGCGACTTAATTAGCGACGTTTTACTGAAGTTGCCTTTAAGCTAGTCGCTGACAGGAAAAATGCCGCCAAATGTCGCTATGCCGACATTTTCTAGCGACGTAAATGCGTCGCTAGATTAGGGACGTTTAGCGACAAAATGTCATTAAATTAGCAACGTGTGTATTTGTCGCTTTATGTCGCAAATTAGCGACGTAAGTAGCGACGTTTATAGCAACATTGCTATGATCGGGCAATACTGCCATGTCAGCAAGTTGCGACGTACAACGACTTTCTTTAGCGACATTTTTAGCGACGTCTGTAGCGACGTAATTAGCGTCGTATTTTGCGACGTTATATAATGTCGCTAAACGCCGCTAAAAACGTCCCTAATGATACAATGAAAAAATAAAAAATGGATACTGAATTATTTCCAAACTATTCGTCCTGCAGTTTATTAATTCACAATATGTACAAATAAATCCAGAGCAACCCTCCGTTAAATTTACTGGGTTTGCCGACCCCCTTGGATTGAATACTCAATACCGGTAAATTAACATATATTTAATATGAATAATATAAAAAATATAAAAAAACAAAAGATTGAAATTAAAAACCGAATCAGGAGAAAATATCATCTTAAAGAATACAATAAATATCCACAGAACTGAGTCTCATCCTAAAGAATACAAAGAATACAGCAAATTAAAAGCCTCGTCCTAGAGAATACAAAAAATAATGTCTGAAACACAAACAATCAATAATAAAATGGTCCTAACTAGGACTACTGCGGATCTGCAGAAGGATGACCACCAGCGCGCATGAAGGATAAGAACATATCATATTGCCCCCGTAAAATCGATAGAGATGTCGATGGAGAAGATAGTGACGTCGGTGGAGTCTGTGTCGATGTAGGCGCACCAGGAGGACTTATCCGCTCCAACTCTGCGAGTCGCTGGTTGTAAGTATCCATGGTAGATAACATACTCATACTACTATAAATCATTGAATCCTGCATCATCGTCAGCCTCTCTCCCATGGATAGCTGTGATGCTTGCAGCTCCGTCACACTGTGCTATGTCGAGGCTCTAAGATCATTTATCAAATCCCGGAGCTCCGTGATGCTACGGTCGAGCATATCCAATCGTGCGATGAGCGTCGAATCGTCCACCTGTGGCTGGGACCGGGGCTGCTCCTCCATCCTTCGTAGCAACTCGTCATGGAAAGACACAATCTGACGGTCAATGGCCTCCTGGACTCCGGTCGACGACTGCGAGGGCTGTGGGGAATACATATTTGTCAGAGAGGCCCTAAATGACTTGGTCGCAACCAGGGCGCCATAGGATCCCGTACCGTAGTACGTACCCCTCTGGAGACCACCAGCGGCGGTCACCTACAGCTCATCCGCCGACGGAGCTGGAGCGGGCTGCGAGAAAGTACCAGCCTCTCCAGTTGTAGGTGCACTAGCAATCGTCCGCTCACGCAGCCTAAGATACTGGGCCTATAAAAGTTTGGATACTCGATAATTACCTAAGTTATATTAAAATTAACACAAAGTAAAGTAATACTTACATAGGTCTGCGAGGCTCTCTCATCAATGAGATTTTCGTCCTTTTGATGGGTAGCCAAGAAGACGGTCACAATGTTTGCATCATCACCACTCTGTACCTGTTAAGAATATATTATTTAGTAATAAAATTAAATATTTTTCCTACTACCATTTTATCCTAATTATATTAAAATAATATATCTTAAATAAAAATATACCAAACGACGGAAATATTCCGTTAACGAAATTGAGCCACCACACCACTTTGCAACATTCTGTCTAGCCGTCTTGGCCTTCTCAGACCTTTTCTTGTACCTCGGATCGTCGAATCTAGCCCTCATCGTAGTCTACTGCTCAGGCGTGATCCAACCTTGGATCGGTTTTCCAGCATGATCATGAGCCTTCTGGCCATCCATAGCATCACAGATAAGCTTGGCGGCAACGGCAGGAAATATTCGCTCGATCAACTCGGCCCGGTGCGGAGGATAGGAATACGTTTGCTACAATAAATAATTTAGTAAGTGAGCATCACGGATAAGTTATATAATATGCATAATTTAGAGAATTTATATAATATACTTTTACCTTGAAGTGCGCAAACCAGAATGCCTTTCTCTCCTCTGGAGCTTCAGAGTAGTTGATCCAATTGCCACCATAGTTCTTCCTCAGAAAGAGGCCCATGCGTCTTTGAACCGACGATGGACAATATCTATACATAGATAATTATTTTGATCAAAAAAGTCAATATATGATGAATAAAGAAATACACGATATATATGATGCTAAACCATCTAATTGACTTACTTTATATCGTCGGCCCAAATCTCTGTCATCGTCTCCTCCGGAGGTGCTCATGAAGGATCTAGCTGATGTTGGGATAACGTCGACACGACCGCCTCTATATGCTCATCTGTCTTCATGGTTCCGTCAGCAGGAGGAACGCTGGACGAGGGAGTACTATCAGGCCTAGAACTACTCGTCCCAGGAGTAATGCCATGTAACGTCGTCACAGTCGGAGATGTGACTGATCGATATACTAGAGTACTGGACGACGAGGATTCAGAACCAACAGTAGGCAGTACCGGAGGAGCACTCTGTCTACCTCGGGACCTGTCGAACCCTTCGCATCGTCCCGTCATACCTGATAACAACATATGATGAATAAAGAAATAGACAAATATATAGTACATTCTACAGGGAAAATGTTATGCATATCTCACAGCATTCATAGAATTGTACAATAAATAACTAGTGGTATCACAAGTCTAAATGGATAATACATTATACAGTCAAAATATAATTCATATATTCGTCAAAATAGTACATTCTACAGTCAAAATATAGCTACAATCTGCAGGGAAAATATTTTATTTTCAATCATCTTCAGAAAATTTATCTTGTTCGCCTTCCTCGTCCTCCTCTTCCTCTTCCTCTTCCTCTTCCTCCTCCTCGTCTTCACTTTCATTTACTTCATCTTCGTCTTCAGGATTTTGGTACCGTCCATGTACTGAGGGAACGCCTTGGCGAACTGCAAGAACTGCTGTACACCCTCAATGAATTTATCCCATACACCACATATGTCATCAGGATGATGGTTTTACATACACGAACGATGACGCAGATAGTAATTCATATCCATTTCAAGATACTTCACTACCAGAAAAAGTAAAATTAGCGACGTAAAAAAATATCACTAAATGACAAAAAAATGTCGCTAATCACTTTTAGCGACATTTTACAGAAGTCGGAACCCAGCACGTCGCTGAAAGGAAAAACGTCGCTAAACGTTGCTATACCGACATTTTTTAGGTACTTAAATGCATCACTAAATTAGCGACGTTTAGCGATGCAGCATCACTAATTAGCGACGTTGTGTCAGTATAATATCTGACCGGGATACGAGATTTACATCTTACTTTTGGCGAAGTATGCAAGAAAGTCTTGGTACCCGCCTTAAGTTCAGCACATCGTATCATCCGCAGACAGATGGCCAGTCAGAGCGCACCATTCAGACTCTAGAAGATATGTTGAGAGCCTGTATGCTTGATTTCAGCGGATCCTGGGAAGATCACTTACATCTGGTGGAATTTTCCTACAACAACAGCTATCAAGCGAGCATCCAAATGGCTCCCTTTGAAGCTTTGTATGGAAGGAAATGCCGTTCCCCAGTATGCTGGAGTGATGTTGGCGAGAGACAGATTCTGGGGCCAGAACTGATTATTCGTACGGTGGAGAAGGTAAAGAAAATCCAGGGACACCTACGAGCTGCACAAGACAGGCAGAAGCACTGGGCCAACATTCATCGCAGACCTCTAGAGTTCCAAGTAGGGGAGCATGTATTCTTGAAGATCTCACCTACCAGAGGAACTATCAGATTTGGAGGAAGAGGGAAGCTAAGCCCAAGGTACATTGGACCCTTCGATGTGCTAGATCGAGTCGGAGAAGTTGCTTACAGACTAGCTCTACCTCATACTTTGGAGGGAGTACATGACGTCTTCCATGTATCTCAGCTGAGGAGGTACATTCCAGACCCGAGTCATGTGCTAGACTACTCAGAGATCACCATCGGACCGAGCTTATCTTATCAGGAGGAGCCTGTAGAGATCCTGGACCGTAGCGAGAAAGTGTTGCGTGGCCAGACTATTCCTCTCGTTCGTGTTGCATGGAGACATCATACACCAGGTGAATCCACCTGGGAACGAGAAGAGGATATTCGTCAGCGTTATCCCCATCTATTTCCAAACCAGGGTATGTCCAATATTTCAAATTCAAATTTTCTTTATGTCCTTAATTAATTTTTCATTCTCATTATATATTTGTTTTTATTTCGAGGACGAAATATTCTAAGGAGGGTAGATTGTAAACTCCCTCGACCAGATTTCAGTAATTTAAGATTAGTTTAGACTAATTTGAATTTGTGCAATTTTTTTTTTAAAATTTTATTTATTATATAACCTATTGATTGTACACTTGTTTGTTACACAATTAATTAGGGCATCACCCTAGCTGTTAACCTTAAACAAATTTCACATCCCTGCTCTAGGCTTGCTAGACTACATTTTCTGTATTTTTAGCAACTTCCAGAAACCTTGTTTGGTGCCTCGTTTTATTTAATTCCTATTTAAAATTCTGCTCTTTACCCATTCCTGTACCCTAGTGATTTAAGGACCAGTAGGCATCTGTTTTTGCCAAACAAAAATACGATAATATTCTACTCTAATTATATTACAATTATCGTATTGACACCGTAGAAAAATTATGACCCTAACAGCCTCAAAATAATTAGTGAACACCATGCGCAGTATTTATTAAATAATAAATACGATGACCGTATCACCTGCAGAATCAGATTCTGCATCTGCCCAAACTCACCCCACACTGTCCAAAACATTTTCCCCAGCTATTTCCCTCATTTCTGTACAATTTAGAAATTCGGGAAATCAGTATTTAAAATCAGGTAAATTACGAAATTACGCAAAATACAAAATTCATGCATTTATGCAATTATTGAAAAGATAGGGGTTAAAATGCAAAATTGCATGCTAGGTGGCCTAATCCTATTGGCTAGGCCATAGGTGTGTGGGACCCACCCAGAAATCCAGAGAAATCTGCTGGAAATATCCCCAAAATTTGAAATTACCAAAATGTCCCTGAATTTCCTCTTATTTACAACTTTGCCATTGCCTATATACCTATAAAAACCCTAACCCTCCCCTTCATTCAAACCCATCCCACCACCACCACGGCCACCCTCCGCCCACCGGACCACCGCCGAACCCGTCGCCACTCCCCTCCCCTCACCTCCGACCACTGCCACCCACCGCCGGCCGGCTGCTCCGCCGTGGCCAGCTTCTGCAGACCCCTCCCGACTTCACACTCACAGCACCACCACCACTCCCATTCACCTCCCCCGCCGCCTCCGGCTGTCGCCGACCACCGCCACCCTACCCAAACGACTCGCCGTCCTCCCCTCCACCTGCCACCACCACCTCGCCTCTCCCCGACGCCGCCTCCGGCCGCCCTAGCCCCCGCAGCAGCCACCCTCTCCTAACCGTAGCCGCTGCTACTCCTCTCCCCGACGCCTCTAGCCGCCACCACCACCGCCGTGCACCTCCGCCACCACCACCAACCTGACCGCCACTCCTCCCTCCACCTTTCCCTCACCCTGCCCGGCCACCTCCGCCGCCCCTCCGCCGGCCAGCGCCCCCGCAAGCTGTTGCTGCTGCTGCTGCTGCCAGTGGCCACTGCCACTGCTGCTGCTCCTCCGGCCGCCTCCGGCCAGCTCCGCCGCCGTCCTCCCGCCGGCGACACCACGTGGGACCCCCCTTGCCACCTGTAAGGTATAAATATACTATACTATACAAAAATACATAATTAATCTATAATACATGCATATGTATATATATATGTATATATATATGTATATTATTATGTATTTATATGTATAATTATATATATATGTATTATATTATTTACAATATATTATACTATATGTATATTATATATATCTATATATATTCTATATATATATGTATATAATATGTATATGTATATCTATTATATAATATTATATAAATATTATATATATCTATAATATATATATATTATATATATTTATATATATAATATGTATACTATAATATATATAAACATATTTATATGTTATATAATTAATAATATATGTATGTATTTTTCTATTTTTAAAATTTATATAAATATATGTGTATACATATATTTATATGATGCTATGCATTTTTTTCCATTTATTTATTATTTCTGCATTTAAATTCCTGCACCTATATATATATATATCTATATATATATATATATATATATTATGTATATATTAAAAAATATCAGCTGGATAATACAGCTTATCTATATATTATATATTTTAATTCTTGCAAATGTCATTTCAATTTACTATATTATACAGTGGTCACATATAGACCCTGCTACTACTTATATTATATTGCTGAATAAATACAGCATTTATATACATATTAAATTCTTGCACTGTCAATTTCTTTTATTATCTATATACTATAATACATATATTATATATATGTATTTAATTACTGTCCTGTCATTTCAATTTACCTATATATATATATCAATCAGTGGATATACCCTGAGTATATATGTATTTTAATTATTGTCCTGTCAATTCAATTTATTTATATTATATATATCAGAGGATACACACTGATAAATACTATATTTATCGCAGTGGATATACCCTGCTACTATAATTTATTGCCTGCATTTATCTGTTCTATATATATATACTATTATATATATATATTATATTTATGCATACTATATATATATCTATACTATATATATGTATATAAATATGTTTTATATTACAGCCTGGATATTCACGAACCCTGTCTATTCTAACAGAAATCAACTTCAGCACTGCCAGTGACCCCCTGTCACCAGCACCTTCACAACTGACTGTAAAATCAGGGTTTCAACACTATCAAGGAGTAGGCAAGTATACCTTGCCAAGTTATTGATTAAATTAAATTATTGATATCTGCTTTGCTCTGAAATTCATATACCATGATCACCTGAGACTGCCTTGGGTACAGTCAACTGTTATGTTGACACGATATTACAGACTCACCAACAACAGAGAGAATATCCTAATATTCTCCTAAACCCTATCACGGGAACACGCAACATGGTTGCATTACATATACGGATGTGAGCTGCGTATTTGATTAGCTACCAGTACGTGTGTTCCGCATCACGGATTAGAATAACTCAGGAGATGTACGACTTGACATTTAGTTTCATTGGGATGGGAAAGATAACTAGTTAACGTATGGGACACCCCCTCCAATAACGTTTTATATACTTTCGTACCATGCTCCTCGGAGATGGTCGATTGCAGAGCTACCCGTGAGTCCGGGGGCATACGACACATATACTAGCCAGTCACCACGATTGGTGAATTACGTCAGCGTATGTCTAGCCACACATTCCCATGCGTACTACTAGATCTTTACTTGCATTCTCACTTAGTATGGTTAGCACCCTGTATTTATTTTCTTTATTTCAGTATTTACATACATGGCATGTCATTTCCTGTATCTTGTTACGTCCCACTGAGGACCTGGTTCCCTGCCAGATCTAGACGAGGCTTTCTACCCCACTGTGTACGGGCCTGATCAGGAGGCCAGATGTGCTACCGAGGAGGAGCTCGAGGAAACATCCTCAGAGTTTGTCTGACCCTAGAGGCCTGCCACCTGGAGATGGAGATGTTTCATCAGATAGACACTGCTTAGTCTATCTGATTTTTCTGCACTATTATTAGTTTTGTAGTAGACTTGTATTCTCGCCAGTTGTGTATTGTATCAGACTCAGTTATATATATATTTCAGCATTTGCTTTTCTGTCATATTGTTGTGGATGAGATAGTTTTACCTGTTCTATACTTGTAGTATTTTAGGACAGCGTAGCACGTCCCTTTGGGTCCATCAAAGTGGATTAAGCCCATAGTGACGTGTCAGCTGGCCAGTGACACGTGGCCTAGTTCCTGACATTTTGGGACTGGGGCGTGACAGGTCGTCCTCCGTCGGAGCTGGAGCGGGCTGCGAGGAAGTACCAGCCTCTCTAGTTGTAGGTGCACTAGCAGTCGCCCGCTCACGCAGCCTAAGATACTCGACCTAGAAAGGTTTGGAAACTCGATAATTGCCTAAGTTATATTAAAATTAACACAAAGTAAAGTAATACTTACATAGGTCTGCGAGGCCCTCTCATCAATGAGATTTTCGTCCTTGCGATGGGTGGCCAAGAAGACGATCACCATGTTTGCATCCTCTCCCCTCTGTACCTGTTAAAAATATATTATTTAGTACTAAACTTAAATATTTTTTCCTACTACCATTTTATCGTACTAATATTAAAATAATATAACTTAAATAAAAAACATACCAAATGACGAAAATGTTACGTCATCGGAATCGAGCCACCACACAACTTTGCAGCATTCCGTCTAGCCGCCTTGGCCTTCTCAAACCTTTCCTTGTAGGTCGGATCGTCGAATCTAGACCTCATCGCAATCCACTGCTCAGGCGTGATCTAACCTTGGATCGGTTTTCTAACACAATCATGAGCCTTCTGGTCATCCAGAGCATCTCAGATAAGCTTGGCAGCAACGGTCGAAAATAGCCGCTCGATCAACTCGGCCCGGTACGGAGGATAAAAATACGTTTGCTACAATAATTAATTTAGTAAATGAGCATCACGGATAAGTTATATAATATGCATAAATTAGAAGATTTATTTAATATACTTTTACCTGGAAGTGCGCAAACCAGAATGCCTTCCTCTCCTCCGAAGCTTCAGAGTAGTTGATCTAAGGGCCACCGTAGTTGTTCCTCAGAAATAGGCCAAGACGTCTCTGAACCGACGATGGACGATATCTATACAGAGATAATTATTTTTATCGAAAAAGTCAATATAAGATGAATAAAAAAAATGATATATATGATGCTAAAAAATCTAATTGACTTACTTTGTACCGTCGGCCCAAATCTTTGTCCTCGTCTCCTCCGGAGATGCGCATGGAGGATCTTGATGATGCTGGGACAACGTGGGCACGACCTCCTCGATATGCTCATCTGTTCCCATGGTTCCGTCAGCAGGAGGAACGCTGGACGAGGAAGTACTATCATGCCTGGAACTACTCGTCCCAACAATTGGAGATGTGAGTGATCGATATACTGGAGTACTGGGCGATGATGATCCGGAACTAACAGTAGGCAGTACCAGAGGAGCACTCTGTCTACCTCGGGACCTGCCGAATCCTCCGCATCATCCTGTCATACCTGATAACAAGATATGCTAAATATAGAAAAATACAAATATATAGTACATTCTACAGTCAAAATGTGATGCATATCTCACAGCATTCTACAGCAAAAATATAATACATATATTCATTAAAATAGTACATTCTACAGTCAAAATATAGTTACATTCTTCAGGCAAAATATTTTATTTTCAATCATCTTCAAAAAATTTATCTTGTTCGCCTTCCTCGTCCTCCTCTCCCACTTTTTCCTCATCGTCTTCACTTTTATCTACTTCGTCTTCATCTTCGTCTTCCTCTTCGGATAATTCTACATCTTCTACATTATTACTCGTGTAATGAGTAACTTTCGTTGAGTCTAAATCTACAATATTTGTTACAAGAGGTAGATCGTCCTCCTGATAAGCTATTTCGTTGTTGTCAAAGGTATTTCTAGCTTTAGTCTTGCATACTGCCCACCAATCCGACCTTGCTCTCTCCCGTTTAGGATAAGTTGTGAAGTACACGAGCTAAGCCTGACTTGATAGGACAAATGGTTCATATCCTTGATATCTACGCTTGTAGTTTATATCCATAAGGCCATGCTTGTCAATTTTCCAACCTTGATCTTGAATCGGATCGAACCATTCACACTTGAATAGCACAATATTAGCAGGTTCTATGCCATAATTATATGTCAACTCCATAATCTCTCGTAAGATGCCAAAGAAATCACTACCTGGATCGACGTCTTTTTAGTTCGAAGATTTGATACACAAACAACTATTTTTCGTCGAGCAAAAGTGAGCAACATGTGGTTTGAAATACGTCCAGCAAAAGTTTGTAATCTCCTCGAGAACATAAGCTTCACAAATAGAGCCCTCAACCCATACCTTATTTTTTACCTTTCTCCTCGAGAACATAAGCTTCACAAACAGGACCACCAACACGTGCCTCATAGGAAAGATGAATTGGCAAATGCTCCATAGAGTCGAAGAATCCACGAGGAAACACCTACTCGAGCTTACATTGTGTTACCGTAATGTCCTTCTCTTGCTTTTCTAGACGATCGACGAGCAACTTAGTACAACAAAGATCTCTGAAGAATATGCTGAGCTCTGTCAATGGATCCCAAACGACCTGCGGTAAGAATTCCCAAAATTCAATCGGAATTAACCTCTCCATGAATACGTGACAATCGTGGCTCTTCATACCCGCCAGTTTGTTCTCCTTGAGGTTGACGTATCTTTTCAAGTTTGACACGTACCCGTCTGGAAACTTTAGACCCTGAATCCACCTACAAAGTCTCCCTTTATCCTCTTTCTTCAGTGAGAAAACTGACTTAGGTTGCTTTAACTTTCCATTCCCCTCCTCTATCAAATTTAATGCAGGACGTCTACATATTTCTTTTAAGTCCAACCTGACCTTCGGATTATCTTTCGTCTTCCCCTTTACCTCCATTATAGTATTAATTATGTTATCAAATACATTCTTCTCAATATGCATGACATCAAGGTTATGTCTGATCAGATTGGTGCACCAATATGGCAGATCCCAGAATATACTCCTCTTTGTCAAGTTATGGGTGCGACCAAATCCGTCACACTTGTACCCCTTAGCATGCTCTTCGATAGTACTTGGTAAATCTTTTACCTCTTTCCATATCGTGTATCCGGGCTACCTTGGCGGTGAATTGGCCTTCTCCACAACTCCTGCACAAAAAGCATTCATGTTCCTCCGGTACAGATGATCATTCGGTAGAAATTATCGATGACAATCGAAGAAGCACGATTTGCCTCTGTATGTCAAACGAAAAGCCTTAGTACGGTCGATGCAATACGAACATGAGAGACGACCATGGGTGCTTCATCCCGATAATATTCCATAGGCCGAAAAGTCGTTGATGGTCCACATAAGTGCTGCCCTCATCTGAAAATTCTGCTTTCTAGAAACATCGTACATGTTGGCACCCACTTTCCATAGCTGATTCAAATCATCTATCAAAGGCTATAAATACACATCGATGTTTCTCTTCGGTTTGTTCGGACCCAGGATAATAACGGTTAGAAACATATACGGAGTCTTCATGTACATCCAAGGCGATAGATTATATGGAGTAACGATCACAGGCCAACACGAATACTGGGAGCCCGAAAGTCCGAATGGGGTAAAACCGTCAGAGGAGAGCCCAAATCTGATATTACGCGGATCCGAAGCAAAATCTGGATACTCTCGATCAAAGTGCTTCCATGCTTCTCCATCGGATGGATGATCCAATACTCCTTCAATCTATTTTTTCCTGTGCCAACTCATGTTTTCTGCAGTCTCCTTAACCATAAACAACCGCTGCAACCGCGGCGTCAAAGGCAAGTAGTGCATTGAATCGGTAGGCTTCCTTGCACCGACAGACATTTCTCTAACAGTGGCCTTGTAGCGATCAGCACCACAGAATCTGCACGCATCTTCATCCTTGTCGTCTTTATAGTACAACATGCACCCGTTGCGACCTGCATCAATTTTCTCATATCCCATCCAGAGCGATCTTACCATCCTCTTAAATCGATAGAAGTCTTTAGGCAACTTTGCACCCTCGGTCAAGATCTCTATAATCAAATCGATCAGTCGATTATAGCATTCTTGTGACATGTTAAAATTGGACTTGATGATCAATAATCTTGTAACCACCTCCAACGGTGAATGATGCTCACAACTAGGATATAGTGGAGTCATTGCATTCTCCAGCAACTCCATAAAATTTACAGCATCGGCATTCGGTGCCTCCTCAGCTGCATCATAATTGTCCGGATTAAAACTAGGTCCTGCCGTATCATAATTGTCCGGATTAAAACTAGGTCCCGTCGCATCATAAACCATGTTTACCCACCCGTCGTCGTAAGCATCGTGGTCGTGGACATCCATATACGGCTCCACATAAGGCTCCGACTCTGATGCTAGAGACACAAGTTTTTCGTACGCGGTCCACTGATAGTAATTCGGTGTGAAGCCCTTCGAGTACAAATGATATGTGACTTCCACTTCTAGATGATATTTCCTGTTGTTACATCTCACACACGGACACTTAATTTTGGTACCGTCCATGTACTGAGGGAATGCCTTGGCGAACTGCAGGAACTGCTGTACACCCTCAATGAATTTATCCCGCACACCGCATATGTCATCAGGATGATGGTTGTACATCCACGAACGATGATGCAGATAGTAATTCATATCCATTTCTAGATATTTCGGCAAAAATGACAGTATGTATCATATAAATTATTACATACAGTAGTTTATCACCTAACTTCATAACTTAACCGTACTATAAAAATCATAACTGATATAATACATACTTTCATTTATCAAAGTCTAAAATAAGCAATATTCAAAACAACTAACCATTTAAATTAACACATACACCTATCAACTATTGAAATTAACCTCTCCATGAATACGTGACAATCGTGGCTCTTCATACCAACCAGTTTGTTCTTCTTGAGGTCGACGTATCTTCTCAAGTTTGACACGTACCCGTCTGGAAACTTTAGACCCTGAATCCAACTACAAAGTCTCCCTTTATCCTTTTTCTCCAGTGAGAAAACTGACTTAGGTTGCTTTAACTTTCCATTCCCCTCCTCTATCAAATTTAATGCAGGACATTTATATATTTCTTTTAAGTCCAACCTGGCCTTTGGATTATCTTTCGTCTTCCCCTTTACCTCCATTACAGTATTAATTATGTTATCAAACATATTCTTCTCAATATGCATGACATCAAGGTTATGTCTGATCAGATTGGTGCTCCAATATGGCAGATCCCAGAATATACTCCTCTTCGTCAAGTTATGGGTGCGACCAAATCCGTCACACTTGTACCCCTTAGCAGGATCTTCGATAGTACTTGGTAAATCTTTTACCTCTTCCCATATCGTGTATCCGGGCCACCTTGGCGGTGAATTGGCCTTCTCCACAACTCCCGCACGAAAAGCATTCATGTTCATCCGGTACGGATGATCATTCGGTAGAAATTATCGATGACAATCGAAGAAGCACGGTTTGCCTTCGTATGTCAAACGGAAAGCCTTAGTAGAAACATCGTACGTGTTGGCACCTACTTTTCAAACGGAAAGCCTTAGTAGAAACATTCGGTAGAAATTATCGACGACCATGGGTGCTCCATCCCGATAATATTCTATAGGCCGAAGAGTCGTTGATGGTCCACATAAGTGCTGCCCTCATCTGAAAATTCTGCTTTCTAGAAACATCGTACGTGTTGGCACCTACTTTTTATAGCTGATTCAACTCATCTATCAAAGGCTGTAAATACACATCGATGTTTCTCTTCGGATTGTTCGGACCCGGGAAAATAACGGTTAGGAACATATACGGAGTCTTCATGCACATCCAAGGCGGTAGATTATACGGAGTAACGATCACAGGCCAACACGAATACTGGGAGCCCGAAAATCCGAATAGGGTAAAACCGTCAGAGGAGAGCCCCAATCTGACATTACGCGGATCTGAAGCAAAATCTGGATACTCTCGATCAAAGTGCTTCCATGCTTCTCCATCGGATGGATGATCCAATACTCCTTCGATCTATTTTTGCCTGTGCCAACTCATGTTTTCTGCAGGCTCCTTAACCATAAACAACCGCTGCAACCGCGGCGTCAAAGGCAAGTAGTGCATTGAATCGGTAGGCTTCCTTGCACTGACAGACTTTCCTCTAACATTGGCCTTGTAGTGATCAGCACCACAGAATCTGCACACATCTATATTCTTGTCGTCGTTGTAGTACAACATGCACCCGTTGCGACCTGCATCAATTTTCTCATATCCCATCCAGAGCGATCTCACCATCCTCTTAAATCGATAGAAGTCTTTAGGCAACTTTGCACCCTCGGGCAAGATCTCTATAATCAAATCGATCAGTCGATTATAGCATTCTTGCGACATGTTAAAATCGAACTTGATGCTCAATAATCTTGTAACCACCTCCAACGGTGAATGATGCTCACAACTAGGATATAGTGGAGTTATTGCATTCTCCAGCAACTCTATAAACTTTACAGCATCGGCATTCGGTGCCTCCTCAGCTGCATCATAATTGTCCGGATTGAAACTAGGTCCTGCCGCATCATAATTGTCCGGATTGAAACTAGGCCCCGCCGCATCATAAACCATGTTTACCCACCCATCGTCGTAAGCATCATGGTCGTGGACATCCATATACGGCTCCACATAAGGCTCCGACTCTGATGCTAGAGACACAAGTTTTTTGTACGCGGTCCACTGATAGTAATTCAGCGTGAAGCCCTTCCAGTACAAATGATATGTGACTTCCACTTCTGGATGATATTTCCTGTTGCGACATCTCACACACGGACACTTAATTTTGGTACCGTCCATGTACTGAGGGAACGCCTTGGCGAACTGCAGGAACTGCTGTACACCCTCAATGAATTCATCCCGCACACCGCACATGTCATCAGGATGACAGTTGTACATCCACGAACGATGATGCAGATAGTATTTCATATCCATTTCTAGATACTTCTGCAAAAATGACAGTATGTATCATATAAATTATTACATATAGTAGTTTATCACCTAACTTCATAACTTAACCGTACTATAAAAATCATAACTGATATAATACATACTTTCATTTATCAAAGTCTAAAATAAGCAATATTCAAAACAACTAACCATTTAAACTAACACATACATCTATCAACTAACAGTCATCAAGTATTAACTTACCTATAAACTGAGAACAATACCCAACTAATATATAACACTAACTACCCTTTAACATATAACTTAACATTTACTAACAATTGATACTATATCATAGCCGCTAATTCGAATACCAAACTAAAAGTCATATCTAATTATCATACTCCTACAACTAACTGATACTAACCTTCACCATATAATAACCATCATCAATCATCTAACTAACTAACCTGATTGAAGATCAGTGCATAATCTACACTGAGTTCAATCCATACCGTCCAGTGGACCAAACTTTCCAACCTAATCAATTTCATACCTTAACCCAAATTTGTGGCAAACCCGATCCCCCAATATTACTTAATTGCATTTGCCTACAACTATGCAGGCTCGAAGACTGCCAAGAGTAGATGTGCACAATAGGCACATCACCTACTGATCAACAATACCCCCAATAACAGTAAGTATGCGGTTGTTGCAACATCCACTGTTATATGCTCATCATGATTGCTCTCATCTCCTGTCTACCCCCACAGCAGTTTGCACTACTGTTGTAGCTTCCCTCAATCTTAGTTAATATTCCCTCCCCCTAAGCTCCATCATACACACAGGACATTGCTCCATTATACACACTCCAACAACCATAACATAGTCAATAAATGATTAGGACTTCACAGGATACCCCTTCCTCATCTCTTATATACATAGTATACAACAAGATACACCTAGTATAAAATATAGCTAAAGAATATATATACTCTTAACACACACACACACACACACACACACACACACACACACACACACATATATATATATATATATATATATATATATATATATAGCTAGGTGATAAACCACTAGTTGACAGTATCGAATAAGATATACGTATAGGAATCAATTCTGATCAAAAACCCTAACCCCAGGTCAAAAAATGTAACCCTAACCCTAATCCTAGGTCCTGATCAGTGTCTGTGTCAGTGTGTGTGTGTGTGTCAGTATCAGTGTCAGAGTCAGTGTCTGTCAAGTGTGTGTGTTGTGTCAGTGTCACATGTGTGTTATGTGAAAGAGAGATAGAGGGAGAGAGGGTTTACCAAGTGCTCGAGGAGGAGGAGGGGGATGCCGGAGTAGCCGCTGTGGAGAGCCGGTCGTCGGAGGGGGGGTGAGGGAAATCAATTTTTTTTCAAATATTTTGAAAAAATTGACAGATAGGGGAAAACGAAACTGAGCCCTAATTAACCAAATTTTAGCGACGTTTAGCGACGTCAAATAAAAACATCACTAAAATAAATTTTAGCGACGTCATAAAACACGTTACTAAATATTTTTAATATAAACGTCGCTAAATTAGACATTTTTGCGACGTTTTAGCGATCTTAATTGAACTTATAGTGACTAATCTTTTAAAATCTTAATAAAAGTCGCTAAACGTCGCTAAATGTCGCTATTTAGCGACATTTAGCGACATTTTTAAATGGAGTCGCTAATTTATATTTCATTAGCGACGTTTCCTTTGACGTCGCTAAAATACGTCGCTAATCCCTCTTTTTCTAGTAGTGCTTCTGCAAAAATGACAGTATGTGTCCTATAAATCGTTACATACAGTGTGATTCTCTAGAGAAAGGTAAGAACTATTCTAACTTGATACACAATGCCCGATGTATGTGTGTGTGTGTGTGTGTGTGTGTACATATGGTTGTTTGAGTAATTGAGTGAGCTCGGGTCACTAAGGAGAGTAGTTCACAATTTTCAGTGTGAATCATTTGGCAGTGATCAACTGAAGGGAGAGCAGTGTGCCAGCTCTGTGCTACCATGGTACAAGGGGAAGCATACAATAGTTTATAGCAATAGCAGCCAGCTGTACTACATAGTGCAGCAGTGAAGAATCAGTATGCAGCAACACTGTGCAGTGTACAACAGATTTAGTAGTCTACAGTAGCAAATATAATACCGCGTGCAGCAAGAAGCATCAACCAAACTTGGATACGAGCTCTAAAAGAAGCCAATACCGTATTGTGTCTCGTCTTTGAAGAGTCATTTTCGTGTCCGTATATACGATGCAGATATGCAAGTTTGCATCTAAACTCAGGGTTAGGGTTAGGGTTAGTATGTGTTATGTCAAGATCTGCTTTGAAGAGTCATTCCCGTATCCGTGTCCATGTGTCCATATCTGTATTAGGATTAGTGTCCGCATGTGTTAGTGTATCCGCGTGCGTGTGTGTGTGTGTGTATTCGAGTTAGGGTTAGGGTTAGTGTGTGTCATGTCGTGTCGTGTCATGTCGTATTGTATCATATTAGAGAGAGAGACAGAGAAAAGAGACATAGAGAGGCTCACCTAATCTACCCATTCCCAAATCGTGTTATGTCGTGCCTTTATTATTCATTAAAACCTTAATTTATTTTCCTCATTAGTTAATCCCCAAATTGAGAAGAAAATCCTAATCCACCCATTCCCAAATCCTATCCCTCTTATTTTATTTTCCAAGGAGGCTAAGGAGCTTGTCATTGTTAGAGGAATCTTGAAGAGGTATCCAAATCGTGTCTGCTTCGTCTTCCTCGTGTCCAAATTCAGAGTTCTTCAAGGAGGTCACTCAAAACCTATGTAATTCTCTATTTTCTACCATATTTATGGTTAAGAGCACCCATTGGACCTATAGGAACCCTCCCATAGGTAGAATTTATTTTTTATGGGTAGATCTAGGTGCTAGAAATCCTCATTTATCTAGGTCTATAATTTCTCTTGTGGAATATTGATTTGTGTCTCAAAATTGGAGAAAATGTTAGTTTAGACCACAAAGTGTTTGATGGAATGTCTATTATGCTATTTATACTCTATTGGCTATTTTATATGTGTTCTCTTAGTTTTAGTGGTGTTTGATGATGTTTGGAAGGAGTATCTTGAGTGTATCATGAAGTACCTCATTGGTGCACTACAAGTGTTTGCTAGATTGCCACACTAGTATATGGGGAGGGGATTAGCAACAGTTTCACTTGCAGCAGCAATGAGCACCTTGTGGACTGTAACTTATAGTAAAATACATTTTCTGTTGGATTGAATGCAGGGATGCATTCAGTTGGGTATGAGGGTAGGTGTTCCTGAATGCAGGGTATCGAGAAGAGGTTTGCAGCACTGTAAGGGCAGTAGGGGAGGCCCTGTAGGCTGAGCACAATTTATGTACAACAATATGCACAGGTTGTATAACCTGATTTGGGGTAAACAGTGTGCACATGTTTGGGTAGTGCTTATGACCATTCTTGAGGTATTACGAATAATGAGTGAGTATTGAGATTATTTAGGGGCAAGATTGAGGTGTTGAGCGAGGGGTGGTAATTTGGGGTAAATGATACTTGATTGTATTCGTGGGTTGAGTAATGTGTGTTGAGGTTGTGAAGGGATGTGAAGATTTGGTTTCTAAATATTGGAGGGTAAGTGCGTGTAGGTAATGTCAGGAGCAAGGTGTTAAGTGAAATATGGACAGTGTGTATGTTGGGGGCTTGAGTTCTTGCACCTGCAAATAGTAGGTGGGAGTAATCGGTTAGGGGTATCGACCTTGAGTATAAGGTATTAAGGTCTAGTACTAAGTTGTTTATGTAGCTTCCTCTAGAGGAGTGACTGATACCTGATAGTATCAGTAGTTGGCAGGCCTATGTGTTAGAAATTGGCTAAGGGTGACTATTATATACTAGGATATATAGATACACTAAGGTATTGGGGGAAATTGACATAAGTTAAGGTATTATGTGATAGTAGCTAGATATTAATACCAAGTTAAGAGGTAAAGCTAGGTTAAAGAGTAGTACCAAGGTATTGAATTTAGATAAGGTATATGAGTTATATTAAGATACATGATAATGTTGGGATACGGGTTGAAACACTAGGATACGGGAATAGGTATTTGTTCTAGACTAAGGTATTAGTAGGTAAATACTATAAATATATGTATTAGCAAGGTATTGATCTAGAAACCTAGGTATAACTTAGTTTTGACTAGTTTTGACTAGTTTGAAGAGTCATTCTTGTGTCTGTGTCCGTGTGTCCATATCAGTATTAGGGTTAGTGTCTGCATGTGTTAGTGTATCCGCGTGCGTGTGTATGTTCGAGTTAGGGTTAGGGTTAGTGTGTGTCATGTCATGTTGTGTAGTGTCGTATCATGTTGTATTGTGTCATGTTAGAGAGAGAGAGAGAGAGAGAGAGAGAGAGACAGAGAAAGGAGATAGAGAGAGGAGCTCACCGAGAAGGGGAGCCGGAGGAAGGATACCGGAGAAAGGAGGGGAGCCAAAGGAAGGAGGAGATGATGGCAGAGGGGGGAGGACGCGACCGGAGGGCGGTCGCCGAGAGGGAGGAGGGGACGCCGGAGGGAGGAGGGGAACTGGAGGGGCACTACCAAAAAAAGTGAAATTAGCGACGCCCAAAAACGTCGCCAAATGACAAAAAAATGTCGCTAAACACGTTTAGCGACGTAATTAGCGACGTTTTAACGCAGTCGGAAGAAACCAAGTCGCTGAACGGAAAAACGTCGCTAAACGTCGCTATGCCGACGTTTTTTAGCGACTTTATTGAGTCGCTAAATGTAGCGACGTTTAGCGACGCGGCGTCACGAAATAGCGACGTTAATTAAAGTCGCTAAACGTCGCTCATTAGCGACTTATATAGCGACGTAACATCGACGTCTTTAATGACCTGGCAGTACTGCCATGTCAGCAATTTGTGACGTACAGCGACATATTTAGCGACATTTAGCGACGTCGTTAGCGACGGCTACTGACACGTCGCTAATTAGCGACTTGTTTAGCGACTTATAAAAACGTCGCTAAACGTCGCTAAATACGTCGCTAAATTTACAAAAAAAACAAAAAAAAAACCTGAATTGTTCTAAACTATTATTCTTGCAATTTATAAATTTCTAATTAAAAATAGACCCGGAGCAACCCTTAGTTGAATTCTATGGGTTCGCCGACCCCTTCGGTGGAACACTCAACACCGGATTAACAATATTTAATATGAATAAAAGTATCACAGTCATACAATTAATACACACAAATATTATAGACAGACAATAAAAGTATCACAGTCATAAAAGTATCACAGTATCACAGTCACACAAAATGGGCATAAACAGCATCACAAAATACATAATATATAAGTATCAGAGTATCACAGTAACACAAAATGCATAATATATAAGTATATGAAAAATTATAGTATCAATCTCGAGGATTTCCAAAACGGGGCAGATACCAGTCCCTCAAATACTGCGTATAAACAGCGTTTATGTTATCAAGCTCCGCTATAGGTGCTGGGTGACTGGAACTCCCCGTCTGAGATACAGCCGCGATAGGTGTTGGGTGACTGGAACTCCCTGCAGGTGGTATCTCTTCCTCCTTAACAGTAGGAGGCATCACTTCCTCCTTAACAGTAGGAGGTGTCGCTCTCTTGGGTGCCATCTGGTAAGATAGATGAAAACAAAGAATTATCAAAGAATTAGCTATTGGACCGGAACGGAAGAATTAGATGACTCACAAAGAATTAGCAAAGAATTATCAAATTACAGTGACATAAATTCCCTGCACTGCTGCTCTCATTGAGGAAACCGATACTCCAACACAGTGATACACAGTTCACTGTACCCTGATACTCTAGAGTATCAACTAGCTCTCCCCTCAGTGAAACGCACAGGTAACACTCGAATCTCTCACAAAAGAAACCCAATCCCAATTTCCCTCAAAGCTCAGTAACTGATACCCCTGCACACATACTGCTCACAGTGTGCACTGACTGAGGAACCCGACACTCTCACATCCCCCAAATGCAAATACCCAAACTCACACCACAACTAACAATTGATGCCTAGGTCTTATACACCTACACACACCAAGGTCCCATGTATGTTGTGTCAGTGAGCTAGGAGACTAGAATCAGAGGAAATCCTATTAATAATGTCATTAAAAACTTTAATGTGACACCCTAAACCTAACCCCTGCTCAAAAACCCTAAACCTAACCCTAACCCTAATCCCAGGTCAAAAAACCTAACCCTAACCCTAAACCTAACCCTAACCCTAACCCTAATCTGCGTATGTGTGTGTGTGTTTACGTCTGTGTGTGTGTGTCGTGTGTGTGTGTCATGTGTGTGTCTGCGTCTGTGTGTGTGTCGTGTATGTGTGTCGTGTGTGTGTGTCTGCGTCTGTGTGTGTGTGTCGTGTGTGTCTGTGTGCGTGTGTCGTGTTTGTGTGCGTGTGTCGTGTCTGTCAAGTGTGTCTTGTGTCAGTGTCACATGAGAGAGAGAGAGAGAGAGAGAGATTACCTAGAGCTCGAGGAGGATGCCGGAGTAGCCGCAACCGTGGAGACCCGGTCGCCGGAGAGGGGGGCGGGGGAAATCGAAACATTTCGAAATTTTCGACAGATAGAGAAAAGAAAACTAAGCCCTAATTAACCAAAATTTAGCGACGTTTAGCAACGTCACATAAAAATGTCGCTAAAATAAAAATTAGCGACGCCAAAGACGTCGCTAAATACGTTGCTAATTTTTTTTGATAGCTACGTCGCTAATTACGACGCTAAACGTCGCTAAAGCAGATATATTAGCAACGTTTAGCGACCTTAATTGAACTTATAGCGACTATTCTTTTAAAATCTAAATAAAAGTCGCTAAACGTCGCTAAATGTCGCCATTTAGCGACGCCTACCGATGATTTTATGGAGTCGCTAATTTAGCGACGTTTTAACTATGAGTCGCTAAAATACGTCGCTAATACCGCTTATTCTAGTAGTGGGGGAGGACACGGCCGGAGGTGGGTCACCGGGAGGGAGAAAGCTATTCGCCGAAGGGAGGAGGGGAGCAGGAAGAAGGAGGAGCCAGATGGAGGGGGGGTTTAAATTTGGGAGAGGGAGAGATCAAAGAAAATTGGGGGAATCAGCCCTAAATGAAAGTTATTTAGCGACGTTTTAGGGACACAAATAATGATGTCGCTAAGTTAGCGACGTCTGTAACGTCTCTAATGACGTCGCTAAATGTCTAAAAGAGATACATCGCTAAGTATATCGCTAAACATAGCTAAATGAAACATATTAATGACGTTTAGCGACCTTAATTAAACTTATAGCGACTAATCTTTTAAAAAATGAATTACAGTCGCTAAACGTCACTATATGTCGCCAATTAGCGATATCTAGCGACATTTTTCCTTGGAGTCGCTCATATATTTAATATTAGCGATATTTTACTTTGACGTTGCTAAAAACGTCGCTAATCTCGCTTATTCTGGTAGTGTTGCCAACCGCCAAGAACTGTTTTGCACTAAGTCCTGTCATGCGCAAACTCTACAATCATTGGTCATCTTATATTCTTTCTTCCAATTGGAATGCACGTCCTTCAAATGATAACTCCTCTATCCGGGGAAATGGTAGGTTCCGTCAACTCACTTTCAATATTTGACAATTGACTCCTTCCCTCCACCAAATAATCGAAGTGTATCCCATCAATCTCCTTAAGTTTGTGAAAACTTGATGCCAAAAAAATTTGATCGGATGTTCTACATCTTTCTTCGGATCTTGCTTTAAGATTGTTAGTCCCGAGATGGATCAAAGATGGTAGAATTTGGGCCATAGCAGTGATACTAACGAGACTCGATGGTCCGCTCTCCACTGGAACCTAAGTTGTCGTTGAGATCAGAGATTCACACAAATGTTCATTATCTGATATTTCTTGATTCCAACGAAGCACGAACCAAGAATAGATTAGAAACTGACTTCGAAGAAAATGAAGATTACAAGAAACAAGTAAAACATTCTTCTCTTTACATTTGCAGTTGCTACAAGGAGAAAAAATGAAACAAAAAAAAGTAAAAAAAAAGCTCCTTACTGGGGTGGTCAAAACCACCGTTGCTCAAAGCAAAATTTGCCGTATAGAGGATCTGCCTCCAAGAACCAGCAAGTTCAAATATGAACTTCTGTAACGCTCAATGTCACCTTCGAAAAATACTCAAAAAATACCATATGAGAGGGAGACACTCTGGGCCGCATATGATATGATGTTCTCAGTTTTTTTATCTATTTTTTCTTTCCTCAAATTAAAGAGGAGGTCCTCTATATATAGAGAAAAATAACATCTATGCGGTCTGAGAAAACTCTCGGCAGCATAAGTGATGACCGACCAGATCCCCAAAAAATTGGGTGTTAGAGACACATGCACCGCCTGTGCCGCATACTCCGTCTCCACCACTTGACACGCTGTACTGCATGAGGCAGACACCGCCGCCAAATACAGAAAGCAACCGCTCGCTGTAACATCCCACGACCGCACGACGTGTTACGCTGAGTTGGATTGAATGTGGCAATAGCTGATTAGATTTCAATTTGTTAGATTTGGGAACAAGTATTGCTTGAGTCAGTTTTATGTGCAGATTGCTAGCGGAGTTCGATAAAAATCAGGTGTTCGTTCAGAGCAGTAATGAGATAGCTGGATTGGAGCGATAATATCGTCTTCCTTAGTCCTATCGGTCGAATGGACCACGGGTTCAAGGGATCGATCGTATCAGCAAGGCAAGGTACTTAACGGAATCAGACTTGGTGAGTGGGCTCTGTCCCTTATCCTCTACTCCTTCATGCCTAATAATATGGAACATACGAAAAGGCTTGAACACTTAGACTGGAACTTGGAAATTACTACACTGAGGCATGCATAGAGTGTATGTCGTTTGCTTGGATAGGAATTGTGGCTTGAATTAGTTTTTCGTATGGATAGTTGGAGCTAGAGTTAGATTATATTTGGGACAGTTGGAGAAATGATTGGAATTATGCTTGGACAGTTGGTATGATACATCTTGGTTGGAACATCGAGAATTTGGCCGAGCGAGCGTACATCCGTGCACGAGTATGACTTGGACGCTTTATCATACAAAGCGTGCAGTTGTGATTAAAAATCGGACAACTGCAACCGCGAGGGCATTATGCCACTGTTGGGGCATTGTGCCACTGTTGGGACATTATGCCACTGTTAGGACATTGTGCCACGAGATTGTTCTGAGAGTGGGGTGTTGCACCAATTGGAAATACCGTGTCGAGAAGCGACATAGTGCCTATGGGGATAACTTAAGATTTGTGCCTTGGGCTATATGTTGGAGAATGGTTATGGATAATTGGTTGGATACTTGGTTGGATGAGTCTAGGATCATTTGGTGGGGCGAGAATGTTCGATCCTCTCGTCATACCTACTTGGTATCTATATGTCACGGACAACCTGTGCTGCATGGGGTTTAGTCTCCTTGAACGAGTAGGCTCTGGGGCACAGGGACCGTTCGACTATGGGGAAGACAAATTGGTAACGTAGCTCGGGCGCGGTGCCGACGGTTTAATGCGATTCAGGCGGGCTCGCTACTTAGCGCTGTTTCGAGTAGAATTGCAATTGATCAGTCCGATCAAAGTCCATTATGGCTTGGCTAATGACTTCATATAGATAAGAGTTGGTTTGCTTTATTTTGGTTTGGTTTGTGCTTTTCGTATAGGCGACGGCCACCTTGCCTCGGCAAGAGTGTGCATATCAAGATTGGATTATAAGGTTTGGTTTAAGGACGGATATTGAGACTTGGATTGTTGGTTCGATAGTCCCGTTGCTTACGCTTTGAGTAGGACAGTTTGCATGCTAGTTTTCCTTTGAGTTGGATATCTGCTTGTATATTTGCTTGAGATGAATGCTTGCATGCTTAAACTGCTTTACTATTTTTCTTGATATGTCATACCTATGCCATGAAATGAATCTAGGATTCAAGTAAAAAGATCACCATATAACTGTTTGCATTCACTATTTTATTTAGTGTCGGTTTAGACGAGTGGGTTACCCCACTCACTCGTACGGCTATGTACTGACCCACTTTTGTGGGCATTATTTTAGGTACGTAGGTATAGTAGCGCTTCTTGGATATACGGGACATAATGTATGAACAATAAGTACCTTTGTGGACTAGAAAAAGAGCAAGAGTATTTCATTGTCTTTGAGGCAATCACCCTTGTGGCATTTCATTTGGACCCTATCGAGAGCTTCGCTGTGTATACTCTGATGTGTGCTTGGTACGCAATACTTGACTTCCGTTGCAACTTGGTTATTTCTATGATAATTTTGATGTTTGACAACATCGCCTTGTGCGAGCGTAACTCCAGGCTCGTACGACATCATCTCCAGATGAGAACGATTGTCCTACGGGAGCCCTGCAACGTGGTAATTCAAGATCAGCAGGGACTATTGAGCTTGCGGGAGATTGGGGCATGACACTCGTGCCGCATATTTCGGAAGTCAATTAAAACCAAATGCCGCTTAAAGCAGACCATGTCCCCTCCAACTACGACTCGCTCATCCAAACTGGGCCGCATAGCATCATGTCGCATAGCCCCAGAGCGCATACCGCATGGCCACAAAGAACCTGGCCGGAAAGCTCCTGGCTACAGATCCCCTGGCTGCATAACCCCTGGCCGCATAACTCTTAGATACATAGTGCCTTGGCCGCATAGAGCTTAGGCACATGTAAAACCCCCTTCCTAGAAAATCGTATATACTTTTTTATTTATTATTTATTAATTAAATTATAGTAATTAGGTCTAAATAGGAGAAATAGATTTTTAATAATTTTTATTTTAGGGGTTCGGGCACTTAGAGGACTTATGTGACCATCAGGAATTTTTCGGAATTTATTCCATGTAGGAGACCCCTTGAGCAGTTGCTAGCCTAACGATGTGCATTACCCTAATCTATAAATTTTTTTATGAGAATATATATAATATATATGTATACACAAATATATATATATATATATGTATATATATATTAAGAAAAGAAAGAAAGTAAAAGAATTAATAAGAAAGTAACTATTAATATTAATATAATAATAATACTAACATTCCTAAACTACTATTCCTCTTTAGCTTGCTATTCCTTTGCAGCAACTTTGCTTTCTGAATGACCGCCACTTCAGCCTATTCATTAAGACCCGCCCCTTAGCACCCATTCAGCAACGTTAGCCCCCGACCCCTGTTGCCCGCGGACTCAAACCATCTGCACCCTCTCTCTTCTTATATATATATATATATATATATATATATATATATATATATATATTTCTCTCTCAAACCCTAACCTAAATCTCCAGACCTCCTCTTCCCATCTAGAGCCGTCACCACAGCCAGAGAAGCCCCGCCAAGCCATCCAACCATTCCGACGACTCCGACCTCGCGCCCTGCAGAATCCCACTCGAGGCACCTTCGCTTCGGCTTGATTTTCCGTCGACTCGCTCAACCAACCGCTGTTCCGTCTTCACCGGTATGATCACCCCTTAACCCTCTTCCATATTTGTTTTATAGCCAACCTCGGAAAACGTGTGCCCCTAGGTGAAAAATAGCGCCCAAGTCGGCGCGAGCAGACAGAATTCTGAAATCGCAGAAAACTGCGGTGACCAACCATATTGCCGAGTTCGTATCTCCCACCACAGAGATCCGAATTCGGTGATTCTTTTTGATACCTGTAGAATACTTGACCTAGTTTATTTTCTGTTAAATAACCCTATGCTATTAGTTGCCGTGAACATAATTATATTCGTCACAAAACTGCGCGCACCCACTTTTTCCAGAATTCTAAAAGTTGGAAAACGGAGCGCGCCCCGCCAAACGGGACCGCCCCGCCGTGTGCCAAGTGTACCGAATGGTGCATGCAGCATAACCGGACACGTAAAAATTCGTGGGGACTGATTCGGACGCGTGTGCGCGCCGGAATCAGACCGTATCCGCGGACACACACCGTGTCGCAACTTTTGTGGAACTCGCGCGTATTTTGTGCACGCTTGTCAGATTGCGACGAAACTTGCGCCACTGGACTCGTGGTAACGTGCTGGTCCTGTGACCCAATTTACACGCATTTCTGAGATGGTTGACCAGATCGCCAATTGGCGGGCCCCACAGTTGACTTTTTGGACAAAATTCTGTTCCGCCCATCGGAATCCACATTTGGACATACCGTTGGGTTCGTATTGACATTTAGAGTTGTTTGACCCATAGTTTGTCCCATTTAGAGACTGTTACCCTCGGAACGCTTTTCGGTGCAAAGTGGGCCACACATGGACCCCACTTTTACCCGAAATTACCGTTTTGCCCCTGTGTCCAAATTGGACGAAAGGGATGTGTTTTTTAGCTATTTTGCTCATTCCGGAAAAGTTGGTGATATTTATTTTAGCATCCGGAGACGTTTGTTCGGAGTCCTTAGTTCCAGGTTCAGTGTCCTTGACATTTGGGCACGTACACTTTGCAGATTTCTTGCCAGGCAAGTATACCTTGCCATTGTATTGTTATTTATATTCCATATGTTGCATGCATCTTTATTTTCTGTCCTTAGTTCATATATTTTAATTGTTATATAAAATGCTCGCGACGGTGACGTCGCGATATGTTTTTATTTATGTATTGCATGGACCTTGTTCATGAGACTACCCCATTATCATGTAGCACCATTAGGTTTCATTTGACTGTGACACATATTTTTACACGAGTTGTGAGTCTCATATAGATCACGGACGCACGTATGGACTGATCATCGGTACGTGTGGGACGTGCGTTAGGAATAACTGCTGTTAGAAACTTTGCATGCTAGTAGACTTGGCAGTTATTAGAGGTATTATCGTATCATGGACATGACATGCTTAGAGCATTGGGTGGGGAGAACAACAAGTAAGGCATTTGGGCTCCTTTGCACTTTCCTTGTGTAACCCGTACGCTCCGCCGGAGATGCGCGGTCATGATGACCCCTATACTACTTGGCGGGCCTCCGGCGTTCGAAAGTCGTCGTGCCTTTGTAGGCCCCTGGATCTCCAAGAGAACCATGCCAATCCTATTTATGGCCAGATAGCCCACTTGTTAGAAAGTTGTTCTTAACTGCATTCACTTTAGACGGTTAGGCGACCCCTTTGGATATTTATTTCAGTACTTTATTGGCATGTGTTTAAGTATCTTGTTATGGCCCTCTGAGGACCTGGTCCGTTGCCAGGTGTACTTGTTCTTGAGTATTTGCAGGAGCGCGGATTTGGATGGTCATAGATGCTACGTGGATGTCTTCTCTTCGAGCCCGTGGTTGATAGCTGGTATTCTTATATTGTGGTCGATAGCTTGTACTTATATTGTATATACTTTTCCCATTTGAGTTGGTAGTGAATTTGTTTCCATCCAACTATCATCCTTAGCTACTTATATTGAGATCTAGTTATATAGATGATGGTTATTTGTTTATATTGATTTTCTGTGGATGAGATCTAGAGTATACCCTGTGACTTGTGCCATATGTTTTATACCACTTGTGGATTTGATATTCATATTTCAGCGTACGTGTGGATTTGGTTTCCATATATTGGAGTTGCCATATTCATGCGGCTGGCATGCTTACGTGTCCTAGTCCTACGTATTTTTGGAACTGGGGCGTGACATGTTTTTGTGGTGGCTCATGCAGGTCAAGAGCATATTGTCTCGGTTACGTTACTATACCGAACAAGCTTGCACCTAGGACTAGAGTATAGGATCTCATCCACATTGACTATGATTCATCTTCCTCCTATCTGTTCTATTTGAACACTTGCATCATGCTTGATTCATGTGCTTCCCTAATAGTTCTTTAAGTATAGCCTTCTCCTAGAATGTAGAAGTTCCTGTTGTTAGATGATAATTAGAGTAGCACACCTATTAAGAATACAACGAGAATATAGACATACCACTAAGTTTAGAATATCTAGTGAACCCTAGAACTCCTCATCTTTAGATTGGTATACCATTACCCCTTGATGTATTAAAAAGACTTGAGTAGTATAGACACTACTAGAGATAGTTAGAAGTTTTACCATAATGTTTGACCCTAGTATTGAGGAACCAATGGAGAACCAATATTGAACATTAGGACTGAACCTAACCTTCATAATTGGATAGTATTAGAGAACTATAAAACTTATGTCATTGTCTTGTTATTAGTAGACAAGTACCCTAGAAGGCCAAGAGCAATGCATAGAATATTTCCCTAATCATACCTCAAACATAGTAGCTAGCGTACCACTTCCCTTTAGAAACCATGATGCTATCTATAGCCCCTATTTTAAATTTCATATCTTGTTCCTCTGAAACCCTAGCGCTCACCACTCGCGCGACGACTAAATTATGATCTTCTTTTCTCCATCTTTCAATTCATGCCAATTTGACGCTTCTGATTTTAGACCAAGCAATTGTATTCTATGATAGGATATATGGTTTGCTAAAGTGATAGTCGTGATCTTGAATTTTGAATTGTGTACCTTGTCGTTAGAAACTGGTAGTGGAGTTGTTCAAATAGATTTTGACGATTACCCCTAGTTGTAGACTACGTAATTTGTACCCTCACCTCGATACACGTTAGACCCTTCCCCTTTAACGGCCAGTAATTCTTCTATCCTTACCATTGACACTTGCTTGTAAGTGCTATGACTAAGACTTAGGATGACCATTACCAACATAAAAAGGATACCCTAATCAATACCAAGATTTTTTTTCCTCATATACCCTAATAAAGAGTTTCTGTTTTATTTACATGTGCAAGATTATTTTGTAGGACCCTCTTAAGACTGTCACCGTATTAGTTTAATTCTTTTAAGTTGGGTAGTATGCCTCACAACCTAGTATCACATAGTCCACTTGACCCATCGAGGTAGTATAACCAAATGACACTGACTTTAGACTTTCATAAGAAGATAACATTAATTGTATGCTAGCATTAGACGACAGTGTTTATGCAGATAATAGAATTTAGAGGTCCATGCCCTATTTGGTCGACTAGCGACTTATACAATAAGGTTGTATGATAACTGTAGAGATTGTAGAGTCTTTTTATTATTGTTGCTTATGATGTTTTTTCTGTGAACTTGAATTAATTTGCACCTTCTTCCATCATAATCAAGCGTATTTATATTTGTTGTACTATCTTGACTTATGTTGCTATTATAGCCTAGTTTTTGCAAGCTTATTCTTTTTCAAGCTTGTTCACTACATATGTATTAGTGGGCGCGCACACTAATACATTTCAGGATCAGTGTATTAAGGCCTAGCTAACCTTAGTGCGCTTGGTTCGCCCTTCGGATAACTACTTTACGTGGATTGATATATGTAATGATTAGTAGACGAATATACTTGCCCTAGACATGTCTAAGCGTATCGTATCGGCTACATAATTGTACTAATACGAGCATACGAATACGAATTTACCAAATACGATTTCAGTCCACAACTGCCTTGACAATTCCCAATTGGATTCCTTGAAACGCCTTGATCCCCATACTTGTATTCTATCACCTCCACTTTGAACTCTTTATTATTGTTTTTCCGTCTTCCCTTATTTCGGAAGGACGAAACTTCGTGCTTGGTATAATTTGATATACAGAGAATACTAGATATACCCCATAGGTCGATCACATACTTGAGGATTATTCTTTCATAATTAAGGATATATCATAGATGATATAATCGGCGTTGAAGTCTTGAGGATTGAATGATATGAGTAAATAAATTAAGGAATATTTGTTTCTTAAAGTATATAGCCTTCTGTGAAAGATGGGTAAATTCTAAGTTGGGTAGCAGTGCATTTTCAACTTGAGAGGAATTTCTTTTAGATTGTGATCAAGTAAGATTCGATTGGGAGATTCAAGTCATTTTAATTTTGAGAAATTTTAAAAGAAGGATTAAGATAATGAGGATTTAACGAATTTTAAAATCTGGATATTGCGGACCAAAAATTTATACTTTGAGCATGATTTAAATTTTGAATATTGAAGGATGAATCATCGATTTAAAATTTGAGGATAAATATAGAATTTTAGACTTAAACAATTGGTGAATTAGATTTAAATTTTACAATTTGATGATTTGAATTAAAAGTTCAATTTTGATTGATGGGTCACCTATTTGAAATATTGAGGATGTAAATTGAGTTTAAATATTTGAAGAATACAAAATTCTTAAGTTGAGAAAAGGAATAAGATTTGATTAGAATTGTTATTGTCAAGGTCTAGAGGAGATTATGATAGTTGGAAATCGTGATATAAATTTTGATGTGGGATGTCCTATAGACTTGAGTTAGATTTGGATGTTGATTATTTAGAAATCGAGAAGAGATTACGACAGGTTGAATTTTGATTCAAACAGCGGTTATCTTAATTTCGAAGTGATCGCGATAGATTTGAATAGATTTTTGTTATTAAATTTGTGGAAGAGATTGCGATTGACGTACCTTATGTACGAATGTGAATTATGTCTTATTTTAATTTCGAGGACGAAATTGTTTTAAGCTGGGTAGAATGTAAAACCCCCTTCCTAGAAAATCGTATATACCTTTTTATTTATTATTTATTAATTAAATTATAGTAATTAGGTCTAAATAGGAGAAATAGATTTTTAATAATTTTTATTTTAGGGGTTCGGGCACTTAGAGGACTTATGTGACCATCAGGAATTTTTCAGAATTTATTCCATGTAGGAGACCCCTTGAGCAGTTGCTAGCCTAACGATGTGCATTACCCTAATCTATAAATTTTTTTATGAGAATATATATAATATATATGTATACACAAATATATATATATATATATATATATATGTATATATATATTAAGAAAAGAAAGAAATTAAAAGAATTAATAAGAAAGTAACTATTAATATTAATATAATAATAATACTAACATTCCTAAACTACTATTCCTATTTAGCTTGCTATTCCTTTGCAGCAACTTTGCTTGCTGAATGACCGCCACTTCAGCCTATTCATTACGACCCGCCCCTTAGCACCCATTCAGCAACGTTAGCCCCCGACCCCTGTTCCCCGCGGACTCAAACCATCCGCACCCTCTATCTTCTTATATATATATATATATATGTATATAAATATATATATATTTCTCTCTCAAACCCTAACCTAAATCTCCAGACCTCTTCTTCCCATCTAGAGCCGTCACCGCAGCCAGAGAAGCCCCGCCAAGCCATCCAACCATTCCGACGACTCCGACCTCGCGCCCTACAGAATCCCACTCGAGGCACCTTCGCTCCGGCTTGATTTTCCGTCGACTCGCTCAACCAAACGCTGTTCCGTCTTCATCGGTATGATCATCCCTTAACCCTCTTCCATATTTGTTTTATAGCCAACCTCGGAAAACGTGTGCCCCTAGGTGAAAAATAGCGCCCAAGTCGGCGCGAGCAGACATAATTCTGAAATCGCAGAAAACTGCGGTGACCAACCATATTGCCGAGTTCGTATCTCCCACCACAGAGATCCGAATTCGGTGATTCTTTTTTATACCTGTAGAATACTTGACCTAGTTTATTTTTTGTTAAATAACCCTATGCTATTAGTTGCCGTGAACATAATTATATTCGTCACAAAACTGCGCGCACCCACTTTTTCCAGAATTCCAAAAGTTGGAAAACGGAGCGCGTCCGGCCAAACGGGACCACCCCGCCGTGTGCCAAGTATACCGAATGGTTCACGCAGCATAACCGGACACGTAAAAATTTGTGGGGACTGATTCGGACGCGTGTGCGCGCCGGAATCAGACCGTATCCGCGGACACACACCGTGTCGCAACTTTGTGGAACTCGCGCGTATTTTGTGCACGCTTGTCAGATTGCGACGAAACTTGCGCCACTGGACTCGTGGTAACGCGCTGGTCCTGTGACCCAATTTACACGCATTTCTGAGACGGTTGACCAGATCGCCAATTGGCAGGCCCCACAGTTGACTTTTTGGACAAAATTCTGTTCGGCCCATCGGAATCCACATTTGGACATACCGTTGGGTTCGTATTGACATTTAGAGTTGTTTGACCCATAGTTTGTTCCATTTAGAGACTGTTACCCTCGGCACGCTTTTCGGTGCAAAGTGGGCCACACATGGACCCCACTTTTATCCGAAATTACCGTTTTGCCCCTGTGTCCAAATTGGACGAAAGGGATGTGCTTTTTAGCTATTTTGCTCATTCCAGAAACGTTGGTGATGTTTATTTCAGCATCCGGAGACGTTTGTTCGGAGTCCTTAGTTCCAGGTTCAGTGTCCTTGACATTTGGGCGCGCACACTTTGCAGATTTCTTGCCAGGCAAGTATACCTTGCCATTGTACTGTTATTTATATTCCATATGTTGCATGCATCTTTATTTTCTGTCCTTAGTTCATATATTTTAATTGTTATATAAAATGCTCGCGACGGTGACGTCGCGATATGTTTTTATTTATGTATTGCATGGACCTTGTTCATGAGACTACCCCATTATCATGTAGCACCATTAGGTTTCATTTGACTGTGACACATATTTTTACACGAGTTGTGAGTCTCATATAGATCACGGACGCACGTATGGACTGATCATCGGTACGTGTGGGACGTGCGTTAGGAATAACTGCTGTTAGAAACTTTGCATGCTAGTAGACTTGGCAGTTATTAGAGGTATTATCGTGTCATGGATATGACATACTTAGAGCATTGGGTGGGGAGAACAACAAGTAAGGCATTTGGGCTCCTTTGCACTTTCCTTGTGTAACCCGTACGCTCCGCCTGAGATGCGCGGTCATGATGACCCCTATACTACTTGGCGGGCCTCCGGCGTTCGAAAGTCGTCGTGCCTTTGTAGGCCCCTGGATTTCCAAGAGAACCATGCCAATCCTATTTATGGCCAGATAACCCACTTGTTAGAAAGTTGTTCTTAACTGCATTCACTTTAGACGGTTAGGCGACCCATTTGGATATTTATTTCAGTACTTTATTGACATGTGTTTAAGTATCTTGTTATGTCCCTCTGAGGACCTGGTCCGCTGCCAGGTGTACCTGTTCTTGAGTATTTACAGGAGCGCGGATTTGGATGGTCATAGATGCTACGTGGATGTCTTCTCTTCGAGCCCGTGGTTGATAGCTGGTATTCTTATATTGTGGTCGATAGCTTGTACTTATATTGTATATACTTTTCCCATTCGAGTTGGTAGTGGATTTGTTTCCATCCAACTATCATCCTTAGCTACTTATATTGAGATCTAGTTATATAGATGATGGTTATTTGTTTATATTAATTTTCTGTGGATGAGATCTAGAATATACCCTGTGACTTGTGCCATATGTTTTATACCACTTGTGGATTTGATATTCATATTTCAGCGTACGTGTGGATTTGGTTTCCATATATTGGAGTTGCCATATTCATGCGGCTGGCATGCTTACGTGTCCTAGTCCTACGTATTTTTGGGACTGGGGCGTGACAGCACCATAGCCCCTAGCCGCATAACCCCTGGTCGTATAACGCCTAGCCGCATAGCGCCTTAGCCGCATAGTGCTTAGGCCACATGCGCCCTAGCTATCAACCGTGCATGCAACTTGTGCATAAAGTAGCACACGAGATGATGCTGATGTGCTAAGTGTAAAGTGTGCCAACAAAGTGCCACTTTGTGCCCTAGAGTCCGTGCCCAAGTCTGAGTCGCTAAGCCCCTTCAGGGCTTAGCTCCTAAGAAAAACTTTCCAAATGTGGTGACAAAACAAAGATTGTCATAATGGAGTTCACACTTAATCCCTCTAGGAAAGTCACATGTCCATATACCAATAATAAGCATAGCTATAAATTGTGTTATACACATTGGTGGTTTTCCAATGTGGGACTAAAACTCCTAAAGCTAAGCGAAAATCACCAAAATATATATATATATATATATATATATATATATATATATATATATATATATATATGCACTGCTAATTTCTATCAACGGTTAGTGCATATTATTTAGTATGTATACATGAGTTAAATTGCATAACTAGTGAGTATATAAGTATAAATATACTCAGTGAGCCAATGTTAGACTTAGTGGTATGTATGATAGTTAAGAAATTTGTGTATATATATTTATGTATCATCATTTGGTAAATAGTAATAAATAAAAAGTGTAAAACCCCTATTTTTTTAAAAAAAAATCGTATTTATTATTTTCTTATTTTTTTATTAATTAATAATTTAATTATGGTAATTAAGTGCTAAATAGGAGAAATCGATTTTTATTAATTTTTATTTTAGGTGTTCGGGCACTTAGAAGATTTATGGGACCATCAGGAATTTTTTGAAATTTATTTCATGTAGGAGACCCTTTGGACAGTTGCTAGCTTAATGGTGTGCACAAAATATATATTTTTAGATATATATGTGCATTTAGGAAATTTATGGAACAATTATGATTTTTTCCGAATTTATTTCATGTAGGAGACCCCTTGAGCAGTTGCTAGCTTAATGGTGTGCATTATTCTAATCTATAATTTTTCTTGTGAGTATATATATATATATATATATATATATATATACAAATATATATATATATACAAATATATATATATATATATATGCATATATATATTTTATAAAGAAAAAGGAAAAGAAAAGAAAAGAAAAGAAAAGAAAAGAAGAAGAATAATATAAACTAATAATACATAAACTAATAATAATAACTATTAAATATATTAACTAATAACCAAAGCAAGTTAGCAAAAGCTAGAAAGCAAACCAAATCAATGTAACTTAGATTCCCACAAACCACACCCAGGGAGCACCCGCCCACTTTCCAGTAACGCCCCCCCCCCCCCCTCTTTAGCCGCGTAAGATTAACCAAACCATATCTATTATCTCTTCCTATTCTATATATATATATATATATATATTATTTCATAAAACCCTAACCTAAAATCTCCAGACCCCCTCTTCTCATCTAGAGCCGCCACCGCAGCCAGAGAACCCCGCTAGACCGTCCAAACCATCCCGACGACCCCGACCTCGCGCACTGCAAATTCTCACACGGGGTACCTTCGTTCCGGAGTTGCTTCACGTCGACTCGCTCAACCAAATGTCGTTCCGTCTTCACCGGTATTCTCACCCCTTAACCCTCTTCCATATTTGTATAATAGTAGAGCTCGAACAACGTGTACCCATAGGCGAAAATAGCGTCCAAGTTGGTGCGAGCAGACCGAATTCTGGGATCGCAGAAAACGGCGGTGACCACCCATGTTGCCGAGTTCGTATCTCCCACCACAGAGATCCGAATTCGGTGATTCTTTTTGATATGTGTAGAACACTTGACCTAGTTTACTTTCTGTTAAATAACCCTAGATTATTAGCTGTTGTGGACAGAATTAAATTCGTCACAAAACCCCGCGAACCCACTTTTTCCAGAATTCTAAAAGTTGTGAAACGGAGAGCGCCCCGCCAAACGGGACCGCTCCGCCATGTACCAAGTGTACCGAACGGTGCACGCAGCGTAACCGGATAGGTAAAAATTTGTGAGAACTGATTCGGACGCGTGTGAGCGCCGGAATCAGGCCGTATCCGCGGATACACCCCGTGTCGCAACTTTTGTGGAACTCGCACGTATTTTGTGTATGCTTGTCAGATTGCGACGAAACTTGCGCCACTGGACTCGTGGTAACGCGCTGGTCCTGTGACCCAATTTTTACGCAATTCTGAGACGGTTGACCAAATCGCCAATTGGCGGGCCCCACAGTTGACTTTTTGGACAAAATTATGTTCGGCCCATCGGAATCCATATTTGGACATACCGTTGGGTTCGTATTGACATTTAGAGTTATTTGACCTATAGTTTGTATCATTTAGAGATTGTTAGCTTTGGCACGCTTTTCGGTGCAAAGTGGGCCACATGTGGACCCCACTTTTACCCGAAATTATCGTTTTGCCCCTGTGTCCAAATTGGACGAAAGGGAGGTGCTCTTTAGCTATTTTGCTTATTCTGGGAACGTTGGTGATGTTTATTTCAGCATCCGGAGACATTTGTTCTGCGGCCATAGCTTTTGATCCCGTGCGTTTGACTTCTGGATAGTACACCTTGCAGCTTTCTTACCAGGCAAGATACCTTGCCAAATTATTTACAGTATTTTACATGCTTAGTATATTTCTGTATATTTATTGCAATTCTGTTCATTTATTGCATGTGTAGTTCCTTTCAGTCATTACTATATATTATATATGTTGACACACACTTGACACTTAGTATCATAGAGGACAATCATTAGGCGTATGGGCTTTTAACCACTCTGGTAAACCATAGTCACTAGCACGCACTATGGTGGTCGTGTCCGATGGTCGCTACCCGAGAGATATGTCGATTGATGGAGTCCGAGGGTCGCTACCCCAGAGGTATGTCGGCTGATGATGTCCACTGACAAGCGTATGAGTTGTGAGGATTAGATCGAGTAGCCTACCCATGCCCAAATGTCGAAAAGTTGTCCTCATTTGCATTCATATAGATTGTCTTGTACAGCGTACTTATTTATTTTCAAATTATATGCATGTTTACTGTATTCAAGTTGGCTCGCTTTTCTGTATCTTGTTATGTCCCTCTGAGGACCTGGTCCTCTGCCAGGTGTATTTGCTCTTGAGTATTTGCAGGAGTACGGGCCTGGACCCGACGCATTCCTTTCTACCGAGGAGGTCTTACCTTCTGAGCATCTTTGAGTACATCTAGCGATGGATTCTTTTTAGCTGATGCACTTCTGTCTTCACATTATTTTATATTGGAGACTTTGTACTCCTCTCTCATTTTAGTTTTGGATATAGTCATTGGTAGTGGATTTGTCTCCACCCGACTATTATTTTGGATATTTCAGACTCCTTATTCTAGTTTAGTATTTCTTTTCTATGACTGGTTTTGTGGATGAGATTAGCATATCTGTGACTTGTGACATTATATATACCACATGTGAGTTTATATTCATTTTACAGCGTACGTATGGGTTATGGTTTCCATATATTGGAGTTGCCATATCCATGCGGTTGGCATGCTTACGTGTTCCTAGTCCTACGTATTTTGGGACTGGGGCGTGAAATTATTTTTGTGGTGGCCCATGCAGGTCGAGTTAGCCGTTTCGGTTATGTAACTGTACCGAACGGGCCTGCACCTAGGATTAGAATTTTAGATCTCATCCACACTTGACTATAACTTACCTTCCTCCCAACCTGTCCTACTTAAGTGCTTGCATCCTACTTGATTCATGTACTCTTCTTAATTCTTCGTCCATATCTTGCAGAGAGATAAATTTGCATAACGGGCATGCCGCCACCGGGGATAACACATCTCCAGGGGACGACGACCAATCACCAGGAGTGACCTCAATGACTCCTCTTCTTCCCGGACCGGATGGACTGACTAGCAATCCAATCCTATCAACCCCTTCCACGATACCTAATGGAACTTTTCCAGCTCCACCAGCACCGCAGGATGGCCAAACACAGCTGTTCCAATTCTTTCAGATGATAATACAGGAACAGAGGCAGCAAGCAGCAGAGCAGAGGCTAGAATTTCTGGCAGCGCTTGAGAGAATGGCTGCACTAGCCCCTGCACCAACCCAGGCACTAGTTTCAGTACCACAAGCTCGGGTTGGTTCAGTCAAGGACTTTGTGCAGATGGGCCCTAAGCCATATAAGGACAATGAGAGTCCAGAGGAGACCACGAACTGGATTGCCAATACCAAGAAGTTGTTAAAGGCATCACAACTACCTACTGACCTATGGATGATAGGCGTGAGGACTCAGTTAGAAGGCAACGCGCATCACTGGTGGGAATCAATGGAGAGCCAGTTGGGTACGCGTCAGACTTGGGAACAATTCTTGGAGCGCTTTGAGAGGAAGTACTTCCCGGATACTGTAAGGGACGCATTGTACGATCAGTTCCTCCATCTAGAGCAAGGGGACAAGACGGTTGATGAGTATGACGCAGAATTTAGCCGTCTCAGTAAGTATGGCACAGTCCTAATACCTAATGACTTAGAGAAGGCTAAGAGATTTCACCGTGGGCTGACTCGGGAGCTCCAGCACTACAATAGCTCACAGTCTCGGATCTCTTATGCCGAGTTATTGACAGAGGCCAGGATCCAGGAGGCCATCAGCAAAGGCAACAGAATTCAACAGAGAATTTATCAGGGACCAGTAAGGACATAGCAAGGAGGACCCATTAGACACCCTTTGACACGCCAGCAACCAGATAGTGCTGCACCATATCCAACCAAGGAGCTCCGTACTTGTCACTATTGTGGAAGGATAGGTCATATTCTAAGAGACTGTCATCGTCGATTGGGATTGTGCATGGTATGTGGATCAAGTCACCATCAAGCTCGAGAATGTCCTCAGCAGAACCCAGGGTCTATGGCATTAAAATCAAGAACACCGCATACACCCTCAAGTATAGAAGACCAAAGGGATCCATCACTACTTCTACAGTCTGCACAAATGGAGGAGACTAGACCCCAGTTGATCAATCAAGGACAAGGCCAAGCACTCATTATGACAAGTATGGGAGAGCAGACACAGGAAGCCGTAGATACAGGTACGACCTTTTAGTTATAACTATCCTTGCATACTTATAACCCCATTGTGACACAAGATCTTAGATGTACAAATAGCTGTAGAATTATATATATGATAGCTTAGCAGTTATGAGGATGTATGTATATTTTACCCAGGTGGCATACACGCGATGCTAATGCACTACTAGAAAAAGCGGGATTAGCGACGTATTTTAGCGACGTCAAAATAAACGTCACTAATAATATATAAATTAGCGACTCCTTATAAAAACGTCGCTAGACGTCGCTAAATGGCGACATTTAGCGACGTTTAGCGACTTTTATTAAGATTTTAAAAGATAAGTCGCTATAAGTTCAATTAAGGTCGCTAAACGTCGATAATATGTCTAATTTAGCGACGTTTAGCGACGTATATAGCGACCTTTATATTAAAAATATTTAGCAACGTGTTTAGCGACGTCCTTGACGTCGCTAAAATATAATTTAGCGACGTTTTTATTGGACGTCGCTAAACGTCGCTAAAATTTGGTTAATTAGGGCTCGGTTTCATTTTTCCCCATCTGTTGAAATTTCGATTCGAAAAAAATCCCCCCCCCCCCGCTCCGTCGACCGGCTCTCCACCGCGACTACTCCGGTAAACCCCACTCTCTCTCTCTCTCTCTTTCTCTCTCTCTCTCACAGGACACATGTGACATTGACACAAACACGACACACACACAGACACTGACACAGACACAGACACGGCACACACACACACACTGACACAGACACTGTTCAGGACGTAGGGTTAGGGTTAGGGTTAGGGTTAGGTTTTTTGACATGGGGTTAGGGTTAGGGTTAGGGTTAGGGCCAACTGAGCAGTAGCTCCCTGGAACCTACTGCAAGTTGCAGATGTTAGGATTAGTGATGTGTTCAGCTAAGGGATGTATGCAACTGTGTACAGTGCACTAGAAGAAGTAGGCAGTGATTAGCTTTAGGTAGTATTATGCAAGTGTGTGAGTTGGAGAAGTGTGTCAGTGAGGGATAGTGTCAAGTTAAGTGGGTAGTATAGATATTAGAATATAAGCTAATATAAAGTTATGATACAAGATATTGGTTGAGGTATGGGTATTTGTTAATCAAGTATCTCAAGAAACTTAGTTTATGAGCTTAGGATACTAAGGGTGTAACCAAGTAGGTATCTCCAGTACTTGGGTGTGTGTTAAGCTAGTAGTAAAGTGGTATTAAGATATTATTTGGGTAATGTTACATATATATATATATATATATATATATATATATATATATATATATATATATATATATATATATATACTGCATTTCCCATAACGGACACTGACACAGACACAGACACGGCACACACACACACACTGACAATTTTGCTAGTACGGTTAAGTTAGGAAGTTAGGTGATAAACTATTGTATGTAATGATTTATATGATACACACTGTCAATTTTGCAGAAGTTTCTAGAAATGGATATGAATTACTATCTGCGTCATCGTTCGTGGATGTACAACCGTCATCCTGATGACATGTGCGGTGTGCGGGATGAATTCATTGAGGGTGTACAGCAGTTCCTGCAGTTCGCCAAGGCGTTCCCTCAGTACATGGACGGTGCCAAAATTAAGTGTCCGTGTGTGAGATGTCGCAACAGGAAATATCATCCAGAAGTGGAAGTTACATATCATTTATACTCGAAGGGCTTTACGCCGAATTACTATCAGTGGACCGCGCACGGAGAACTTGTATCTCTAGCATCGGAGTCGGAGCCCTATGTGGAGCCGTATATGGATGTCCAAGACCACGATGCTTACGACGACGGGTTGGTGAACATGGTTTATGATGCGGCGGGGCCTAGTTTCAATCCTGACAATTATGATACGGCGGGACCTAGTTTCAATCCGGACAATTATGATGCAGCTGAGGAGGCACCGAATGCCGATGCTGCAAAGTTTATGGAGTTGCTTGAGAATGCAAGGACTCCACTATATCCTGGTTGTGAGGATCATTCACCGTTGGAGGTGGTTACAAGATTATTGAGCATCAAGTCCGATTTTAACATGTCGCAAGAATGCTATAATCGACTGCTCGATTTGATTATAGAGATCTTGCCCGAGGGTGCAAAGTTGCCTAAAGACTTCTATCGATCTAAGAGGATGGTGAGATCGCTTTGGATGGGATACGAGAAAATCGATGCATGTCGCAACGGGTGCATGTTGTACTACAAAGACGACAAGGATAAAGATGCGTGCAGATTCTGTGGTGCTGATCGCTACAAGGCCACTGTTAGAGGAAATTCTGTCGGTGCAAGGAAGCCTACCGATTCGATGCACTACTTGCCTTTGACGCCGCGGTTGCAGCGG
Organism: Iris macrosiphon; assembly: GCA_036927795.1. Taxonomy (NCBI): domain Eukaryota; kingdom Viridiplantae; phylum Streptophyta; class Magnoliopsida; order Asparagales; family Iridaceae; genus Iris; species Iris macrosiphon. The sequence continues at coordinate 22,909,162 of JAYESA010000012.1, forward strand.
TTGTTTATGGTTAAGGAGACTGCAGAAAACATGAGTTGGCACAGGCAAAAACAGATCGAAGGAGTATTGGATCATCCATCCGATGGAGAAGCATGGAAGCACTTTGATCGAGAGTATCCACATTTTGCCGAGGAAGCGCGTAATGTCATATTGGGGCTCTGCTCTGACGGTTTTACCCCATTCGGACTTTCGGGCTCCCAGTATTCGTGTTGGCCTGTGATCGTCACTCCGTACAATCTACCGCCTTGGATGTGCATGAAGACTCCGTATATGTTTCTAACCGTTATTATCCCGGGTCCGAACAATCCGAAGAGGAACATCGATGTGTATTTACAGCCTTTGATAGATGAGTTGAATCAGCTGTGGGAAGTAGGTGCCAACACGTACGATGTTTCTAGGAAGCAGAATTTTCAGATGAGGGCAGCACTTATGTGGACCATCAACGACTTTCTGGCCTATGGAATATTATCGGGATGGAGCACCCATGGTCGTCTCTCATGTCCGTATTGCATGGACCGTTCTCAGGCTTTCCGTTTGAAACACGGAGGCAAATCGTGCTTCTTCGATTGTCATCGACAATTTTTGCCGAAGGATCATCCGTACCGGAGGAATCGGAATGCTTTTCGTGCAGGAGTTGTGGAGAAGGCCAATCCACCGCCAAGGTAGCCCGGATGCACGATATGGGAAGAGGTAAAAGATTTACCAAGTGCTATCGAAGAGCCTGCTAAGGGATACAAGTGTGACGGATTTGGTCGCACCCATAACTGGACGAAGAGGAGTATATTCTGGGATCTGCCATATTGGAGCACCAATCTGATCAGACATAACCTTGATGTCATGCATATCGAGAAGAATGTGTTTGATAACATAATTAATACTGTAATGGATGTAAAGGGAAAGACGAAAGACAATCCGAAGGCCAGGTTGGACTTAGAAGACATATGTAGACGTCCTGCATTGCATTTGATAGAGGAGGGGAATGGAAAGTTAAAGCAACCAAAGTCAGTTTTCTCACTGGATAAAGAGGATAAAGGTAGACTTTGTAGGTGGATTCAGGGTCTAAAGTTTCCAGACGGGTACGTGTCGAACTTGAGAAGATGCGTCGACCTCAAGGAGAACAAACTAGTAGGTATGAAGAGCCACGATTGTCACGTATTCATGGAGAGGTTAATTCCGATTGCATTTCGAGAATTCTTACCGCAGGTCGTTTGGGACCCATTGACAGAGCTGAGCATATTCTTCAGAGATCTTTGTTGTACTAAGTTGCTCGTCGATCGTCTAGAAAAGCAAGAGAGGGACATTGCGGTAACACTATGTAAGCTCGAGAAGGTGTTTCCTCCAGGATTCTTCGACTCTATGGAGCATTTGCCAATTCATCTTTCCTATGAGGCACGTGTTGGTGGTCCTGTCAGTTATCGGTGGATGTACCCCTTCGAGCGTCATCTAAATCACCTAAAGAGAAAGGTGAAAAATAAGGCACGGGTTGAAGGATCTATTTGTGAAGCTTATGTTCTCGAGGAGATTACAAACTTTTGCTCGACGTATTTCAAACCGCATATTGCTACTAATAGGACAAAAGCTCCCAGAAACGATGACGCATATCAGGAATCTAATGATGCAATACTCAAAGTATTCAATGCATCCGGAAAGCCTTCGGGAAAAATGAAGAAGAGATATTTGAATGACGATGAGCTAAGGGCTGCTCAATTGTATATATTACTCAATTGCGACAAGGATGAAGTGGAGAAGCTAGAGGGGTAAGTAATTAATACGTCCACGTTTACATCATCTCAATGTAATAGTATAAGATACTATTATGCTACTAATCAGCAGTTGCTTCATTGTTTTTCAGCACATATAATGATGAGTTGAGGTCGGTTAGACCCTACATAACAGACGAAGAAGTAGAACAAGATATGAGATGCCATTTTCCTTCTTGGTTGAGCGCATATGTAAGATACTTGGTAATTACTTTTTATTTCTGCACTTGTAAAACAAATAACTTACTATCGCTACTTTGGTATTTAGGTCGATCGTCTAATATCACCCGAGAATGAATCTATTAGGACTCTAGCCAAGGGACCAATTACTGCCGTAAAAATATGGCCAAGTTTCTGTGTGAATGGGTTCAGGTTCAAGTCAACAAATGCTCCTATCAGAGATAGCTTTCTGGATCTTGATTCCACGAAAAACAGTGGTTTGTGTATCAAATCTTCAAACTACAAAGACGTCAATCCGGGCAATGATTTTTTTGGCATATTACGAGAGATTGTGGAGTTGACATATAATTATGGCACAGAACCTGCTAATATCGTGCTATTCAGGTGTGAATGGTTCGATCCGATTCAAGATCAAGGTTGGAAAATTGACAAGCATGGCCTTGTGGATATAAACTACAAGCGTAGATATCAAGGCTACGAACCATTTGTCCTATCAAGGCGAACAAGATGAATTTTCTGAAGATGATTGAAATTAAAAAATATTGCATGTAGAATGTAACTATATTATGACTGTAGAATATAGATCAATGTTGGAAAATTGACAAAGTAGATGTACCCATTAACGAATATATGTATTATATTTTGACTGTATAATGCTTTGAGATATGTATCACATTTCGACTGTAGAATGTAGTATATATTTGTGTTTCTCTATATTCATCATATGTTGTTATCAGATATGACAGGACGACGCGGAGGATTCGGCAGGTCCCGAGGTAGACCGAGTGCCACTCCGGTACTGCCTACTGTTGGTTCCGGATCATCATCGCCCAGTACTCCAGTATATCGATCAGTCACATCTCCGACTGTTGGGACGAGTAGTTCCTGGCGTGATAGTACACCCTCGTCCAGCGTTCCTCCTGCTGACAGAACCATGGGGACAGATGAGCATGTCGAGGAGGTCGTGCCCACGTTGTCCCAGCATCAGCAAGATCCTCCATGTGCACCTCCGGAGGAGACGAGGACAGAGATTTGGGCCGACGGTACAAAGTAAGTCAATTAGATGGTTTAGTATATATTTGTGTTTCTCTTTATTCATCGTATATTGACCGGCTCAGTAATCTAAATTATTATCTCTGTATAGATATCGTCCATCGTCGGTTCAGAGACGCCTGGGCCAATTTCTGAGGAACAACTACGGTGGCCCTTGGATCAACTACTCTGAGGCTCCGGAGGAGAGGAAGGCATTCTGGTTTGCGCACTTCCAGGTAAAGTATATTAAATAAATCCTCTAATTTATGCATATTATATAACTTATTCGTGCTGCTAACTTAATGAATTATTTATTGTAGCAAACGTATTTTTATCCTCCGCACCGGACCGAGTTGATCGAGCGGCTCTTTCCTACCATTGCCGCCAAGCTTATCCGAGATGCTCTGGATGACCAGAAGGCTCGTGATCGTGCTGGAAAACCGATCCAAGGTTGGATCACGCCTGAGCAGTGGACTGCGATGAGGGCTAGATTCGATGATCCGAGCTACAAGGAAAGGTCTAAGAAGGCCAAGGCGGCTAGGCAAAATGCTGCCAAGTGGTGTGGTGGCTCGATTCCGATGACGGAACATTTCTGTCGTTTGGTATGTTTTTTCTTTTAAAATATATTATTTTAATACAAGTACCATAAAATGGTACTTGGAAAAAATATTTAAGTTTAGTAATAAATAATATATTTTTAACAGGTACAGAGGGGTGAGGATGCAAACATGGTGACCGTCTTCTTGGCCACCCATCGCAAGGACGAAAATCTCATTGATGAGAGGGCCTCACAGACCTACGTAAGTATTACTTTACTTTGTATTTATTTTAATATAACTTATGCAATTATCGAGTTTCCAAACCTTTTCTAGGCCGAGTATCTTAGGCTGCGTGAGCGGGCGACTGCTAGTGCACCTACACTTGGAGAGGCTGGTACTTCGTCGCAGCCCGCTCCATCTCCGTCGGCGGACGACCTGTGGGTGACCGCAGCTGGTGGTCTCCAGAGGGGTACGTACTACGGTACGGGCTCCTATGGCGCCCTGGTTGCGACGCAGTCATCTAGGGCCTCCCAGACAGCTGCGCATTCCACACACCCCTCGCAGTCGCAGCCCTCGCAGTCGTCGGCCCGAGTCCAGGAGGCCGTCCAGGAGGCCGTTAACCGTCAGATTGCGTCTCTCTGTGACGACTTGCTGCGAAGTATGGAGGAGCAGCCCCGGTCCCAGCCGCAGGCGGATGATCCGATGCTCATCGCACGATTGGATATGCTCGACCGCAGCATGACGGAGCTACGGGACCTGACAAATGATATTAGAGCCTCCAATGACCGCAACATCATGGAGCTGCAGGCGTCACAGCTATCGATGGGCGATAAGCTGACGAGGATGCAGGATTCAATGGGTGATAGCAGTACGAGGCTGTTATCTACCCTGGATTCTTACAACCAGCGACTCGCAGACTTGGAGCGGGCACGGCCTCCACCGACGTCACTGCCTTATCCATCGACATCGGTGTCGATTCCACGGGACGAGTATGAGGAGTTCTTATCCTTCAAGCGCGCCGGTGGTCAGCCTCCTGCATATCCGAAGTAGTATAGTTATTTTTATTATTATTTATGATGCGATTGTATATTATGAATTATTGATACTTCAACAATAGGCATGATGTATAATGCTTCTTGTGGTATTTAATTTTTTAGTTAATTTAATTGGATTGATACTTCAACAATGCTTCTTGTGGTCTTTAATTTAATTGGATTATATAGTAGAGATGGAGGAGGAGTCGAAGAAGGGTGGTTCTTGTGGTGTCAAGAAGAGGAGATGGAGGAGGAGGAGGACTAGAACTGCAGGGAATCACCAATCTGGATAATATTTTTTTTAATTTTTTTTTAAAATTAGCGACGGTTTTAGCGACGTTTAGCGACGGTAACTTAAGTCGCTAAATGCGTCGCTAATTAGCGATGCTGTAACACGTCGCTAAATACGTCGCTAAATACGTCGCTAATGACGTCGCTATACGTCGCCAAAGGCTGACATGGCAGTATTGCCAGGTCATTAAAGACGTCGGTGTAACGTCGCTATATAAGTCGCTAATTAGCGACGTTTAGCGACTTTCAGAACGTCGCTAAGTAGTGACGCGGCGTCGCTAAACGTCGCAAAAATTTGCGACACATTAAAGTCGCTAAAAAACGTCGGTATAGCGACGTTTAGCGACGATTTTTTTTTTGGCGACTTGATTTTTTCCGACAACTTTATAACGTCGCTAATTACGTCGCTAAACTAATTTAGCGACGTTTTTTGGTTATTTAGCGACGTTTTTAGACGTCGCTAATTTGACTTATTCTGGTAGTGATGGATGACGTGAGTAGCAGTAGTAGTATTCTTCCCCTATCCTTATCTCGCTCTCTTGGGTGACTCATTTTCTCCCTTTATATTCGTTTCTTATCTCGTGCTTAACTCTTCCTATCATAGTCGTATCTTTCGTGCCATTATGAATTGTTTGATTCATATCAACCTCACCCCTATTTTGTTAGTAAAACATAAATGTGTTAGTAATGCTTGATGACTAAGGATGAGTTCTTAATATGTATATGCACTATAGCAATATTTGTATTCTTTATTAGTCTAACCCTTAAGTAGCACCATGTAGCCTAATGGAAATTGTTAGATCATTTGAGGTAGATCCTACCCCTAATAGTTAGTCAAGACCCTAAGTGTTTCCCTAAAAACTTAGACTATGCCTAGGAAAGAGTTGAAGGCACTTGTTACGAACTGATAACTATGACAAATCGCCGGCGAGGTAGCGACAGTTGCCGCCAGACGATTTTGGTAGAGTAGTCGAATTACTTGCAGCCATACTGGCCAGGTGGCGTGGCAGTATTAGACTATGATACTTGACGGTTACGGGAAAAAGTCATAGTTATGAGATTCTAGACAGGTATCCCAAGATTCTTGACCCAATAAATGTATTTGCCTTACAAATCTAGACAATAGCTTCAAAGAAGGTGACCACTAGTAGAATTTTTGTAAGTTGGGTAGTGTAGACGAGTTAGAGGATGATAGAATAGTGTATGGACAATAGATGAGGAAGTGTTAGAATGGCAGACCATGAGTTTTAGGAGTCCTGCTAGATACCAATGTAGTGTAATAGTTATAGTTATCATTATGAATATGGGTTAGTGTCAATTTCGAGGACGAAATTTTTGTAAGTTGGGTAGAATGTAAAACCCCTATTTTCAAAAAAAAATCGTATTTATTATTTTCTTATTTTTTTATTAATTAATAATTTAATTATGGTAATTAAGTGCTAAATAGGAGAAATAGATTTTTATTAATTTTTATTTTAGGTGTTCGGGCACTTAGAAGATTTATGGGACCATCAGAAATTTTTCGGAATTTATTTCATGTAGGAGACCCTTTGGACAGTTGCTAGCTTAATGGTGTGCACAAAATATATACTTTTAGAAATTTTCTATGTATTTAAATATATATGTGCATTTAGGAAATTTATGGAACAATTATGATTTTTTCCGAATTTATTTCATGTAGGAGACCCCTTGAGCAGTTGCTAGCTTAACGGTGTGCATTATTCTAATCTATAATTTTTCTTGTGAGTATATATATATATATATATATATATATATATATATATATATATATATATATATATATATATGTATATATTTTATAAAGAAAAAGGAAAAGAAAAGAAAAGAAGAAGAATAATATAAACTAATAATACATAAACTAATAATAATAACTATTAAATATATTAACTAATAACCAAAGCAAGTTAGCAAAAGCTAGAAAGCAAACCAAATCAAAGTAACTTAGATTCCCACAAACCACAGCCAGGGAGCACCCGCCCACTTTCCAGCAACGCCCCCCCCCCCCTTTAGCCGCGTAAGATTAACCAAACCATATCTATTCTCTCTCCCTATTCTATATATATATATATATATATATATATTATTTCATAAAACCCTAACCTAAAATCTCCAGACCCCCTATTCTCATCTAGAGCCGCCACCGCAGCCAGAGAACCCCGCCAGGCCGTCCAAATCATCCCGACGACCCCGACCTCGCGCACTGCAGATTCCCACACGGGGTACCTTCGTTCCGGAGTTGCTTCCCGTCGACTCGCTCAACCAAACGTCGTTTCGTCTTCACCGGTATGCTCACCCCTTAACCCTCTTTCATATTTATATAATAGTAGACCTCGAACAACGTGTACCCATAGGCGAAAACAGCGCCCAAGTTGGCGCGAGCAGACCAAATTCTGGGATCGCAGAAAACGGCGGTGACCACCCATGTTGCCGAGTTCGTATCTCCCACCACAGAGATCCGAATTCGGTGATTCTTTTTTATATGTGTAGAACACTTGACCTAGTTTACTTTCTGTTAAATAACCCTAGATTATTAGCTGTTGTGGACAGAATTAAATTCGTCACAAAATCCCGCGAAACCACTTTTTCTAGAATTCTAAAAGTTGTGAAACGGAGAGCGCCCCGCCAAACGGGACCGCCCCGCCATGTACCAAGTATACCGAACGGTGCACGCAGCGTAACCGGACACGTAAAAATTCATGAGAACTGATTCGAACACGTGTGCGCGCCGGAATCAGGCCGTATCCGCGGACACACCCCGTGTCGCAACTTTTGTGGAACTCGCGCGTATTTTGTGTACGCTTGTCAGATTGCGACGAAACTTGCGCCACTGGACTCGTGGTAACGCGCTGGTCCTGTGACCCAATTTTTACGCAATTCTAAGACGGTTGACCAAATCGCCAATTGGCGGGCCCCACAGTTGACTTTTTGGACAAAATTATGTTCGGCCCATCGAAATCCATATTTGGACATACCGTTGGGTTTGTATTGACATTTAGAGTTGTTTGACCTATAGTTTGTCCCATTTAGAGACTGTTACCTTTGGCACGATTTTCGGTGCAAAGTGGGCCACATGTGGACCCCACTTTTATCCGAAATTATCGTTTTGCCCCTGTGTCCAAATTGGACGAAAGGGAGGTGCTCTTTAGCTATTTTGCTTATTCTGGGAAAGTTGGTGATGTTTATTTCAGCATCCGGAGACATTTGTTCTGCGGCCATAGCTTTTGATCCCGTGCGTTTGACTTCTGGATAGTACACCTTGCAGCTTTCTTACCAGGCAAGATACCTTGCCAAATTATTTACAGTATTTTACATGCTTAGTATATTTCTGTATATTTATTGCAATTCTGTTCATTTATTGCATGTGTAGTTCCTTTCAGTCATTACTATATATTAGATATGTTGATACACACTTGACACTTAGTATCATAGAGGACAATCATTAGGCGTATGGGCTTTTAACCACTCTAGTAAACCATAGTCACTAGCACGCACTATGGTGGTCGTGTCCGATGGTCGCTACCCGAGAGGTATGTCGATTGATGGAGTCCGAGGGTCGCTACCCCAGAGGTATGTCGGCTGATGATGTCCACTGACGAGCGTATGAGTTGTGAGGATTAGATCGAGTAGCCTACCCATGCCCATACGTCGAAAAGTTGTCCTCATTTGCATTCATATAGATTGTCTTGTACAGCGTACTTATTTATTTTCAAATTATATGCATGTTTACTGTATTCAAGTTGGCTCGCTTTTCTGTATCTTGTTATGTCCCTCTGAGGACCTGGTCCTCTGCCAAGTGTATCTGCTCTTGAGTATTTGCAGGAGTACGGGCCTGGACCTGACGCATTCCTTTCTACCGAGGAGGTCTTACCTTCTGAGCATCTTTGAGTACATCTAGCGATGGATTCTTTTTAGCTGATGCACTTCTGTCTTCACATTATTTTATATTGGAGACTTAGTAGTCCTCTCTCATTTTAGTTTTGGATATAGTCATTGGTAGTGGATTTGTCTCCACCCGACTATTATTTTGGATATTTCAGACTACTTATTCTAGTTTAGTATTTCTTTTCTATGACTGCTTGTGTGGATGAGATTAGCATATCTGTGACTTGTGACATTATATATACCACATGTGAGTTTATATTCATTTTACAGCGTACGTATGGGTTATGCTTTCCATATATTGGAGTTGCCATATCCATGCGGCTGGCATGCTTACGTGTTCCTAGTCCTACGTATTTTGGGACTGGGGCGTGACAAAAAGTTCATAAGTACTCCATTTTGTTAATAGGTAGATAGATGGGGTAGCTTATTCAAACAATTTGAGGTAATAATATCATCAATTATATAAAGGGTTTTGTTTTCATAAATAAATCATAATAAGAATATCGAGTCCTTATAAAATAAATTGATATGCCTAATTAATAGATACAAAGCTATTTATACCTAGATTTTTATGTAAAAATATAAAACTAGTTTTATTAGTATAATCATACTAAGTTCTTAAAATTATAAAAGTTTTATATAAAATAAAGCTAGTTTCTTAATGAACCCCAATAATATTTTTACTTATATATGTGGAATTATTATAGGGTATACAAATATGTTCAAATACTTATATTTACTTGATAATATATCAGTCTTCCTACAAATAAAGTAACTAAATATATAAAGTGTTAAGAAACTATTGTAATGAATTAACCTGATAGGAATATCATTTATTGTATATATAGAATTTTGTATTTTTATAACCGAAAAAGGAATTTTGACTTTTATATATAAAAGGGAACCATTTCTTAGTAAACCCTAATAAGGATTAGTCTATTATTTTTATAGTAGGCCCTAACTATGATATTGTTTATCTAGATGCATAAATATGCGGGTAATACTTGGTTGTTTGACTTGGGTTGATAGATATTCATACGGATCATAGCTTGTTGGCTTGTGATTAAATTAGACTAGACTTCCACCTCCCAGTCTCAGCAACATTGGGTGAACCTTAGGCCAGTATACCTTGCCTATTGATTTATAGTATTTACATGCATATTTTTCTTACCAATCATTTATTATGGATATACTGTTATTTGTTTCACCTGTTTCCTTACCTGTATGGTTATATGATTATTCCTGCTGACACATAGATTTGATACACAGATTCGTACTGCATGGCATATAGGATACGCGTACCTGATCATTGTTTTATATTCTTCTTGATGGAGTTACCTCTATACTTGATAGTTTGACGTATCACCTGTTAGAGTCAAACTGGAGGTGTCGTGGGTCGGTCATATACAGTAGCAATTGGTGGGAAGGACGGTCATTAGGCGTGAGTGCTACTATGCATATATCACTATTTATGTATTACTATATATAGTTATCCAGATATTTCGGTGACTGGAGTTACGGACCTATGATTTTATTTACCGGGAGATTCCTTTCCCGGAGCTATCTACGACAATGCACCCAGGAATATTTCATTCCCGAAGCTACAGATTTTATTTTTAGACAGCCCTCGCGTCGAATGTTGTCCTCATTTGCATATTACAAAGATTAGTGAGACTTGTTGATGATAGTTATACATAGAACCTTGTTTACTTTTTGCATGTATTTTCTATATTTCAATTGGCATGTATTTTTCTATATCTTGTTACGTCCTTTTGAGGGCCTGGTTCCCTCTTAGGTTATTGCTGAGTGTTGACATAGGATTGGAGACTTCTTCGAAAATTCAGGTATCGTTTGTTGATGCCTTCTTATCATTCTATCACATTTATTTTTGTTCCTAGTTCATAGTATATAGCTAGCATTGTGGGTGTTATATATTGATTTGTGGATACCTTATCTAATTAGAACAATTTATACATAGTCAGAACTTTGATCAAATAAATAGGTTCATGATCATACAATAATTATTTTGATAAAATAATATTCTTTATGCAACTTATGATCCTAAAAACTTTATCAATTGGAACCCTAAATTAAATTAGATCAAACGGCATAGGATTTCTGAATAACAACAAAAAATTGAATCTGAAACTTTAAACCCATGAATCAAATATAGGAGACTCTAATACCAATTATTAGAAATATGCCCGTTGTTTCATGAAATGAAGAACATAAATCAATTGCTAGAGCGTACCTGAATTCATTGCTTGGCTTGATGAATCTAGTAGTGAACGTCACTGTATGGGGTTCGATCTTCCAACTTGATACGACCCTTAATGACAAAGATGAATCATTTGTCCCTCTCTTTCTGTTGATGGGGATGTAGAAGAGAAAAGAGAAAACTCTCTCTATTGTGGTCGTATAAGTTGAAGACCATAACCCCTAATGAATATATATATATATATATATATATATATATATATATATATATATATATATACTAGGTTTTGGCCCCTTCTAAAATTAGAATTATCTTTATGGTATATACACATTATTTCCATAACAATTATACCCTTAAGTCTATTTTTTCAATTGGATCACTTTAATTTGGCTTAATTATTTAGATAGCACAACACAATTAATTTTACATGTGTGGTCCCTAATTATTGGATAATTCTAACAAAAACAAATTACACGCAAAAAGCTTCATCTATTAAGAAGAGCTTCCCCGTGGTAATTTTCTCCAACGAGAGAAATTTTTCCATGAGAGCATCACTCCAGTGTGAAGGTGCTCTTCGTAGGATCTTTCTTCCCCAGGACTTTACGATCATAATTAATTTGTCGTATGCGCAGATATCGAGGTGTCTGTGCATATAGAATGCAGCTAATATCATAAATTTTACGGAAAATTTTAGTGAGAGCATAAAAATTTAATATATTTATAAAAAAAGCATAAAAGTTCCTAAATTTACATCAAAAGCATTAACGCTTTTCCGTTGGCTTCCGTTAACGGTTGTAATTAGACATTAAAAAAAAATAAAAAAAAAATATAAAACGCCCTTCCGAAGGGCGTTTTATATTTTTTATTAATTTTTTTTTCTCTCTCTCCTCTCTCCCCTCTCTTCTCTCCTCTCTCTCCTCTCTCTTCTCTCCTCCGTTAACGGGCGGAGAAAAAAATTAATATTTTAATATTTTTTTCTGAAAAAATTAAAAAAAAAAAAAAATTTTAAAAATTTTAAAAAAATTTAAAAATATTAAAAAAAAATTTAAAAATATATAAAACGACCTTGTGAAGGGCGTTTTATATTTTTTTAATATTTTTTTTCCCGAAAAAAAATTAAAAAATTAATAAAAAATTAATAAAAAATTAAAAAATTAATAAAAAATTAAAAAAAATATAAAACGCCCTTGTGAAGGGCGTTTTACATTTTTTTAATATTTTTTTTTCCCGAAAAAAAATTAAAAAATTAATAATAAAATAATAATAAAATAATAAAAATTTAAAAAAAATTAAAAAAAATGTAAAACGCCCTTGTGAAGGGCGTTTTACATTTTTTTAATATTTTTTTTTTCGGAAAAAAATTATAAATTAATAAAAAATTGAAAAAAAATTAAAAAAATTAAAAAAAATTAAAAAAAATTAAAAAAAATGTAAAAAATTTTAAAAAAATTTCCTTTAAATAATATATATATTTTTTTTTCCCGAGGCAATTCTCTCTCCTCTCCTCCTCTCCTCCTCAGACTGCTCTCTCTCCTCTCTTCTCAGACTCCCGCTCGGCTCTCCTCTCTCCTCTCTCCCTCTCCCTCTCCCTCTCCGCTCCCCTCCCCTACCGCTCTTCTCTCTCCGCTCCCCTCTCCCTCTCCGGTCTCATATCCTCCTAGCCTTTTCCTTCCCGGAGAGAGCGCCGTCGATCTCATCTCGTTGGTCACGTCCGACGCCGACCTCTTGGGCACCGCTTGCTTCTTGATGGGCTTGTTCATGTCCGACGTCGAGAAGGAACCCCGGTGCAACATGACTCCTCCCAGGCCGTCTCGGTTAGCACCACCGGATGTCGAGGAAATATAAATATAAATATAAATATATATTTTACTTTGCTGAGAAAGAGAAAATAAATAAATATACTGAGAAAGAGAAAATAAATAAATAAATAAAAATATATATATATATATATATATATATATATTACTTTGAGTAGGAGAGAGAGGAGAGGAGAGGAGAGGAGAGGAGAGAGAGGAGGAGAGAGAGGGGAGCGGACGGACAGGAGAGAGGAGAGAAGAGAGAGGAGAGATGAGAGAGGGGAGAGAGAGAGGAGAGAAGAGAGAAGAGAGAGGAGAGAGGGGAGAGAGAGGAGAGAAAATATTAAAATAAAAAAAAATATAAAACGTCCTTCGGAAGGACGTTTTATATTTTTTTTTTAATTTTTTTTTAATGTCTAATTACAACCGTTAACGGAAGCTAACGGAAAAGCGTAAAACGTCCTTCGGAAGGACGTTTTAATGCTTTTGATGTAAATTTAGAAATTTTTATGTTTTTTTTATAAATATATTAAACTTTTATGCTCTTACTGAAATTTTCCGTAAATTTTAAGGCATGTTGTCACAGCTATCAAAGGCATGTTGTCACAGCTATCAAATCATTCTCGTCATGGTTTGTGCAACTATAATAGCAGAAATCCATATGGCTTCATCCTCGCGAGGGCGTGATGAAATTCCCGTATAAACGCTCCTATGTGACAGTTTCCTTGCACGCCGCATTAAAAATATGCCACGTGGCAGAATTTGCTTGAATCTCACATGAACGTGGATTAACGTGACCTAGTATGAAGTACACGTTTGCGGGACATCACTTCCCGAGAGAGGTCTTCTCTCGCAAGACTCTTCCTCCTTTAGGAACTCAACAATTAACCATTTATGAGATTTTGTTTTGCTATGAATTGTCTCAATTTTTGTGCTTATACACACTGAGAGAGTATACACAACATTTGCCACCTTACTATCAGAAGTCCAAGAATCTCTTTACGAGATCCCTCTGTCCAACAATATTGTTTGCACTGTGAGCTTTAAATTTTTTGTCAAATCATCAACAGAGTAAACAAATAACACGTCGATTCATTCTCCACAATTACACTCTTAAGAATCTCAAGCTTGTATTCAAATTCTTGTTTAATTATATTCTTTTGTAATAGAATTTGAGTCATCGTATGTTTTATAAAATATTTTCTTTGAGTGAAATTATTACATTCTTTTCTTTATGAAAAGAAATAACGGTTCTGTTGGGAACTTCCTTTGCTACTGTGAGAAAGTTGTGGTGCAATCTGATTTCAACATGCTAGGATCAACTACCGACCAATGACCAAGAAAAGTTTGAAGAGATAATCTCGGCTACTATCGTCATAAAGGAAAGGATATTCTAGAAGTCGAAGAGGAAGCCACACCCTTGGTACTTCCGGGGATCATCTCAAAGTCCACGAGTCGGTGGACGATATATTGAATAAGACGAGGTCGCATATCGCATTCCAAACGTAATAACGTGGTTCAAAACACTGTCGCAAGCAAGTTGTGCAACCGCCTCGGTGAAAGAATTTAATATGATGCCGAAGGCTGCCGTAACACTTGTGAAAGTTGTGCAACCGCCTCGGCGAAAGAATTTAATATGATGCCGAAGGCTGTCGTAACACTTGTGCAAGTTATGCAACCGCCTCGGTGAAAGAATTTAATATGATGCCGAAGGCTGTCGTAACACTTGCTTGCACAACGCTAGCTAGTTGTTGTTGCGATGCTGCTGCTGCTGCTGCTGCTGCCCACGAGAGAATGGCTCCTGTGGTGCCACGTTTCTAGATGGCTGTTGTCTAGAAACAACCCCTGGAAGAATGGCTCCCGTTGTGCAAAAAATGACGCTGATGTGGTCCAGAATCAACTCTGGACAAGTGAACAATTCCCTCTCGGGAAGAGAAGCTCTCGTGGGAAAAAGAACAAGTCAAGCTCCCGCACGAGGCAAGCCAATTGCTTGCACGGAAATTAACATCCCAACGCCATTGAAGTTTTACCATCCCGTGGCGAGATGCTTCACGTAGATCATTTAATCGGTGGAATGAAGGATTTGAACCCAAGAACTTGTGCTCTAATACCATGTTAATGTTTTTCAATCCTGCACCATAACTCTAGAGCTTCAATGATGATTGAGAGTTAAATATTTGCATTATTCCAACAGTAAACATGCAAGGAATAACAATATCCTCTTGGCTGTGTAGACACAAATTTGGATACAGACACAATGTATACTTGTAACGTACTCTTATAAAATTTATTTGACATTTATATCTAATGGTTGAAGTGTCTAAGGGAGTCCTTACTATTGCATTTCACATATTAAAAATACACAAATTTTCGTATGGAGGGAGGAAGAATTGAAGAATGGCATGAAGGAGAAAAAGTTTTCAAAAATTGCGTAGGAAGATGGTACGCCAACTCCCATAATGCATTGGAGGGGAGGAAGTTTGGCGTCACATATGAAGCAGTAGTTGTTTGGCGCTAACTCTGTGGCATCTATAATTGGCTGAATTTATTTAATAAAAAATTCAAAGAAAATCTTAATTGGAATAATTTCACACAAGATTATTTAAATTTAGAAATATAATTCTGATTGGTATAATTTTTTCATATTATTTAAAAAAAAATTGATTGGATTTCCATACTATTTAAAAAAAAAAAAATCATGATCGCGCCAACTCTCAACTTGTTCTACATAATTTATTGTGGTCTAAATTGCATGATCCTTGACTAGTTAGCTACAGTTAACTCGACAGGTCTGACGGTCGTCATCATCTACACTTCCCCGTTGCTTGTAATTTACAGGCATTAACGTTTTGAAAGCCGTCGTAATCCATAGTGTGATCCTTAAACAGAGGTTCGACACAATTTCTGATACTGCAGTATTGAGCAATTGTTCCATATCAAAAATAAATTTTGTACTTGATTGCTTGAAAGGCTTGTTAGCATTCATTATTTCAGGTAAATATTCTACTTGAAGAGGGACTAGAGCCTAGAGGTATTTAGCTTAGAGGAAGATGAAGCTTCAAACGAATTGGATGCTACTTGTAGAAATAAATAAATTGGATGATTCATTCATTAAGAGAAATTACATATATATAGGAGATGAGGCAATCTCTCTCTATTATTCTATCCGATGTGGGACTGAAGTCCAATACACTAATACTTAACACCCTCCCTCAAGCTGGAACATAGATGTCAATTATGTCCAGCTTATTACAAAGAAATTGAATCCGATGACTTAAAATACATTTCGTAAAGATATCAGCTATCTGATCACCGGTCCTCACACGGTGAAACTTTATTACCCCTATTTTATACTCATCACGGACGAAGTTGATATCAATTTCAATTTGCTTCTTACTTTCATGCAATACAAGTTTTGTAGCAATATGGATAGCAGACTGGTTATCATACCACATATCTTCTGCTTTACATCCTGCTTTTTCTTCCAGCTCCTGTAGAAGATACTACAGATATAACACTTCTGCTCTGCCATGAGCAATAGCTATGTATTTTGCTTCTGAACTCGATCATGAGATCAAACTCTGCTTCTTGATCTTCCATGACACCAAGTTTTCGCCAATAAATATCTAATAGCCAGATATAGACCTTCTATCCGTAAGACTTACAGCCCAGTCGGCATCTTTAAAAAATTCAAGCTGAGTATGCCTCTGATTCTCCATCCGAATTTATTTTTCTGAATTCTTGGCTAGATAGCGCCGGATTCTAAGAACTGTCTGCCAATTTGGAATTCGTGGAGAAGCCATAAATCTACTCACGACAATTATGGCGAAGAGAATATCTGGATGAGTCATGAACGCCGAGTAGTTGAGTTTTCTAACTACTCGACGATACTAATCCGGATTGGTCATCAGGATCCCATCATCGGAAGTAACTTTACCCCTGGATCCATGGATGACGCTGCTCCCTTAGCTTACATCATTCATGCATTATTTAGGATATCTAGCACATACTTCTTCTGAGATATTATAATGTCCTGCTTACCCTATGTGATTTCAATGCCCAAGAAGTAGTTCAATGATCCCATATCCTTGGTTTGAAACTGTTATCCCAGAAACTTCTTCAGCCCTGCAATACCCTTTTGTCATCTTCCGTAATCATAATGTCATCAACGTAGATGCCAAGTAGTATCATGCTAGCTGATGTTTGTCGGTAAAATACCAAATAATCTTTCTTTGATTGATACAGGCCAAATGGGGTAACAACATGTATAAATCGACCAAACCACGCACGAGAAGATTGTTTGAGACTGTAGAGGGCCTTCCACAGATGACATACTCTACCCTCCATTGCAACGAATCCAGGAGGTTGCATTACATAAAATTCCTCTTTAAGATTCCCATGTAGAAATGCATTCTTCACATCCAGCTGAAGCAATGGCCAATCATAGAGGACTGCTAAGTCTAGAAGCATGCGCACAGGGATCGTCCAGGCAAAAGGGGGGGAGGTATAAAAATAATCTTTACCGTACGTTTGTGAATACCCTTTCGCCACAAGACGAACTTTCAGACGATCAAGAGTGCCATCCGGTTTCAACTTTATTGTGAACACCCACTTGCAACCTACTGCCATCTAACTAGTAGGCAAATCCACCAAGTCTCATGTATGGTTATCTCGAAGTACTTTCATCTCCTCTTCCTTCGTAGCACACCAACCGGGATGTTTGAGTCCTTCCTCTACAGAATCGGGGATCTAAATTTCGTCAATAGTCATCACCAAGGACAGAGTTCGCAGCCCTTTGTAGTGCTAACAACTCACAAGATGGTCACGACATGCATGACGATGGTGAGCCGGTATAACAAGCGATGGTGAATCACTGGAGCTGGAGTAGGACGATGACTCGACTGTCGAGGGCACCATTGGTGATGTTTGTTCTGCCAGAGCTGGTGAATCAGTATTGTTGGAGGAGGATGATGACACGATGGACGGGGGTACCATCAGTGATACTTGTTCTGTTGGAGTTGGTGAGACTGGCGATGTCGGTTATGACTGGGCTGATATTTAAAACCGTCCGACCGAGGGACTGGCTCTATAGGATAGGGCACCCTTATGGGGGGATGTTGTGTTTGAACTGGAAACAACAGGAAATTGTCTTCTGGATAAACCTTGAGAACAGACTTTGTAGTTGGCTGGAGTGAAGGAAACTCAGTTTCAACAAAGGTAACATCCCGAGACATAAAATACCGCTTCAAAGTTGGGAAAAAATAATTATACCCTTTTTGATCTTTCAGATACCCGAGAAAAATATACTAGATTGCCTTCGGATCCAATTTGGAATGATTCGATCGAGTATTCTGAACATAACACAAGCAGCCAAAAATTTTAAGAGGTAGAGAAAACGGCTCATGATTGGGATATAACCGAGAAAATAGAGTAATACCATTAAAAATAGAAGATGGCATTTGATTGATCAGATAACAGGCTGTAAGGACTACATCAGACTAAATTTTTTTAGGATTACGTGCTTGAAACGTAAGAGCATGCGTTGTTCCTAAAAGGTGGCAATTCTTGCGTTCAGCTACACAATTATTTTGTGGTGTGTAAGAATAGAAAGTTTGATGGATGATGCCATGTCTAGCCAGATAAGAATTGAACTCATGAGATAAATATTTACGACCATTATTACTCCGAAAATACTTAAAAGGAACTCCAAATTCGATTTGGATTTTCGTATAAAAATTGCACTAAATATTAAATAATTCGGAGCATTTTTTTATCAAGTAGACAAAAGTGACACGTGAGTAGTTATCAACAAAGGAAACAAAATACTTAAAGCTCACAATAGATTCAATAGGGCAAGGCCACCATGTAAACCCCCTGACCAAAATATAGGATTATTGATTAAATTAGTATTATTCGGGATTAATTATTGGGGTTTTAATTCACTACTGTAATTTTTATTCAATTGTTGTAATTTACCGTTGTTTAAATATCTAGAGTACTACACTAGCTTTTTTCTTCCAACAAATTTTACATCCTTGACCTAGTCAAGCCAATCTTTAATCCTAACCTTTGTGTCACTCATAAATGAACTCTCTTGTGCTTTATTTTAATTTTATAATATTCGTACATATTTTTTAATTTTAAATCCAACTTTGCATCCTGGCCCGTTTTAATCAAAATTGGAGACACAACCTCGACCCTTTCCTCACAACCAAAATTTTGACAATAATCTATTACGAGTCTACTATGTCCATGATACTTGTGTCCCACCCAATTTAAATCCTATATACTTTCAATTAATTAAAGAACATCATTGACACTAATTTTAATTAAATTGGTGCAATGACTCAACCTAACCCAAAACTAGATCCAACACTAACCCAAACCCCCACTTACACCCTCATGGTTCATACAAAATACCACACACTAATTTCTCCACTACAACACACCAAATATGATAATTTTTCTCATCCAATCCTAATTTTCCTTTACTTGTGCAATTTCTAAATTGTTAGGGGCCTTTGTACAAATAAGCAACTAGGTGTCCACCTCCCATTGGAGCAAAACAATAAAGAAAGCCCTTATTCATGCATTAACCAATCACCCACTATTTCCTTCTATTTTTTTGTATGTACAATACCACACTTCACATACCTACATTAAATCCTAGACCTCCATTCAAACCGTACCTATCTCAACCACTTATTTCCTTCATGAAAACCCTACCCTCTCCATGGGAACCTAGCAGGCCCTAATACCCATGCTCCCTACTCCCTCTCTTCTTTCTTAATATACTCTCTCTCTCCCTCAAATTTCAGCCACCTTCGCCATCACCTTCCCTTAAGAAAACTGAAACCATCACCACTACCTCCTTCTTCCTCTTCTCCACCCCTAATAGCCGGCCACCACCCCCATAGTCCCCTCATCATCCCCCCCGACCTCCTCACCATCCCCATGACCTTCTTCCTATCTGTCGGATCACCCATGACCTCCTCCACTATCTGACCACAACTACCATTACCTCCAACCATCACCTTCATCTTCATCAATAACACCACCATCACCACTGCCTCCTTCTCTTTCTTTCAACCCGTCACCACCACCGTCATCCTCACGACCACCACCACCACCATCGACAGCCTCCACCACCGTCATCCTCACGACCACTACCACCACCATCGACAGCCTCCACCACCACCATCATCTCCACGACCAACACCACAACCCGAGCTCCCCTCTCCCCTCTAACACCCGACCACCTCCACCCTTGCTACTTCAACCTCCACCACCATCACCTCACTACCACCACCATCTTTCTCACGACCATCAGCCACCACCACCTCTCCCCCGCGAGCCGCTATCTCTGCTGCTACAAGCTGCCGCTGATGCTGCCATTGCTAAAGCTACTGTTGCTCCGGCTGCTGCTTCGGCCACTGGCCGGCCCTCCATCGGCCACCCTCCTCCGAACTACTCCTGGACATCTGGAGAACGTTCTCCACCACCTTCATAGCCGTCCACCATCGGAGAACGACCGAACAACCACCGAACTCACCCCTGCACGAACATATAACGAAAACAGATATTCATTGGGCTCAACTTCACGTACTGTTATCTTTGTCCTCTCTCGACCGATTACCAAGCCGTCTTCTCTGGTATACTCTCAACCTGACACTCTTTTAATGCCTTCAATTAAAATAATTTTGTTTAATTTCTATTATTAGTAATTTAAGTTCTAAATTGAAGAAAAAATAGTTTTTAAAAATATTAAAATCCACCGATACAGAGTTGGTCTCGTCAAACCGGACAACCACGTCGTGTACCGATTTCACATAAAGGCACATACAATATTTTTTGACGTGTAGGCTTTCGCCAAACTTGATTTGTATGTGCATGCACACCGAAATCAACACGTATCCGTCGAAAAGTACTATATCGGACTGTTCTGACACTCGCCCTAATTTTGTGTATGCCTATCATTTCATAACGAAAGTTGTGCCATCAGATTCGCAGCATTACACTGGTCCTGTGACCCAAGTTTGGTTTGATTCTGAGAACGTTGACGAAATATCATTTTGTGGGCCTCACGGTTTCACATGACGAACGATTTCGTGATTGGCTCATCGGAATCCAGTTCTGGATATTCTGTTGGGTTCGTATCATCGTTCTGGACTTGTAGATACTAAGTTTAACGAATTTGGAAAACTGTCTCTGGCACTTTTTTCGGTGCAATATGGGGCCCACTTATGAACCCCGTGTTGATCAGAAACTTCATTTTTACTCCTATGTCCAAATTGGACGTCTAAATATGCTTTTTTGAGTATCTTACTCATTCTGGGACTGTTGGTGATATTTGTGATAGTATCTGAGGATATCTGCTCCAGTTTCCATCTTGCGCTACTACTCTACTAGCGAGTTCGTGTCGAATCTTCACCTGGCTTCCAAGCAAGTATACCTTGCCTTGTTGTACTGTTTAAATTCTGTTAATATTATATATTGTGCTCTAAATATTATATAATTATGTGCATCTAAGAATGACTCGAGAGCAGTCGACGAAGTCATCGACGTTAGGACTTGTGTTTGACCTAGCTTCTAGTAGACTTACCCTGAGTGACGGAGTCATCATTTTAACTATGAGGTCTTGACACATATCATTACACATCATATAGTGAGTTCATGATAGGACACGAGCTTACGCCCTTGACTGGCCATCGGTGCGAGTAGCATGTGTGATAGTACTTAGCATAGTTGTATTGCTTTAGGTGACTTGCATTATATTTACGAGATATCCATGTTGTACTTAAGACTTGTACATTGGCATTGGGCGGGGAGGACGACTAGTAGGCGTATGGGACACCCACCTCCTTTATACAGATACCGCGATCTTTGGAGCATTGGAACTTACATATGCAAATACTATGCTCTTTTGAGCGTTGGACGTCTTGCAGATACCACGCTCTTCAGAACGTTGGACATATTTATTTATGCAGATTTCACGCTCTTCGTAGTGTTGGATGTTATTATATATGTAGATTGTCCCATGATAGGGGGCATATATGGCATATACTAGCTAGTCACGACGATTGGTAAATTACGTCAATATATGTCTAGACTACACTTTCCATACGTACTAAGTTGTCCTCAAATTTGCATTCACTTAGGAGGTTAGTTCACCCTGATTTATTTTACTCAGTATTTAAATTATGGCATATACTTTTTTTGTATCTTGTTATGTCCCTATGAGGACCTGGTTCCCTTCCAGATTATTTGAGCATGATGCTTGATTTAGTGAAGTGTTGGACATCGTTGTAGGTATCTTTACTTTTTTTTAGCTATTACAGTCATGTACTAATTTTTATTTATGATTCTACTTTTATAGTCTAGTATTTATAGGCCTATATTATTCCTTTGGCCTATTCGAATGGATGTATTATTAGGTTGTAGACTAATGATACATATCGTTCCTTCTTGAGATTTTATTTACCATAGATTGAGATTTAGTTTAGTTGTTGAATATTAGAAATAGATATTTAGCTGGATAACTTAACCTTGGACAACGTAAGTGCACTTTGTCGGGTCCATTAAATTGGAAAGCCCTACGGAGTCATACCAGCTGGTCATTGCCACGTATATGGTCCCATAAGTTTTGGGACTGAGGAGTGACATTATTTTAGTGGTGGCCCATGCAGGCCAGAGCATATCGTTTTGGTTACGTTATTGTACCAAACGAGCCTGCAACTTAGGATTAATGTTGAATAAGATCTCAATCCATAACTGATTTTAAAATTTCTCTTGTACTCGATTTTCGCCCTTGGACTTCATTATTATATTCATTCATTTACCGTCGACATAGTTATTTTTGTTTCTCATCTTTCCAATTTCGGAGAGATGGACGTTCGTGGGCGGTGATTCTCTCGAGAAGCAGATCCTCATCAAGATAAAGAAGGCATATATGATAGGATGTTTGAGTAGATGGTTATCCAGAGTAGAGCAGGTTGATAGGTTCTTTCTTGTTGCTAGAGCTAGTATAGACTGTTGGCATAAGAATTAGACATAGAAGTAGAGACTTAAAACTAGACCCTACCCTTACTTAAGGTAGTAGAGATTTGGAAGTATTTGAAGTTGGAAAGATTGTTCTATTCTAAATACTCTGGAGTAATTTATGAAAATGGATAGCTTGATGCTAGAGATTAGTTGTAGCCCATGGTGGTGATACAAAGGACGATATTATGAACTTGAGAAGATAGAATTTTAGGCTTTTATTTGGAAGAAGATTATCTGAATTCCAGAAGTTTTATCATGTGCTTGGGTGGTACCCATTATTATAATTGCACCATGTTGACTCAGAGTAATAAACAATAGAAAGAAGAAAATCGAGGAATACAATTTTAGTGAGAATAAGCCGTGATTTGATACGGTATGCGAAGGATAAACTTGAACGAAAGAGATGATAAAATTATATCCTAAATGATTTTTGAGACCAATGTTAGGTATGAACTATTACAAGGACAACACTAGTTGTGACGGTTTAATAGAGGATATAAAGAAATTAATACCTGACAAAATTTTGCTTATGACAAAGGAACGATGAATATATCGATAAACGAATTTGGACTAACAGATTAAAGAACTAAACAAAAACTTGATTAAAGAAACAATACCATTAAAACTGAGGTATGAAATGGAACATGAATGAGAACAAAATTCGAGGAAAAATTATGAGGAGAAGAGTTTTTATACATTAAGGGCGACAAAACACAAAAAAAAAAAATTGTTTTGTTTTGTTTTGGAGGATTAGTGCTTGTAAATAGAACGAGAGAATTTATTATGAGGTTAAGTCTTGACTATGACTGGAGAAACTCTCGGTGAATCAATGAGATGATTAAGTTGTTATAAAATCTTGAAGTTCTGTAAATTTGTCGAGGACGAATTATGGGTAAGGCATAAGGGATATGTGAAAGAAATTTTGACTTAGGAAAATAGAACTTTATGTAGCATGTCCTAGAAGTTGGACCTATAGTTGTCTTATAACTTTTAGTATCAAACCTAGATGAATATTCTAAAACCGGGTTAAGATAGATAGATAAAATGCTAGATCTATTGTTTGAATAATGGTAACTTAGGTACTAGAGTATAGCTTATGGAATCAGATTAGATATACTTGATTTGTTTGGGTTGCCAGTGTCTATTGGGCTCGTGGTTTTCACCTTTGATAACTCGATTAGTTGAGCCAGTATCTAAGATAGAGCGATTAGATTGAAGGATGAGAGTATCGACAGATGTTATAGTCTTGAGTTGGATATCGTGAACTACCTATAATTGATGGCCAGTTATAAATAAGATGGTACCCATGAGTTTGGATGAAGATTATGCAAGGAGTAAACAATGAGAAACCTCAGGTTCGAGGTAAAAAGGCAGACTGGCAACAAGATGAGATTCGCGACAAGTACCTGACCTTGAGCTTTTTAAATTAAGAGAAGGATATAGGAAAGACTAAAAAATTTATCACTCGATAGTTGCCTCGAAGATCGATACTATGAAGCAAAAGGTAATATGCAATAATTGACGGAGTTTAGAGTTGAACCCAAGATCAACGTACTAGAAAGATAAGAAGGTGTGTAAGAAACAAATGATAAGGAAAATATATTAGAGTCACGTAACCCAAGGACGAGAAAATTTGATATGGTCTTGAGGGATAATAATTATAGTATTTATGAATTGTAATACTTTTATAATTTTGAGGATTTAGAGCAAGTAGAAATTGTTGATCAGCCTCAAGTGCTACAAATTTCAAGAAACAAAATAAAGGTTTAGATCACACGCAGACTCATTGGTCAATCGGTAGATGATTACCACTAGACTCTTGGATTATATATTGACACATGAATAGGGGGTATAAATAGAAGATAAAATAAAAATAGAAATTATAGCTAAATATTAAAGTTTATAAATAAACTTCTTAGGGATAGAGAGTTAAATTTTTGACTAAGAGGACATGAGCTTGCGGAACCTAATC
Organism: Iris macrosiphon; assembly: GCA_036927795.1. Lineage (NCBI taxonomy): Eukaryota > Viridiplantae > Streptophyta > Magnoliopsida > Asparagales > Iridaceae > Iris > Iris macrosiphon. The sequence continues at coordinate 22,933,928 of JAYESA010000012.1, forward strand.
CTTAGTAGTAGGTGGTGTTATGGAAACCTATTTCCAATTTAACCTTGCCAATGAATTTTAGGAATCATAATCTTGTTATTATATTTGTTATATTTTATTCTAGGATATTTAGAATGATTGAATAGATATTTATTACATAATTTCTATATATTCTTATTACTATGTATTGAGTAGAGACTTATGTTGTATTTTATTACATATATTTCTCCTATAGATTGTTCGAGTTGAGCTTCTAGACTAGGTATGACTGACTGATTAGATTAGACTTATTACTGCTAAGATTGATTGTAAGAAGTTAGGTTGCATGATTCCATTGTGGATACTATATGATGATGACGTTATACCTAGGAAAGAATGTTGAGACATTAACCATCTTAGTTATAGAAAAGGGAATTTAGATACTATATAAATGGCCGTGAGAATTTTGTGCTTATAAAATTTTACTGCCTAACCCCTGCAATCCTTTGAGAGTAAAATAATGACGTTATTTTCTTTATAGATATTAGAAGTTTCAAACTTAGATTGTGTCGCAACATCCTTGAGTAACCTAGGCTTATATGTGGTAATTTTCTGGATGATAATTAGCATAATAAAAAAGACGAGACAGTTCATGATGGTGAGAAGATGTTAGAGGACCAAATCCCTTAGATGATTAGATTGTGCGTATGTGGCATTTTAAGGTAAAGAGAGTATAGTAGGACTAAGTACCAAGTTGTGTTTATATATTTAGAGACACGCAGAGTTTATTATGGGGAGATGGATTTTGAATTTTCAGGACAAAATTTTCTAAGGTGGATAGACCCCTGACCAAAATATAGGATTATGAATTAAATTAGTATTATTCGGGATTAATTATTAAGGTTATAATTCACTACTGTGATTTTTATTCAATTGTTGTACTTTACCGTTGTTTAAATATCTAGAACACTACACTAGCTTTTGCCTTCCAACAAATTTTATATCCTTGACCTAGTCAAGCCAATCTTCAATTCTGACCTTTGTGTCACTAGTAAATGCACTCTCTTGTGCTTCATTTTAATTTTACAATATTTGTGCATATTTTTTAATTTTAAATCCAACTTTGCATCCTGGCTCGTTCCAATTGAAATTGGAGACACAACCTCAACCTTTTCCTCACAACCAAATTTTTGACAATAATCTATTTCGAGTCTACTACGTCCATGACACTTGTGTTCTACCCAATTTAAATCCTATGTACTCCAATTAATTAAAGAACACCATTGACACTAATTTTAATTAAATTGGTGCAATAACTCAACCTAACCCAAAACTAGATCCAACACCAACCCAAACTCCCACTCACACCCTCATGGTTTATACAAAATACCACACACCAATTTTCTCAACTCCTACACACCAAACATGGTAATATTTCTTATCCAATCATAATTCTCCTTTACTTATATAATGTCCTAATTGTTAGGGGCCTTTGTACAAATAAGCAACTAGGTGTCCACCTCCCATTGGAGCAAAACAATGAAGAAAGCCCTTCTTCATGCTTTGATCGGTTACCCGCTATTTCCTCCCTTTTTTTGTATGTAAAACATAATACTTCACGTACCTACATTAAATCCTAGTCCTCCATTCAAACCCTACCTATCTCAACCACTCATTTCCTTCATGAAAATCCCACCCTCTCCTTGGTAACCAAACCGGTCCTAATCCCCATGCTCGCTACTCCCTCTCTCCTTCCTTAATACACTCTCTCTCTCCCTCATATTTTAGCCACCTTCACCATCACCTTTACTAAAGAAAACTAAAACCATCACCACTACCTCCTTCTTCCTCTTCTCCTACCGTAGCAGCCGGCCACCAGCCCCACAGTCCCCTCATCATCCCTCCGACCTCCTTACCATCCCCCCGACCTTCTCCGTAACTGTCTGCCCACCCACGACCTCCTCCTCCATTCGACCACCACCACCATCACCTTCATCTCCATCAACAACACCACCATCACCACCGCCTCCTTCCCTTTCCTTCAACTCGCCACCACCATCGTCATCCTCATGACCACCACCACCACTATCGGCAGCCTCAACTAGTACCATCATCTCCACGACCAATACCACCACCCGAGCTCCCCTCTCCCCTCTAACACCCGACCATCTCCACCCTTGCTACTTCAACCTCCACCACCATCACCTCACCACCACCACCTCCCTCATGACTATCAGCCACCACTACCTCACCCCCGTAAGCCGCTGTCACTGCTGCTACAAGCTGCCACTGCTACTGCAAGCCGCTGTTGCTGCCATTTCTAAAGCTACTACAGCTCTGGCTGCTGCTTTGGCCATTGGCCGGCCCTTCATTGGCCACCCTCCTCCGAACCACTCCTCGACATCGGAAGAATGTTCTCTACCGCCTGCATAGCCTTCCACCACCGGAGGACGACCAGACTACCACCGAACTCACCCATGCACGAACATATAACCAAAACAGATGTTTATTGGGCTCAACTTCGCGTACTATTATCTTTGTCGTCGCTCGACCGATTCCTAAGCCGTCTTCTCTGGTATACTCTCAACCTGACCCTCTTTCATTGCGTTCAATTAGAATAATTTAGTTTAATTTTTATTGTTAGTAAATTAAGTTCCAAATTAAAGAAAATATAATTTTTATAAACATTAAAATCTTTCGATACAGAGTTGGTCTTGTTAAACCATACAACCACATCGCGTACTGATTTCACTAAAATGTGCGTACGGTATTTTTTGACGTGTGGGCTTTCGTGGAACTTGATTTGGATGTGCATGCACACCGAAATCAACACGTATCCATCAAAAAGTACCTTATCGACCTATTCTGACACTCGTCCTAATTTTGTGTGTACCTGTCATTTTGTAATAAAACTTGCACCATCGAATTCATAATATTATACTGGTCTTGTGACCCAAGTTTGGTTCGATTCTGAGAACGTTGACAAAACGTTATTTTGTGGGCCCCACGGTTCCACATGAAGGGCAATTTCGTGATCGGCTCATCGGAATCCAATTCTGAACGTTCCGTTGTGTTTGTATCATCATTCTGGACTCGTAGACACTAAGTTTGACGAATTGGAGAACTTTGTTTCTGGCACATTTTTTGGTACAAGACCACTTGTGGACCCCTATTGACCAGAAACTATATTTTTGCCCATGTGTCCAAATTGGATGTCTGAATATACTTTTCTGAGTATCTTACTCATTCTGGAACTATTGGTGATATTTATGACAGCATCCAAGGATATTTGCTCTATTTTCCATCGTGTACTGCAACTCCCCTAGCGAGTTTGTGTCGAATCTTCGCCTGGCTTCCAGGCAAGAATACCTTGCCTTGTTGTACTATTTAAATTCAGTTAATATTATATATTATTCTTTAAATATTATATAACTATGCACATCCGAGAATAACTTGGGAGCAGTCGACGAAGGCGTCGACGTTAGGACTTGTGTTTGACCTAGCGTCTAGTGGACGTACCCTGAGTGACAAATTTATCATTTTAACTCTGAGGCCTTGACACACATCATTCCACATCATAGAGTGAGTTCATAATATGATATGGGCTTACGCACTTGACTGGTCATCGGTGCGAGTAGCACGTGTGATGGTACTTAGCATAGTTGTATTGCTTTAGGTGGCTTGCATTATAGTTACGAGAAGTCCACGTCGTACTTGAGACTTGTACATTGGCATTAGGTGGGTAGGATGACTAGTAGGTGTATGGGACACCCATCTCCTTTATGCAGATATCGCATTCTTTGGAGCATTGGATGTTACATATGCAGATACCACGCTCTTCTGAGCGTTGGACGTCATGTAGATACAATGCTCTTAAGAATGTTGGACGTATTTATTTATGTAGATACCACGCTCTTCGGAGCATTGGACGTTATTATATATGGAGATTGCCCCCAAGATGGGGGGCATATGTGGCATATACTAGCCAGTCATGATAATTTATGAATTACGTCAACATATGTCTAGCCTACACTTCCCATATACACTAAGTTATCCTCAAATTTGCATTCACTTAGGAGGTTAGTTCACCCTGATTTATTTTACTCAGTATTTATATTATAGCATGCACTTTTTTTGTATCTTGTTCCGTCCATCTGAGAATCTGGTTCCCTTTCAGGTTATTTGAGCATGTTGTATGATGCTTGATCTAGTGGAGTGTTGGATATCGTTGCAGGTATCTTTAATTCTTTCAGCTATTAGAGTCATGTACTACTTTTTATTTTTGATTCTGCTTTTATAGCCTAGTGTTTATAGGCCTATATTATTTCTTTTGCCTATTCTAATGGATATATTATTGGGCTGCAGACTAATGATTCGTATCGTTCCTTCTTGAGATTTTATTTACCATGGATTGAGATTTAGTTTAGTTGTTGGATATTAGAAATAGATATTTAGCTGGTTCACTTAACCTTGGACAACATAAGTGCACTTCGTCGGTCCCATTAAATTGGAAAGCAATACGGAATCGTACTAGCTGGCCATTGCCACGTGTCTGGTCCCATATATTTTGGGACTGGGGCGTGACACCCCATACGTCAAAATGCTCTAGCTCAAAAAGAGCTGATGTAACTTTATTTAGACTCACCGGATAGCGTACCCGGTGATGTTTAGCCAAAGTACATGACTTACAGTGAAACGGAATAAGAAAATTCAAAGATGGATACATCTTTTGAAGTGCTTGGATAGATATGTGACCTAACCGATAGTGCAACTCAAACGGATCAAGATTTACGTCGTCATAGGCAACAGAAGAATTTATGTCAAACAAGTACAAGCCTTCAAACACATGCCCCTACCGATAGTCCTCCCAGTCTTTAGTTCCTAAAAAAACATAACCATCAGAAAAAATATGTTACGAAACATTATAAGTCACGAGTAATTCTACTAATGGATAAGAGACTGAACGGATTTCCAAGTGTATGTAAAACTGATCTGAGTGGCAAACTAGGAGAAAGACGGGTGCTTCATTGTCCACGAACCCTCAGGGAACTATCATTTGTAATAGTAATATCTGATACACGAATAACAGATATATAATCACACAACATACCTGCATCACCTGCCATATGATCAGATGCACCCGAGTCGATCACACACTTCTTTGACTTGATCACCAACGATGTTGAGTACCCAGTTGTGGATCCAGATATGGAGGCTTCACCACGACGTTGAGCTTGAAAGTCAGCAAATTCGACATATGCCTCCGTCTTCATCTTTACAGATACCTTATTATTGTTAGGATTATCTGATGTAACATTGGTGACATGAGCTCTAGAACACTGCCACTGGAAATTACCTTATTGACCATAATTGAAGCATGTGCGCGGTCTTCCATCATCACGATCGCCATTGCCTCGTCCACCATCACGACTAGTATTTCGGCCACCATGTCGACCACCACGACCTCCACACCACGAGAAACACCCAGGACAGAAAGATTAGCGTAGGTATCACCATAAGAAGTCTCAATGACTTTCGTTGCCCGTAGGACACGAAAGTGGGCTTCCATCAAAGACATAATCTCAGCCCCAGCAATTATCTGAGACCTAGCAGAGTTGTAGAAGCATAAAAAAATCAAGATCCATGCGTCCAACAAACATGCATCCCAAGATCAACTCAGACAAAATCAGGCCACAGAACGACTATACGGCCCAGAAAAGCAGCTAACATGCGCCAACAGTAATCAAAGCCATGGGCCGCAGTGATCATGCCTTCGATGCCATAATGATCCACTGTTAAGCTCTGATTGATTCATTACTAGTGTTCTTGTATTCCATCAGTGCCATATGCCACTAACTAGTGTTTCTATGCGACAACAGTGCCATGTGCAACATAATAACTAGTATCCGCATACGCCAGCAGTGCCATGCACCACTACTTCCACAAGCATCCCTGCGACCCAATACTGGCCACATAAAGGCCTGACACAAAGATTATGTATGGCACAGAATCCTGATAAAAAGAACTTTTTGAACGCCTAAAAAGATGTGAGAACGCTAAACGACAGAATCTTACTTCAGCATAAATTATACTTTTGACAGGCGTGCAATGCCACATGTACGAGGCAACATGTATCCCAGACTCCATACGTTCCATGAATCTTTGGCCCCATGCATTCCAGAATTCATGCGTTCCAAGCGTCTCTGGCCCCATGTATTCCAGACTCCAGTTCTGGATATTCTGTTGGGTTCGTATCATCGTTCTGGACTTGTGAACACTAAGTTTGATGAATTTGGAGAACTTTGTCTCTGGCACATTTTTCGGTGCGAAGTGGGCCACATGTGGACTCCGCTTTAACCAGAAACTGTCACTTTTGCCCCTGTGTCCAAATTGGACTTATGGACAGGAAATCTTAGCTATTTCATATCTTCTGAGCATGATGGTAGTATTTATTTCAGCATCCGGAGGAGTACTTGAAGATCCCGCTGATACCAGAGCAATTGTTGGAATTTAACCCCCAGGCAAGTGTATCTTTCCAATCTTGCAGTACTTGCTACATAATATTCTTTTGATTTATTTATATGATGTATCTGTTCAACCTAGGACCGTGTGATATTACTTAACATTCGAATAAGATTCGGGTGTCAACGTCGTACGCGGAGTTGTGTAACGTCACCTAGAGAATTGATATCGCGATCCTATATATCTTCGTGCTTGCATTATCAAGTACGTCATACCATAGGACACTGGATACTATTCATGAGACAGAATCTTCTGAGTTATTCATGGTGATTCTGTATAGGCTACAGAATTTGTGACTTAGATTTCTATATGCATATATATCATTATGACTTACTGTTTTAGCTATGATCTTGCGTGTCATGGACATGAGATGTGTGATTTCATTGGGTGGGGAGAGTCTTACCATACTAAAGGCTGATTATATATATATATATATATATATATATATATATATATATATATATATATATATATATATATATATCAATTATTCTCAAAGGGCCAGTAAATGTGCCAAAGCTCTATATCAAAGTCTAAGGCACCTCCAGTAATATAATATATATATCACTTAGCTGGTTACATAGTTTGCCCTATTAATATATTTTCTTACAGTATTTATTTGGCTTGAGTTATTCTTGTACCTTGCTATATCTCCTGAGGACCTAGAATCTAGATTATGTCCCCAGGTTTAGCAGAGGAGATCTACCCCGAGATATACGGGACAGGAGCAGACGCTGGAGCAGTACCAGAACCAAAGGACGAGGTGATAGCCGAGAATTTCTCCTGAGTATTTGCTTTATTACTCAGTCATTTCTGTTGTTAGACTCTTATTTTCTATTTATTGAACTGCTGTATCAAACACATTATCCGGTTGTTCCCCGATATATTTTATTAAGACTTGTTTATTATTATTTTATCTTGATTATTCTGATATTGATTGTATTTATATTCTATGGATGAGATTAGTATCATAGACCTTAATTGTTGTTTTACAGCTTAAGTACACCCTAATGGGTCCATTAAATTGGATTTGCCCATTGGAGTGTGCTGTTGGCCATTGCCACGTGTCTAGTCCCTCGGTATTTTAGGATTGGGGCGTGACACAATGGATAGGAAGTTATGCTTGAGTATTAGAAGGAGAACTAATACTGTGTTCAGTTTTCTTTGGTTGTTAATTTTGTTGCAAGGAACAACAATATAGGTGAGCATGGGGAGTAAGAATGCTTACATGTGTGTATAAGAGAAAACTTGTGACTTCTAGTGTTGAATGGCAGTTGGAGTGACTGCAACCCTTGGGTAGATGGTTGTCACCAGAGCATAAATGTATCATGAGGGATGTGAGTTTTGGTGTTGAGTGAGTGGTAGCTGTTATAAGAGATCCTGATACACTATAGTGTTAGGTTATATGTTGAGGTGCAAGTTATTACTGCAGGAAGATTTAAGGGTAGTTAGGTTGTATGGGGAGTGCAGTTCAGTGATATAGGTAGGAAGTTAGGGTATTCCAGTAAGTAATGGATTTAGGGGGCTGGCAAGAGGTGTGTTCTAGGTATCATAAGTATGTGTCTGTATTTCAGGTTGCAGTATCATGTGTGGGTTTATAGTTGTAGTACGCAGTAATCACATTCCTATAGTATCCTTATATGTGAGAGTGATTGTTAGATTAGTGCAATTATTAGAGGTTCATGACTAAGAATGGGATAGTAGAGTATTAGTTGACTGTAGGTGAAAGTATGAGGCTAGTGCCCTATGATACATGAGTACCCATGACTTAGATAAGTGTGATGAGTGTCATATGTAGAATGTTTAAAGATAAGTAAGTACTAGGGTAAGGTATTAGATAAGAGTTGTGGAACTAAAGTGATGGTTAGATACACCAAGGTAATACTATAGTAGTTAGGGTAATAGCTAAATAGTTAAGGTATCAACTTGACACTCAAGTATATGACCTAGACAGCGTTCTACCACCGATGCTGGAGTGTAGGCTGGACATAGCCACGAATCATGCCCAATTTCTAGGTACGGGTCGTGACATTCCTTCCTAACTATTTGCATTAGTTGTTTATAAGTGTATTTGATATTTGTGAATGGTTATTATGAAGAATTGGGGGTTTTGGCATTCCATACACTACCAGAATAACACATATTAGCTATGCCAAAAAATATCGCTAATAGGTAAACTAACATCGCTAAAATAATTTAGCGACGTAATTAGCGATATTTTTACGGTGTCGCGTATTTCATGGTTGCAGACAACAAAAATGTCACTAGTCGTCGTTGTAGCGACGTATATTTGCGACGAAACGACGTCGCAGAATATACGATGATTAGCGACGTATCGTCGTTAAATGGCGACGAAATATTTGGTCGCAAAACGTCGCTACATTAGCAACATTATGAGCGATATTTTGATACAATAATGCTGACATGGCATGTTTTGCCATGAAAGCATGTTAGCAACGTTTAAAGACATACTAGAGACGTCCTTGGTATCAGGTAGCAATGTTCTAATACTTTTTATCGATGCAAATATACGTCATGGAATGTCGCAATACGTCGCAACACGTCGTTAAATTAAAAAAACTAAAAAAAACAAAATCCAGTTTGTAAAATATTTCCTAACAAAACTCTACCAGCATTTATAAAATTACAGTTTATATAAATAGACCCGGAGCAACCATCCGTTGAATTTTCTGGGTTCGCCGACCCCTTCGGTGGAACACTCAACACTGGAAAATTTTGGTGTACAGTTAATATGAATAATAAACTAAACTCACATAGAAAAAAATCTACAAAGTTACATTACACTAAATATGTCCCAAGAAGTAGATAAATAAATTTAAAATAAGTGTCACATGCATCTCAGAATGTAATGAAAATATAGGATAAAATAAATACATCAAAGACCCAAGAAAGGGCCAAAACACAATCACACTAAAACCTGTCCAAACAAGGACTACTACTGATCAGAAGGAGCACCACCGCGCATCTGGGATAGAAGGAACTCATACTGCTCCTGTGAAAGCGTCATCGATGCTGATGGAGAAGGTAGTGATGGAGGTGGTATCGATGCCAGTAGACCAGGAGGACGTATCTGCTCCAATGCTAGCAGTCGAGCGTTGTATGAATCCATGGAAGATACCACCCTCGAAGTATTCTCCGCCACCGACCAGCTCAACAAATCTTGTGCCGCATGGATCCTCGCAAATGAGTGCTCATGGCCGTATGCGACCCCTCCAGCTCTGTCTGTCAGTGCTCCGTAGACACGACCAGAGTTTTCAAGCTGCGCTATGTCGTCTGGCCCATATTCTTGATCTCCATAAGGCTATGCTCCGTCGTATGGCTTAGAGTCCTCAGCTCCATAAGGCTATGCTCGAGAGAATCAAAACGTGCAGTGATCGTCCATTGTCCGTCTGCGGTGCAGACTGTAGTTGCTCCATAATCCTCCGTTGAAACTCGTCACACGGGTCAGCATCTTACGGTCAATGCTCTCCTGGGCTCGTACTGACGCCTGTGAAGGCTGCGAGGAATACAGACTAACAAAGGGGCCCTGGATGACTGTGTCGCAATATAGGCACCGTAGGATCCCGTACCATAGTATGTACCCCTATGAAGACCACCAACAACGGTTATCCAGAGCTCGTCTGTCGACGAAACTGTAGAGGGCTGCGAGAAAGTATACGCCCCTCCATCTATAGATGCACTAGTAGTCGTCCCCTCACGTAGTTTAAGATACTCATCCTAGAAAAGTGGTTGTTAACATCTAAGTTACTTATTACTAACTATATAGATATCTATTTGCATATTTTTTAGTTATATTAAAACTAACACCAGGTAGCAAAATGTACATAGGTCTGCTTGGCCTTCTTATCGATGAGCTTTTCGCCCTTTCGATGGGTGGCCAGGAAGACTGTCACCATGTTGGCATCCTCACCCTATGTACCTGTTAAAAATTAAATTATTTATTATTAAAATTAAACAACTTATTCTAATTGTATCAAAATAATATATATTCAGTAGAATATATACCAGATGACAAAAATGTTCCTTCATGGGAATCGAGCCACCATACCACTTTCCTGCCTTCGACCTAGCCACCTTTGGCTTCTCCGACCAGTCCTTATACTTGGGTTCGTCAAATCTCTCCTTCATAGCAGTCCACTTCTCATGCATGATCCAACCATGGATTGGTTCTCCGTCACGATCACGGACCTTCTGGTCGTTGATCGTATCACGGATCAGCTTGCGGCAATGATAGAAAATTGTTCCTCGATCTTTCCAGCCCAGTGTGGTTGATAGAAATAGGTTTTCTATAAGAAGTATAATAAAGAGTTACATAACATGCATAAATGATTATTGATATTAAAAGTAAATATATTTTTACCTAGAAGTAGGCAAACCAAAATGCCTTCCTATCTTCAAGAGTATTTGAGTAGTTGATCCAAGGCCCACCATCGTTCTGCCTCAGAAAATGCTTCAGTGCTCTTTATAATGCCGAGGGGAGATATCTATACAACAATAATTAAATTTATGAATATATAGATATAATCATTTAGAACATGTTAACTATTTAACTTACTTGCATACAGCCCACCAGTCCGACCTCGTTATTTCCCGTTTATGATACGTTGTGAAGTACACGAACTAAGCCTGACTTGATAGGACAAATGGTTCATAGCCTTGATATTGACGCTGGTAGTTTATATCCACAAGACCATGCTTGTCTATTTTCCAACCATGATCTTGGATCTAATCGAACCAATCACACCAGAATAATACGATCTTAAGAGGCTTTGTTCCATAATTATTTGTCAACTCAATAATCTCCTGTAAGACACAATAAAAATTATTGCCTGGATCTACATCTTTGTAGCTCGAAGATCTGATACACAAAAACTATTTATCATAGAATCGAGATCCAAGATATTGTCTCTTATTGGGGATTTTATTGACTTGAACCTAAACCCATTCACACAGTAGCTTGGCCAGATTTTGACGAATAAATTTGTCCTTTGGCTAGAGTTCGAATAGACTCATTCTCGAGTGTTGTGTGGGAACGATCGACCTAAATACCAAGGAAATGATATTAAGTTCAATATTATATTAATTATTGTGCATAATGCTGTCACGACCCGCACCCGGAAATTCGGGCACGAGTGCGTGGGTACGTCCAGCCTACGCCGCAGAGTCGGCGGTAGTACGCTGTCTAGGTCATATCCACAGTTAACTAATCTAGCTCATTCACAAATAACATAAGCAAGATAATAATGAGAATGGAAACTTAAGATTGCAACTGAAATAAATGTGACAACAGATTCAAATGTTTAATACAGAAATTCAGAATGAAATCGGGGACAAACCCGATTAATAAGATAAGAAATAGAAATAAAAGATAGCTACTGCTAACTACTCTGCAGCAGGGGTCTCCTGGGTAGGATCTGGCTCCTCATAGGTATCATCTGTACCCTCATAGGGACCATAATAAGTAGGGGCAAGGTCCTCATCATTGCCTAAATCAACAGATCCAGTCAGGAAAGGAGCAAAGTACACAGTGCACAACAAGATTAAACTAAACATTTATGACAATTAAATTGAGTATCATTGTTGAGAAAATTGCATAAAAGAACATCAATATCTCAGAGTTAATGTTGTAAACAGGAATATGAGAAAAACAGACATAAATGAGACAGGAAATGAAGCTACAATAGTCAGCAAGAAATATAACAAGACCAGAAACTATCTGTGTGAACTTGTGTTTGTTTTAGAATACATAGTTGGCATGTAGGGGTTATAAGGCTAATCAGGCCGTCATAGACGGCTGTCAGTCAGGAATAATCGAGTATCGGGCCGATGGTACAGTCGCGTATCCACAGCCATCAGTCAGGACCTAGGGAAGGGTAAACTACATGCCTCCTAGTATTCTCCCACCCGACACGGAGAGAAAGACATGAAATCCCGAAATCAAGACATGAAATCCAGTATTCAAAACTACGTGTAACATCCAAGGATACTAGTGAAGTAAGAAATTAATTATCACAATATAAAGATTAAACATGAAGTGCAGGTACTTGCCTGTTGTTTGGATCCGATTAATTGTTCTAGGGGAAGTTTCCAGAGATGAGTCCAAAAGATGAAATAGACATTACCATCACGCTCAGAAGATATCAAATAGCTGGAAACGCCTGTCCTTGGGTCCAATTTGGAGACAAGGGCAAAAACGGCAGTTTCGGGCCAAAACGGGGTCTGGTTTTTCCTGTTTTTGGATCGCGGTGTGCGATCACCACAGGACGCGATGCCCGAACAGTTTGTCCGGACACCGAGAGGGTTATACAGGCTTCACAACGCAATTTACGGAACCGAAAACGGAGCTACGAGCGAAAAGTTACACGCACCTGAAGGGGACCCGAAAATCAGGGTCGAACCGTGTCCGACACGTGTCGGACACAGGGAAGCTAGGGTTTAGGGCTTGGGGATGCTGCGGCGGCTCCGGTGGTCGGCACGGCGGCGGGAAGGCCGAGGGCGGCTCGCATGGGAGAGGGGCGTGCGGGGACGGGGCACGCGTCGGAGGGCGGCGGCCGTCGGCGGGCTGCTGCGGCTTGCTGCGGCTGCTGCTGTTTGCTGCTGCGGCTGTCGGGGAGGCCGCCGGAGGGGCGGAGACGGCGGGGCGACGCGCGCTGGGCGCGGCGAGGCAGTGGCGGCGTCGGGCTGGGCACGGCGAGGGGAGTCGGTCTGGCGGGTGGTGGCGGTGGCGGTTCGTGGAGCTGGAGACGGCGGGGGGGGAGTTTAAATAGGCGGAGGAGGCCGGGGGGTCACCCGGGAAGGGCGGAGGGTGAGGGGGACGTGGCGCGGTGGACGCGGGGAGCGGGGCGCGGGACACGCGGCGCTGCGCGCGGAGGCCGGCGCTGGACGCGGGCGGAGAGGGGACTGGGGTCGTGCGGGTCGGGTTGGGGGCTAACGGGTCTGGGCAGACCCGCCCGACCCGCAGGGAAATGGGCTAGGGGCTGGGCTGCTGGGCCGGTCCACTGGGCCGGGCCGGCCCAAGGAAAAAGAAAGAAAGAAATAAAAAGAAAATAATATAATAATAAAAAAATGTAATAAAAAAATAGTTAATTAAATAATTAATTAATTAAAATGGTTTTTTTTTAGGTATTTAAAAAAATAGGTCTGAGGCCCAGAAAAATCCAGAAAAAATACCCTAAGTCCAGCTTTTCATTTTACACCCAAAAATATTATTTTCATGATATTTTAATATTATTTATTAACAATTAAAAATCATTTATTAATTGAAAACCTTGATTTTAATTACAGAAAATTTCCAGAAAATTCCAGAAAATTGGGAAAAATCCAAGATTTAATAATTTGAAAATTCAGGGGGTTTACAAATGCACACACAAAAAGATCCCTACATATACACTCAACCAAGAAGAAAAATAAAGTATCATTTTTTATTCTACTTATTCATCTGTTATGTATGGTCTCATTGACCTCACCTCATCATTAAATGTGCTAAAAAATAACAAAATATTATCAGATTAGTGTAACAATATTAGCGTATACTATTACATTAAGATGACTTAAACGTTAATGTATTAATTACTTACCCCTCTAGCTTCTCTTCTTCATCCTCATCGTAGTTGAGTAATATATACAACTGAGTAGCCCTTAGCTTATCATTATTCAGATATATCTTATTCATTTTGCCCGAAGGTTTACCGAAAGCATTGAATACTTTTAGTATTGTATCATTAGATTTCTGGTATTCGTCGTTTCTGGGAACTCTTGTTCTATTAGTAGCAACATACTGTTTGAAAAATATCGAGAAAAAGTTTGTAATCTCCTCAAGAACATAGGCTTCACAAATAGAACCCTCGATCCGTGCCTTATTTTTTATCTTTCTCTTTAGATGGTTCAGTTAACGCTCGAATGTGTGCATCCACCGATAACCGACAGGCTCACCAATACGTGCCTCATAAGAAAAATTAATTGGTAAATGCTCTATGGAGTCAAAGAATCCAGGAGGGAACACTTTTTCAAGATTGCACAACATTACCGCAATATCCTTCTCTTGCTTTTCTAGAAGACCGATGATCTACTTTGTAGAACAAAGATCCCTAATGAATATGCTATGCTCAGTCAATGGATCCTAAACTACCTGTATTAAGAATTCCCAAAATACAATTGGAATTAACCTCTCCATGAATACGTGACAGTCGTGGCTCTTCATACCCGTCAGTTTGTTCTCCTTCTGGTCAACGCATCTTCTCAGATTCGGCACGTACACGTCTAGAAATTTTATCACATGAATCCACCTACAAAGTCTCCCTTTATCTTCCTTGTCCAGGGAGAAAATTGCCTTAGGCTGCTTATACTTTCTACTCCCTTCCTCTACCAAATGCAACGCAGGGCGTCTGCATATTTCTTCCAAATCCAACCTGGGTTTGGGATTATCTTTCATTTTCCCTTTTACGTCCATCACAGTATTAATTATCTTGTCAAATAAATTCTTTTCGATATGCATGACATCAAGGTTTTGTCTGATCAGATTTGTGCTCCAATATGGCAGATCCCATAATATGCTCCTCTTCGTCTAGTTATGAGTGTGACCAAATCCATTGCACTTGTACCCCTTAGTAGGCTCTTCGATAGCACTTGGTAAATCTTTAACCTCTTCCATATGGTCTCTCCGGGCCACCTTGGAGGTCAATTTGCCTTCTCCATAACGCTGGTACGAAATATATTCTTGTTCCTCCGGAACGGATGATCTGACGGCAGAAATTGTCGATGACAATCGAACAAGCATGATTTTTCTTCGTGTTTCAAAGAAAAAGCCTTAGTACGGTCTATACAATACGACATAAGAGACGACCATGAGTTCTCTATCCAGATAACATGCTATAAGCCAAAAAGTCATTGATGGTCTATATAAGTGCTTCCCTCATCTGAAAATTCTTCTTTTTTGAAACATCATATGTGTTGGTGCCTACTTCCAACAGCTGATTTAACCCATCTATCAACGATTATAAGTACACATTGATATTCCTCTTCGGATTATTTGGACCTAGAATAATGACAGTTAAGAACATAACCAGAGTCTTCATGCACATCCAAGGCGGTAGGTTGGACAGGGTGACGATTACAGGCCAACACGAATACTGAGAGCCCAAAAGTCCGAATGGAATAAAACTGTTGGAGGAGAGACCCAACCTTATATTACGCGGATCCAAAAAAAAATTGGGATACTCTCGATCAAAGTGCTTCCATGCTTCTCCATCGGATATGTGATCCAACGCTCCTTCAATTTATTCTCGTCTATGCCAACTCATGTTTTCTGCTAACTCTTTCAGCATAAACAACCTCTGCAACCACGACGTTAAAGGCAAGTAGTGCATCAAATCGGTCGACTTTCTTACACCGACAGACCTTCCTGTACCAGTTACCTTGTAGCGATCAGCACCATTAAATCTGTACACATCTTCATCCTTGTCATCTTTGTAGTACAATATGCACCCGTTGCGACATGTATCAATTTTTTCATATTCTATCTAGAGCAATATCACCATCCTCTTAGACCGGTAGAAGTCTTTAGGTAACTTAGCACCCGACGACAAGATCTCTATAATCAAATCAATCAGTCGGTAGTAGCATTCTTGCGATATTTTAAAATCGAACTTGATGCTCAACAGTCTTGTAACCAACTCCAATGGTAAAAGATCCTCACAACCAGTATATAATAGAGTTCTTGCATTCTTCAGTAACTCCATGAATATTATAGCATCGGCATTTGGTGCCTCCTCATCTGTATCATGATTGTCCGAATGGAAACTAGGTCCAGCATCATCAAAAACCATGTTCACGCAATCGTTATCGTAATCTGCGTGGTTGTGGACACCCATATACGGCTCCACATAAGGCTCCGGTCCGAGGCTAAATAAACAAGTTTTTTGTGTGAGGTCCACTGAAAGTAATTCAACATAAAATCCCTCGAGTATAAATGATATATCACATCCACTTCTGTGTGATATTTTAAGTCGCGACATCTCACATACAGACACTTAATTTTGGTACCGTCTAGGTACTGAGGGAACACCTTGGCGAACTGTAGGAACTGTTCTACCCCCTATATGAATTTATCTCGCACACCGCACATGTTATAAGGTTGACGGTTGTACATCAACGAACGATGAGACAGGTATTAATTCATATCCATTTCTAGATACTTTTAAAAAGATAAATAGACATCGTTCAAGTATATTATCCAAATGTATGCAAAGATGGACACACATATAAACACTAATAAAGGATATGTGTGACGTCACGTATTATACTTAATACTAACCCCCAATCCAATTCCGCAGACAACACACTCCTTGATATATAGGGTTAGGTTAGTATGTTTGTGTGTGTGTGTGTGTGTGTCCAAGTTCTACCTATGTTTGGTATTGGAGTCGCTAAAAATGTCGCTCGGACATAACTACTAGGAATAAAATGATCACAATGGTATAACCTAAATGTATAAAATATATTTATAAAATATTAATAATTTATTAATAATTAATTGCTTTTTTATAACAAAAATTCCTATACTTCGATCAGAAACCATCAATACAACCGACACCGCCAATGCCGATACTCATAGGAATAATACAAACAATCATAATTAATTGCTTTCCGATACGAAAAATTTAAAATTTATCTATCACATGTAACCAATCGAAAAGATTATTATCCTAACTAGGTAAAATACAAACAATCATAATTTTAGATAAAAAAATTATAAAGATAATCTGAGAACAAGATGGATTTGAATCCAAATGACACATAAAATCTAGATTCCTAGCTATCTAACCCATCATACAAAACCTATATATAATGACTATGTCGATTGTGTGTGCCCGTGTGTGTCCATGTCATCATGAATTCATTTATATTCTTATCCATCCATAACAGAAGTGTGTGTTTGTGTCCCTGTGTGTGTGTCCATGTGTGTTCGTGTATCTGTGTGTGTCTGTGTCCCTGTGTGTGTTTGTGTCCATATGTGTGTGCGTGTGTGTATGTTTATGTCCTAGTTTTTTTTGGGTCAGGGTTAGGGTTTACCGAGTGGGGAGGAGGGGAGAAAGAGATCCTGTGGGAGGGGTCGATGGAGTGAACCACGTCGGAGGGGAGAAGTCTTGCCGGAAGGGAAGAGACGCGCCGGAGGGAAGAGGGGAGGTGGACCACGCCGGAGGGAGGAGGGGACGAGGATGGGAGGGGTGCAAATGCAATGGAGGAGAGGAGCCGCGTTAGGGGGGGCTTCGCCGGAGGGAGGAGTACTCCTGAGGGGGACTTCGCCGGAGGGAGGAGGACGCCAGAGGGGAGGGGACTTCGCCTGAGGGAGGGGGTTTGAAATTTTGGGGATTGGATCGAGAAAGTTGGGGGAAATTAAATCATGAACCATATATGAAATAATTTAGCGACGTCCTAAATAGACGTCGCTAAACATAGCTAATATATTAATATACTACGACTTGAATAAATAAACGTCGCTATAATTAAAATATTAGCGACGTTTAGCGGTGCCCAAGCGACATCGATTTCTATTTAACTAAAATATGTCACTGAATGATTCCAAACGTCGCTATTAGCGACTACCTGCGATGTTATATATTGTCGTTAAATTAAAAAATTAGCGACATTTTATAATAGCGTCGCTAAAAGCGTCACTATTTGGACAATAT
The DNA here is from genome assembly GCA_036927795.1 of Iris macrosiphon. Lineage (NCBI taxonomy): Eukaryota > Viridiplantae > Streptophyta > Magnoliopsida > Asparagales > Iridaceae > Iris > Iris macrosiphon. The sequence goes on from JAYESA010000012.1 coordinate 22,952,119, forward strand.
TTGGTAGAGGAGGGCTAGAGGGGGCCAGATACTATTAGATGGGTCTCTCTCTCTCTCTCTCTCTCTCTCTCTCTCTCTCTCTCTCCTTCCCATAATTTATTTTAGTTAGATCCCCAAATTAGTTCTTCGCCAATTCACTTCATCCCTCCACAAAATTTATCAAATTCACTCTCATTCCATTTCATTTACATCATCTGAGGAGCATTGGAGCTTGGATTGCAAGGAGCACTTGGAGAATGAGCCATTGGATAGGAGCTTGTGTGTAAACCCCCTCAATTAATTCTATAGATAGTCTGGTATGGATTGAAAATTTTTGGTTTACCAGCAGATGTTTGAGGTTTAGAGTAGGGTTGCTTATGTCTGTTATTTATTAACTAGACCCTTGGCGCGCCCTACCATTGTTGTTTTATTCGGAGCCCAATATCAGCCCATAAATTCCACCGGACTATTGTACTTCTGACTTGACTCGCCAATTTAGGCACTGTAATTTTCCGTCTTCATAAAATCAAATCCGTTGTGCCTTAAATTAATTACATAATTTCCCGTATCCTAAATCCCATAATTTAATTTCGTGTCGGACACCTGTGTCGTTACCTTCAATTTTGAGATACCAACTTAAACCGTTGAGCCAGACCAACTAAAGGGTTCAAGACTGACTCCAAGCCCCCGCCATTTTTGACCTTTGTGTCATTTTTAAATTTTGACCCCAAGTGCCCCCATTTAATTTAAAAGCGTGGGACACTTTAATTCTATTTAAATCGGGGATACCAATTTTGACTTATCCTATTTTAATCCCCAATTAATCCCAATGCCCATTTAATTAAACCCATGCCAAACACACAACACCCCCTCACCATACAAAACACCAAACACCAATTCTCCCATAATTTTTGCATCATTTCATGTGTTTGTGCAATTACCCAAATTTAAGGGGCTTAGTTGTAATTTTCTGAATTAGGTGTCCTCACCTCATTAGCCAAGGCCAAATGGAGAGGCTACCCCTTCTTTGACCATAGTCAACCCTCTCCCCCTTCCTTTGCATGAAGAAACCTAATCCTTTATGAAAAATCCCCACCCTCCATTCGAATTGGGAGCATCACAACCCTCCATCCTCCACAAAACCCCCCTATAAAATATCCTTTCCCCCTCTCCCCAATGCAGGCCCTAATCCCTAGGCATTGGAAACCACCCTCTCCTCTTTCTCTTCTCCCTCCTCCACCTAGAAAACTGAGCCCTACATATTCATTTATTCTTCCTTCTTCTTCTTCTTCTTCAAGAGGACCCCCTCCCACAACCCCACCGAACTTTTCTCCCTCCGGCCTTAACTCCGGCCACCCGAGCCCGCTACATCCGCCGCCATTACCTCCAGTCATTAACCCCCTCCAGCCAGCTTCTCCCCCTGACCGCCAACCTCCTCTAGCGGCTCCCTCGACCGACCCATACCACCACGACTTCTCCACAGCGGCTGCCACCACCACTTCACACCGCCATTAACGACCTCCCCCTACTCCGGCTGCTACTGCCACGACTCCGGCCACATACCCCTTCACACCACCATCTCCCTGCTCTGCACGATGAGCCAGCACCCCGGCCGATCACTGCTCCTCCCCCCGGCGGTGATCCCCTACTCCTCAACCGCAGCGGTCATATTCACCGAGCTGCCGTTCCACCCGAGCCAGCCAACCGAGCCGCTGCTCCCCACGACGAGCCAGCACCCCAGCCGAGGCCTCTCCGGCCAACCGACGACTGCACCGGCGAGCTTCCTCTACCCCACGAGCTCTGCACCGGCGAGCCGGCCACCCATTGCCACGAACTCCGGCATGGCTATTCCTCCCCGACAGCCGCTGCCACTAAACACGAATCCTCCCCGCACCTCCAGTATACCCCACGACCTCCCCCTTGCACCACCCGCAGCACCACCCCCTTCTCCTCCTCGCGGCCTCGACAGTGTCCCTCCGGCCAGGCCATAGCCACGAGCTCCGGTGAGCTTCCTCCATCCGTCGACTATCGTCCCCGCTGTCTAGAACCACCACCACATGCCATTGCCACCAGCTTCACCACACAACCCGACAGGCCTTCCTCCGCTCTGGCATGTAGCCACCGCAGCTCCACCCTCATGCCACCGTATGCCGCCCAGGTAGCCTATTCCCCAACTCCCTGTTTAAACCTATAATTTGTATTGTTTGGTTAGCCTTTAATTATGTTAAGAGTAACTTAGTTAGTTAGGGTTAGGGTGGAAGAAGTTTAAGTATGTATTGAAGTAGGGTTTGATATTTTGTACTAAATGCACTTGATGGTGGTGAATGATGAAGAATAAGTTTAGGATTTTGAATGCGTTAATATTCATAGATGGAGGTTATAAAACATAGATATTCGAGGGTTGGAAAATGTTAAATATAATGAGGTTAGGGGTTTAAATCCATATGAGATTTTTAGGGGTTTTATACATATTGAAATATGCATTGAGGTTTTACGGTACATTACATGGTTCATATGATTCTTAATTATTATTAAGGAACAGGTAATTATGATGAAATACTATGTGTTATCCTTAAGTTGTTCATTATTTTAAGGATTTGTTTATTAATGACGATCTCAATTAAGGAATACAAATAGGTATTTGAGAACTATGCATATGTGAGAAGGGTGGAAATACTTAAACAATTGGTTATAATTGAGGGTTTAATCAACAATGTTAGTTATTTATTTCGAGGATGATAATTCAATATACGTGCTCGTGTTTGTGAACACCGGGAGAAGAAAACCAGAGGATTAATCATGGCAGAAGATACTGATAAACACCGTGGAGAGATATATAATAGAGGATGGTCTGATGATAGTATACTGTGAATGATCGTAATAGATATAACCCTCTAGCGTCGTGTCCCTGTGAGTTGTAGCTGAGTTTGAGCATAGGTTTAGACGTGTGTCACATCCCGGTTTGCTGTATGATAGTTTATTAATTTAGTTTGTATCTCATCTCTAGGTGCTACGGGATCTGCGGACTTGGACGTGGTACCGGATCTCCGTCATCTGCAGTTGGACGCAGGCAAGTGTACCTTGCCACCCTGTATTTTAGATTTCAGATATTTATTGTTTCTTTATGTACATTGTGCGCGTATTTATGTTGACGTTCGATACTCCGCGTCCGGATCACAATCGGGTGCATACGTTCATCATAACGTCTTAGAATGATGGTTAGATATTCGTAATATCTCGATGTACGTACCTGAGTATATCGACACCCCAGGACATGTAGCACCCCGTTCTCCCGGGGCGGAGAACGCGGCTAAGAAACACAAGACGGTATCGTTCGATCGGGATAGATTGAATTAAGAACTCGTCCTCGTTATGGATTTGTTTCTTCGGAATCGATTCCCATATTCAGTGGACTGCGCCCCCGGGATCGGCTTAGCGGCAGAGTCAGGAGGGACCTCTCCGCTGCTATCTTTTATTGCCTCGGTTTTCGATGTCGCTTGTTGCTTTCGTGCTTTGAGTTGGTTTTGGGATTTGCTTGTTTTCTTTGAACGGTTTCGATGGTTTTCATTGTTTTCGTTCATTGGCTTGCACTTCTATTCCGAGATTGGAAAGAGAGGAAGAGGTATTAATCGAGCTGTTCGTCGTGCAGGTGAACGAGCAGTAGGCGACTTGCGAGCGGAGTCGTGAAGCGCCTCTTTCCTTCTCCCTTCCAACAATCCAAGTGAGTGGCTACCAACCCGATTAGCTAGCCCTGCTTCCAAGCTTCACACCCTAAAAGCTTGAACTATTCTTTGCCCCGATCAAACGATACCAAGTAATAATAAAAGAAACTAAGATAAAAGAGAATAGACTTGGTTTATTATGCTTGTCAACAAACTTATGAACGGTTATCATCCTGTATGCTAGTTCGTCTATAACTGCTCTATGAATCGTGCTAAGTATGGAAATATATGCTTGTTATGAAATAAACTGTCAGGATGACTATGCAAACTGTATGCTATGAACACATTCTATGAGTATTCTCGATCACGGACGACTTGTGCACAAGGTATGTTATGAGTTCCGCGGACGGTCACCGGGGCGCCGGGACCGATCCGATCCGGACGGAACGTATGTATAGTCGTATGTTACCCGGCAAGTGTTATGCAGCGGGGCTCGCCACCCGCGTTGCACGTCACTTAGCCTTGAGACTATAACCCGTCCCTCGTGGCATCAAGCCAGTGATCCTATGTATATTTAAACCTGTTGCATACTAACTTGTGTCTTCGTTTCAGGGAAGGCATGGTAAGTATTGTACAGGTAATTCAGACGGTCAGGTAAAATCCACCGAACGGTGGCACGTTCATTTCAGTAAATTCAATATGCTGCTTACTTGTAAATGAACTAAGGCAAGATAGAAACCCACAAAAATATGCATGCTTCACTAAACAACGTGTTGATTGGTATAGTCAGGCTAGCTCGCCTTCACCAGCATGTTTCGATATGCTGACCCTCGTTGAAACAGGTTCTCCGCACCAAGGCGAACCGAGCGAGGAGCCGAAGTCGTCTACCCGATCCAGTCCAACTGTTGGCGCATCTTCACCGCGCCCCCGAAGCATTTTGGAGTCAGGAGCCTGCAACTCTTCATACACAAATGCAGCTCCGTGGCAAAGCGATCCTCCAGCCTGGAGGTCTTTATCGTTTTGAGTTTATAAAAGGATGTAATGTACAGGACTGCTATCTCATTTTGAGTCAACCCTTTTGTAAGCCCGTGCGGCAAATTAGCTGACTCGTTCAGGAGTTTGTAATAGATGTTCATTATCAATAAAGAGAACTTTTCCATGTTTCAAATCTGTGTTTCAATTTATCTGCGTACTCTGAATATGTGCTTGCTATGCAAATCATTACTTTAGCCTTGTGCGGGCGAAATCCCAGGCCCGCACGGCGGTCACGACTCGGGGGACGCCTCGGGGCGTGACATAGTGGTATCAGAGCACAGATTCAAAGTTCCTTAGACTTCGTGCTGGAAAAGTTCCTTTAACGATCAAAATTCCTGTGCGAACTCTTGAACTCGCTAGGCCAAAATGAGATACATTCATGCAATAAGTCCATAATACATTATGATCCTAATGTAATTTACCTTCTTTTGAAGGAATAGATCCAGCGCAATCTGCAGCGCAACCACCGATCGAAACACAAGAAAGCAGCTCGGGCAATTCGGGAAGCTCTCGAAGTCAAAGAGGCATGTCTCAAGTCGACCCGCTTGAGCGGGTAATGAAAATGCTAGAAGAGCAACGACAACGAGACGATGCTCGCCAAGCCAAGCTCGAGAGTAATCTAGAGACCCGATTCTCAGTCCAACAAAAGCAGGTAGATGCCCTGCAACAGATTGTTCAGACTTTGGCTGCCAACCATTCCACCGCAACAGCAACGACTCCGGTGGAACAGCCCGTGCTTGAAGTGGAGACGCCTCAAATTCCAAGGCCGAGGGACGTGACTGCCTTCAACTTGGGCCACTTCAAGAAAGTTTGCAACACCCCATTCAACGGGACTGAGGACCCGGTGGCAGCTCTAGATTGGCTAGCCGAGATTGAAGACCACTTCACTCTGCTAGAGGTCCCCGAAGATAAGCGCGTCGCCTGCGCGCAACTACAGCTCCGCCTCAACGCACACGATTGGTGGGACGTGCATCGACGATCTCTCCAATTTGATCACGGAGAGGAGGCGATCTCGTGGACGACCTTTCGTGCCGCGTTCGAAGAGGAGTTTATACCGCCTCCAGTACAACGTCAAATGGAAAATGACTTCGTGCAATTGAGGCAAGGCAGGATGACAGTTAAAGAGTATTCCGCCGAATTCAACCGACTCTCCAAATTCGCTAGGGCCTATTTACCTGATGCAGCGAGTCGAGCTAGAAGGTTTGAAGGTGGTCTCCGTCCTGCCATCCATTCGCACGTGGCCAATAATCAGTACGGAACAATGCGTGAAGTCATGAATCACGCCCTATCGCTCGAGCCACAATATCCTCACGTTTCTACCGGCGCTGTGCATACCTACAATCACAAACGCCATAGAGACGAGAGAGGAAACACCGCCACAAAACGACATAACGATGGTGGTCTTCACAAAGAGAACCAGAGACCATACTGTGACTTTTGTAGAAGACGTGGGCACACTACTGATAAATGTTACAGCAGAAAAGGTCTATGCTTCAACTGTGGCAGGCCAGGCCACGTAGCGCGGGATTGTCCACTCCCCTCTAAGCTCCTGCCTCAACCCAATAATCCCTAACGGTTGGTTCTATTCTTAAGTTTCGGGACGAAACTTCCAATTAGTTGGGTAGGATGTAGCACCCCGTTCTCCCGGGGCGGAGAACGCGGCTAAGAAACACAAGACGGTATCGTTCGATCGGGATAGATTGAATTAAGAACTCGTCCTCGTTATGGATTTGTTTCTTCGGAATCGATTCCCATATTCAGTGGACTGCGCCCCCGGGATCGGCTTAGCGGCAGAGTCAGGAGGGACCTCTCCGCTGCTATCTTTTATTGCCTCGGTTTTCGATGTCGCTTGTTGCTTTCGTGCTTTGAGTTGGTTTTGGGATTTGCTTGTTTTCTTTGAACGGTTTCGATGGTTTTCATTGTTTTCGTTCATTGGCTTGCACTTCTATTCCGAGATTGGAAAGAGAGGAAGAGGTATTAATCGAGCTGTTCGTCGTGCAGGTGAACGAGCAGTAGGCGACTTGCGAGCGGAGTCGTGAAGCGCCTCTTTCCTTCTCCCTTCCAACAATCCAAGTGAGTGGCTACCAACCCGATTAGCTAGCCCTGCTTCCAAGCTTCACACCCTAAAAGCTTGAACTATTCTTTGCCCCGATCAAACGATACCAAGTAATAATAAAAGAAACTAAGATAAAAGAGAATAGACTTGGTTTATTATGCTTGTCAACAAACTTATGAACGGTTATCATCCTGTATGCTAGTTCGTCTATAACTGCTCTATGAATCGTGCTAAGTATGGAAATATATGCTTGTTATGAAATAAACTGTCAGGATGACTATGCAAACTGTATGCTATGAACACATTCTATGAGTATTCTCGATCACGGACGACTTGTGCACAAGGTATGTTATGAGTTCCGCGGACGGTCACCGGGGCGCCGGGACCGATCCGATCCGGACGGAACGTATGTATAGTCGTATGTTACCCGGCAAGTGTTATGCAGCGGGGCTCGCCACCCGCGTTGCACGTCACTTAGCCTTGAGACTATAACCCGTCCCTCGTGGCATCAAGCCAGTGATCCTATGTATATTTAAACCTGTTGCATACTAACTTGTGTCTTCGTTTCAGGGAAGGCATGGTAAGTATTGTACAGGTAATTCAGACGGTCAGGTAAAATCCACCGAACGGTGGCACGTTCATTTCAGTAAATTCAATATGCTGCTTACTTGTAAATGAACTAAGGCAAGATAGAAACCCACAAAAATATGCATGCTTCACTAAACAACGTGTTGATTGGTATAGTCAGGCTAGCTCGCCTTCACCAGCATGTTTCGATATGCTGACCCTCGTTGAAACAGGTTCTCCGCACCAAGGCGAACCGAGCGAGGAGCCGAAGTCGTCTACCCGATCCAGTCCAACTGTTGGCGCATCTTCACCGCGCCCCCGAAGCATTTTGGAGTCAGGAGCCTGCAACTCTTCATACACAAATGCAGCTCCGTGGCAAAGCGATCCTCCAGCCTGGAGGTCTTTATCGTTTTGAGTTTATAAAAGGATGTAATGTACAGGACTGCTATCTCATTTTGAGTCAACCCTTTTGTAAGCCCGTGCGGCAAATTAGCTGACTCGTTCAGGAGTTTGTAATAGATGTTCATTATCAATAAAGAGAACTTTTCCATGTTTCAAATCTGTGTTTCAATTTATCTGCGTACTCTGAATATGTGCTTGCTATGCAAATCATTACTTTAGCCTTGTGCGGGCGAAATCCCAGGCCCGCACGGCGGTCACGACTCGGGGGACGCCTCGGGGCGTGACAGGACACACTCATATACTGTGATCGTACCAGATTCCTGTATCCTGATACTGACATCATGACCAGAGACTGGGACAACCTTAGGGTCGCATCTGTTGAGTTACTTCTGTGTGTCGAGACTGTTAGATAGAGGTTCAGGTTCAGTGGACCATCGTTAACCACTTGGGAAGGGGAAGACAGTTACTAGACGTTTGGGCTCCTCTGCACGCGCTTATATATATTTATGTAGTGATCCTGTATTCTAGAGTAGTGTATCACCCGTGTGACTCTGTGCTCGGAGCTACGGTACACCCCGTATGTCTCTGTGTTCGGAGCTACGATTTTATTTTGGATAGCCCACGCATCGAACATTGTCTTCAAACTGTGTCACACTTAGTTGGCTATACTGGATTACCCCATCGTTGCACTTGTACTTTATGTTTACTTGGTATGCTGTATTTTTGTACCTTGTTACGTCCCTCTTAGGACCTGGTTTCCTGCCAGTTTTGCAGTATAGACGATTGCGGAGTATTTGGAGTTGCTGATGGAGTGGCATGTCTTGCGGGCATTGTACCTGGTACTCATATCATTTCTACCGGCATTATGGTTACTTTATTCATATTGTTTATTCATCTGCTATTGTAGCCTAGTTTTTGTAGACTCATCTCTTCTCGAGTCTATTCGAGTTTGTGTGTTATTGGACGGCCGACTTTAGCACATATAGCTCTTTCTTGTATACTGCGGTACATTGTGGATTGAGACATAGATGTTTAGATTTATGGGATATCTAGATAGTGCCATTTATATTATACAGCTTATACGTATTCGAGTCAGACCAGAGTCTGGTCGAATGCGTAGTTGGCATATCACGTATTCCTGGTCCTACATATTTTGGGACTGGGGTGTGACATATTTTTGTGGTGGCCCATGTAGGTCAGATTGAAATAGTCTTGGTCACCTAACTGTGCCAAGCAAACCTGTAATTTAGGAATAGATATTATGATTATTGAATAGGATTTAAATCCATAATCGATTTTAAAAACTCACTTTGTATGTGATTATCGCCCTTGGACCTCCAATTTGCATTCGTTCAATTTTTGTCAATATTGTTATCAATGTTTCTCATCCCCTATTATTCGGGAAGACGGACGTTTGTGCCTGATGGGTTCCTCCAGAAGAAGATCGAAGACCAGATGACAGAAGACAGAATTCGTATAACATTCCCTGAGAAGATTGTTACCCTGAGTATGATAGATTGATAGATTCTTTTAGATTCTAGAACTAGTGTGGAAGGTTACAAGAGAATTGGACCCAGTAGTACCCTACCCGTACTTGAGATAGCAGTAATCTTGGAAGTACGGAGAGCTGGAAGGATTGTTGATCATGACCTAGAATAATTTATGGAAGTGCATATCCTGATGATAGGAATTAGTTGTTGTAAATGATAGCGATATCAGGAATGATATTATGGACTAGAGAAAATAAAATTTTAGGCTCTCACTTGGAAGATAATGATCTGATTCCGAGAATTCTAGTATGTGCTTGAGGGATACCATTATTGTACTATGTGACTTGGAGAGATAAATAACGAAAAGAAGAAATTTGAGGAATAAAATTTTAGTAAAAACCTTGAGGAGAAGAGAAATTATACATTAGGCAAGGAAATATTTTTTTGAGGATTGATGTTGAAAACTGAACGGGAGAAATTATTATGAGGTTTAGTCTAGACTATGACATTATCCTAGACATGGATTGGTTGAGCCAATACCACGCAACGCTAGATTGTCGGCGTGGTTACATTATTTATGATCACCAGATTATCCTGAGTTGAGTTTACTCAGGGAGCCTGAGAGCATGGTGTCCAACCTCAGCGACACACATTGCAGAAGGTAAACCAGTATATTCCAGCATTATATCGAGTTTGAGGATGTGTTACTAAAGAATATTTTTGGCCTGCCACCTGACAGAGAGATAGAATTTGCTACAGGGTTGACTCCAAGAATTGAGCCGGTTATGTTCCCGTCTTCAGACTAGCACCGATAGAGTTGGTTAAGTTGAAGGCCCATAGTAGAAGATCTCTTAGACAAGGGTTTCAGTCGGGCTAGTGTTTCTCCATGGGAGAATACCCATCTTAATTATGCCGAAGAAAGATGGGACGGTACAGTTAAATCAGCTAAGTGGCGCATATGTATTATCGAAGATCGATCTCAGGTCAAGCTATCATCAGATCAAGGTACGGAGAGAGGACTTTCCGAAGACGGCTTTTCGGACGTAGTATGGACACTATGAGTTTCTAGTCATGACGTTTGGTTTAACCAACGCGCCAGCAGTATTTACGAGCCTAATGTACAGTATTTTCCACCAGTACTTAGATAAGTTCGTGGTGGTAATTATCGATGACATATTAGTATGTTCCAAGAGCCAGGAGGAGCAGGAGAAACATCTCAGGATTGTGTTGGAGATGCTGAGATAGAAAGGCTGTAAGCCAAGCTCAGCAAATATGAGTTATGTTTAGATAGAATAGATAGTCTACGTATCAGGACAACTAAGGGTTCACGAGAAGGACTATCAGATGCACGATCTAGAGCTAGCTGCAGTGATAATTGTACTAAAGCTATGGCGACACTACCTTTATAGAGAGTGTGATGAGATTTATACAGATCATAAAAGTCTAAAGTATGCCTATACGAAGAAGGAGCTCAACATAAGACAGAGGCACTGGCTAGAGTTGATGACAGATTATGATATCGAGTTACAGTGCCACCTTGGCAAGGCGAATGTAGTAGCAGATGCCTTAAGCAGGAAGCCCATGGCATATTTTTATGACTCATCGCCGGTTGTTAGAGAATCTTCAGGATTAAGATCGTATTGCCAGGCATGAATGAACAGATGCCTTGGCAAGGCGAATGTACTACATTCGCCAGTGCCACCTTGGCAAGGCGAATGTAGTAGCATATGCCTTAAGCAGGAAGCCCATGGCATATTTTTATGACTCATCGTCGGTTGTTAGAGGATCTTCAGGATTAAGATCGTATTGCCAGGCATGAATGAACAGATGGCCAGTCTCGAGGTTCAATCCACATTTATTAAGTGGATTAAGGCAGCCTTGCCTACAGATACGAGATTTAGACGACTGCGATAAAGGACAGAGGCCGACGTGCAAACGGGACTCAAGATTCATGAAGACGGAACATTGAGGTATGGAGATCGCCTGTACGTTCCGAGTGGCGAGCTACGCCAAGAGTTGATGACCGAGGCTCATAGCTCGATTTATTCTATTCATCCCGGGGGTACGAAGATGTACCGAGATTTGAGGCAACATTTCTGGTGGCATGGGATGAAGAGAGAGATTGAAAGATTCGTGGCGAGATATTTATTTGTCAGCAAGTCAAGACTGAACATCAGAGGACTGCAGGACTATTGCAGCCGCTTCCCATTCCCGAGTGGAAGTGGGAACACATTACCACGGACTTTGTCACAGGATTCCCGTAGAGCCCTAGCGGGAAGGATACCGTTTGGGTTGTCGCAGACAGACTCACCAAGTCTGCTCATTTCTTGCCCTTCAGAGTTGGGGCAGTCCACGAAGATAATAGCTGACATATATGTGAGGCAGATAGTACGACCACATGTAGTGCCTGTCAGCATCGTATCGGATTGTGATTCCAGATTCATGTCACATTTTTGGCGGAGTATGCAGGAGTGTTTAGGAATACGTCTCAGGTTCAGCACTGCATATCATCCACAGACTGATGGCCAGTCAGAGCGCACGATACAGATATTAGAGGATATGTTGAGAGCGTGCATAATTGATTTTGGAGGATCTTGGAAGGACCATCTACACTTAGTGGAATTCTCCTACAATAACAACTGCCAGGCTAGCATACAGATGGCACCTTATGAGGCACTGTACGACAGGAAATGTAGGTCACCAGTATATTGGAGTGACGTGGGAGAGCGTCAGATACTTGGTTTAGAGTTGGTGGAACAGACAGTGGAGAAAGTCAAGCAGATTCAGAGCCACCTGCGTGCAGCACAGGATAGACAGAAATATTGGGCAGATGCACATCGCAGACCATTGGAGTTCAAGGAGGGTGATAAGGTATTTTTGAAGATATCGCCTACTCGTGATACCATCAGATTTGGAGGCAGAGGCAAGCTGAGTCAGAGGTACATCGGACCATTTGATATCTTGGAACGAGTTGGCGAAGTGGCTTACCGCCTTGCATTGCCTCCATCATTAGAAGGACTGCATGACGTATTTCATGGATCACAGTTGAGAAGATATATGGTAGACCCTAGCCACGTGCTTGATCATTCGGAGATTACAGTCGGGCCCAGTCTATCTTACGTAGAGCAGCCAGTTGAGATCCTCGATCGCAGCAAGAAGACTTTGAGAGGGCAGACTATTCGACTGGTCAGAGTTGCATAGAAGCATCATTCGCCAGGCGAGTCTACCTGGGAGCACGAGGATTCCATTCGACAGTGGGTCCCGTATTTATTTGAGGAGCAAGGTACGAATTTACGTACTACATTTGATTACTAGTTGTTTTTAAATTCTCTTAGCTATTATCGTGCTTTACTTTTAATTTCGGGAATAAAATTTTTCTAAGTTGGGAAGAATGTAAAAACCCTCAATTAATTCTATAGATAGTCAGGTATGGATTGGAAAATTTTGGTTTAGCAGCAGATGTTTGAGGTTTAGAGTAGGGTTGCTTATGTCTGTTATTTATTAACTAGACCCTTAGCGCGCCCTACCATTGTTGTTTTATTCGGATCCCAATATCAGCCCATAAATTCCATCAGACTATTGTACTTCTGACTTGACTCACCAATTTAGGCACTGGACTCTTCCGTCTTCATAAAATCAAATCTGTTGTGCCTTAAATTAATTGCACAATTTCCCGTATCCTAAATCCCATAATTTAATTCTGTGTCGGACACCTGTGTCGTTACCTTCAATTTTGAGATACCAACTTAACCCGTTTAGCCGGACCAACTAAAGGGTCCAAGACTGACTCTAAGCCCCTGCCATTTTTGACCTTTGTGTCATTTCCAAATTTTGACCCCAAGTGCCCCCATTTAATTTAAAAGTGCGGGACACTTTAATTATATTTAAATCGAGAATACCAATTTTGACTAATCCTATTTTAATCTCCAATTAATCCCAATGCCCATTTAATTAAACCTATCCCAAATACACAACACCCCCTCACCATTGAAAACACCAAACACCAATTCCCCCATAATTTTTGCATCATTTCATGTGTTTGTGCAATTATCCAAATTTAAGGGGCTTAGTTGCAATTTTCTGAATTAGGTGTCCTTACCTCATTGGCCAAGGCCAAATGGAGAGGCTACCCCTTCTTTGACCATAATCAACCCTCTCCCCCTTCCTTTGCATGAAGAAATCTAATCCTTCATGAAAGATCCCCACCCTCCATTCGAATTGGGAGCATCACAACCCACCATCCTCCACAAAACTCCCCTATAAAATATCCTTTCCCCCTCTCCCCAATGCAGGCCCTAATCCCTAGGCATTGGAAACCACCCTCTCCTCCCTCCTCCACCTAAAAAACCGAGCACTACATATTCATTTATTCTTCCTTCTTCTTCTTCTTCTTCTTCAAGAGGACCCCCTCCCATAACCCGACCGGACTTTTCTCCCTCCGGCCTTAACTCCGGCCACCCGAGCCCGCTGCATCCGCCGCCATTACCTCCAATCATTAATCCCCTCCGGCCAGCTTCTCCCCCCGTCCGCCAACCTCCTCCAGCGGCTCCCTCGACCGACCCGTACCACCACGACTTCTCCACAGCGGCTGCCGCCACCACTTCACACCGCCATTAACGACCTCCCCCTACTCCGGCTGCTACTGCCACGACTCCGGCCACACACCACTTCACACCACCATCTCCCTGCTCCCCACGACGAGCCAGCACCCCGGCCGATCACTGCTCCTCCCCTGGCGGTGATCCCCTACTCCTCAACCGCAGCGGTCATATTCATCGAGCTGCCGCTCCACCCGAGCCGGCCAACAGATCCGCTGCTCCCCACGATGAGCCAGCACCCCCGCCGAGGCCTCTTCGGCCAACCGACGACTGCACTGGCGAGCATCCTCCACTCCATGAGCTCTGCACCGGGGAGCCGTCCACCCACTGCCACGAACTCCGGCGTGGCTGTTCCGCCCCGAGAGCCGCTGCCACTAAATACGAATCCTCTCCGCACCTTCAGTCTTCCCCACGACCTCCCCCTTGCACCTCCCGCAGCACCACCCACTTCTCCTCCTCGCGGCCTCGATAGTGTCCCTCCGGCCAGGCCATAGCCACGAGCTCCGGTGAGCTTCCTCCATCCGCCGACTGCCGTCCCCGCTGTCTAGAACCACCACCACACGCCATTGCCACCAGCTTCACCACACAACCCGACAGGCCTCCCTTCGCTCTGGCGTGTAGCCACCGCAGCTCCACCCTCGTGCCACCGTACGCCGTCGAGCTAGCCTATTCCCCAATTCCCTATTTAAACCTATAATTTGTATTATTTGGTTAGTCTTTAATTATGTTAAGAGTAACTTAGTTAGTTAGGGTTAGGGTGGAAGAGGTTTAAGTATGCATTGAAGTAGGGTTTGATATTCTATACTAAATGTACTTGATGGTGGTGAATGATGAAGAATAAGTTTAGGATTTTGAATGCGTTAATATTCATAGATGGAGGTTATGAAACATAGATATTCGAGGGTTGAAAAATGTTAAATATAATGAGGTTAGGGGTTTAAATACCATATGAGATTTTTAGGGGTTTTATACATATTGAAATATGCATTGAGGTTTTAGGGTACATTACATGGTTCGTATGATTCTTAATTATTATTAAGGAACAGGTAATTATGATGAAATACTATGTGTTATCCTTAAGTTGTTTATTATTTTAAGGATTTGTTTATTAATGACGATCTCAATTAAGGAATACAAATAGGTATTTGAGAACTATGCATATGTGAGAAGGGTGGAAATACTTAAAGGATTGGTTATAATTGAGGGTTTAATCAACAATGTTAGTTTTTTATTTCGAGGATGATAATTCAATATACGTGCTCACGTCTGTGAACACCGGGAGAAGAAAACTAGAGGATTGATCATGGCAGGAGATACTGATAAACACCGTCGAGAGATATATGATTGAGGATGGTCTGATGATAGTATACTGTGAATGATCGTAATAGATATAACCCTCTAGCGTCGTGTACCTGTGAGTTGTAGATGAGTCTGAGCATAGGTTTAGACGTGTGTCACATCCCTGATTACTTTATGATAGTTTATTGATTTAGTTTGTATCTCATCTCTAGGTTCTACAGGACCTGCGGACTTGGACGTGGTACCGGATCTCCGTCATCCGCAGCTGGACGCTGGCAAGTGTACCTTGCCACCCTGTATTTTAGATTTCATATATTTATTATTTCTTTATGTACATTGTGCGCGTATTTATGTTGACGTTCGATACTTCACGTTCGGATCACAACCGGGTGCAAACGTTCGTCATAACGTCTTAGAATGATGGTTAGATGTTCGTAATACTTCGATGTACGTACCTGAGTATATCGATACCCCAGGACACACTCATACACTGTGATCGTGCCAGATTCCTGTATCCTGATACTGACATCATGACCAGAGACTGGGACGACCTTAGGGTCGCGTCTGTTGAGTTACTTCTGTGTGTCGAGACTGTTAGATAGAGGTTCAGGTTCAGCACACCATCGTTGACCGCTTGGGAAGGGGAAGACAGTTACTAGATGTTTAGGCTCCTCTGCACGCGCTTATATATGTTTATGTAGTGATATTGTATTCTAGAGTAGTGTATCACCCATGTGACTCTGTGCTCGGAGCTAAAGTACGCCCTGTGTGTCTCTGTGTTCGGAGCTACGGTTTTATTTTGGACAGCCCACGCGTCAAATATTATCTTCAAACTATGTCACACTTAGTTGGCTATACTGGATTACCCCGTCGTTGCACTTGTACTTTCTATTTACTTAGCATGCTGTATTTTTGTATCTTGTTACGTCCCACTGAGGACCTGGTTCCCAGCCAGTTTTGCAGCATAGACGATTGGGGAGCATTTGGAGTTGCTGATGGAGTGACATATCTTGCGGGCATTGTACCAGGTACTCATATTATTTCTACCGGCATTATGGTTACTTTATTCATCTGCTATTGTAGCCTAGTTTTTGTAGACTCATCTCTTCTCGAGTCTATTCGAGTTTGTGTGTTATTGGACGGCCGACTTTAGCACATATAGCTCTTTCTTGTATACTGCGGTACATTATGGATTGAGACATAGATGTTTAGATTTATGGGATATCTAGATAGTGCCCTTTATATTATATAGCTTATACGTATTCGAGTCAGACCAGAGTCTGGTCGAATGCGTAGCTGGCGTGTCCCGTATTCCTGGTCCTACGTATTTTGGGACTAGGGTGTGACATTGTGTGCTAATTGTGTTCATTTGGATTTTGAATTGGGAATCCATCTTCCAATAGGTAAATTCTGAATTTCCTTCATAATTAAAGTCTAATTCATGTATTTAACCATTAGAAAACCTTCATTGGCTTAGGGCTACCTATAGGAAGAAGAACTAGGTCCAATTGACCTATATTGTGACTTCTATATTAGTTTTTGTGTCCAATTTCTAAAAATTATGAGATTAATGTATCAAATGTGTGTTATGAGACCAATTTGGTCTAATTAGACTTAGATCAGGATTGTGGGACTAGCTACATGTCCATAATTGGGTATAAATAGGACATATCATGATACAGTGTGATACTTTGCGATACGAGATTTATTTTGGGTGATTTGTGTTAATTTCCTTCAAATTTCTTCCTAACTAGTTGTATTAGTTGTTTATATGTGTATTTGATATGTTTGAATGATTATTGTGGAGAATTGGGGGTTTTGGCATTCCATTTGGGTACGTATCATAGAGTATCGTATTTGCATGCCAAGTATTTGGTTGAATGATTATAGTATGTGTGTGTTATATATATATGTATATATATATCTAGCTATCTATGTGTTGATGATTGATTCATGGGGATTGTGTGATATGGATGTGAGTGTTATGACTGTGATTAGTGACATATGAGTGATTGTGTGGTGTTAGCTATAGTATGTGCAGTGTGCATATCAGGTTGGAGAGCTGTACTGTGCATATAACAATGCACTGATGTGGTATGTATATTCTGAACAGAGATATAGTAGCAGCCATAGCAGTTGTAGAGAAATACGCTGATGTGTGTAACAAGTGGTGAACTACAATGAATACGGTAGTACTCAGCAAGGGAGATTAAAGTATCCTAGATGCCTGGAGTTGGGGGTCGGGTTAATTAGGAGAAGAAGTGGTAGCAGTGACTGATAGTGGGTTAGAAGGGGAAGTAACCATAGCAGTGGTTGCTGTTGTGCTTAACACAGCACCATTGATGCATATGTAGGGCTCGGGCTGTTGGCCAACAGGGCAGTGGTAGCAGCAGCTGCCTGGGCAGCAAGAGTAGTGAGGGGGTTCATGTTATAGGGAAGCAACTGCTAGTGTGAGGCTGGTGTGAGATTGATGGTATTTATGCCAATGTGGATTTGAGTTAGAGTGTTGGGTATTAAGAGAAATGGATCACAGTTATATGGTGTTTGTGTATTGGAGCTTAAGGGTGCAGGCAGGGTAGTATATAGTAGCAATAGAAGTAGAGTGAAGCTCTGATACTTGGTATCAGTTTGCATGGTACAGGTAATTAGTATAACCATCACTTTTCAGGATAGGAATATTTATGTTGTTGAAATTATATTTATTAATTTTAATAATAATTGGTATGATTATTTTTATATTATTAAATAATATAGAAGATAGTGCATGATTAGTCCCTTAGTTAGACTAGTTGCTAATGAACCCAACTAGACTTGAACCAAACTAGACTTGTCATGACCAATGGAGTAACCCAATAAATTAGTCTTGGTTAACTAGTTAAAATAGAGAGAATAAATAGAATACCTCATTCATTTAATATTAGAACATTCATTAGTTAAACCCTTTATTAGCTAAACTCTTCATGACAACCCTTGGAGGGCATTTTGGATATTTTGCATAGACTAATCCTAACCTAGATGTGGTCGGCCCTATTTAGGAGGAGGGAGCTCCCCTTTTCTTCATTAGTTGTTCATGAAGAAATCCTAAGTTAAGTTCTTCCCTCCAAGCATTCTTTTCTCCAACAAATTTTCCAAATCAATCCCATCCCCTCTCATTTTTATCCCCAAGGAGAGCTAGAAGCTTGAAGGTTGCAAGAGACTTGAGGAAGAGGAGTTTGGCTAGAGATTAGTGTTCATTCCCTACTTTTGTGCTCAATGGAGGAACCACATTGGGAATCCATCTCCCAATAGGTAAAAATTCTATTTTTCTTTGTTATTTTAGATTTGAATGGTTTATTCACTACAAGAAAAATAGCTTTTCTTGACAGTTTTTTTCCGTCAAGAAAGGATTTTTTTTGATGGTTCTGGATCCGTCATCTAGGCGAGAGTCAAGAAAAGTTCCTACTTTTCTTGACAGTTTCTGCTTTACTCAACTTGACGATTTTAAACCGTCAAGTAAAAAATATGTCTTGACTGTTTTAAACCGTCAAGTAAACATAGCAAAAAACTGTCAAGGTATGCGTGAACTTTTCTTGACTCTGGCCTAGATGACGGGTAAAAACCGTCAAGAAAATAATTTCTTGACTGAAAAAACCTGTCAAGAAAACCCTTTCTTGATGTTTAATAACCGTCAAGAATTAATATTTTGTAGCAAAATTCAGATATTTCTTGACGTTTTATAACCGTCAAGAGAAGTTGATTTTTGTTTAATCAAAATTCTATTTATAATTATATGCTTCTCTCTGCCAGTTATCAAACACATATAATATCAATTATAATCCAGAACATCGGTAACATCAAAGAACTATAATACACATAATTTTTATATTAACAAATACGTGTTTGTACACCACAAACATCCAACCACATATCAAAATAACCAAAATATATGGTTTTTGTACAATATCTTAAACATCCAAAACCTATGTATATAAGTAAACTGAAATATATTGCACCTTGCCTAATTATATAACAAAGTATGTAAACCCGAAGCATTTTTCATCACAATCTAGCCTTCATTTTCTATGTAGTTCCTGAGAGAACAAGAGAAATAGGGGAGATTATGTCATTATATAGCCAAAATTTTATAGCTTTCATACATGTAAAGATTGCATGATTAGGAATATAAACCTGCTAATACCTTCAGTTTTTAGCCTATTTATTTAACGATTCAGTGCCAAATCGAAGCCACTAATGTAAGCCACTAATGTGCTTGCTGCATTTGAAAAGGAATTATAAATATATCAATAATAAGACGGATGCAGAGTCAAACCGACAAAAAATAGTAAACCACAAGAATGAAGCTAAACCAAACTATGCAAGTCATTTTATGGCTGTCAAATTCTGGTGGTTAAAGAAATAGTAATATGTCAAAGTAAAAGAAAATATATATAAACACCTCGAACAACTATATTACAGGTCAAAAACTTTAAACCATAAAAGCACTAATGTTGTTCAAGTAGCCAAGACCAATAACTGGCACAGAGAAGCCAAAGCTGGAAACGTACTGAGAATGTCTCAACTGCAGAGAAGGGTCCTGATATCTGGTACTTCCAATCTGGAACATACAAGCCATACAGGAGGGGCCATATAGATTACTAATAGTATACATCCAAACAACCTAAGAAAGGAAACAAGTAATAAAAATATTGAATTAGCATGCTATAGTTATTGAATATTACAAAAATAAAAAATTGAAATTGAAATTGAAATTTCAGATCAGATAATCAGGAGTGCGTGTAGTGTTTAGATAGTTGACTCAAGAAAAGAAAATATATGACATGAGGTTGGGGAAGGAACATCGACAAGTGTCATCCTAAGTGCTACAGTCTTAGTTTTAACCTTATTTTTAGATAAATTTTATAATGGCTGTAAATAGAAATATCATGCAACATTTGATCTTGCAAAACAGTTTTGGTTGGCTGTTGTTACAAGATAGACAAGTTGAGTGATTGGAATGACGTAATTTAGAATTTAGCAGCAACTTTTGTTGGAATAAATAGGAAGTAGTTTAGTTGGGACCTTGTGACATGAAATGTAGATAGAGAAGGAAATCTTGTAATGAAGGTAAGAATTTTGGAGGCAACAAAAGCTACAACATTTAGGGAGAAGAAGTTCTGCCTTAGTATCAATGTGTGAGTGTTTTTGGGAAGAAGTACTAAATTTGTAGAATTAATTTAATTAGTAGCGAGGCTCCGATATTGATTTGAAGTTTTAAACAAGGATATGATTTTTTGTTAGTATTACCTAGGACTTAGCCCTTAAACAGAGCCAAATAGATGAAGAGGATTTAGACAAATGAGCCCAAAAATTTATGATAAGGACTTTGTTGTTGTTTATACATGTATGAATTTTTACCCATTCAATAATCCTGATATTTATCGAACTAGTGTTATTTTCTTAAAAGTCAGGGTGTTATATCTATAAGTCTTTTTTTCAAGACTCTACAATGTTATTAGATTCTTTTTGGTGTCTTGACAGCTACAACTAACTCTAAGTAGCCAAAAGCCCCTCAAACTCATGTTAGGGGATTATTGGTACTTTTGAAATGTGAGGGTGGTTTCTGGTATTTTCCTCGTTCTTCTTTATTATGGAAGTGCTACTTTTATATTCTGTGATTTAATGAGACTAATAGAATAGAGAAATGAAATGATTCATGTTGCCAGGCTCTAAAAGCTTTTGGAGAAAAGGACAGGTTTCTCGTTGTAATGAGAATATCATTTTATTATTATACTTTCAATATTGTTATTCTTTCACTCTTTTGCTTAATGTGTCAATAGACATAAATGAAATTTACTAGAGCAAATTCTATCCTCCCTTTTCAGGTAAGCAGACATGTTTGCTTATATTATGTCCAAATTATTTAAATTGATTTGGTTTCCTTTAGGTATCTTGTTTATTTTTGTAGTACTTTGATATTATCTATATCATTTTGGCTGAGGATGCTAAATTTCTTGCAACAGATATTTGGGTTCTACCATATACTCTGATAGTCTTGGATTAATATCAATGTCATGAAGTACTAGATAACAATATTACCTAAATTGTGTACTAGCTAAAGAACCTCCATTTCAGGTATATTTTGTGAACATAAATTGCCAGAAAGCTAGACAACAAAGTTTTTTAAAATTTAAGAAGAAAACGGATATAAAAATGTGTCGGTCTGCTACAATAGGAACATAATAAAAATTGCTACGTTTTTGGATGCCTACACTTAACTTTGTGTTTGTTAATCTAAAATCAGTTAGATAAACGAGATCCAAACATTATACATTGTCTAACAGATACATCACCTTTGGAACCAGTTTGGGACCAAACATGAGAGCTTTCCATTTTGCTTAAATGGGTCCTAGTGTCAAAAACTGACTAATATTTATTAGTTTCGATTACCAAATAGTGGAAAACTCAATATCGTACTCATTCGGTCCTAGGTGGCTAAATTCCACAAAACAAAGTGAGAAATGTAGCAAAATGAGAGATACATATTGATAAAGTTGGTTAATAATGATATAAGAAATTAAAAAAGGAATTATTATATATTATGGGATCTTCACATACCATGAGTTGTCGGTTCCTCCATGAAGCCTAAGCTGTAAACACTCAAATACCCATCAAGATCAGCTTGCACAAGAAAATGAGTCGTAGTAGTTTGATTAGGAATATTAACCATCATACTAATACATCAATCAGATAAGAACAGGTCATGACAGAATAAATAAGAAGGAGAAAGAAATATGAACAAAATTTCCCTTGCATATACCCAAAGGATAGCATGATACCCAGAATTGCCCCTGCATATAACCCTTCCATGTATGACAAACAAAGTAATCAACTATGAAAAAAATTGAATTTTAGTTAGATCATACATGTACTCACCGACAACTAAATCCTAATAAAAATATGAACATATTCAAAGAGTATGCTAATTCCACATAGATCTCTCATCCACAGCTTTCTACAAAGTCATACGTTGAATTTCTTGGATCCATGTTTCAATTTTAGCATCTAAAAAAAAGTTTCAATTTTTAAGAATTTCTTGGGTTAAACTAGAGCACATAAATCAATCTTCCTTGGGACATAACACTAGATGAATTAAACTTGAGTCGTTAGTAAGAAAAATAATATTTTCTATGAGCACACAAAATTTGTAAACCTGTGCAAAATGAGAGAGACTATCAGGGAACCTTACATAGTAGGCCACCATCTATTATTGGCCCATGTAGCAGCTGTCAACCTGTACAGGAACAAGTTTCATGTGATAAACTTGTCTTCAATTGTATGGACCTATACAGAGCTTATAAATTTGTGACAAACGTGAAATGATCTTCTAGTAATTCAATGGTTCATATATATAGAAGAAAAATGGCAAAAGAATATACATTAATATAGTAATAATTCAATGTTGTGTGTGTGTGTTAGTGGCTTGCACAATTAAGCATGGATAAGAAGTTAAGAACACATATGTCAAACACATGTTAATAAATCCACATAATCTAAAGCATATCAAGTTTCATACTGATATATGAACTCAATAATCTTGTATTCGATTATGAATGACCATATCAATATGGATTAACAAGTAATGCAGCATACCAACAAAAATATATCGACACAGATAAACAGGTTCAAGTATCTCATGACGATCAAATCTGATCACATCCTAAAAATCTACATTGCAAAGTGGTGCTATAGAACATATACAAGAATCGAGTTCCAGAGCACAGTATAAGAACTGCGGTTCTCTTACTTGTTATTTTTAACATTTCTTTCAGTTTTCAGACAGTATAAGGATATTGAATCACCCCAATATCCTTCTCCCCAATATCCTTTCTTCTTAGTTCACAAAATAAAACATGATATTTTCAACATAGTGGTTTATGGTTGTTACTTTTAAGTAGCTGGAGACTATAAGAACGATGATGGGGTGACAAGAATGTGTTTGGCAGGAGCAGTTACCAACTACACAAATCAACTACTTAGATATGGGAATTCTTGTACTGAACAATGTAATTACAAACACATACATCTTCAGATCAACTTCTCTGTATATTTACTAATTGATACATATAACAACTCCAAGTAATCTCACTAAGGCACTCATTTTCTTTCTCACTACATAGGTAATTACTGCACTTATTTTGGTATGTTCTAGTATATATTATAGTGTCCTCGTGTGTCCAATAAGTGTCCGATAGAACACGACACTACACAACCAATATATTTTTGGAATGTCTGTGCTAGCTAGATACACTGCGATTAACTTTAACTTGATGAATAGGTACTTTCCAACATATTGCCTCTCCATGTTAGCTTCACATCGAATAAGGAGGGAACACCATTGACGCCCATTCTAGCTAATAATATTGAAACTTCATACAACTTTGGGATGCTAGCATTATTGACACATAAGAAGAAAAGTTCTATAACTCCGATGTAGATGAATTTGTTGATGCAATCAAGAAAAATATTTTAGTATGTTGAGTTAATTATATATCTGCATATATATCGAACAAGCTAATATCAAACTTGTGCAAAAAAAAAACACCCAATAGTAATAGTAACACAGCAGAATGGATTAAGAAGAGAGTAACAGATAAAGCAATAAAACATTATGCAGATATAATTCTAGCCAAAGATTACAGAGGTGTATGTTTAACATAGTATATTAAAATAAATAAGTTTTATTTTTAATCAATGATCGTATTTCAAACAGCTGTGAACAAAACAAGAAAACTTACTGGTTTCTCATGTATCCCCAACTGTGACCAGGTTATCATTTCCAACAGCTCCTCCATGGTTCCATAGCCGCCTGCAATTAATTATGAAAAATATATATAGTTGACAAGTTGAATCATGGAAATCAATATCTTTGTTTAGAACTTATAGAGGTTGAGAGGTGTGTTGTGCTGCTACCAGAAGTCACCTGGAAGTGCAAAGAAGACATCAACATGCTTGGCCGTCTCTAACTTCCTCTCATGCATGTCTACAACCGTCTTCACTCCTCTAACCTTGTCTCCTGATATGCAATGAAATGTTGAAAGCTATAATACATTAAAATAAGCCAAAAATTTTCTTGAAAGCAATAAGAGGACATCACAAATCCGATATTATTTTCTTTGGAGATAGTTAAACTATAGAAAGAATGTCACTTAAGTGTCCCCTAGCGATACACAAAATTTAATATTTCAGCAACCGAGTTCCACAAGTCATAAACAAAACCAAAATGCTCAAAATGCATAGTTTGCAGTATTGGCAAAAGAGGGATGCTAATAAGTTGATAGCTCGATCATGGCTTCAATAGCCAATTTCTTTCAACAAGATTGTAATCAAGTGAGTAGTACATGTTGTTCGGTATACTCGTAACAAAGGTATGCCAAGTAGATCAGTGTTTCCCTCATGATCTGCAAAATTGTGTCATAACAAAACATGGTCAGGTTCAGACAACAAAAGATGGATGGCAAATAACAGAAATAAAATTAAAGTGTAGCATATTAATCCCATAGATATAAAAAAAGGATTTATGGGTATCATAACTGAGGTATTTTCATCCCAAGTGTCATTAAACAACAATATATACAACAAAATCAGAATGTAAGAAATCAAGATCTAGCCCTTAACAAGACCATTATGAGACTAGAAATTTACGATAATGTTGAATAATTAGTGCTGCTATAAACTATCAAAAGATGGTACACTCGTAAGCTAAAATTGCCGGATAGCCAGTCATCGGAGCGAAACCGGAGATGGACGACGAGGCAAAATGTGAGGCTGACGAACAAAAATATGATTTTTAAGCACTATAAAGTTGCCTGATATGTGTAGGACGACAACAATTTTTTGTATGTCTGTGCTTCCCAGGGGCTCTTACTCAATGAAACGCTTACAAATTCTAGAAAAAACTAACTAATCGATAACTCTCAAACATGTTCCATAAACAGTTATTTTGTAAGAATAATTGATTCAATTTGACTATTCTCTCAAAATTAAATTCAATTTAACTAACAAAAATGATGAGTTTGCATTTCCTCTTGGTATAATTTTATAACAATCAAAATTTACCATAAATCAAATTTGATAGAATTAAACCACAAAATTGGTAAAAATAACACATTATCGATGGTCCAGAATAATGAATCGGTCTTGATCGGATGCATAAGATTATGCTGTAAAAAACTAAGAAGATTAAGAACAGAGCAAGAACAAAAATTGACTGCCAATTCTCAGAAAGTTGGGGTTTTTTACGTACGTTGAGATAGGGAGGGTTCTCCTTGATCCCGTCCTCGGGGTGCTTCGACTGGATCTTGCAATAGAAGAGCTTGGTGGGGACTTTCGGGGGGGAGGTCAATGTAAATATTGATTTCTTCTAGGGTTTAGTCCCATTCGAACTGCAAGATCCAGTCAAAGCACCTTGCGGAGAGAAAAATCAAACCCTAAGTTCCCTCACAAAACAAAACAAAAACCCCTCAATAATACTCACACAAAAAAATCCTAAGTTGCCTCACAAAAATCAAACCCTAACTTCACTAACAAAGATACCCTAGAATAAGAAGAAAGGAAAGAAAAATCGAACCTACGTCGACCTCCTCGTCATCGAGGTCGACATCGTCCTCAAGCCACCGGGGATGACGGGGGGTTCGTCAGAAGAGAAGTGTGGCAGTTGGGGCTCGCTGCGGCTGGGGATCACGTCACGCCACCGGAGGGGGGTTTGCTATCGAGGAGGAAGAATAGTAGGAGGATGAGGAGGGGATTATGAGGAGGAGGTGCGAAGAAAATTTTTGACGGAGGCGGGAGTTTGGGCCTGGTTGTGGGGACGGGAGATCGGAGGAAATCGAGGAGTTTCACTTCAAGAACAGTTTTGTGTGAGAAGAGAGGTTTTCTTCTCTTATAGGAGCAATTTATTTTGGCAATTTATAATGGCACTACACATTTTACTCGGGACTAGCCCATTGAAAAAGTAGAAAAAATTATAAGTTTGCCATCATGAAAGTTACTCGGGGCTAGCCTACTGTTATAATCAGGACTGTCGAAATTTTGACAGTCCTACCACTTGGAAGGACTGTCAAAATTCTGACAGTCCTACCACTTGGAAGGACTGTCAAAATTTTGACAGTCCTAAAAAATGTTAGGACTGTCAAAATTTTGACAGTCCCATTTATAAGGACACTGCACATTTAACTCAGGGCTAGCCCATTGGAAATTTACAAATAATTACAAGTTTGCCATCATGAAAGTTAATCGGGGCTAGCCCACTGTTATAATCCGGACTGTCAAAATTTTGACAGTCCTACCACTAGGAAGGACTGTCACAATTTTGACAGTCCTAACCTTGTAAGGACTGTCAAAATTGTGACAGTCCTAAAAATTGTTAGGACTGTCAAAATTTTGACAGTCCATTTCCCAAAATTACAAGTTTGCCACACTTGGGCTACCCCACACCAAAGT
Organism: Iris macrosiphon; assembly: GCA_036927795.1. Classification (NCBI taxonomy): domain Eukaryota; kingdom Viridiplantae; phylum Streptophyta; class Magnoliopsida; order Asparagales; family Iridaceae; genus Iris; species Iris macrosiphon. Next base: position 22,978,685 of record JAYESA010000012.1, read on the forward strand.
ATAAAAGTGGAATGGGTTTCTATTTTTGGCATTCCACCTAGACTTAAGAAACCCTCATTCCACCAAGCCCAAACCTAAATTTGGAAATAACTAGTTGTGGTTGGAGGAGTATTTTACTTTGGTGATACTCCAAGGAATATTCTTCCGGTATGTCTTCGACAAGCTACGTTGAATAAGATTTGCAATTGTGCGAAAAAGATTTAGTTTATTTTGATTAATGTAGGAACAATGCATGAAAAAATGTTCGATGACGAAGTCGGATCGTCCAATTCATTAATTATGCACTCCGGACGTTCCGAAGAACAAGTTGGTTGTTCCGAAGGACGTACGGTACGTAAAATGACAACCCTAATTTGACAGTCACGAGTTAGGACTGTAAACATTAGACAGTCCTATATAAATATAGGACTGTCAAATATTCCACAGTCCTATATAAATATAGGACTGTCATAAATTCGACAGTCCTACTTAAAAGTAGGACTGTCATAATTTTGACAATCCTATATAAAAATTGGACTGTCAAAATAGTGACAGTCCTTGATAATTATATGAAGTTATTAATTTTTATATTTTTTTATATTTGTTATAGGACCAACCTTGTTCAGATATTGTTGTACATCCTGCTGTTGGTGTTGATGTGGATGATATTTTCTCAACGGATATTGAATTTGCAAGCCATGAAGAAGCATTAGAGTGGTGCAGAGAAGTTGGGAGACGACATAACGTAGTTATTGTCATTGCAAGATCCATCCGATCTCGGCCGGGCCGAAAATATCTTGAGCTTGGATGCGAAAGAGGAGGTCTGTTTAGGCATCATAAAAAAAGGGTGTTGTTGAAAAAGAAATCCCTAAGAAAAATGTTGGGACGAGAAAATGTGGTTGTCCATTGAAGGTGTTGATTGTAAAACTTGAAGATGTGAAGTGGATAATCGAAGTTAAGAATGGAAGACACAATCATCCTATTCCAGGGACACTTACGGGTCATGCCTACGTGGCACGGTTGAAGGAGGATGAGAAAAAGTTGGTTGAAGAATTGTTCCTTTCAGGAGTTGCACCGAAATAAATTTATTCTGCTGTGCGACAAAAACAAGATGGGAACAAGTCTACCATGAGGACGATCTATAATAGTTTGGCCAGAGCGAAATGCAATAGTATGAAAGGAAGAATGGCGATGCAGCAAGTATTGAAGTTGCTTGGCGAGCATCACTACGTGGAGTACCATAGAAGACATCCACAAACTGATGAACTCCTTTCATTGTTTTGGGCTCATCCTGATTGCACACATATGGCTCGGTCCTTCGCAGACGTGTTGGTCCTTGATTGTACATATAAGACCAACAAGTTCAAGATGCCTCTTTTACATGTTGTCGGGTTTACGTCTACGGGAAAAACATTTACAGTCGCTTTTTGTTTTATGAAGAGTGAGACAGTAGAGGATTACACATGGGCGTTGAGGAAACTACAATCCCTTTACACAGGATACAAAGAGCCGTCTGTTTTTGTTACTGACAGAGAATATGCGTTGATAAATGCTATAGATATTGTATTTCCTCATGCGCATAGACTACTATGCACTTGGCATATTGGTCAGTGGGTTAAACTTTATATTCAATCCTTGTTTACACTAGGACTGTCCAAAATTGACAGTGGGTAAACTTTAGGACTGTCACAATTTTGGCAGTCCTAGTGTAAACTAGGACTGTCAAAATTGTGGCAGTCCTAAAGTTATATAAATGACAGTGGGTAAACTTTAGGACTGTCACAATTTTGGCAGTCCTAGTTTACACTAGGACTGTCAAAATTGTGACAGTCCTAATGTTATATATATGTCAAAATTTACAGTGGGTTAAATTTAGGACTGTCAGAATTTTGACAGTCCTAGTTTAAACTAGGACTGTCAAAATTGTGACAGTCCTAAAGTTTACCCACTGTAAATTTTGACATATATAAAACTTTAGGACTGTCACAATTTTGACAGTCCTAGTTTAAACTAGGACTGTCAAAATTCTGACAGTCCTAAATTTAACCCACTGTAAATTTTGACATATATATAACATTAGGACTGTCACAATTTTGACAGTCCTAGTGTAAACTAGGACTGCCAAAATTGTGACAGTCCTAAAGTTTACCCACTGTCATTTATATAACTTTAGGACTGCCACAATTTTGACAGTCCTAGTTTACACTAGGACTGCCAAAATTGTGACAGTCCTAAAGTTTACCCACTGTCAATTTTGGACAGTCCTAGTGTAAACAAGGATTGAATATAAAGTTTAACCCACTGACCAATATGCACAGTATACAGATCAAAATAGTAACAACAAGGCAAAATTAACTCATAGTGTCACAACATGGCAAAATTAACTCAAAGTGTCACAAGTAGGCAAAATTATAGTTTAAAGTTTTACAACTCAAATCCTCAATATCGTCAAAAGTCATATTCAATCAAACTTTTACAACGTTTACAGCTCAAATTTTGACAATTCTCAAAATGATTGTTCAAACGTCATGGCGCCTCTTCGTGCGTTGCTCTCTAGTATCCAAGAAAGGATATTCTTCAGCGTTGTCGATTTTTTGGAGTTCGTCACTGATTGTCATATAATTGGAACCCTGGAAACTGACGAGGCTTCTTCCCAACTTCTTAACTTTCCTTGCCTATTCATGAAAAAATGAAAAAAATTGTTAGCCTCAGTTACAAATATCATACTTAAGGTCTACAAGTAGGCTCACCATCTTGACCAGTGTAGTATATAAGACCGATTTGGGAGGAAGATCTGACGGTACACGCACAATATCCCCTCCGCGTTGGAACAAGCTCGGTAGTCCGACACCGGCGTAGTAGGCGAGGTAGTCGTCGCTGCACTCCGCCATATTGACTGCTGCTAGCCGGTCGGTATCTCTAATGACGTGGCATTGCCACTCGGTGAAGAAGTCCGATACCCAGTTGAAATGTACAGGTATATAGTTTAGCGGTTTTGTACCACGCGGAGGATTTATCATTTGCAAAGTTCGCCTTGGGACAGTTTGTACGTAGCCAAACTGACGTAGCACTCTATCCGGCATATAAGCCTCCTCGATCTCATGACAACAGATAAGACCGTGATATAAGGCGACTGGTTGCAACGGACGGGTAGTCTGTCGCAAATCACGGTATGGATCCCATACAATCTGCACCGCATAAAATGTAGCATAACGTCATTTAGCATAACGTAGTCAATTTATACCAATTAAGTACAATATTAGGTCTAAATTCACCTCTTCTGTCGTCATATCTTCGAGTGCATGCCGTAGAGCGGCCAATGTGTGAGAACGTTTGGCATCTACCTTAGTTGGCTTCCATCGGCACATTCTAGGCATGTTCTCGTCATACCCTCGGTTCAGGTTCGCCCGCTGCAGGGTTGGAAAGTGCTCGTATATCCATGCCTACACGTTACCGGAAATATATTAGTCCAAAAATAAACAACACAATTTAAATTTATGTAAACAAGTTGACAAAGATATATCTATACATGGAGTAGAGTCTGGCATCCGAAAATAGTCTTCGAACCTACACGGGATGCCGCACCAAGCTCGCGGTAAAGGTATGCCAGTATACCGCTTCCCCAAGAAATTTGCTCCACCGTATCAATGTTGTCCAAATTGATGAGATATTTCGCATTTATGGACGTTCCAGACTTATCGGTAATGCCGACAGCCCCTAAGATGAACTGAATATATCCGCGGGCCACATTTTCGCTATTATCAATTTCAGGGGCCGGCTCAGCGAATATCTTCTCCAAATATTTTAGAGGAAGTCCGTAGGACTTCTTGAATTCTCGAAGACTAGTAAAACTAGTGGCATCAACTCCCAGACACCCTGATACATAATCCACCATATCGTCGTAATAGTTGATGCTCGAATCATCAAAAGTATGATTCTGCATGGGACGACCATCAACCCTAAGTCCCAATATATGATGGACGTCATCAAGGGTAATCGTCAACTCCCCATTGGGTAGATGGAAAGTGTTGGTCTCTGGATGCCACCGTTCTACAAATGCTGAAATCAGTGCATTATCCACCGTCGTATATGAGTAGCTACCCAAATATTGCAGACCGGTGGGACTGATTTTTGACTTCACATCATCTCCTAGTAATTCATACCGCCATGTATTGCATTTTTTGCCATGGTTGATTACCGTCAACATACGACCACTCTCCTGAAAAGTCAACAATTGGATGAAATTAAACCTCTATGTAAAATAAACTTTGAACTTACAACTATATATAAATGTATCATAACGTTATGTACTTACCGGATTGTTCCATATTTGGTATGCAATATGGTTTTCGATCGACGGTAACATAGAGCAACCGTTTGGACGAGTGTCGCCTGGACTATCAGCCTGCTCAGAAGGTCCCGAACCATCAGTAGGCCAGTTTTCGAGAGTTTGTGGAAGACTCTCGACAGGACTATCTGCAGGCTGAGAAGGTCCTGAACCATCAGTAGGCCGATTTGGAATATTTGGCATGTCCTCATCGGAGGAGGAAGAAGAACCGGAAGAACTAGGAGGAGCACGTCTCTTCGAACGAAGGGCAATCTTCTTCGTCAATGGACGTTTCCTCACTTCAGGGCGTGCCTCGGCCTCGCGGATAGTGACGCCTTGCGAAACTGTGCGTTCCTTACGCATCGACGCAGTATGGCGTCTTCTCATTTCTTCATCCACAGTGTCCTTTCCAGGGACATGACTATAAGACAAAAATTAATATATACAGACAAAATTTAATTTCTATTTTAACATAATAATTGAATTTTTTTTCTCAGGACTGTAGCCATTTCTACAGTCCTGTAAGTATACAGGACTGCAGATTTTTCAACAGTCCTATTCTTTTAGGACTGTTGAATTTCCTACAGTTCCATATATATTTAGGACTGTAGGAAATTCGACAGTCCTATATATATATAGGACTGTCGAATTTCCTACAGTCCTAAATCTATATGGGACTGTAGGAAATTCTACAGTCCCGCTTGATACTGCTCGAGAATGTCGAGCAGTCTCGACAATGTACGTCCTAAAATCATGTTCCAAACGACTTGTATGTCTAAACTACATCCTAGACTCCGCCAAGGACTAGTATGCCCTCATTTGAAAGAAAATAACTCAAAATTTTCAAAATGCAAGAGGATTTCTTAAAATTTTTGGATAATTTTTCAAATACAATACCACAAGGAGAATGATGATTTCTACCTTGGTTCTTTCGAGACTTTGGGAGCCATCGACAAGGAGGAGGAGGACAGCGGAGATCGGCCGGCGGGAGGGGGTCGGCGGGAGGGGGGAAAGCTCCGGTCGGGTGGGAAGGGTTTGGGAGGGTTTGGAGAAGTGGGCTAGTGTGAGTAAAAACTTGGGCTACTAAGAGTAAATGTTCCTCTTTAGTGGGCTAGTCCCAATCCTGGGCTAGCCCCAAGTAAATTTGGCTGTGCCCTTATAAATTGCCTTTATTTTCTGTGGTTATGCAACCATCAACATAGCTCATAAAGTAAAAAATAATTCAAAAAAATTACTAAAATGGCAGTTGAAATGTGCCCAACAATTTTTTCTTATATGCATTACTTGACGGTTATCAACAAACTGTCAAGTAATGCAATGAATTTTCTTGACGCTTCATCTAAATTCGCCAAGTAATATGGTTAAATTTTAATACAGAACAGAAAAGAGTATTTTCTTGACGTATGTCTAAAACCGTCAAGATAACTACTTTCCTTGACGGTTTTGACCATACGTCAATAAATTGAACGTCAAGAAAAGTTATTTTTCTTATAGTGATTAAACCCATAAAAAATCCCCCTTGGTTTAAGACTACCCACAGGAAGAAGAACTAGGTCCATGGGAGGCCTATGGAGAAAGTTATATTAGGTTTTGTGTCCATTTGGAGAAAACTCCGAGATGGCACACCAAGTGTTTAATGAAATATCTAATGGGTCATTCTTCACTATTTTATATTGCTCATTGGTATTTTGGATGTGTCATGAGAATTTGGTTGTGTTTGGTAGTGATTTGACTGAGTATCACATGAGTATCATGGTGTGATACCCATGTGTGGCTTGATGCACACCAAATATTTGTTAGAAAGGTATAGGTATATGTGAGTGTCTAATTGAGTATTGGCTTATATAAATTTGGTATATTGTATTCAAATTTATGCCTATATATATATATATATATGTGTGTGTGTGTGTGTGTGTGTGTGTGTGTGTGTGTGTGTGTGTGTGTGTGCGTACGTATGTGTGTGTGTGTGAGTTGGTGTGCACAGTGTGCAGTATATGTGTGTTACACAGTGTAATGATCACTGTGTGTATGTGTGTTCAGTGTCAGTAAACTATGTGTACTGTGAAGCAAGGAGTAAATGTAAGGGACTGTGATAAACTCAAGCATAGTGAAAGTTGTAGGTAACTGCAAACAAGGAATTTAGGGGAGGTTGCAACACTGTGAGCAGTAAGATACTGTGGTGTATCACAGTTTCAGTGAGAGGGCGACTGTGCTGGGTGTTTGTGGTCAGTGAAGGAGTGATATATAGTTGGGAGCTTGACACAGTATGAAACACAGTGTATTAGACTTAAGGTCTGTACCAAAGTGATGCATCAGTTCATAACTGATCAAGAGGGTATGTTGGCTTTGGTGTAAAATTAATGGAAAAAGGGAGTGCTCGGTTAGAGCCAAGCTACAGCAGTAGCAAGTGACAATTAGCAGCAGCAGTAGGAGCATGTGTCGAGCTAAGCAATTACAACAACAACAGTTCCATTGACATGGGAGGATGGGTGTTGGAAGTGTGCTGTATTTGTGTATTTTATTGTGTATCAAAATGGAGTGTAGAAGGGGCTCGGGTTTTACTGTGACTGGTGCCAAGTGACTATATACCTATGTATATGTACTAGGGGATTGAAGTATGTATGTGTGTGAGGGTGTATATGGTGTGGGTTGTATGTGATGAAGAAGGGGGTGTTGCTGCTCTGAATACAGAGCAGTGGTAATAATGGGTCAAGAAGCAACAATATGTAGCAAGAACAACAGCAGCAGTACTTGCTGCCCATGGCAGCAAGTAAGGGTGGAGGGAAGTGCCAGGTTGAGCAAGATTTTGTTGTTCTGTTGACATAGGAGGTTGGGTGTTGGAAGTGTGCTGTATTTGGGTATTTCATTGTGTATCAAAATGGAGTATATAAGGGGCTCGAGTTTTACTGTGACTGGTGCCAAGTGACTATATACCTACGTATATGTACTAGGGGATTGAAGTATGTATGTGTGTGAGGGTGTATATGGTGTGGGTTGTATGTGATAAAGAACGGGTGTTGCTGCTCTGAATACAGAGCAGTGGCAGTAATGGGTCAAGAAGAAACAACAAGTAGCAAGAACAGCAGCAGCAGTACCTGCTGCCCAAGGTAGCAAGTAAGGGGGGAGGGAAGTGCCAGGTTGAGCAAGATGTTGCTGCCAGTGTTGGAGATAAGAATAGCAACAATAATAACAAGTCTGCGGGGATTGGTTTTGTCACGCCCCAGTCCCAAAATACGTAGGACTAGGATACGTAACTATGCCAGCCGCCCGTATATATGGCAACTCCAATATATGGAAACCATATATACGTACATACGCTGTATAATGAACAACAATTCACCAGTGGTATAATTAATCACAAGTCACAGGGTAATATCTAAATCTCATCCACAGAATCAAATATGAATAAACAATAACCATGTAACTAGATCTCAATGATAAGTATCTAAAGAATGACAGTCGGATGGAAACAAATCTACTGCCGAAATAGAATAATATAAAAATGAACCAGATACACACCATATAAGAACAACATCTGACAATCACGAGGCTCGAAGAGAAGACCTCCTCGGGATATACGTAACATGTCCGGATCTGTGCTCCTGCGAGTACTCAAGAACATATACACCTGGCAGGGAACCAGGTCCTCAGAGGGACATAGCAAGATACAGAAAAATAACATGCCATAATGTAAATACTGAATAAATAATTGGGGTGTGCTAACCATCTAAGTGAATGCAACTTAAAGACCTTATAATACGCATGAGAATGTGTCGGCTAGACATATGCTGACGTAATTCACCAATCGTCATAACTGGCTAGTATATGTGTCATATGCCCCCTGACGCAAGGGAACTCTGCAATCGTCCATCCCTGCAGAGCATGGAACGAAGGATAAAAACATCCAAGGGGTACCCCATCCTCCTCGGAGCACGGTAACGGGAACAACCAATTCCCCATCTCCGAGCAACATGGTATCAGGCAACATGAATATATAAGGAGGGGGTGTCCCATACGCATACTAGTATCTTTCCCGCCCAATATAGATGTACAAGTCATGAAAACGACGTGGACACCTCCTACTATGATGCAAGTCTCAATAAAATAAACAACTGAGCTAAATACTGCTACACGTGTTGCTCACACTGATGGCCAGTCGCGCATGAGGCACGCGTCCCTACATGTACTCACTTTGTGACGTGTAATGATACGTGTCAAGGCCTGGGAAGTTATATCAATAACTTCACAACTTTAGGTGGGTCTACTAGACACTAGGTCAGACACAAGTCCTAACGTCAACGCCATCGTTGACTGCACCCGAGTTTTCTCGGACGCGCACATTTATATAAAAATAAATAAACATATAACTAGCAAGAACTGAATATAAACAGTACAACAAGGCAAGGTATACTTGCCTGGCAAGAGAGCTACAAAATATAACGTCCAGATGTCAAGTGCCAAAAGTCAGAAACTATGGCCTCAGAATAAATGTCTCCGGATGCTGAAATAAACATCACTAACAGTCTCAGAAAATATCAAATAGCTAGAAACGCCTGTCCTTAAGTCCAATTTGGACACAGGGGCAAAAATGACAGTTTCTGGTCAAAGCGGGGTCCACATGTGGGCCGCTTTGCACCGAAAAACGTGCCAGGGTCAAAGGTCTCCAAATTCGCCAAACTTAGTGTCCACAAGTCCAGAACGTTGATACAAACCCAACGGAACTTCCAGAATTGGATTCCGGTGAGCCGGTCACAAAATCACCCGTCAAGTGGAGCCGGTGGGGCCCACGATACGCGATTTTGTCAACGTTCTCAGAATCGAACCAAACTTGCCTCACAGGACCAGCGTATCGCTACGAGTCCGATGGCGCAAGTTTCGTCTCGATCTGACGTGTGTACACAAAGTTGCAGCGTGTTCCAGAACTGACGGATACGGGGCGGTGTCGGCGGATACGCGTTGATTCCGGTGTGCACGCACATCCAAATCAACTTCTCCGAATTCCTACACGTCCGTATCAACGTCGCGCACGTTTCGGTAAAGACCGCGTGCGACCAAGTCGTCCCGTTTGGCGGGGCGTACCCAGTTCCGGGGTGAATCGGGTCGTTGTTTTTCCTGTTTTTGGATCGCGCTTTGCGATCGCCACAGGACGCGATGCTCCGAGCGGGTTGCACGGACACCGAGAGGGGTATATTGTCTACGCGATGCAACTGACGGAATTGAAATTAGAGTTACGAGCAGAGAGAAACGGGTACCTGAACGGAGCTCCGAAAAACCGAATTTTCGTGTCCGTGTCGACATGAAGGGGCCGTGTCCTGACCGTGTCCGTATCCACGGTGGCCCTAGGGTCGCTGGAGACTGGCCGGGGCGGCTCGCTGGAGGAGGGCGACTCGCTGGAGGAGGCGCTGGCCGGAGACGGCGCAGGCGGTCGGTACTAGGTCAGCCGAAGCTGCTGTTGCTGCGGCTGGGCTCGTGGCCGAGTGGGGGAGGAGGAAGGAGGAGTAGAGGGAGGCTGAGCGGGGGAAGCTCTCCGGCGAGGTCGGCTTGCCGCGGGGAGGCGGAGGTCGGGGGGGCAGCCGACGCTGGCGGAGGGGGCTGGGAGAGAGCGGCTAGGGCGGAGTCGAGGAGGAGGAGGATCGGGAGGAGGTCGGGGGGGGTCGCCGCCGGGGTGGCCGAGTGGGGGTGGAGAGGAAAGGGAAGTCGGGATGGCGGTCGGCGGAGGAAGAGGAGGAGCTGGAGGAGTTCAGCCGGCGGGGTCGGGGAAGCTACTGCCGAGGACGGCGGGGGAAGGGCTTGGGGGAAAAGTGGAGGAGGAGAGAGAGGAGAGGGTCGGGGAGGAGAGGGCCAGCGGGGGGGGAAAGCTCGACGCGGGGGAAGGGGGAGGCTTCGGCGGGGCTCGCCGCTCCGGCCGGGGGGGGGGGGGGGGGGGGGTGGCTGCGGGCTAGGCTCAGGGAAGGGTTTGGGTTTTTGATTTTCTTTTCTTTTTATTATTTTCTTTTTCTTTTCTTTTATAGAAAAAATATATTAATTAAATATGTAAAATATCTATGTGAGGGCCTTGGGGGAAATGGGGTTGAGTCTGGGCAGGGGTTGGACCTGGTTTCTGGGTGAAACGGGTCACCGTATTTATTAATAAATAAATACTGCGCACGGTGTTCTCTAATTATTTAGAGGCAGGTAGGGTCATAATTTTTCTACGATGTCAATACACTAAATGTAGTATACTCAGTGTAGAAAATTAACGTATTTTTGTTTGGGCAAAACAGGTGCAGGTTGACCTCAAATCTCTAGGGGTACAGAGATGGGTAAAGAGCAGAAAATAAAATAAGAAATAAATACGGACTTTTGTAACGATATTTGTGCGTCTCAAACGAGGCTCATTTTAGCACATCTGTGAGTTGCACAAAGTTCAGGAAAATAGTCTGACATGTCTAGGACAGGTATGTGAACTTTATTCGGGGATAACAGTCAGTGTAAAGCTCCAATTAATTCGGTGAATGACAGGTGCACAAGTCAACAGGATATGTAGGCAAAATAAATTAAAATATTGCCATAAATCATAAATTGTTAAAATAATCCTAGAAATACTGAAATCTGGTCGAGGGGGTTTACAGGTTTAGATGAGTGCAATCATAGTGAAGATAGTGTTAGGTGCAATTATATGGGGGAAAGGGAAGTATCAGTAGTGTGTGAGCTAATATGATGTAGTATCCTAAGATACCAAGTGAATAGTGAGATACCTTAGAGTACTAAGATACTGGTAGTGTGGTATCTTAGTATTATGGTTAGGATAGTTTTGTGAGGATTTATGAGTTTTGTTTTGAGGGTACTTAATATGGTATCTAGGATACTCAATGTACCATGGAGGGAAGTAATATAAAGTTAAGTATTAGTATTAGTATTATTAGGATACTCAAGATGTAGTTAGGAATGTTAATACTAAGTATATAGAGAAAGTATTAGTATTAGTGTTAGGATGGGTTTCAAGACTAAGTTCTAAGACTAGGTTATTGATACCTAGGTTATTGATACCTAGTATACTCCATTAATATTAGTCAGGACTGAAGGAGTAGGAGTTGGTTATGTGATCAAACATTTAGCATATTTGTGTGCATGCCAATTATACGATACATATATAATTGAGTTACCATAGTTTAGACTTGTCCAACCCAATCCAACCCAATCACATAATGAACTTCTACTCTAAATCACTTAGATAGTATCACCAGTTCTCTTATTTACAGTTTGCACCATATTGGTCATATTTACTTTCCTGTTATCCTTCATGTTTGTCTACTTATTCCAGTTATATTTTTATTTTATAATACCTGTGCATCTTGTATTCTTCTCTATTGCTGTTATATATTCTCTACCATGTATATAAAACAGCTTTCAGAGTATTGTACTTCGCTCCAATCCTGACTGGATATATTTTTCCAGATGGCTATTTAAGGGACTGGTGTCCTACCTACTACGGCCCGTAGGACGGAGAGCTAGCTGAGGAAGCACCCATAGCCCAGGACGATTCGGTACAAGTTATCGAGGATATACACCTAGCTATAACAGACCCTTAGCTAGTATTTATTGTACTGAATATGTCTCCAACATTAGACTATGCATGTTGATTACATTGAGACCATTTATGTTTATTGTTAGACTCTAGACTTGTTATTGTTATGACTTATGATTTCTTTTCTGTTTATGATATCGTGCCATTATCTGTCTCTAGTTTGGTGATTGAGTATTGATGCTGTATATATTCATCTTGTCCTCCTTATGGAGTTGAGTTACCTTTGACAGGATATATATATATATATATATATATATTATTGTGTGAGGTTGTTAGATAGTATTGTGAACCTTTACAGCATTTTACCGTCGACTCATGCCCAATTTTTGGGTGCGGGTTGTGACAATTAGGGGCTTGGATAGGTTGATAGTGAATTGGATATGCAGGTGACACTAACTTAGGCTTGACAGAAATAGGAAGTTGGTTTCAGGTGAGTGGACTGGGATAAACTCTTAGGTTGGGAGGTACCAGGTAAGTGATTGTGGTGTAAAAAACTAACATGAGTTCAGATACCACTGACAGTGGATGGTTAAGATATGTAAGGTTTAAGAGAGGTAATATTTAGGTTGATGCTTGTTGTGGCAATGAGGAGATAGTTAGTATCATGTGTAGCATTGGTCTAGCACCTTGAGTTTAGTATTACGATAGTAAGATGTTATATATATATATATATATATATATATATATATATATATATATATATATATATATATATATATATATATATATATATATATATATATATATATAAGTTATGTGTATGTGCATACATAGAGTATCCTACTATCAAGTGTATAGATGTATTAGTGCTATTAGCTAATATATCTATTATTGGCTTAGTATTAGTTAGTTAGTGACTATCATAGACTAATTACCTTAGTAATCACCCTAGAAGCAACTTATGGACTTAGAAATCTAGATAATACCTAGTTTGACTAGTATGACCTAAAAATGGCCTAGAACATCATATTTAGTGCATTTTTGCATGTTTATCATTTTATTACATCCATTGACATAATTATTCATATATAGGATTGTGTGATACCAGCTTGAGCACCGAGTTATATCACTTGCTCATGATCAGAGACGAGTACATTCTTGGACAGTTTTTCGTTTATGATATCTTCTATGTTTCTTGTATTTATTATAGATATCCTTGACTTCTTGACACGTGGTTACACAAATTAGTATTTTTTGGATCCCGTCATGAGATGTTATTTTCGATAGTTCCTGGCGTATCCTGTACATTCCTTGTTGCTCTTGTACTTGTATGGACACTGATTCCTAGGGAGACTTGCTACCTTCTCAGAGAATCCCATGTCGTAACGTGCCATGGTTGGATCCACTATACCAGTCGGGGGTTGGGGAGTGTTAGTTAGATATATGATCATACCCACCTTGTACAAGTATTCCTGTATAAGTACCCTGTTAGTGTTAATCATACACCTCACGTATGATTAGCCAGGCCATGATTCTTGTACAAGTTACCAAGACAATCACATATTGAAGCTAGTACTCACTCACTTAGTTAGATATATTTCTGACTCTTGTATATGATGCTTATCTCTATTGTACTATTTACTGCATTTCTATATTCTGTATATTTTCTATTCATGCTCTATTTATCTTGTATATTTTTTCTATTTACTGTTACATAGTATTTATTATTTATTTGGAACTGTTGTTAGAGGTGTGCTTCACTCCAATCTGACTTGATATATTTTTTAGATGATTTAGATGAATGGTATCCTACACACTATGGACCTCAGGACGTAGTGGGTGTAGAGTTAGAGACAGTGGCTCAAGAGGTGCCGATACCGAAGGATGATCAGCTAGCTGCAGATGTTTAGATTATTGTATTGGTTATGCCTCAGTTTATATATTTCGACATGTATTATATTTGAAACTATTATGCTAGTCTATTAGACTTGGCTATGAGTTGTATTTGTGACTGTGATTCATTTTTTTCTTCTATTCCATATTGTGCTACATCTTCCTCTAGTTTTATTGTGATTGAGTATTGATTATTATTTTGTCCTCCATTTGGAGTTGAGATATCATGATAGGTATATATATATTATATGAGATATTTAGATAGTATTGTTGACCTAGACATCGTTCTACCGTCGATGCTGCAACTTAAGCTGGACGTACCCACGTTCTCGTACCCTTACACCGGGTGTGGGTCATGATAGGGCCACTATAAGAAGGACTGTAGATCCAAGCCTAAACCAAAAGAGAAAGGTGAGACTAACTTGGTTGGTATGATTGCGTAGGTTGACTCAACTGGTATCGACACTTACTGGTGAGTGGACACTGGTGCATCATGCCATGTTTGCTCTAAGAATGAGTGGTTCACTACATACAAGCCTACTTCCGAGAAGGTTTTGATGGCAAAAAAGGTACAAGATAAAGTACTTGGTATCGAGATGGTTGTACTGAAACTAACTTCGGGGAAGTCGCTGACGCTTTAGGATATAATGCATGTACTGGTGATAGCCAAGAACCTAATCTCATGAAGGCTGTTGTGTAACGCACGTTTGAGGATGTACATCAATGTTGGACAGATGGTGATGTCATATAAAGGAACATACTTCGAAAAAGAATTTTGTACCGAATGGACGTTTAAACTTAAACTTGTTACTCTAACTGGAAATGTCAATGTAGACTCTTCTTCTGGTTATCCTCTTGAGTTATGGCATAATAGACTAAGAATTTTTATTATAAAATAATAAACAAAAGTCTACTCTATGGCTTATCTCTAAATGTGGGGGTAAGGAGGTGGAGAAGTGTGAAGTCTGTACGTAGAAAAATATCACCAAACAAACTGTTCAAACGGATAAACTGAAGCACAGATCTTCTGGAGTTGGTGGACTCAGATATCTGACTTCAAATAATTCTCCACAAAAGTCGGGATAAAGTACTTGATTACTTTTATCGACAATTTTTCGAAATACTCATTCGTCTATCAGCTCAAGTCAAAAGATGAAGCATTCGAGAAGAACAAGGACTTCAAGGATGAAGCCGAACAACAAACAGACAACAACTCAAGAGACTAAAAAGTGATCGAGGTGGAGAGTATATGTCTCTTGAATTCGTATCATTCTGCAGAGAACATGGAATTGTCAATGAGACAACTACTCCGTATTCTCCTCAATCGAATAGAGTTGTATAAAGGTAGAACGGGAAGTTGACAAAGATGATGAACTCAATGCTATTGACTGCGGGTCTTCCAAACTGCTTCTGGGGAGATGTTGCGCTTACGGCTGCTTTTATTCTGAACAGAGTATTGTACGCAACTTCTGATGTCACTACTCTTGAACTAGGGTTCAAAGTCAAACCCAACTTGAATGTCATTCGACTGTGGGGGTGTCTGGCGAATATAAAGCTTTCAGATTTGAAGATTTAAAACCTAGGAACGAGAACTACAAAGGCTATATTTCTGGGATATGCTAAAAAGAGTGATGCTCAAAGGTACCTTGATATTGAATATAATTATATCATTGAATCTCGCAACGCAGAATTCTTTGAAGACAAATTTGTAAGGCACAAAAATATTGTTCTCGTTGATATTCCGTAGAATAGTGTGGGCGCAGAGAAAGCTATCGCTTCCCATGAAAATGTAATCCAAAAAGAAGTTGTCATTGAGGAGACAACGTTCGAACCAAAACTCGCAGAGCCGACGACTAAGCGACTGAGAAGGCAGAAGGACTTCATAGATGATTTTGTCACCTATCATGTGGAAGCAGATATGCTTACCTATGATGAGGCGATGAAAACCAGAGATGTTGTCTTCTAGAAGGAGGCTATCAACGATGAGTTTCACTCTATAACCTCCAACAACACTTGGGTGTTGGTTGATCTACCTAAAGAAGCAAAATCCATCGGATGAAAATGGATCTTCAAAAGGAATATGAAGGCCGACGGGAATGTTGACAAGTTTAAGGCAAGGCTGGTAGCCAAGGGATTTTATCTGAAGCAGGAGATCGACTACTTTAACACATATGCTTCAGTAATGCATATGACAACCATCAGGATGTTGATTGCTCTAAGTGCAATTAATAAGCTAGTAATACATAAGATGGATTTAAAATCATCATTCCTGAATGGAGAGTTGATCGAATAGATTTACATACAACAGCCAGAAGGATTTGTCGTTCAGGGACTTGAAGACAGTCTGTAAGTTGGTGAAATTACTGTACTGTTTGAAGTAAGCTCCCAAGATGTGGCCTAAGAAGATTGATAAAGTTATTAGATCAAACGGCTACAAGGTCAGCGAGATAGATAAGTGTCTTTACACAAAGTTCGTTGGTGGAAGATGAGTCATAGTTTGTATGTATGTGGACGACATGCTGATCATAGTTACGGATTTAGCATGTGTCACTAAGACAAAGAAGTTTCTCTCGTTCAAGCATATATTAAACTCCCTACAACTGATCAGTACCAGAATAAGACAAATTAGCGTCACCTGAAAAAGTCGCTAAGTGACATAAAAATGTCGCTAAAATAAATAAGCAACATTATTAGCGAGGATTCAGTGTGGTCGCGTTTTAGCTAGTCGTTGACAGAAAAAATGTCGCAATAGCAATGTTTATTAACGACGTGGTTACGTCGCTAATATTTGTCTAATTAGCGACATTTAGCGTCATAAAGTCGCTAAATTAGCAACACATATTGTGTAGCTAAATGTCGCTATTATTTTTATAATTAGCAATGTTTTGTAACACATTTAGTGACGTTTTGCTGACATGGTAAATATTGCCATGTCATCATTTTAACGATGTTTAGCGACACAATAGCGACGTCCTGATACAGTTAGCGATGCTTTCTAACGTCGCTAAATTATAAAAAATAGAAAAAACTTAAATAAATATATGCCTACATTTTATCATATATGCCAATAATATCATAGTTCATAAAAAATATACAGACCCGAAGCAACCCTCCGTTGAATTTTTTGGGTTCGCCGACCCCTTCGGTGGAACACTCAACACTGGTACATTCACACTCAACACAAATTTGCACACAAAAGAATATGAAATAAATGCATAAAAATCTGAAATAAATATCCCCATCTCGTCACACAATCACAATAAAAGTGTATAAAAGTAATAATAAAAGACCCAAGAATAGACCAATACACACAAATGTCCAATCAAAAATTACTGCTGATCAGGAGAAGGAGGTAAACCACCATGAATCTGGGAAATAGCATGTCAAACTTCTCCTATGAAAACATCACGATACCCGATGGAGGAGGCAGTGTAGTCGATGTAGATGTCGATGACGGCGGACCAGGAGGACGTACCTGCTCCAATATTGTCAGTCGAGCGTTGCAAGTATCAATGACATATAATATCCTCAAAGCACTATGCTCCACTAACTGGCTCTTCTGAACCTGTGTCGTCTGTAGCCTCGTCAGTGCATCGCCCATGGCCATATGCGACCCCTGCAGTATCGTCACGTTGTGCTCTGTCGACGTGGCCAAATTCCTCAGCTCTATCATGCTACGCTCGAGCGAATAAAATTTTCTATGTGCGTTACATCGTTCGTCTGTGGTTGGGACTTCTCCGTAATCCTCTGCATCAACTTGTCACGCAGAGACGCTATGTGATGGTCAAATATCTCATGTTGGGCTCGTACTGACTCCTAGAAAGGCTGTGGGGTATGCACACTGGAAAAAGGGGTATAGAATCATGTAAAAATCAAGAACCGTGAGTCAAAAATCCTAAGTCATTGGACCCTGAGAGCATCCAGCAAAGACGACTAGCCGCATAAGACGTACACTGACAACATTAATTGCTCTGAGCACTTCGTAAGTCGTAAAGATAGCAGGTGCCAGTGCTTACGCCATCGTCATAATTACTCTTGTCAGTCACAGCTGTACAATACCATATATCTCCAAAATGACAAGCATATATGTGGTAGTGTACCCATGAACCTTCATGCGACAGAGCTTTCATGCGGCAATGTTCCCATGAGCCTTCATGCGTTAGAGGTTTTATGCGACAACGTTCTCGTGAACTTTCTTTCGACGTCATTCCCACAAACCTTTATGTGCCATAGTCCTCGTGGGATCCTCATCAGCTTATGCATGCTACGTGTCAAGTTGACCAGATCATCCGTGCAACGGTTGTAACAGCCCAGATTACGTGGGTGCCATCCAAGATTCTAGCAGTAGTTTCCCCCGACTAATGCCATATGGAAGCTGGACGGCAAAATGCGCACGCAATTACAACCTCATTCTGTTGAGAATACAATGCGGCAACCCATATTCTGTGCACATAGACTGAAAACAATAATTTTTACGATATACGCGTGCATAATCATTTTAGTGCTAATGGCTATAAATAAAAGGGACATATACTTCCCAAGGGTCGAATTTTTTTTGTCCGATCGAAAGCAGGAGACTTGGTGCCCAATTGTTTCCCTTTCTAACCAGTGAGCAAAAACTTAGCAATTTTCCTTCGTCGGCCAATCGTCAACGGAGTAAAGGAGTTAGCTGCACAACTCGATCTCCGAAGTCACACTTTCTCAAATTCTCTTTTTTTTGTACTTAGAATTCTCAAAGTTAGGATTCTTTTGTACTTCATTCATTGTAATTCACTAAATACAAAAGTTAGCACAACTTACAATTTTGCGATTCCAACGGGGGGTCCTGGAGGACTACGTCGCAACATAGGCACCGTAGGATCACATACCGTAGTACATACCCCTCTACAGGCCACCAATGCGGTCATCCACAGCTCGTTAGCCGACGGAGCTGGGTAGGCAGGGGGCAACAAGGAACTATCAGCCTCTCCCTGTGTGGGCTGGGTCGACCGCTCATGGAGCCTAAGATACTCATCCTGGAAAAATATGTACTCTCGATAAGCTTACTACTTACTATCCACTCGTCATGCACATAATTTTTAATATCTAAGCTACTTATTACTAACTACATGGATATTTATTTCATATTTTCTAAGTTATATTAAAATTAACAAAATATAAAGTAATACTTACGTAGCTCTGCGTGGCCCTCTCATCGATGAGTTGTCTGTCCTTATGATGGGTCGCGATGAAGACAGTCCCCATGTTAGGGTCCTCACCCCTTTGGACCTATTAAAAATATATTGTTTGTTATTAAAATTAAACATTTTATCATACTTTTATTAAAATAATATATATATAATGAAATATGTACCATGCAACGAAAATATTACGTCATCAGAATTGACCCACCATACCACTTTCCCGCCTTCTACCTGGCCGCCTTCGCCATCTCCAACCTTTTCTTTGTACCAGTTCTCGTTGAATCTAGCCTTCATCGCAGTCCAATGCTCAGGCGTGATCTAACCTTGGATTGGTTGTCCCAATTGATCATAATCCTTCGGGTCGGAGATCGCATCACAGACCAGTTTGGCGGTGACTACAGGAAAGATTTTCTCGATCAACTCAACTTGTTATGCAGGATAGAAATACGTTTTCTACAAGAAGTAATATAGTAAGTTATATAATATGCATAAATTAGATGTTTGATATTAAAACCAAATATGCTTTTATCTTGAAGTGCGCCAACCAGAATGCCATTCTCAATTTTGGGCATCCGAGCAGTTGATCCAAGGGCTACCATAGTTGTACCTCAAAATGTCCCAATGCTCTCTGTACTAACGAGAGACGATATCTATACATAGATAATTATATTCATAAAAAAAGTTCATATATATATATATATATATATATATATATATATATATATATATATATATATATATATTATAAGAAAATATTAATTAATTAACTTACTTTGTAGGCCCGTCGGCCCAAATCTTCGTTCTCGTCTCATCAGAAGGCGCATTCGGCTAGGCCTCATCCATATGCTCCTCGGCCTCCATGGTAACGTCAAAAGAAGGAACGCTGGACGGTGGAGTAGTCTCAGTCCTGGAACTGCTCGTCCCAGGAGTACTACTAGGAGGAGATGTAAGTGGTCGGAAGAGTGGAGTACTCGAAAATAAGGGTCCGGACCGAGTACCAAGTACCGAAGGAGAATTGCCATTCGTAGCAGCCTGTAGTCTAGATATTCTACCTCTTGGGTGACCGAACGATCCGCGTCATCCAGTCATACCTGATAACATATGATGAACAAAATATAGTACATAATAACAACAAAATAAAAGTTACATGTCACAAAATAAAATGAAGTGGAAAAATATAGTACATAACCACAAGTCAAATTGGATGTTATTTTCCACAGTAAAAATACAGTACATATCACAAGTCTAAATGTATGTTACATTCCACAGAAAAAATATATTACATAACCACAAGTCTAAATGGATTTCAGTTTATTTTTAATCCACTTCCGAAAATTCATCTTCTTCGTTTTCCTCGTCATCCTCTTCCTCTTCATCTTCCTCTTCCTCCTTATCTTTACTTTCATCTACTTCGTCTTTATATTCTCCTAATTCTACCTCTTCTACATGATTAGATATGTAATAAGTAACTTTTGTTAAGTCCACATCTACTGTATTTGTTACAAGAGGTAGCTCGTCATCCTGATAAGCTATTTTGTCAACGTCAAAGGTATTTCTAGCTTCAGCTGGCATGCATATTGCCCACCAGTCCTACCTCGCTGTTCTCCGTTTAGGATAAGTTGTAAAGTACATGTACTGAGCCTGACTTTATAGGAAAAATGGTTTGTGGCCTTGATATCGACGATAGCAGTTTATATCTACAAGACCATATTTGTCTATTTTCTAACCTTGATCTTGTATCGGATCGAACTAATCATACTTGAATAACACGATCTTAGAAGGATATATTCCATAATTATATGTCAACTCTACAATTGCCCATAAGACGCCAAAGAAATCATTGTCTGTATCGACATCTTTGTAGTTTTAAGGTTTGATAAACAAACAACTATTTTTTGTGGAATCGAGATCCAGAAAGTTGTCTCTGATTGGGGCATTTGTTGACTTGAACCTAAATCTATTCACACAATAGCTTAGCCAAATTTTGATGGCATAAATTGGCCCCTTGGCTAGAGTTCTAATTATAAATTCATTCTCAAGTGTTGCGTCTGGATCGACATAAATACCACAAGATGCAAAATTAAGTTCGATGTGTGCAAAGTGTATATAAAAAATATAACTACCGAGCTTCTAATATATGCACTGAACCAATAGGGGAAATAATGTCTCATTTATTTTTCTACTTCTTTATCTGTTATGTAGGGTCTACTCAACTTCACTTCATCATTAAATGTGCTGAGAAACCATGAAGCGTCGGCCAATTAGTGTAGTAATATAAGTGTATACTATTACATTGATATGATGTGAATGTGAACGTATTAATTACTTACCCCTCGAGCTTCTCCACTTCATCATCGTCGTAGTTGAGTAATATATACAATTGAGCAGCCCTTAGCTCATCGTCATTCAGAAATATCTTCTTTATTTTTTCTGAAGGCTTTCCGAATGCATTGAATACTTTCAATATTACATCTTTAGATTTTTGGTATCTTTTATCGTTTCTTAGGGCTCTCGTTCAATTAGTAGAAACATGAGGCTTAAAATACATGGAACAAATGTTCGTAATATCCTCGAGAACATACTCTTCACAAATAGAACCCTTGACCCATGCCTTGTTTTTCACCTTTCTTTTTAGGTGGTTCAAATATCGCTCAATGGGAACATCCACCGATAACCGATAGGTCCACCAATACGGGCCTCATTGGAAAGATGAATTGGCAAATGCTCTATGGAGTCACAGAATCCTGAAAGGAACACCCTCTCGAGCTTGCACAATATTATCGCAATGTCCTTCTCCTGCTTTTCTAAACGATCGACGAGTAACTTAGTAAAACAAAGATCTTTGTAGAATATGCTAAGCTCTGTCAATGGATCCCAAATGACATGCGGTAAGAATTCCTAAAATATAATCAGAATTAACCTCTCCATAAATACATGACATTCGTGGCTATTCATATTCGTCAGTTTTCTCTCCTTGAGGTCGACTCATCTTCTCAGATTCGACAAGTACCCAGCTAAAAATTTTTGGCCATGAATCCACCTACAAAGTCTCCCTTTATCCTCCCTGTCTAGTAAAAAAATTTCCTTAGGCTGAAAATACTTTCCATTTCCATCCTCTATCAAATATAACGCAGGGCGTCTGTATATATCTTCTAAGTCAAACCTCACCTTATTATTGTCTTTTGTCTTTCCCTTTACATCCACCACAATATTAATTATGTTGTCAAACACATTCTTCTACATTAGGCTAAAAATTCCCTTATGCATGACATCAAGGTTATGTCTGATCAGATTGGTGCTCCAATATGGCAGGTGCCAGAATATGCTCCTCTTCGTCAAGTTATGAGTATGGCCAAATCTATCACACTTGTATCCCTTAGTACGCTCTTCGATAGCACTTGATAAATCTTTTACCTCTTTCCATATCGTGTACCCAGGTTACCTTGGCGGTGGATTTTCCTTCTCCATAATGCCGACATAAAAAGCATTCATGTTCTTTCGAAACAGATGATCTGACGGCAGAAATTGTCGATGAAAATCGAAGAAGCACAATTTTTCTCCGTGTTTTAAATGAAAAGCCTTAGAGTTGTCCATGCAATACGGATATTAGAGACGACCAGGAGTGCTCCATCATAATAACATGCCAATAGATAAAAAGTCGTTGATGGTCCACATAAGTGCTGTCCTCATCTAAAAATTCTGCTTTCTAGAAATATTGTACGTGTTGGCACATATTTCCACGGATGATTCAACTCATCTATCAATGGTTGCAAGTACATATCGATATTCCTTTTCGGATTTTTCAGACCCGAAATGATAATTATTAGGAACATATACAGAGTCTTCATGCACATCCAAAGCAGTAGGTTGTACGAAATGATGATCACATGCCACCACGAATACTGGGACCCCAAAAGTCCGAATAGGGTAAAACAATAGGAGGAGATCCCCAATCTGACATTATGCGGGTCCGAAGCAAATATATACTTGATCAAAGTGCTTTAATGCTTCTCCATCGGATGGATGATCCAAAACTCCTTCAATATGTTCCCGCTTATGCCAACTCATCTTTCTGTAGTCTCCTTTACCATAAACAACCTCTGCAACTGAGATATCAAAGGCAAGTAGTGCATCTAATCGGTCGGCTTCCTTGCTCCACCAATCCTTCCTGTACTAGGTGACTTGTAGCGATCAGCACCACAAAATCTGCACATATCTTCATCCTTGTCATCTTTGTAGTACAACATGCACCCATTGCGACATGCATCAATTTTCTCGTAACCCAGCCAGAGCGTTCTCACCATTCTCTTAGATCGGTAAAAATATGTAGGTAACTTAACACCCTCCGACAAGATCTCTATAATCAACTCCATAAGTCAGTTGTAGCATTCTTGCGACATATTAAAATTAGAGTTGATGCTCAATAGTCGTATAACCACCTCCAACGGTGAATGACCCTCAAAACCAGGATATAATGGAGTCATTTTGCATTCTCCAGTAACTCCATGTGTCACGCCCCAGTCCCCAAATACGTAGGACTAGGAATACGTGAGCATGTCAGTCGTATGTATATGGCAACTCCAATATATGAAAACCATAACACATACGTACGCTGTATTAGGAATAATAATTCATAAGTGGTATATAATGTCACAAGTCACAAGAAATACTAATCTTATCCACAAAACCAATAGAAATAAATAACAAAATATAGCAATGAACCAAATATGAAATAGTCGAGAAGACCAATAATTGGGTGGAATCAAATCCGCTACCAAACTAGAACATGAAAGAGAATATAATAAGTACATTATCTAATGATCAGAGAGGCTCGAAGGAAAGACCTCCTCGAAAGAGAATGGAATAGAAAGTTCGGATCCATGCTCCTACGAATAGTCATAATCGTCTATACCTGAAAAGGGACCAGGTCCTCAGAGGAACGTAACAAGATACATATAAAAATATGCCAAAAGTACAGTAAATAAACATTCAAAAGAGATAAGAAAATAACCAAAATAAATTGTAAAACTATGACAATACAACATCTAAGATGATGACATTCCATGAGAACAACGGTTTCAATCGTTGCTATAGGTAAATCGGGTAATAGGAACCGCAGTCCGATGAGGCACTAACAGTCATATCACTGGTCTCTATCGCAGCCTGGTGAGGCACTAACAACCGAGGGGTCAACTGAACAAATATCTATCGGGTCCCGGTGAGACGCTAACGAGTCAAAATTTAATCCCAATAGCCAACGCCTAATAACGATATCCTCGCCTAGGGAACAAAGGAATCAAGTCAAATCGGTCAAGGCAAGGTCATGAACTAATGTCAAGTCAAGTTTAATACGGGGCCACAAGATCATGTAAAGTCTTACGCACAGGGTGGAGCTTATATCAAATACATAACGAGAAAGTAGAGACGAGCAGCATATATGGAAGGCAAATAATATATGTGTATATAAAATAAGAAAATAAGACTAGAGCATCATGTGACAAATCAAATATGACAAAGTGTATCAAGAAACTATATACGACAAGAAAATAATAACTGAAAAGGAAAGCATGCAAAATACTGTACAAAAGTTGGCAAGGTATCTTGTCTTCTCCGAAAAGGGACGAAGTCGCAACTCAAGACGTCGTCCGATCTATCCGTCACATAAATTAAACAAGTTAGATCTACAAAAGTGGTTGAATACGTTTCTAGTCTAATCTATTTTAATTCCGAATAAAATAACATAAAATACTAATTTAATTTAATTATATTATAGTTTTAAGGCAAATTCTAGATTTTGGTTTATAGAAAATCAATTTAACGAATTCGAAATCAGTGGCACGCAAATCGAGACATTCTGTTGACTCAAAAGTCAACCAACATAAAACCAAGATTTGGGTATGAAATTCTTTAGATTTCAGCGCTACATAATAATAGAATTGACGGTGTCACCAAATCTCAAACCGGTAAAGAATTATCGCCCATATGGCGCACAAACGACAGTTTTTGGTGGTTTTCTAGTTACTTCTTGGTTGTACAAATTTTTCAGAATAGTAAATTAGTATATTTAATTCTAAAAAAAATATTTTATAATTTTTCATGTTAATTTTCCAAAACTTCAAACGGATCACGATTCCGAGTTCGGGATCTCCCGAAATCTCGAAAACACCGAAACGTGTCAGATTTTGGACAACCGGCAATCCACAAATTTTCCAGAAATTTAGGTTCAGAATTTATGAAAATAAATTAAGTATTCATAAACTATACCTCAAGATAGTTCCAACGCAAGAAATTGGGACGCATTTGGAGTCCGGAGAGGGAGATATGGCTATGCAAAGTTGAAAAACCCTAGAAAACAATCTCCCTCAAGCCTCTCTCTCTCTCTCTCTCTCTCTCTCCCTCTCTCTCTCTCTCTCTCTCCCTCTCTCTCCTAATATTAATTCGGCGGCATAATAACCTAAGGTTTTAATATCCTATTTATAGGTAGAGGCTGACGGCTGGAGCCAACAGGCGCTGACTGTATGCTGACTAAGCTGATGACTAGGTAATATAATTTTTAATTCCAGAAATTATTTATTAATTAGTTTTTAAAATAAATAACTCCAAATAAATATGTAAAATATCAAAAAAATTCATAAAATATCTAGAAAATATAAAATACCATTATTAATCTTAAAACAATACTTGGGGCCATTTTAAGGTCATAGAATTTTACAATAATTTCTAAAAGTCGTAGAAAATTAGTTATTAACCTATTTTAAAACCAAATAAATTCAAATAAATTTGAAAAAATTCTAAATAAATTACATAAAATATATTTAATCATTTTAAATATAAAATAAATATTTTGTAGGAAAAAAAATACAAGTATGGTCTCACAGTCAATCATGGAAGCCCTAGAAATTTATGTTTCCTAGGTTTTAATTATCCAAAAATTCTAAAAAATACAAAAAATTCTAAAATAGCCTGAAAATGATTCTAAATAAGTATTTATATAAGTAATTAAATAAAAGAAGTTATTTTCTAATTAACCATCAAAATAGCCAAAAGAAATCCAATAATTTAATAAAAATACTAAAATAAAAAATAAAAAATTAGGGAGTTTACACCATGAACTTTGCAACATCGGCATTCGGGGCCTCCTCAACTGCATCATGATTGTCCGGATCGAAACTAGTTCCCGCAGAGTCAAAAATTATGTTCACCCACCCGTCGTTGTAATCAGCGTGGTCGTAGATAACCATATAAGGCTCCACATAAGGCTCCTTCTCCCATGCTAAAGGCACAAGCTCTCACTACGAAGTCCCATGATAGTAATTTGGCGTGAAACCCTTGAGCACAAATGAAATGTCACATCCACTTCTATATGATATTTCAAGTTACGATATCACACACACGGAAACTTAATTTTGGTGCCATCCATATACTGGGAGAACGCCTTTGCAAACTGCAGATACTACTCCACCCCTTGTATGAATTCATCTCACACATCGTACACTGCACATGTCATCAAGATGACGGTTGTACATCCACGAATGATGATGTAAGTAGTAATTCATATCTATTTTTTAATAGTTCTGCATAGATGGATAAACATTGTTCAAGTAGACAAGACTTTAGATTAAACCCAAACCCATCTAAGGAGACAAGATTAAGCCCAAACTCTACTAAGGAGGCATGTTAATGGGTCAGATTGATTAGTTGAGGCCAAATTGTCACCCTTACTTAAATATGGATCCTTAAGATTTAGTACATAGATTTATTGACATGATATATTCAAATTTTAAAAGTTATGCATCGTGATGCATGACCGGCCTACCAAAATATGTGCAAAGATACAAAACCATAGTGCATCGATACATACTACACTTGATCCGATAGATACTTGAGTTTACACTATAGAGACCAATCTCGACACTGGACTTGGTGAATGCTAAGGTAGCCACAAGATTAGGTGCAATGAACGCTAGAATGGTTAGAGGAATAACAAGATCAATGTTATAGAGGCTTAGGATGCTCTCAAACCAACACTATGGGATTCATTTTGATGAACAATAGGATCAAGTTCTTTGAATTAATGTAGCAAAAACAATCATATCTTTGCACATAGATTCACTCAAAGATATAATACTTTGGGCGCATCGTATCATATTTACTTATAGATACTTGATATCCAGGGGTCGATGTTCTCCCATGATGCTCTATCATATGTTACTTCACTAGCTTATAAGTAATAATCATATCATATTTACATATAGATATAGATAATATGTCATATAATTGGGCGTATCATATTTACATATAGATATAGATAATAGGATCAAGTTCTTTGAAAATTTGGGCGTATCGTATAATGTTCATTTCGAAAAGGCTATCATATTTTTTTGTCACTACACACACACACAGACTCTATTTTTAAACACACACTCCTTGTCAGTATTAGGATAATTAGGGTGCGTGTCCGTGTCAATTTCAGTAAGAGTCCGTGTTAGGATATTTAGGGTTAAGGTTTACCTGACCGAAGAGGGGGTAGACTGACTAGAGAGACGACGGGGGGGGGGGGGGGAGGCGTCGAAGTCCGCGGGAAGCCGGTGCACGGGAAGAGGAGGAGAGGAGCACGGCGTCACCGGTGGGGAGGAGATACACGATGGTGGCGATAATTGTGATGATGATGGTGATGAAGATGGCTGTGTGATTATGATGGCCGGAGGGGAGGATCACATGAAAGTGAGGGGAGGATCACTATGAGAGGAGGGGAGGAGCACGAGGAGAGGAGGTGAGAAGCATGGGGTCGCCGGAGGGGAGGAGCCGCGCCCGCGGTTGAGTCGCTGGAAGGGAGAGTTTGTCGGGGCTTCAAAATTTTGGACGAAAATTTGGGATTGGATGGTGGGAAATAAAATTGAACCCTATGTAAAAATATTTTAGCGACGCCTCAAGCTGACGTCGCTAAAGTCGCAGTTGCCAAAAATTGGCGACATGTGATTCGTTGCTAAACTTTACTATTTTTAAAATAAATTAGCGACGTGCTCTACGTCGCCAAACATCAAAATTTTTCAAAATAAATTACCTACGTATATTGAACGATGTCACAAAACGTCGCTCTTTACAAAAAAAATAGCGACGTTCAGTGACTCCTAGCGTCGTATGTTCCCACAATACTAAAATTAGTCGTTAAACGTCGCTAAACGTCGCTGTTTGCGACGTATTGCTACATTTTTTATGGAGTCGCTAAATTTACATAAATTAGCGACGTTTATTTCTGACGTTGCCAATAACGTCGCTAATTGGCCCAATTTTGGTAGTAGATGAACAGAGAATCTATTGTATTTCTTTAGTTTTAAGGCTATTCATATGGCACTGATTAAGACTGGACTTGTCTCCATTAGCGACGGGTGTCACCTGGTTTGCATTAAGTACTTTATCGATATACAAAAATAGGACTCCAACTAAACTTGTGATACAAAAAATCTTCAATGGTGTTTATCTCAAAACCAAACGAGGTAACCACTTGGTGAAATTTGTAGTACCATTGACGAGAAGCTTGATTGAGTCTATAGATAGATTTTGTCATAATTGTTCTAAATGAGTCTTTCGAAGAAATCGGAGAGAAAATCTCTTTAAAATCAATTCATAACTTTTGAGTAAAGTCTCTAACTACAAGACGTGGTTTATACCTCTCTACATTACCCTTCAAATCCTTCTTTGTTTTTAAATATCCATTTGTAACCAATGGACTTCGTACCTTTTGGAAATATGACAAGTTTCCAAACTTTATTGTTTAAATAGACGTATACTTCTCATTCGTTGAGAATTAGAACTTTCCATGGGCTGACGGAAGCTGATTAGATCATCTTCCAGTATTCCAGTCTTTCTTACATTTTTGGAGAAATATGACAAATATCCAAAATTGTATTTCTTCTTTCTCTGATGGACCGTCTTAATGGCACTGGTTTTTTTGGTTGTTGAGTTTGTTCCTCATGAACAATTATCTCATCTTGAATGGGAATGCATCTATATTGTCTTGTTGAGGTAGCTCAACATCGACTTGTAGCGGTAATTCGACATTGACATGTTTAGGTTCCGGATTCACTTTTTGATCAATGACAAGTACAGAAACCTGCACATCGTCAAAAGTGATAGTAAGAATCAAAATTGATTCCTCCTCAAAGATAATGTTTCTGACTTTATTTCTCCTCCCTAAACTCAACATCTTCAAATTTTACAGTTCATGTCCAAAAAATTACATTACCACATGATTCCATATGCAAGATTTATTTACAAGATACAATAAGCGATTTATATAGGTTATCATAAACATTAAATAAACCATTATCAACAATATTTGAATTTAAAGAAATATATCAAACTTTATTGTTTCTAAATAAACAATAATAACTTGTTTTGTCCAATAAAGAAATTTAAATAAATTTCGTCTAAAAAAATAGTACAATAATAATAATTAATGATGTCTATCAAATCCAATAATTAGTTCCCAATAATAACCTAAAATGGCCAATTGCTTTCACTTCTACAGACTTACCACCTACATAGATGTATCTTTCACCATCAATTGGCTTTCGGTAGCTCAAGCAACCCTGCATAGAAACACTGATGTGAGTAGTTGCACCAAAATCTAATCACCACGTGTTTCTTAATACCAAAGCTAAATTAACATCAGAACAGACCAAATTAGGAAATGTACATTCCTTTACCCGCAATGCGTAGTACTTTGTACAATCATTCTTTACATGTCTTGGCTTGTCACAAAATAAACAACATTTAGCTTCAGTTTGTTATTTCTTTTGAGATTGACCCTTAGCAGCTTATGTATTCTTTCTCTTAGTGCCTTTATACTTGTCTTTAGGGGTGGTAACCAAATTAGCACTATCAATCTTATCATGCTTCAATCTCTCTTCTTTTTATACAGAATACGAAATAAGCTCATTTAGAGTCCATTTCTCCTTTTGCCAGTTGTAACTTACCTTAAACTGTTTGTACTATGTAGAAAGTGAGAGAAATACTAAATACACAAGGAAGTCATCTGACAGGTCGAGCTTAAGTGCCTTAAATTTTAAAGAAATATGAGACATCTCCATGATGTACTCCCTTAGGTTCCCTTTTCCCTTATACTTCATGGTAATCAAGCGCAACAGAAGTGTGCTTGTTTTTGCCTTATCATTTTTTGCAAATTATTTCTCGATTTCAACAAAAAATTATTAGTCATTGGTAACCTCATCATATACTACACCCACGAATGCCTCTGGAATGTTGCGCTTTATGATCATTAGACTAATGTAATTTAAGCGTTCCCACTTCTCGAAGTTCGCTGTCTCAGCAGAGCAACTATTTTCCTTAAGAGTAGTGGGACGCTCAATCCTAATTGCAAGGTCTACATCTATGCAGCCAAGAACAATGTAAATATTCTCTTTCTAGTCCTTGAAGTTTGTCCCTTTAAGCATGGGAATTGAATTCAGATTAACAGATATTGTAGCAATGCTAGCTGTAAACAAAATAAAACAAACAGACAAACATGCTCTACTTAATAACCAAAAAAAATAAATATTCAAACAAATTCATTTAATGGTTAACCCCATCTCAAAATACCTAGTACACCGTTAATATCAAGTCTTTGGACAGTAATATTAACTGTAAGTAGTATTCTTGGTGTAATGATCAAACGTTGACAATAACTCATGTCAAATAATAAGCCTATCTTTGGATATGGTTATTATTCACATGTAAACTTTATAATTGTCACACATTTATTACCACAGGTATGTGTGCAATTTCTTGGGGTCCAGTCTGGATTTGGTAAATTTTGGAGCCCAAATATGGTCAAAGATTTGATTTGATATAATTTGGAAATCTACATTAAATGTAAGATTTGATTAGATTTCAAATTTGTATCAAATATTTAATCTGCCATATTTGGACGTCCATAATTGGTGTTAGGCTATTTTTGGTGTAATAGGATTATTATTTTAAGGTTTCCTATTTAGGAAATCCTATTATGACCTAAAATAGGTTTCTCATCCTATAAATAGGGAGGAGGGTGGAGGCACAAAGAATAAGCACAAGTTGGAGATTCGGGGTGCTCATCCACAGAAAATCTAAGAGAAAGCCCGTGCTTTGCTCTTAGGACTTCGCCATCCAAGATAGTAGGAAGAAGGAGATCTAATCGAGGAGTCGTCAACTTCGGTTAGGGAGATTGCTACGGGTTGGTGAGTGATTTCAATTGTAATCTTCTGCCTTTCTTCTTTAGTGTGGTGAGGGGGTTGAACCTATTAGGGCAAAGGATTTCAACATTAGTTTTTGCAATCTTGTAATTTTATCTGAGTTATAAAGGTTGGGATTTATCCAGGTGACGTAGTCACCGCCATATACTTATTTTCATCTGTGCTTGGTGTTCGTAGATTGGTTGGTCATCTCAGGTGGGTTGGCAAAATGCTTCTGCGATGCTCCTAACACGTGGTATCAGAGCACATGTATTTTCAATACGTGGTATCAAAGCGCACATATTTTCAACACGTGGTATCAGAGCCAAGTTCTTCTCGAGAGGGAAGGTGCAACTATGTCTATGGAGCAGATGAACACTCGTATGATCATCCTCACAGGGGGAAACTGGGTGATTTAGAAGCCAAGGATGGAGGATCTACTCTGGTGCAAGGACTTTCATGGTCCGTTGGAGGACGACATCGCAAAGCCGACGGACAAAGGTACTGATGACTGGATCGGAAGGCTGTAGGATTCATCCGCCAATGGCTGGATGACTCAAAGTTTCACCACGTGTCCATGGAGAATTTTGCAAAAGCTTTATGAGAGAAGCTGCATTCGTTGTACGAAAGGAAGACGGCTGGCAATAAGGCATTTCTAATTTGCCAACTCGTCAACTCAAAATACACGGAGGGTGCACCGGCAGCACAATATCTGAACGAGGTTCAGGGCATCATTAATCAACTGTCTGCGATGAAGATGGTGATTTTGGATGAGCTTCAGGCCCTTCTGCTTTTGAGTTCTCTGCCAAAAAGTTGGGAGACGTTGGTGGTGTCGGTGAGCAACTCCGCTCTTGATGGAGTTGTCATGATGGAGGCAGTCAAAAGAAGCTTGTTGAACGAGGAGATTTGGCGTAAGCAAGTGGAATCATCGCAGGAGTTTGCTCTGGTGGCTTCCTACGGGAAGGGAAGACCCAAGTCACAGGCAAGGACAAGAGGGAGTTCTCGAGATCTTGCGATTATGGACCGCAAGGAGGGCTGCTATCACTGTGGCAAAATAGGTCATATCAAGAGGAACTGCATGAAGCTCAAAGCTGAGAAGTCCAAAGGCAAGGATGATCAAGAGGATCTCACGTCTATGAAAGATCTCATCATCGCAACAACCGACGCAGAGGAACCTTGTGTCATGTGTCATGATGATGATTGGGTCATGGACACGGGGACGTCGTATCACGCCACTCCATATAGGAGGATCTTCACGTCATACCGCGGTGGCATGTTTGGACGTATGAAGATAGGAAACAAGGGGACGGCTGCAGTTGTAGGCATCGATGATGTGCACTTGACAACGGAGCTTGGTGAGAAGCTTATTTTCAAGAATGTCCGACATGTACCGAGTTTGTGCTACAACTTGTTTTCGGTAGGGAGGCTGTTGGATGATGGCTGTCGCAGTTTATTTGGGGACAAAGATTGGATGCTTACGAAGGGTTCCCAACAGCTGGCTCGAGGAGATTTATGTTGTGGCATGTATAGGCTCAAGCCGTTGAGGTGTACAGGCAGGCCACAGACACCGGATAGAGGCTCGAGGGGTATTCGACATGAGGTGGATCGTCGAAAACTTGTCTTGGAGGGGCTTGGAGATACTTTGAGGGATACAGAGGATTCGGTTCGTCGAGACAAAGCGACGAATGGTGATGAGTCAAAGATTGAGGGTTAGTCTATCGGTCCCAAGCCAGCTGGTCGGTCTCCAGGTGGGACTTGTTCCACGGATCCGGTTTTGGCGACTGGTGGTTTGCCAAAACTTAATGGAGCGACATTGGTTTTAGCAGTTCGAGGCCAAAGAGGAGATCAAGGTTCGCAGCAAACTCAATCTGAGGCAGTAGCATTATCATTCACACAGTTCAGGGAATGTTGTGGGTCATCGACGGCATGCACAGTGCGTGATGTTCTGCTCGAGGACACATGTGTATTGGGCAGCTTCAAGTTCGGACACGAAGGTGGGCAGATTCAGGAGTTTGAATCTCGGGAGAATTGCACCGTCCGCTTGGTTGGGCCAGCCAAGGGTGAAGAAGCTCGTCGAAACGTTAACACGTTCTGGTGGAAGAGGAAAGTTGGGGACATGCAACCAAGACTCACGGTGAGGTTGATCGTCAGGGAATTCGGTCTTGGTCGTGTCATTGATATCGGCAGGATCCCAGTAGTGTAGGAGGTGCTATGCATGGCAGCTAGCGTTGACATGACGGTCGAGGAGCTAGAGACGACTGAAGATGCAAAGCAACTCGGGGGATCGGAGGTCAGTGACATGGGGGAACAGGATTTCTGTCGCAAAATGATAGGCATGGGGTCCAGTTGAGGATCCATAGGGTCAACACCCTCTCATCAGACTAGAGGGGGAGATTGTTGGGGTCCAGTCTGGATTTGGTAAATTTTGGAACCCAAATATGGTCAAAGATTTTATTTGATATAATTTAGAAATCTACATTAAATGTAAGATTTGATTAGATTTTAAATTTGTATCAAATATTTAATCTGCCATATTTGGACGTCCATAATTGGTGTTAGGCTATTTTAGGTGTAATAGGATTATTATTTTAGGGTTTCCTATTTAGGAAATCCTATTATGACCTAAAATAGGTTTCTCATCCTATAAATAGGGAGGAGGGTGGAGGCACAAAGAATAAGCACAAGTTGGAGATTCAGGGTGCTCGTCCACAGAAAATCTAAGAGAAAGTCCATGCTTTGCTCTTAGGACTTTGCCATCCAAGACAGAAGAAAAAAGGAGATCTAATCGAGGAGTCGTCAACTTCGGTTAGGGAGATTTCGAAGGGTTGGTAAGTGATTTCAATTGTAATCTTCTGCCTTTCTTCTTGAGATGGGGAGGGGGTTGAACCTATTAGGGCAAAGGGTTTCAACATTAGTTTTTGCAATCTTGTAATTTTATCTGAGTTATAAAGGTTGTGATTTGTCCAGGTGACGTAGTCACCACCATATACTTGTCTTCATCTGTGCTTGGTGTTCGTAGATTGGTTGGTCATCTCAGGTGGGTTGGAAAAACGCTTTCGCGATGCGCCTAACACGTGGTATCAGAGCACACGTATTTTTAACACGTGGTATCAGAGCGCACGTATTTTTGACACGTGATATCAGAGCCAAGTTCTTCTCGAGAGGGAAGGTGCAACTATGTCTACGGAGCAGATGAACACTCGTATGATCACCATCACAGAGGAAAACTAGGTGATTTGGAAGCCAAGGATGGAGGATCTACTCTGGTGCAAGGACTTGCATGGTCCGTTGGAGGCGACATTGCAAAGCCGACGAACAAAGGTGCTGATGACTGGAAACAACTAGATCGGAAGGCTGTTGGATTCATCCGCCAATGGCTGGATGACTCGGAGTTTCACTACGTGTCCATGTAGAATTTTGCAAAAGCATTGTGGGAGAAGCTGCATTCATTGTACGAAAGGAAGACGGCTGGCAACAAGGCATTTCTGATTCGCCAAATCGTCAACTCAAAATACACGGAGGGTGCACCGGTGGCACAACATCTGAACGAGGTTCAGGGCATCATCAATCAGCTGTCTGTGATGAAGATGGTGATTGAGGATGAGCTTCAGGCCCTTCTGCTTTTGAGTTCTCTACGAGAAAGTTGGGAGACGTTGGTGGTGTCGGTGAGCAACTCCGCTCCTGATGGAGTTGTCATGATGGAGGCAGTCAAAAGTAGCTTGTTGAACGAGGAGATCCGGCGTAAGCAAGTGGAATCATCGCAGGGGTCTGCTCTGGTGGCTTCCTACGGGAATGGAAGACCCAAGTCACAGGCGAGGACATGAGGGAGTTCTTGGGATCTTGCAATTGTGGACCGCAAGGAGGGCTGCTATCATTGTGGCAAAATGGGTCATATCAAGAGGAACTGCATGAAGCTCAAAGCTGAGAAGGCCAAAGGCAAGGATGATCAGAAGGATCTCACGGGTATGGAAGATCTCATCATCGCAGCAACCGACGCAGAGTAACCATGTGGCATGTGTCATGATGACGACTGGGTCATGGACACGGGGGCATCGTATCACGCCACTCCATATAGGAGGATCTTCACGTCATACCGCGATGGCAGGTTTTGATGTGTGAAGATGGACAACAAGGGGACAGATGCAGTTGTAGTCATCGGTGATATGCACTTGACAACGGAGCTTGGTGAGATGCTCGTTCTCAAGAATGTGCGACATGTACCGAGTTTGTGCTACAACTTGGTTTCGGTAGGGAGGCTGGCGGATGATGGCTGTCGCAGTTTGTTTGGGGACAAAGATTGGATGCTTACGAAGGGTTCCCAACAGTTGGATTGAGGAGATTTATGTTTTGGCATGTATAGGCTCAAGCCATTGAGCTGTACAGGCAGGCCACAGACACCGGATGGAGGCTCGAGGGGTATTCAACAATAGGTGGATCGTCGAAAACTTGTCTTGGAGGGGCTTCGAGATACTTTGAGGGATACAGATGATTCGGTTCGTCGAGACAAAGCGACGAATGGTAATGAGTCAAAGATTGAGGGTCAGTCTGTCGGTCCCATGACAGCTGGTCGGTCTCCAGGTGGGGGTTGTTCCACGGATCCTGTTTTGGCGATTGGTGGTTTGGCAAAACTTCATGGAGCGACATTGGTTTCAGTAGTTCGAGGCCAAAGAGGAGATCAAGGTTTGCAGCAAACTCAATCTAAGGCAGGAGCATTATCATTCACACAGTTCAGGAAAAGTTGTGGGTCATCGACGACATGCACAGTGCGTGATGTTCTGCTCGAGGACGCATGTGTATGGGGGAGCTTCAAGTTCGGACAAGAAGGTGGGAAAATTTAGGAGTTCGAATCTCGGGAGAATCGCATCGTCCGCTTGGTTGGGCCAGCCATGGGTGAAGAAGCTCGTCGGAACGTTAATACGTTCCGGTGGAAGACGAAAGTCAGGGACATGCAACCATGACTCACGGTGCGGTTGATCATCAGGGACTTCGGTCTTGGCCGTGTCATTGATATCGACAGGATACCAGTAGTTTAGGAGGTGCTACGCATGGTAGCTAGCGTCGACGTGACGGTCGAGGAGCTGGAGACGACGAAAGATGCAAAGCAACTCGGGGGATTGGAGATCAGTGGCATGGGAGAGCAGGATTTCTGTCGCGAAATGACAGGCATGGAGTCCAGTTGAGGATCCATGGGGTCAACACCCTCTCATCAGACTGGAGGGGAAGATTGTTGGGGTCCAGTCTGGATTTGTAAAATTTTGCAGTCCAAATATGGTCAAAGATTTGATTTGATATAATTTAAAAATCTACATTAAATGTAAGATTTGATTAGATTTCAAATTTGTATCAAATATTTAATCTGCCATATTTGGACGTCCATAATTGGTGTTGGGCTATTTTAGGTGTAATAGGATTATTATTTTAGGGTTTCCTATTTAGAAAATCTTATTATGACCTAAAATAGGTTTCTTATCCTATAAATATGAAGGAGGGTGGAGGCACAAAGAATAAGCACAAGTTGGAGATTCAGGGTGCTCGTCCACAGAAAATCTAAGAGAAAGCATGTGCTTTGCTCGTAGGACTTCGCCATCCAAGACAGAAGGAAGAAGGAGATCTAATCGAGGAGTCGTCAACTTCGGTTAGAGAGATTGCTACGGGTTGGTGAGTGATTTCAATTGTAATCTTCTGCCTTTCTTCTTGAGTGTGGTGAGGGGGTTGAACCTATTAGGACAAAGGGTTTCAACATTAGTTTTTGCAATCTTGTAATTTCATCTGAGTTATAAAGGTTGGAATTTGTCCAGGTGACGTAGTCACCGCCATATACTTGTCTTCATCTGTGCTTGGTGTTCGTAGATTGGTTGGTCATCTCAGGTGGGTTGGCAAAATGCTTCCGCGATGCGCCTAACACGTGGTATCAGAGCACACGTGTTTTCAACACAATTCGGCCAAGTATTAACTTTTCTTTGGGCCGGCTAATACTCGTATGAATGTACACACACAAACATCCGACATCTCTCATAGACTATCTACACAAGAGAGATCACTTTAGCGACATCTTGTTTCAATGGGTCTAGTTAAAATGTTAGACAACTTTTACAAGTCATAAAGAAACACCAAATAATTTGAATATTGACTAAATTTTTCATGACTAATTCATGACTAAATCTATATGTACATGCATAATTACAAGATTATAACTCAAATAAAATAATCATAAGTGTTTGTGGTATTAAACGAAAGAATGAAAGTGTATTTCAATGACGGGGTTATAAGAGGCCCGCGCCCTTTGGTTTACAAACAAACTTGTACAATGTAATCCTATACGAGGATGTGGGAGTACAATTTATTTAATCTGGGTATAAATTGCTATAGGTGTCTGATCTGCGGTCGATCACTTTAGCCCTTGGACTACACGATGTTGAAGAAGTGCCGTGGAAGACAGGATGCAGCTTCGGAGGTTGCAAAGGATGGTGGATGCGCGATGCTGAAGGTCGTCGCTCCCTGTTCCTTGCCCGAGCTCTGGGTTCTCCTCTCTCTCTCTCTATCTCTCCTCCTTGATCTCTGGTTCGATGATCTTGTCCGATCTTCGAGTTTCTAATTTTTCTCCCTTTTTCCCCATTGATAGGGGTCTCTATTTATAGAGTTTTGGTGACAGTGACCACTCCGTCGGTGTAACAACCGAGGAGTGGACAGTACAGCACCCTTTTACACAACGGTTTTTAATAACCAATGCCTGCGTGTAAATGACCTTTTGAGTGAGCATGTGACGCGTGTCCAACTAAGGGGACAAAACGCGTATATCTGCTACGAAGATCACGGCGTAGAAGCCACGTAGGTAGGTATCCCTTGTGTAGCAGAGGTTGGCGTAAAAGCCAAGCGACTGTCACCTTGGCGTAGAAGCCTGAATAGGCATAGAAGCCGAGCAGGCATAGAAGCCGAATGGGCATAGAAGCCGAACAGGCATAGAAGCCGAATGGGCATAGAAGCCGAATGGGCATAGGAGCCGAATAGTCGTAGAGACCGAGAGGGCGTTGGAAGCCGAGGGAGCACTGATCCTGAGCGGGCGTAGAAGCCACTGCGTACCGTGTCGAAGTGCTGATGCGGACGTCTTAGCCGGAATTACGGCTTTCGAAGATGTAATCAAATCTTCTACAGAGATTTGTCATCATCTTGTACATTAAATGCGGAGACGTGTTTTTGAAGGTCTGCAGCCCTTCTGTGAATCCGTCGCGGAGACGTGCCTTGAGGGAAACTGTCACTGCTCTGTGCAATTAGACGTAGAGACGTGCCTCGAGCCCCGTACGAAGTGCAGCTTTTGATGTGGCAGCGGTTTGCCTTACTGCGGAGCGTGAAACAGCTCATGTTTGCCTGTGTAAACAAGGCAGCGTATTCCCTTGTACGCGAAAGAGCGGTTTACGCTGGGGGGATTTTGGTAGGCGACGGTTTGGTGATATTTAACCAAATCCTCTGTATTAAATGCAGAGATCCGCCATCATACTGCGGGGTGCGTCCCGAGGAGTCTGCCATCGTTTCCAGCCGTCGTCTGGGTAGCCGTGTAGTACTTTTTGTCAGGAGTCAGAGGTCAGGTTCACCGCGTGACTTGACAGGTTCATTTTGGGGAAGACAAAGCGTTCCTCGTACGCTTTAACGCTGCTTTGAGAGCGGCTGGGTTTTACGCCATGGAGGCGATGAAGAACCCTGTTTTACGTTGGATGGCTTCGAAGGCCTCTGCTTACGCTGCTCTGTATCGAGATGCTGCGTAGATCGATCCAGCGTATTTTTCATGCTTCTACAAGATCCCCTTCAAAGATTTTGAATTCCTCAGAATTTGAAACGCTTTGAAAGAAGCATGAACGACCCCTCGTAACTCGAAACGTTTCTGAATGGAGCGTTGAAACGGTCGGTACTGACTTTATGGCGGATTTATTGGGGACCGCTGTGATCTCTTTCGCCTATAAAAGGATGGGGGGGTGAACCTGTTTTCACCACATTCCCATTGTCATGCAGAGATGATCGCCGGAGCTCGTCGGGTCGATCTGAGGAAGAAGGAGATCATGTTCTTCCAGCATGTAAGGAGCCGCAAAAGACGGCGTCTTCGAGCAAGTGTCCATTGCAGCAATGGATTATGGAAGGATATCTTAGCCTCCCATGCTCGGGATAATCAGCAACTTTGTATGGCGTTGCACCAGGAGAGAGGAAGGGTCGTATTAGACCACACAGCTCGTAGACTGTTTATTTCTTCCTGAGACCCCTGCGGACGAGATCGGACAAACCGTAATCCGTCGTCCTGATTGGGTTGGGTTTGAAGAAACCCCAACTGGATCGGCCATGGCGAATGGAGGATCTTCTTGTTCATGACTGTGGTGGTCATGAACAGCCATGGAGGAAGAGGAAGACCGGCACCGGCGCGAGAATCTGTCAGGACAGCTTCTGGGCGATCTTCTGACGACGATGGGGAAGCCCTTTGTAGAGGGGATTTCCCTCATATGTAATCACGAAAAATAAAGAAAACCCCTGTAGACGGGATTTCCCTCATATGTAATTGTGATTTTTAAATAAAGTCGTCTTTCTTCTCCATATGATCGTCTTTGCCATACGTTGCTGTGAAGTCTGGATATGTGCAGCTTCGACACGTCTGAATCTTTACGCCGACTCTGATAGAAAGAGTATTAGGCCCTGTCTTTTACGCGTAGCGAATAGTCCATAGAACGCCGCTGAGCGTCCTTGAACATTTAGAACTGTCCTGTTGCTAGGACTGAGGGACGGCGTAGAATTCTGAACTGTTGCTTCTCTGATGAGCAGGATCTTGTTCAGACTTCGTCTTCAAGAATGATCTCTCGAAACTCCCTTAGGACAGGGTCGAGGTTTTTGGCTGTCAAATTGAGTTGCCACCTTGATAGACGGAATGTTCAGACTGGAGTCTGGATGAACCTCCAATTTTGGACCCGAGAAGAGTAATTTCTCAATGTTTGAACTCTGTATGCTTCGGGTACTTGGGATGCTCTGGGTCAAGAACGAGTATCTTTTGTGTGAACTCTTTGCAATTGACCGCCTTGGGGACTTGTTCGGATATGCGGAAAGTCGTGGAGCGCGAAATCATCAATCTGTAGCCTCTGAGCGTAAAAACACCACCGAGCGCGAAATCGTAGACTTATGGTTCCTGAGCGTGAAGTCATAGGTTTGTTGCCTCTCGAGCATAAAGCTACCGAGCACAAAGGCATCCGGGCATAAACCGTAGACTTGTAGCTGTCGAACATGAAGCCGTAGATCTGTTGCTGTCGAGCGTAGAAAAGCTCCTTTAGCGCAGAACTGTAGATCTGTAGCCTGTGAGCGTAAGAACACCATCGAGCGTGAAATCGTAGACTTGTGGTTCCTGAGCGTGAAGTCATAGGTTTGTTGCCTCTCGAGCATAAAAGCTACCGAGCACAAAGGCATCCGGGCATAAACCGTAGACTTGTAGCTGTCGAACGTGAAGCCGTAGATCTGTTGCTGTCGAGCGTAGAAAAGCTCCTTTAGCGCAGAACTGTAGATCTGTAGCCTGTGAGCGTAAGAACACCATCGAGCGTGAAATCGTAGACTTGTGGTTCCTGAGCGTGAAGTCATAGGTTTTGCCTCTCGAGCATAAAAGCTACCGAGCACAAAGGCATCCGGGCATAAACCGTAGACTTATAGCTGTCGAACGTGAAGCCGTAGATCTGTTGCTGTCGAGCGTAGAAAAGCTCCTTTAGCACAGAACTGTAGATCTGTAGCCTGTGAGCGTAAGAATACCATCGAGCGTGAAATCGTAGACTTGTGGTTCCTGAGCGTGAAGTCGTAGGTTTGTTGCCTCTCGAGCATAAAAGCTACCGAGCACAAAGGCATCCGGGCATAAACCGTGGACTTGTAGCTGTCGAACGTGAAGCCGTAGATCTGTTGCTGTCGAGCGTAGAAAAGCTCCTTTAGCGCAGAACCGTAGATCTGTACTCCTGAAAATAAAATTTCTTCGAGCGTGAGGTTTTGCGGATCCGTTGCTTCTGAGCGTAAACTGAGCGCCACCGAGCGTGAGATCGTCGATTTGGTATCTGCTGAGCGTAAAGTCGTAGGTTTGTTGCCTCTCGAGCATAAAAGCTACCGAGCACAAAGGCATCCGGGCGTAAAACCATAGACTTGCAGCTTGCAAGCGTAAAACCGTAGATCTGTTGCTGTCGAGCGTAGAAAGCTTCTTTAGCGTAGAACCTGCTGAACCGTCCCGCACGAAAAAACCTTTCGAATTCGCTGACTGTCCGTTTTTCGAGGGTAGTGGGCTGACGTAGCATCCAATCATAACCAACTCTTAATTGCGAGATCCGGTTGGGGTCTCGAGGGGTTCGTCCGAGGATTCGAGGAGTCAACTCGGACCGTATATATACCCCAAGCTTTTGAGAGAAAAAGCTTTTTATCTGTCTTCTGCGAAAGAGAGCTTTCGACTGTTCGAGTTTTCCTTCGTTCCTTCTCCGAGCACCTCGAGTCCTCAGAAATGGCGCCGAAACAAACTCCCTCTGCTAAGGGAAAGAGTGCAGGTTCTTCTTCTCGTCCTTCGGTACCGGAGAGAGAATCTTCGGTCGGGCAAGGTGAACCTCCTTCCGAGAGGAGCATTCCGCCGACGAGCAGTGCACCCGGCTTTAGAGGTAGAGCCTTTTGGGATGACACAAACGACGAAAAATCCTTCGCACACGTTGAATGTGACCGCGCTAGGTCGTCTTCTGTGCTGATAGCCTCTTTTGAGGAAGATGATGCACGGAGACGTTTTCATCTTTTACGCCCACATTTCTAATGTGCCAGCGTAAGAACTCCATATTTTCGTAGCTCTGAGCGTAAAAGCTCTAGCTGACGAAAATCGGGGTATATCGTAAATTTTGAATTTTACGCTTGCGGAGGAGACTTCTGGCGTATAGAGACCAAATTTGCGCAATCTTGGCGTAAAGCACAGACTGTCGTTTTCTTTTGGTCTGCACTTGTGCAGGATTTGTAATGACCTATTTTCCTTGCACTTTTGCAGTTGATTTGGGTGAGTCACCGCTGGCTGAGGTGATGGGCTCTGCTCCCGGGATGCTGCACTCGAACTACCTGGAGGATCTGTCCCATGTGGCCTTTCCCATCTCTGGACCCCAGTACCCTGAGGGCAGGGCGTTTCTGATATCGGCCTAGGGTGAGCGAATCCTGTTGAGCATGATCAATGGCGAACCGCTGACACATGTAGACTGGGAGCAGTACATAAAGCCGGCTTTCCTCTTTGGTGACATGATCGATAAGCAGTCCCAGACGAAGCCCAAGAGGGAGCCTTGGGTCTTTCCTGCCGGGAATTTGGTCTTGTATCTGCCGACGATGCCGAGGGATTATCCTATCTCGGCTTTCTCCCATGCGACGCATCCTAGGAAGATGTCGTGGAAGCTGACTCCTGATCTTCACGGGAAGCCTGGGAAGATCTTTCATCTGAAAGGAGCTGACCAGGGGTCATTTTTCAGTCGCCCCTCCGGCGTTGTGACGCTGTTTCGGGGTCTGTGCCCGGGTAATGTCCCGAGTGAAGATAGCTCGGTGATCCAGCCTGTCCAGTTGCCGACCTTCTGCAACGACTTCATGAGTCGAGGTGGGGTATACCCCAAGGAGAATCCTCGGTGCAACGGGTGGATCGCCCCAACGAACTCCCGATGGAGATGCCTAGTTGATTGGGCCTTGTCGCACTTCCGAAGAGAGCTGGAGGACATCGGACTATACGCCGCTGTGAGCGCGACGAGTGTTGGGTTGCCTCCCAATGCTAATTTGTTCTTGGCACTGATGGAGCGGTATATTCCAATCACCGGGACCTTTGCCACTCCACTGGGGGAGTTGGGATTGGCCCTCCATGAGATGGCAGTTGTCTCGAGACTGCCGGTGGGGGATACCCCATATGAAGAGTATGTCCCCACCAACCGGGAGTTGGGGGATTTGGACCCTCGGGTGGCGGAAGTATATCAGGAGCTGATGTGTCAGTACTTCGCGTGCACCGCTTTTTATGATGAGCCCTTGGATTTGGCCCATACCACTAAGTGGATGTCTTACCTCTTCTTCCATCGGG
This sequence comes from Iris macrosiphon, assembly GCA_036927795.1. Taxonomy (NCBI): domain Eukaryota; kingdom Viridiplantae; phylum Streptophyta; class Magnoliopsida; order Asparagales; family Iridaceae; genus Iris; species Iris macrosiphon. The sequence goes on from JAYESA010000012.1 coordinate 23,021,856, forward strand.
CTAGGGCCGCCAAGTCGGAGAAAGCTTCGGGGGGTAAGAATGAGCCCGTAAACTGCTTGAGCGTCCTTAGTGCCCAGGTGGTCGAGGCTCTTATGGAGGACGCCAAGGCTCCCGATCAGATTCTCGTTGAGGGGGTAGGAAAATACCCCGAAGGCACCAAGGCCCACAGTTACTTGAGGCGCTATTGCAGGCCTCTGTCTAAGGAAGCCCAGCTGGCTGGTTTCTTCTCCATATGGCTGCGTCGAGTGGTAGTGCCCGGTATCGCGTCTGCGGATCGAATTCATCGGAACATCCTGTGGCCCGCAGTGCGTCTGGTGTTTGGGGCAAGACTGGGCCTGCTTCCTGCCATGGTGTGCCGTATTCAGGCTGGCCTGAGGGCCATGACCGATGGGTTGCTCGTCGATGAAGCTCGACGTGAGAGTTTTCCCAGGGTGGAATTGCCATACCTGTATCTGATGGGTTGGTTAATTCTCCACAACCCCCGGGTGATGTCTCCCGGTTCCGGCAGCAGCTCAGGGGGCATATTCCTGTTGAATTACAGGGATTCTACCTGGAATGTGAACACAGTTTTAGACTGTCGGTTAGTGTTGAACCTCAGCCATGGCTGGAAGATCCTCTTTACTCCCCCTCCGGTACATCGCAACCAATCCGGGGTGTGGCTTGAGGATTCAGGTGGAGAGAAGACCGTTCTTTCTCCGGAGGCTTTTAATTGGTTGGTCTGTATCAGACCATCCCATCTGCTGTATAGGAGCGAAGACTACTACTTCTTCGAGCCCTACTTGCCTAGTCGATTTGCCAGGCAGTTCGGGTACGACCAGTTGCACGTGGGTAATGCCGTCACCAGCTTCAGACCCAGGGGCGGACTCATTGATGGAGCTAGAGGGTGGCGATATTTTATCATGGGTTGCACGGGGGCAATTTTTATCGTGCCGGTCGTTACAACCCCCACGGAGCTGCGCATCCTTCACTCTTACGCCCAGTTTTATGTGGCGATTAACACCTTCCATCGCGATTTCGACATGCGGGGAAGCTTTAGAGTGCCTTCTGCCAAGCCTGGGGGAAGAGTCGAAGTCCCCTCGGTTTCTTCTGACGAGGGCGAGGAGTCTGGTACTCCGGATGAGCTCCTGGTGTCGTTGTCGAGGTGTGCAGTGCCTGCGCCGGCGGGGGCTTTGATAGTCTCCTCTGGGAAGCGACGGGCTTCTGCTCCGAAGGAAGCTTCCCTTCGTAAGAGGAGGAAGGAGACGGTGGCTCGTCCTCTCCGCATTCCTGGTATTGAGGCTCCCGTGAGTGAGTCGGCACCTCCCTATATCAGGGATGAATCTTTGGCTTGGAGGTTCTTCGCCTTTTAGAGAGGGACCTTCTACAGCTCCGGCTGGTGGCGCCGGGGAGTCCTCGCCAGAGGTTGCTGTCGCTGCGGCTGCTTTAAGGAGAGGAGCGGGATTGCCCACATGGCCGCTGCAGATGGGAGAATCTTTCCCGAGGTCAGCAGTGGGGGAAGTTGCTTCTGGTTCAGCGAGCGCGCTTGGCGAGACTCCGGCTGACGAACCTCGACCGCGTCTTGGGGAAGGCTTGACCGAACTTTTGGCGATGTCGGTCGGCCCACCTCCTTCTCCAGGCATGACAGGTTGTATTGCGTCCTTAAGGCGTGGTTTAGCCACATCAGGTGCAGACGCGTCGTATATGCCGTTGGCTCCTAGTGAAGACGTGGAGGCGCCTAATTCCGAGGCAGAAGTGTCTTCGGGGGCTAGCTCGCCTGGAGAGGTTTCGTCATCCCGGGAGGGGGACGAACCTGTTATCGTGACCTCTCCTTTCGCGAGTATGCCGATGACCTCGATCGTTGCCGTCACACCTTTTTTGGCCGCGCCACCCGTCGAGGCGGCGGTGGTGGCTACCTCGTCTGCAATTGTCCCTGGAGAGGGAGTTACTAGCATCGCGGTTACTCCGGACGTTCAGTCGGGTTTAGTCGCGTTGACTGAGCAGCATACCAGCCTTGTCTACACCGGTTTACAAACGATGATACCGATGGTGTTGGCGAAGAAACTTGACTTCGAGCGCCTGAAGAAGACTTCTCAGCTTTCGATCGAGATTGTCAGGGGGCTTGGCAATCCTGGAGTAGCTGACGCTCTGGAGGCGGTGGTTAATAGTTTAGAGCAACCAGTTAACGAATATTTGCAGCGGGCTGAGGCCAGCCTTGATGCTGATGTCCAGGCTCGATTCGACCTCATGGCTGAGCGGCTCGCTACCAAGCTTGCAAGTCTAGACAACTCTATCCAGAAGCACAAGCTGGAGATGAATAGGAGAAAGGCTGTAGTGGAAGAAGCTCTTGCTGTTGAGATGCAGTGTCGATCCGAGCATGAAGGGAATGCAGCGAGGGTCTCCAAGCTGAGGGAAAAACTTGCTCTGGCAGAGGAGTGGGCCTCCCAGTCGTTGGCAGGTTCAGAGGTAGCGATTGGTCGACTGAGTGAAGCGCGACGGGATCTGGACCGTGCGGAAGCCGCCTGTGCGGGCTGTCTTCGAGCAAGGGCTAACCTGACCCTCACGCATACCCCCGAGGCACAGCTGGAGCGGGCTCGCGCCGATGCCTTGGCCTTTAGGAAGGAGGGGATGGCTGCACTGGGGCGGCAGATTCGTGATCTGATTACTCCGCCATCTTGATGTATCTTTCCTTATATAATTTCGCCTCCTTCTGGGAATGAATAAAAGCGACTCTTTTCTGACTGTGGTGGACCCGTCATTTCGGAATGTAAATGACAGTTTTTTTTTTAGGTGAGGGGGATATCAGAGGCAGTATGGACCTAACATACTCTCGATAAACCTCTTTAGCAGGATGTATCTATTCAGAGGTCGTATAGACATGATAGGATATGACCTAACTAGTTTCTCTTCTTGGAGTAGTTTCGTCAGAATTGAGATTCTCGTTATGTTCCGCCTGGGCAGGGGGGAATTAAGCGTAGTATCTTTTCAGGAATTTGCCGTTGATGGGAGCCATTAATAGGTCCCCGTTAGGCTGGGCTATCCTGTAGGCGCCGTTTGAGAACGTTGTCTCGATCACATAAGGGCCTTCCCACTTGGGCTGGAATTTGCCTTTACTTCTGTGAGTTAAAATCATCGGCCTTCTTACTGCTAGAACCAGCTCGCCGACTTTGAACACCCTTTCCTTTACTTTATGGTTAAAAGCCCTAGAAATGCGTGCTTGGTAGAGCGCGATGCGCTGTTGAGCTTGGAGGCGTTTCTCGTCTAATCCTTCTAGCTCCTGAAGCCTTAAGAGGTCATTCTTTTCTTGAGTCAGCTCATTAGCCACGGCTATTCTGAGCGACGGGATCTGGATTTCAATGGGAAGAACTGCTTCGCTCCCGTAGACCAGCGAGAATGGGGTACAACCCGTCGGCGTTCGTACCGTTGTGCGGTATGCCCAGAGGCATTCGCCCAGCTTCTCATTCCAGTCTCTCTTGTTTGAAGAGACAAACTTCTTCAAGAGTTTGATAATGGTTTTGTTGAAAGCTTCCGCCAAACCATTAGCAGCTGGATAGTATGCCGTGGAGGCAACATTGTGTATCCGGTTTTTATCGCAAAACCGATGAAACGTCTGGCTAATGAACTGTGGCCCATTGTCGTGAATTATCCTCCGGGGTACCCCGAAGCGATAGATGACGTGATGTTTGATGAAGCTGACCACGTTGGATGCCTTTACCTCGGTGAGAGGGATTGCTTCGGCCCATTTGGAAAAGTAATCCGTGATGGCCAGTATGAACTGGTGACCCCTGGAAGAAGATGGGTGAATAGGACCGATGATATCCATTCCCCATGCTTCGAAAGGCCAGGATGCGACCGTAGGATGTAGATGTTCCGACGGTTGATGTATGAAGTCTGCATGAACCTGACAGGCTCTGCAATGCTTTGCATACTGTATTGCATCTGCGATCATGGTCGGCCAGTAATAGCCCATCCTCCTGATGCGATCCTGTAGCTTAGGCCCGGGTTGATGCGCTCCGCATACGCCGTCGTGAGCTTCACGGATAATCTGCTGTGCTTCGGTGCCAGAGAGGCACCTCAACAGCAGTCCGTCGTAGGTCCGACGATACAGGTGTTGTGAAGACGCATCGAAGTAGAAGCGTAGCGATCGTCTCTTGACGGATACTGCTTCCTTGGGGTTTTCCGGTAAGATTCCGTATGCCACAAAATCTATGAAAGGACTTGTCCAATCTCTTGTAGGAGGATCGGCGTTTACAGCGTAGCTGCGTTCTATGTGACAGCTGTTCTTCACACAGAACAAATCTCTGTTAAGAAGGATTACCGAATCTTGCCTTCTTATAGGAGCGGCTAAGTCTGCGGCCAAGCTGGCCAGGGCGTCAGCTTCCAGATTCTGAGATCGAGGTACGTGTTCTAGGAAGAACCCTTTGAACGTCATGGCTATCTCAATTGTCGCCCGGTGATAGGGGATGAGGTCTGGATTACGGACTTCGTATATTCCCCTGACTTGATTGACGATGAACAGAGAATCACCGAAAGCCTCCAGGGATTCTACCCCCAGTTCCGTAGCAACTTGGAGCCCAATTAGTAGAGCGTTGTATTCCGCCACGTTGTTGGAGCAGGGCTCGCTAAGAGAGTATGCTCGGTAGATGACGAGTTGATCTGGGGTAACTAGGACGACTCCCACTCCTGAAACGACGTTTCCTTTAGGACCGGTTCTGGAGGCGCCATCAAAGAACAGTTGCCATACGTCGCTTTTCCTTGCGAAGTTACATTCTGCAACTTCATCGGGGATGTCCTCGTATAGTTTGGAGGTCTCCGGGATCGGATGAGCCGCTAGGAAGTTGGCCAGCGCTTGGCCTTTGACGGATTTCTGTGGGATGTACACCATGTCGTATGGTGTCAGCAGCATCGCCCACGTTGCGAGTCGGGAGTTGAGGGCACTTGGCTTGCTCATCAGCACTCGGAGGGGGTTGATCTTGGAGATGATATGAATAGTCTGGCCGGTGACGTAGTGCCGCATTTTCTGGACAGCGAACATCAGAGCCAAGCATTCCTTCTCAACTGGGTTATACCGGTGTTCGGCCCCGACCATCATCCTGCTAAGATAGTAGATAGCCTGTTCATGACCCGCATCATTTTTCTGCGCGAGGAGAGCTCCTAGCGAATGATCCATTGCCCGTACGTACAGCAAGAATGGTTTTCCCACGACGGGAGGCACCAGGACTGGCGGGCTGGTTAGGTAGCGTTTGATATCCTCGAACGCTTGCTGACAGGTTTCGTCCCATATGAAGGATACACCTTTCTTCATGAGATGAGAGAAGGGCTGACATCTTCCTGAGAGGTTGGATATGAATCGCCGGATATAAGCCAGACGTCCTTGGAACCCCCTGAGTTCCCTCAGATTACGGGACGGTCGCATTGCCGTGATCGCCTGGACTTTGTCAGGGTCTACTTCGATGCCTTTGGTGGTAATGACGAATCCCAGGAACTTGCCACTGGATACACCTAGAAAGGACTTTGTGGGGTTCATCTTGAGTTGATGCTGGCGCATTAATTCGAATACTGCCCTCAGGTCTTGGATGTGATCACCTTTGAGGCGACTTTTGACGGCTATGTCGTCTACGTAACATTCCACTGTTTTGCGTAAATGCCCGCGGAATATGTTACTCATAGCCCGTTGGTACGTAGCCCCAGCGTTCTTTAGCCCGAAGGGCATGACCGTATAGCAATATACCCCCAGTGGTGTCCGGAAGGCGGTGTGCTTCTCGTCTTCAGGATGCATCTTGATCTGATTGTATCCCGAGAACCCGTCCATGAAAGACATGCGTTCGAAGCCGCAGGTGTTGTCGATCATGATGTCCGTGATGGGGAGAGGGAATTCATCTTTGGGGAAAGCCGCATTCAGATCTCGGTAGTCGATGCAGATGCGTACCTTCCCATTTTTCTTCATGACCGGGACCACGTTAGCGACCCAGTCGGGGTGTTGTTCCTCCCGGATGAAACCGCAGGTTATCAACTTCTTGACTTCAGCTTCGATGGCGTCCATCATATCGGGGCGGAATCGTCGTTGGTGCTGCTTTACCGGCTTCGAATCGGTTAATATATTGAGCATATGAGTAGCTACCTTCGGGTCTAGGCCTGGCTTGTCCTCGTAATCCCACGCGAAGACGTCAATATACTCCTTTATCAGCTGTATAACTTCTTCCCTTTCAGGTGGGGGAAGATTGTTACTGACAAATATTGGCTTTGGTGAGAACTCACTTCCAACGTTGATCTGGACGGCTTCGTCCTTGGTGGGAGGTTCTCTCTGCTCGAAGCGGAATTCCCACTGCGTATCCATTTGTTGAGCCCAGGGGTCATCCTCGAATGGCTCCGTATCCTGCTCCTCGGCTTCTGAGGGATTTGTCATTACCATATTCGCCGATAGTGCTTGTTCGAAAGCATCTGGCGAGTTGGAGGGCGATGAGCTATTCTGGGAAGAGGAAAAGGGGTCCTCTTTTGGCTCGAAAGTCGCGATGGAGGTGGCATACCCTAGCCCGAGACGAGCTTGTTGATTACGGGGGTTGCCGCACGGCGGCGTTCGTCTGCCTCTTCCGTAGTTGAGGCCTGACTTACGTTTCAAGTCGTAGCCCATGTTTTGCATGATCTTTAGCGCTTGCGGGCTATAACGATGAATCTGTATTTTCCCGGTGTCGTCATCGAAAGGGTCTTCTTGGACAATCGGTTGATTCCGCATGCGACCGAAGACAATTGAGCGCTGACTGCTGCAGGTAGGCGGGACGATGAAGATAGAATCCTCATGAGGTCCATATGTCGTGACGACGTTGGATGGCGATGCTACTTCCCAGACATATGGGCGATAGGCCTATAGCTTTCAAGAATTTTTGTGCTATGGGTTCTACCTCGTTATGTGGAGTAGGTCTCTGTACTTGCTCAGAGGTGATATGGACATGGCAATTTTTGTGGACTTAACATTACTGGCGTACTTAGAATTTAAGTACGAATGTTAAGTGTAGACGACAATCAATATCAGAGGCAATATGGACATGATAATTGATGGTCGAAAGTTTATTCAGAGGTAATATGAACATGACAAACTTTTGTGATAGTGACTCCATCGGAGAGGGAGGCACATATCTGCTCAGAGGTAATATGGACATGACAATTTTTGTGGGCTTAACATTACTGGCGTACTTAGGATTTAAGTACGAATGTTAAGTGTAGACGACAATCGATATCAGAGGTAATATGGACATGATAGTTGATGGTCGAAAGTTTATTCAGAGGTAATATGAACATGACAAACTTTTGTGATAGTGACTCCTTCGGAGAGGGAGGCACATATCTGCTCAGAGGTAATATGGACATGGCAATTTTTGTGGGCTTAACATTACTGGCGTACTTAGGATTTAAGTACGAATGTTAAGTGTAGACGACAATCGATATCAGAGGTAATATGGACATGATAGTTGATGGTCGAAAGTTTATTCAGAGGTAATATGAACATGACAAACTTTTGTGATAGTGACTCCATCGGAGAGGGAGGCACATATCTGCTCAGAGGTAATATGGACATGGCAATTTTTGTGGACTTAACATTACTGGCGTACTTAGGATTTAAGTACGAATGTTAAGTGTAGACGACAATCAATATCAGAGGTAATATGGACCTGATAATTGATGGTCGAAAGTTTATTCAGAGGTAATATGAACATGACAAACTTTTGTGATAGTGACTCCATCGGAGAGGGAGGCACATATCTGCTCAGAGGTAATATGGACATGGCAATTTTTGTGGACTTAACATTACTGGCGTACTTAGGATTTAAGTACGAATGTTAAGTGTAGACGACAATCAATATCAGAGGTAATATGGACATGATAATTGATGGTCGAAAGTTTATTCAGAGGTAATATGAACATGACAAACTTTTGTGATAGTGACTCCATCGGAGAGGGAGGCACATATCTGCTCAGAGGTAATATGGACATGGCAATTTTTGTGGACTTAACATTACTGGCGTACTTAGGATTTAAGTACGAATGTTAAGTGTAGACGACAATCAATATCAGAGGTAATATGGACATGATAATTGATGGTCGAAAGTCTATTCAGAGGTAATATGAACATGACAAACTTTTGTGATAGTGACTCCATCGGAGAGGGAGGCACATATCTGCTCCTCTGCCGTAGTGATCGTTCCCTATAGTTGCAGAGTTACGACCTTGGCATCGATTAATTCCTGAATTCTCTTTCTTAGTACATAGCAGGCCTTCGTAGGGTGATGGGTGTACTGATGGAAGAGGCAATAATCTGGGTCATCGATTCTGTCAGACCTCTCAGGATATCTGACGTCGGGAAGCTGAAGCTTACTTTCCTTTCTTAATATATTGATGATTTCAATTACGTCATCTTCTCCGAAGGAGAAAGTTCCTTTCGGTCGTGGGGCCTTTGACGTCTGAGTTTTATGGTCTTCGGGGGAGATAGCCATTGTCGTACCATCTTTGAATCCTGTGGACATTCTACCCCTCGCTTTGGATGTTGCTCTGTTCTGTCGAGGCGAGCTACCCCCGGACACGCTATGGTCTCTGGTCGCAGAAACTGAATCAGGAGGAATTGCCTTTGACCGTACAGGATTAAATTTAGCAGCATATCCTAATCCGAAACGAGTTTGCTGATGGCGAGAATTACCCTGCAATGGTGTTCGCCTACCCTTTCCATAGTTGAGGCCTTGCTTTGATTCCAGATCATAACCCATGTTCTGTATAATCTTCAAAGCCTGTGGGCTGTACCTGTGGATTTGTATTTTCCCACTCTCAGGCTCGCGGAACTCTTCCTGTTCAACCGGACCGTTCCGCTTTTGTTTGAAGACTATTGGATGCTGATCGCCGCGGGTAGGAGGGACAATAAAGGCATTATCTTCATCTGGTTCATACATCATGATGACTTTAGATGTTGATGCATTTTCCCATACGATCTCTCCTCGTCTGACGGTTTTACGACTCCTGTCTTTGTCTTTTCGGATTAGATAGGTATGTAGGTCAGGAGGATTTGTCGAAGAGGAAGACGAAGGCTTGTGTCTTCTGTTCCCCTCAGCGGGTACGCGGAGACTGGGCACCTTGGTTTTCCCTATACCGCCTGTATACAACAGGTTGGCCATCTGGGCGGCGGATAATCCCCCGGGAGGGTGTCTTTCCGCAATCTGAGCTTGTTTTATGCCGAGGGATTGTGCCTGGCGTAACTTGGGGATTCGCTCAGTCTGGCGTGAGGCTGAAGAGGCTCTCAGTTGCCCATTAGCTTCTCGCGTAATCCGGAGAGTAGGCAGATCATTCTTTTGCTGGCGTAAGGGCCCAGTAGTTGAATATTCACCCGCATGCTTTCCTTTGCGGAGATCGCCGCGCTCGTCTGGTTCACCGTAAAGGTCAGATGTCATTTTGCGCGTAGAGCGTGATCTGTACTTCTGATTTGGTGTTGAGGCGCCATCAGAGGTCTTGTCTGTACCGCGCGTAGCGGGAGATTGATTTCTACGCGTAGAACGCAGTGGATACTCCTGGGTTAGCGCTGAGGCTTTGCCAGAAGCTTTGTCTGTACCGCGCGTAGCGGGAGACTGATTTCTGCGCGTGGAGCGCAGAGGATACTCCTGGGTTAGCGCTGAGGCTTTGCCAGAAGCTTTGTCTGTACCGCGCGTAGCGGGAGACTGATTTCTGTGCGCGGAGCGCAGAGGATACTCCTGGGTTAGCGCTGAGGTTTTGCCAGAAGTTTTGTCTGTACCGCGCGTAGCGGGAGACTGAATTTTACGTGCGGGGCCCGGAGGGAGCGATGCTACCACCTCATTGGTCGGAGAGATCGGAGAGATCGGAGAGTCCACAGGAACGGCGGAGGATGTCTTGGGCATCCACACTTTGCGTAGCTTCCTGCTGTCTTGGACGGAAAGAGAGTGAGAGCTACCCCCAGTCCGAAGCATGTCTTCGTAGGCAGACTGGTCGAACTGAACGACCAGTGTCTTCTTCACGGTTCCTACAGATACCGCATCGTGTTGAGCAATTACTTCCTCGTCAGAAGAGAAAGATGTTCCCAGCAGAGTCGCCATCTTGTTTGTGGTATTAAACGAAAGAATGAAAGTGTATTTCAATGACGGGGTTATAAGAGGCCCGCGCCCTTTGGTTTACAAACAAACTTGTACAATGTAATCCTATACGAGGATGTGGGAGTACAATTTATTTAATCTGGGTATAAATTGCTATAGGTGTCTGATCTGCGGTCGATCACTTTAGCCCTTGGACTACACGATGTTGAAGAAGTGCCGTGGAAGACAGGATGCAGCTTCGGAGGTTGCAAAGGAGGGTGGATGCGCGATACTGAAGGTCGTCGCTCCCTGTTCCTTGCCCGAGCTCTGGGTTCTCCTCTCTCTCTCTCTATCTCTCCTCCTTGATCTCTGGTTCGATGATCTTGTCCGATCTTCGAGTTTCTAATTTCCCCCCCTTTTTCCCCATTGATAGGGGTCTCTATTTATAGAGTTTTGGTGACAGTGACCACTCCGTCGGTGTAACAACCGAGGAGTGGACAGTACAGCACCCTTTTACACAACGGTTTTTAATAACCAATGCCTGCGTGTAAATGACCTTTTGAGTGAGCATGTGACGCGTGTCCAACTAAGGGGACAAAACGCGTATATCTGCTACGAAGATCACGGTGTAGAAGCCACGTAGGTAGGTATCCCTTGTGTAGCAGAGGTTGGCGTAAAAGCCAAGCGACTGTCACCTTGGCGTAGAAGCCATAATAGGCATAGAAGCCGAGCAGGCATAGAAGCCGAATGGGCATAGAAGCCGAACAGGCATAGAAGCCGAATGGGCATAGAAGCCGAATGGGCATAGGAGCCGAATAGTCGTAGAGACCGAGAGGGCGTTGGAAGCCGAGGGAGCACTGATCCTGAGCGGGCGTAGAAGCCACTGCGTACCGTGTCGAAGTGCTGATGCGGACGTCTTAGCCGGAATTACGGCTTTCGAAGATGTAATCAAATCTTCTACAGAGATTTGTCATCATCTTGTGCATTAAATGCGGAGACGTGTTTTTGAAGGTCTGCAGCCCTTCTGTGCATCTGTCGCGGAGACGTGCCTTGAGGGAAACTGTCACTGCTCTGTGCAATTAGATGTAGAGACGTGCCTCGAGCCCCATACGAAGTGCAGCTTTTGACGTGGCAGCGGTTTGCCTTACTGCGGAGCGTGAAACAACTCATGTTTGCCTGTGTAAACAAGGCAGCGTATTCCCTTGTACGCGAAAGAGCGGTTTACGCTGGGGGGATTTTGGTAGGCGACGGTTTGGTGATATTTAACCAAATCCTCTGTATTAAATGCAGAGATCCGCCATCATACTGCGGGGTGCGCCCCGAGGGGTCTGCCATCGTTTCCAGCCGTCGTCTGGGTAGCCGTGCAGTACTTTTTGTCAGGAGTCAGAGGTCAAGTTCACCGCGTGACTTGACAGGTTCATTTCGGGGAAGACAAAGCGTTCCTCGTACGCTTTAACGCTGCTTTGAGAGCGGATGGGTTTTACGCCATGGAGGCGATGAAGAACCCTGTTTTACGTTGGATGGCTTCGAAGGCCTCTGCTTACGCTGCTCTGTATCGAGATGCTGTGTAGATCGTTCCAGCGTATTTTTCATGCTTCTACAATAAGCATGCGAATCTCTTTGTATGACTTAAACAAAAGGCTTCAAGGAAAATCAACCAATCACTGAAACATGTATCCAGAAAATTTATTTTAATGTTTTTGTTGTATTGAACTCTTTGAACATAATCAGAAAGTTTATAACTATAATCTCGGCAACAATAGCACAAAATAATTGTGGCATGGCGAACAGATCCTTTCCGAATAAAAAAAGAACTTTTTTTTCTCTCTCAGATATTATCAAATAAAATTGATCTTCTGAATCTAGCGATGTAAATCACTAGTAAGCCGCTTAGGAACTACAAGATGGCACAAACTGGAAGGGGAAGAAGAGAAAGTAGCTAGCACCATAAATGCCCACTCCCCACTGATCACCTGCAAGAAAACTTGTGGTTGGCTCAATCTTATGTACGTCATGGGTCAAGAAGAGTAACTTAAGCTTAGGTATTAGGTCAAGAATAGTTGGTTAACGTCGGACTACTGAGAATTTTCAGAGCTATCCTAACCTCACAAAGAAAACACGTACGGGTGGCAAGTACTCATTGGACTTCTGACATTTCTGCGCCACTCGTCTTGACCGAAGTCTTCTTGGATTCAATATATAAGGCCCCAAAATGGAACAGATTGAGCAAGCGAACGAGCGAGAGAGAAGGAGAATGAATATGGCTGTTGTCCTGACATCAAATATTCTTCTGTGCCCATCTCCCAAACAAAGACTCTATCATCATCATCATCAACACCATCCCAATGCCGCTCCCAACTCGCTGAAGCTGCTGCTTCCCGCCAACAACTTCCTCTCCGTGAAAGCTGCCAAAGCCACTAGAACTGGGCGGTTTCGGCCTCTCGCTGTCAAACACCTCAAAGAAGAAGAAGAAGCACGAGTGCCAGAAGAAGAAGAAGACGGAGAGGTCAGTAGGATTCTCTGGTCGGACGTCGTGGCCAAGACGGCAGCGAGAACGAGCACGTGGAACTCGGACGACGTGGCGAGTGGGGTTCAAATCCTCTCAGTGCACGGGCTGTGCCTGTTCGCGCCCTTCACGTTCCAGTGGGGCGCGCTCTGGACCGCGGTTGCGCTCTACTTCCTTACGGGGATGCTCGGCATCACGTTGTCGTTCCACCGGAACCTCAGCCACCGCAGCTTCAAGTTGCCCAAGTGGCTGGAGTACACGTTCGCCTACTTCGGAACGCATGCGCTTCAGGTTAGTCAATTTTGCTCATGCATGCATTAACTCTCTCTAAGCAAATTATTTTGCTTTTCCTAATTTCTTGATTGATGCTTATTAGGGGGACCCAATTTACTGGGTGAGCACCCATAGGTGTCACCACCAGAACTGCGACACCGCAAAGGACCCTCATAGCCCCACTGAGGGCTTCTGGTTCAGCCACATGATCTGGTTTTTCGATTCTGCTTCCCTTGTTCGAAAGGTGAGTGAGTAATCACAATCACCAGTATGTTCTTACGAAGCCATCACAATTGGAAAAAAATTCATCACTTTCTTGTATGGTATCTAGCTCTTGGTTATTAGTCTAAGGTAATTAGGGAACGTTTGGTATGCGAAATATTATACAGTCGAAAATTCTTTTTCCTAAAAAATAAAATTTTACGTAATTAATTTTTTTTTTAAAAATTATAATTTTATGTTTGATGACAATATAAATATTTTCGAAAAAAATATTGAAAATAAAAATAAAAGAATAAAAAACATAAAAATATTGAAAAAAATTAAAAGAAAAAAAAATATTGAATATGGTTATGAATTCAACATCAAGGAAAACAAAATTAGTTTTTTCACACTCTTCCGTCGGTACCTGAATGCAGTGTGGCGAACCCAGCAACGTGGGGGACTTGGAGAAGCAGCCCTTCTATCGGTTCATGCAACGCACTTATTCTCTTCACGCGATTGCTCTCGCGGCCTTGCTTTATGCAGTCGGAGGGTTCCCTTACCTTGTTTGGGGCATGGTGAGAAAACCAGGCTCAATCTTATCTTTCCTGCATTCATTCCAACTCATTTCAGGTTATGATGTACATTGTATGGATACAGGGTGTAAGGACATTGTGGGTGTACCATGCAATCTGGCTTGTGAACTCAGTCTGCCATGTGTGGGGTTATCAGACATGGAAGACCAAGGACCTATCAAGAAACAACTGGTAAGGTTAATGTCATATCATATTTTTCTAGCTAATAACTTGGTTATAATATCTGAAAAAAAACTTTATATACTCAAATCTCAGTTCAACTTGTAGATAACTACAAACTGTAATTTTGGAGATGACAATCCTTCAGTAAACTTGTTCCTATGGCTGTGTATAGGTGGGTGGCTCTATTGTCATTTGGAGAAGGGTGGTACAATAACCACCACGCTTTCGAGTACTCGGCCAGGCACGGGCTTCAGTGGTGGGAAGTGGATATGACATGGTACGTCGTGAAATTCCTTCAAGCGATTGGTCTCGCAACCAATGTTAGATTGCCCTCCCAACTTAGCATGCAGAGGTTGTCTCGTGACAGTTAATGCTCTACCACGATACGCTGCTGGCTTATAGACATCCAAAGTCCAAACTACTGTCTTCACACATACAGACACACACAGAGACAGAGAAGAGAGAGAGCATTGTTATTAAATTTATAGACACATTATGTCTTTTCTATTCATAACACTAGTTATTGTCGTTAAGGAGTTGGAGTTGTATTCGAAGGTTGTTTGAGAAGTTGAGCTTTAATAATTTCATAGGCTTCATCTAGAGAGAAGTAATTTATCCGAGTAGATATGATGAGCACATCTTGAAGCCCCTCTGGCAAAAATATGTATATGGATCTCATTATTTAAATTCTAGAACCCTATAACCATTAAAATTTCTATATTTCGAAATTCGTTGTTTTTCCAGTTTTAACAGATACAGAAAATCATGCTTTGCTGAAAAGATTCAGGTACTTGGTGAATCCCAAAATCATAATATGATACGAAAGTCACGAGAGATTACTCTCGGTTGGAAGCCCAACATAAAATAAAGATTTTGTACTTTTGAATACATAAAGTGAACGAGATTGTAGGCACACCAATCCTGTAGGGGCAAATACTAGCCATCTAAACCTCAAAGAACCAAAACCAATTACTCAACAAGTTAATCCAACAAAGTTTAGAGTGCTAGATATTATCCCTCAAGTTCTCATGTATCAATGAATACATAAATATTTATTAGATTCAGGCATGTACAAATCTGATAGTAAAGTTAAAGTTGAGCTCGACAGGCAATGACAAAGTTGTTGGGAACACGTGCGCTCTGATACCACGTATTGGACGTATCGCGGAAGAATTTTGCCAACCAACCTGAGATGACCAACCAATATACGAACACCAAGCACAGATGAAGACAAGTATATGGCAGTGACTACGTCACCTGGACAAATTCCAACCTTTATAACTCAGATAAAATTACATGATTGCAAAGAACTAATGTTGAAACCCTTTGCCCTAATAGGTTCAACCCCCTCACCACATTCAAGAAGAAAGACAAAAGATTATAATTGAAATCACTCACCAACCAGTAGCAATCTCCCTAACCGAAGTTGACGACCCTTTGATTAGATCTCCTTCTTCCTTCTGTCTTGGATGGCGAAGTCCTAAGAGCAAAGCACGACCTTTCTCTTAAATTTTCTGTTGACGAGTACCCCGAATCTCCAACTTGTGCTTCTTCTTTGTGCATCCACCCTCCTCCCTATTTATAGGATGAGAAAACTATTTTAGGGTTAGAAAACCCTAAAAATAGCCAACCATAAGATATAGCAGCCCACTAGCATCCAACGGTCCAAACTATAACATAAAAACTCTAAAACCCAAGCAGCCGCTGCCGACACCAAACTCGGACCGAGTTCGGTTCAAAGGTTCTGGAACACCATACCGAATTCGGCCCGAACTCGGGCAGGGACCGAGTTTGGACCGAACTCTGCCCCCCTTCAGCAAACTTGATTCCCAACAATCACGCCCTCCAGTTTGATGAAAGGTTTTGTATCCATGGCTCCTCAACTGGACTCCATGCATGTCACCCCGCAACATAAATCCTGCTCCCCCATGACACCGATCTCCAATCCCCCGAGTTGCTTTGCAACTTCCATCATCTCCAGCTCCACGACCGTCACGTTGACGCTAGCTGCCATGCGTAGCACCTCCTACACTACTGGGATCCTGCTGATATCGATGACACGGCCAAGTCTGAAGTCCCTGATGATTAGCCTCACCGTGAGTCTTGGGTGCATGTTCCCGACTTCCGTCTTCCACCGAAACATGTTAACGTTCCGACGAGCTTCTTCACCCTTGGTTGGCCCAACCAAGCAGACGGTAAAATTCTTTCGAGATTTGAACCCTTGAATCTGCCCACCTTCGTGTACGAACTTGAAGCTCCCCCATATACATGCATCCTCGAGCAGAACATCACGCACTTTGCGTGCCATCGATGACCCACATATTCACCTGAACTGTGTGAATGATGATGCTCCTGCCTCAGATTGAGTTTGCTGCAAACCTTGATATCCTCCATGGCCTCGAATTGATGAAACCAATGTCGCTTCGTGAGGTTTTGGCAAACCACCAATCGCCAAAATCGGATCCGTGGAACAACCCCCAACTAAAGACCAACCAGCTGTCATGGGACCGATAGACTGGCCCTCAATCTTTGACTTATCAGTATTTGTCGCTTTGTCTTGACAAACCAAATCTTTTGTATCGCTCAAAGTATCTCGAAGCCCCTCCAAGACAAGTTTTCGACAATCTACCTCATGTCGAATATCCCTCGAGCCTCCATCCGGTGTCTGTGGCCTACCTGTACACCTCAGCGGCGTGAGCCTGTACATGCCATAACACAAATCTCCTCGAGCCAGCTGCTGGGAACCCTTCGTAAGCATCCAATCTCTGTCCCAAAAAAAATTGCGATAGCCATCATCTGTCAGCGTCACTACCAAAACCAAGTTGTAGTGCAAACTCTGTACATGTCGCACATCCTTGAGAACAAGATTCTCACCAAGCTCTGTTGTCAAGAACACATCACCGATTCTTACAACTGCAGCCGTCCCCTTATTGTCCATCTTCAAACGTCCAAACCTGCCACCGCGGTATGACGTGAAGATCCCCCTATATGGAGTGGCATAATATGACGCCCCCGTGTCTATGACCCAATCGTCATCATGATACATGCCACAAGGTTCCTCTGCGTCGGTTGCTGCGAAGATGACATCTCCCATAGCCGTGAGATCCTTCTGATCATCCTTGCCTTTGGCCTTCTCAGCTTTGAGCTTCATGCAGTTCCTCTTGATGTGACCCCTTTCGCCACAGTGATAGCAGACCTCATTGCGGTCCACAATCGCAAGATCCCGAGAACTCCGCCATGTCCTCGCTTGTGACTTAGATCTTTCCTTTCCGTGGGAAGCCACCAGAGCGGACTCCTGCGATCATTCCACTTACTTAAGCTTTGCCGTGAGATCCTCCTGATCATCCTTGCCTTTGGCCTTCTCAGCTTTGCTTGCTCGAGCGGAAGACTTCTCGGAGAGTTCCCGATCGAACCACAAGATGATTGATCTAAGTGAGTGAGTTTATTCTCTGATCATTGCACGCCTTAATAATGAATCTGAGTTTTTGTAATGCTTATTTTTCTTAATAAGATAATGTCTGCATTGGGAATGATAGAAAGAGAACCTGTTTGCTTAACTAGAGAATTTGTATGCTTGTTTGAAAAGAGATAGAACCTTGCCATGCTAAGTCAAGATAGGAAGAAATGTTGCATGCTTAGTTACACTAACACCGCTATCAAACGAACCATTTTCATGCAAAAAATATAAGTAAAGGAATTGGTTGAACAAGTCCCTTTGTAATCTGCTAAGTAAGAGATAGATATTGC
Organism: Iris macrosiphon; assembly: GCA_036927795.1. Taxonomy (NCBI): domain Eukaryota; kingdom Viridiplantae; phylum Streptophyta; class Magnoliopsida; order Asparagales; family Iridaceae; genus Iris; species Iris macrosiphon. The sequence continues at coordinate 23,039,381 of JAYESA010000012.1, forward strand.
ATGCTAGTTGTTATTAAATCGACATCGTGCTTGCTAATATATGTTTCGCTTGCCTGTTTTGCTATATCGAACTACTATAAGTCTTTGATTCGTATAAGAAGAGACTAATAGTGTGCCCTGAGATACTGTCCTTGTGATCTAGTAGGGTGTTCTATTAGACATGTGAAAGATGTGTTTTGCTTGACAAGATGTGTTGTCACGCCCCAGTTCCAAATATAAGGAACGGAGCCATGTGGCAATGGCCAGCGGGTACACTTCGACGGGCATCCCAATCTAAAGGACCCGACGGAGTGCACCTAAGTTGTAAAATACAATGATAAAACCCAACACATAAGACATAGACAGTGAAACTAAATCTCATCCACAAACAGTAGATATATAGAGAACATAGAGAAGAACATAACTACTAATGTGTAGAAGGGAAATAACACGAGAAATATATCATAGTACAAATAAGAGAGGAGTCACACGGGAACAAACCCGCTAATACAAATACCGAAATGAAGGAAAACAGTAAGATAACTAGGAACGGTATCTGAAAGCTAGATAGTAATACCGTTCCAGGGTGAAGTCACTACCAGAGATCAAACAAAGTCCTCGGAAAGAATCTCATCCTCTGCAATAGGTCCTTCTCCTGGATATACACCCGGTCCGTACTCCTCTACGTAATCCTCCTCGCCTAAGCCTGGAAGGGAACCAGGTCCTCAGAGGGACGTAACAAGGTACAAAAATAGCATGCCATAGTATAACAGAAAGAATTAAATGCAACGCCAGTGTAATCTAGCATAACCACCTAAGTGAGACACAACTTTGAAGACAATGTTCGACGTGTGGGCTGTCCAAAATAAAATTGTAGCTCTGAACACAGAGACACACGGGGCATACCGTAGCTCCGAGCACAGAGTCACACGGGTGATACTACAACGGGTAATACTACAACTCCAGATACAGGAACACTACATAAATAGGACATATACATATATATAGCGCGTGCAGAGGAGCCCAAATGTCTAGTAACTATCTTCCTCTCACCAAGCGGTCAACGAGTGTTCTCTGAACCAGAACCTCTATCTAACAGTCTCGTCATACTGAAGTAACTATCAACAATCGCGACCCTAAAGTCGTCCCAGATTCTGATCATGCTGATAGTATCAGGATACAGGGAATCTATCACGATGACAGTGTCTGAATGCGTCATAGGGCTATGATGTTACCAAGTATGTACATACAGGTGTTGCCAACATCTATAAATCATTACCAGACGTTACATACGAACGTCTGCACCCGGTTATGACCCGAACGCGAAGTAACAATTCTGATCCCAAGCGCGCATAATCCATATAATAGATAAATAAAAATCTGTTAACTGAGATACAGGGTGGCAAGGTACACTTGCCTGGATCCGAATGCTGAAGATGGGGCTCCGGTACAACGTCCAAGTCTGCGGATCCCGTATTACCTAGAGACGAGATACAAGCTCAATCAATAAACTATCACGATGCTATTCTATATTAAGAGGTGACACACATCTAACATAGGCTTCAGTTTTTAATTACATAGCTCACATAGACACTAAGCTAGAGGGTTGACCAAGGTTGACTCGAGGTACGTTGCATCTAATACGATCAATCATCTGTATAACATCATCAAACCAAATCCTCAATCCTACTATTTATCACGGTATTTTCAGTAGTTCAGCTATGCTCATACTCAAATAAAATAATTATTAATTATTAAACCCTTAATTATAAAACTGTTATTTTATTATTCGAACACTGTTTCACATATACATAGCTCACATATACATAGCTACTCCTTTATTATTTCGTTATTAGTTATCAGGTCCTCAACACAACTTACGATATCATAACACATACTCCTCAATCAATTCGTCATTAGTTATCAAATCCTCAACATGATCAACTTACGATATCACAACACATACTCCTCAATACCTATCAACAATGCATGGAAATATATTATAAATCCTAACTCATGTGTAGTATTCATAAACCCTAACTAAGTTCCCTTATAAAAAGCAACTACACTACAAGAGAAGGGTGAAGGGTTACCCCGGTGGCTGCGGGTGGTGGCAGCGTCGATGTTGCGGCTCCGGTCAGGGATGGCTCGCGTCTCGACCGAGGTGGAGGGGTGCAAGTGACTGGAGGTGGTCGGGGTGAAGCTCGACCGGTGGTGCTAGCCGTGGAGGTGTGAGGGTGGTGAGGATAATGGCGGGGGTGGCGAGTGAAGGTGGTGGTTGTGGTGGTTCTGTCGGATGTGGCCGAGGGTGGTGGTCGTGGTAGTTCTGCTAGAGGGAGGTGATGGCCGAGGGTGGTAGTCATAGGGGGTCGTGAAGGTGGTGGTGCGAGTGATGGCGGGTGACTTGAAGTGGTCGGGGTGGTCGAGGTGAAGCTCGACCGGAGAAGAGAAACGGGTGCTCGGTTGATGGCGGGATGTAGGTGTCGGCCAGAGTTGGTGGAGCGGGGATGGCGGGTGACTGGAGGTGGTCGGGGTAAAGCTCGACCGGAGAATAGAAGCGGGTGCTCGGTTGATGACGGGATGTAGGTGTCGGCCAGAGTTGGTGTAACGGTTGATGGTCGACTGCAGCAGCAGCGGTGCTCGGCTGGACGAACCGTGGTGGTTAAGGTGGAGTAATGTGGAGGTGATGTTGGTGGAGTAATGTGGCGGTTGCTGGAGGGAGGCGGCCGGAGAGGAAGAGGTGGTGAGGGTGGTGATGGCAGCTCATGGAGAAGGAAAAGAAGAAGTAAAAAGGAAGAAGAAGAAGAAGGACTGAAGAAGAAGAAGAAGAAGAAGAAGAAGAGAATGGGAGGGTGGTCGGCTGGTGAAGTGACGAGAGAGGAGAGAGAGAGTGGGGGTGTTTTCCTTGGATCCTAGGGATTAGGGCCGACACATTGGGAAAGGGGTGAGGATGAGTGTTTATATAGGATATGTGGTGAGGATTGCTTCATTTTTTGAATGGAGGGCCAAGATTTGATATGGAAAAAATGTTCATACAAAAAGGGGAGAGAGAGTATTGATTTGACTAGTCAAAGAGAGAGAGAGGGGATTTTTTTATTGGCCTTGACCAATAGGGTGGTGACACCTAGCGCCATATTTGCAAATAAGCCCCTTAACTTTTGGGTATTTGTGCATGCATGAAAAATGATGGGGATTTGGTGTGGAAAGTGGTGTTTGGTGTTATGTAGGGTGAGGGGGTATTGTGTATTTTGCATAGGCTTAATGAATAGGGTATTGGATTAAATTGGGGTTAAGTTGGGATTAGTCAAAGTTGCTATCCCCATTTTAATTAAAATAAAATATCATGTGCTCTTAAATTAAATGGGGGCACATGGGATCTCAATTAGGAGTGACACAAAGGTCATGAAAGGTGTAGGCTTGGTGTCAGTCTTGGGCCCTTTAATTGGTTCGGCTAAACGAATTTAGTTTGTTTCCCAAAATTGATTGCAACGACACAGGTACGCGATATAGGATTAAAGAATAGATTTTTGGCACGGGAAAGTTGTGCAATTAAATTAGAGCACAAGGGAATGTGTTTGTGAGTGACGAAAAAGTCCAGCGTCTAGGTTGGCTTGTCAAGTAAAGAGTGCAATAATTTGTTGGAAATAAAGGTCTATTGTTGGGCTCTAAATATTGTAGCAAAGGTATGGTAAAAAATCAAACAACTACAACATAACTTCTAAACCTCAAACACCTGATGCTAAACCAAAATTTCTAACCCTATCTAGTCTACCTAAAATAATAATTGATGGGGTTTACATCCTTCTTTACTTAGAAGAAATTTATCCCCGAAATTAAAAGTAAAGCACGAATGAAAGCTACGAGAATTGAAAAGTAAACAGGTAGTCAAATGTAGTACGTAAATTCGTACCTTGGTCCTCAAATAAAAACGGAAAATATTGCCGAATGGAATCCTCGCGCTCCCAGGTAGACTCGCCTAGGGAATGATGCTTCCATGCAACCCTGACCAGTCGAATAGTCTGACCCCTCAAAATCTTTTCACTGCGATCGAGTATTCCCACTGGCTACTCTGCATATGATAAACTGGGCCCGACTATAATCTCTGAATGATCGAACACGTATCTCCTCAACTGCGATACATAAAATACGTCATGCACTCCTTCTAAAGATGGAGGCAATACAAGACGATAAGCCATTTCGCCGACTCGCTCCAAGATGTCAAAAGGTCCGATGTACCTCGGACTCAGCTTGCCTCTGCCCCCGAACCTGATGGTACCACGAGTGGGCGATATCTTTAAAAATACATGGTCACCTTCCTTGAACTCCAAAGGTCTGCAATGCGCATCTGCCAAATGCTTCTGTCTGTCCTGTGCTGCGCGCAGATGGCCCTGAATCTGCTTCACTTTCTCTATTGTCTATGTTACCAACTCTGGACCAAGTATCTGACGCTCTCCCACGTCACTCCAACATACTGATGACCTACACTTCCTGTCGTATAGTGCCTCATAAGGTGCCATCTGTATGTTGGCTTGGTAGCTGTTATTGTAGGAGAATTTCACCAAGTGTAGATGGTCCTCCCATGATCCTCCAAAGTCGATCATGCACGCTATCAGCATATCCTCTAGTATCTGAATCGTGCGCTCTGTCTGACTATCACTCTGTGGATGATATGCAGTTCTGAACTTGAGGTGAGTGCCTAGACTCTCCTGTATACTCCGCCAAAAATATGACGTGAATCTGGAATCATGATCCAATACAATGCTGGCAGACACTCCATGTAGTCGTACTATCTGCCTCATATACATGTCAGCCAAAATCTCCGTGGACTGCCCAACTCAGAAGGACAAGAAATGTGCAGACTTGGTGAGTCGGTCCACGACAACCCATCATGCATCCTTTCCACTAGGGCTCCTCGGGAATCCCGTGACAAAGTCCATGGTAATATGCTCCCACTTCCACTCGGGAATGGGAAGCGACTGCAATAGTCCTACGGTTCTCTGATGTTCGGCCTTGACTTGCTGACAGACCAAACATCTCGCCATGAATCTCACAATCTCCCTTTTCATCCCATGCCACCAATAATGTTATCCCAAATCTCGGTGTATTTTCGTACCCCCGGGATGAATAGACTAAATCGAGCTATGAGCCTCGGTCATCAACTCCTAGCGTAGCTCGCCACTGGGAACATATAGGCGGTCTTCACACCTTAATATTCTGTCTTCATGAATCCGAAGTCCCGTCTGCATGACGGCCTCTGTCCTCTCTCGCAGTCATCGTAATCTCGTATCTGTAGACATGGCTGACTTAATCCTCTCAATCAAGGTAGACTGGACCTCTAGATTGGCCATCTGCCCATCCATGCATGGCAATACAACCTCTATCCCGAGCTCCTGAAGATCCTCTAACAATTGTCGCTGAGTCATCAAAAAGTATGCATGGGCTTCCTGCTTAAGGCATCTGCTACTATAATTGCCCTGCCAGGGTGGTACTGCAACTCGATATCATAGTCTGTCATCTACTCTAGCCATCGCCTTTGTCTCATATTGAGATTCTTCTGAGTGTAGACATACTTCAGACTTTTGTGGTCTGTGTAAATCTCAACCTGCTCTCTATAAAGGTAGTGCCGCCATAGCTTTACTGCAAATATCACTGCAACTAGCTCCAGATCGTGCGTCAGATAGTTCTTCTCATAAACCCTCAGCTGTCTCGATGCGTAGACTATCACCTTGTCGTGCTGCATCAGTACACATCCTAATCCGCTCCCAGACGCATCACTATACAGTACAAATCCTCCCGATTCTGAAGGAAGTGTCAAAATCGGTGCTGATGTCAAACGCTTCTTCAGCTTATCGAAAGCCGTCTGACACTCCTCAGTCCAGATAAACTCCTAGCCTTTACGTGTCAGCCGCGTCATAGGCGCAACGATCCCCGAGAAGTTTTCTACGAACCTCCGATAATATTCGACAAGTCCGAGAAAACTCCTAATCTCCGTAACTGATGTAGGGTTAGGCCACGTCTCCACTGCAGCGATCTTCTCTGGGTCAACTGATGGTCCATCTTCGGTGATTATGTGTCCCAGGAATGGTACTCTATCCAAGTGGAACTCATATTTGCTGAGCTTGGCATACAGCCTCTCCTGTCTCAGCGTCTCCAATATGATCCCGAGATGCCTCTCGTGCTCCTCTTGGCTCTTGGAATATACCAAGATGTCGTAGATAAATACCACCACGAACTTACTAAGTACTGGTGGAAAACCTTGTTCATCAGGCACATAAATACTGCTGGCGCGTTGGTTAAACCAAATGACATAACTTGAAACTCATAATGCCCGTACTTCGTTCGAAAAGCCGTCTTCGAAATGTCCTCCCTTCGTACCTTGATCTGATGATAGCCAGATCTGAGATCGATCTTCGAGAATATATATGCGCCACTTAGCTGATTAAATAAATCATCGATGCGCAGCAAAGGGTACTTGTTCTTTATCGTTATAGCATTTAACGTCCTGTAATCGATACACAACTGTACCATCCCGTCCTTCTTCGGCACAAATAAGATGGGTGATCCCCATGGAGAAATACTAGCCCGAATGAAACCGTTATTTAAGAGATCATCTACTTGGACTTTAACTCAACCAACTCCTTCCGTGCTAGTCTGTAGACGGGGGAAGTAACTGGCTCTGCTCTGGGAGTCAACTCTATAGTGAACTCTATCTCTCCGTCAGGTGGCAGGCCTGGAAGGTCCTTTGGAAACACATCCTCAAACTCTGATATAAAGTGAGGGTACATCGGTTCACCTTCTGCAATGTGTGTCACTAAGGTAGGTTGGACACCATGCTCTCGGGCTCCCCAAAGAAACTCAAACTCAGGGTGATCTGGGGGTCTAAATATGACGTAACCACGACGGCAATATAGCGTTGCGTGGTATTGGCTCAACCAATCCATGCTTAGAACAATGTTATAGTCTGGCATAGAAAAGACCAGAAATCGGACACGTATCTCTCGCCCGCAAACAACTACTGAACAAGATCTATAAGTGTCGCTAACTGGTATATTCTACCTCCCATAAGAATCCTCTTAATCTTCAGAAGGGGTACATTGCTATTATATGGGTGGCCACAAAACTAGCAGGTATGAAAGAGTGTGTGGCACCAGAATCAAATAATGCTACTGCTGGTAATGAAGCTACTAAGATAGTACTGCGATCACTTCTCCGGCTGTCTCTGCCTCCTCTATGGTCATCGCATAGGCCTGGCCATGTCTCGGTGCTGGTGCCCTCGGCTGATGTCGAGCCTGCTGGAATCGATCTGCCTATCCGGCCAAGGGTGGCCTTCTCTGATTTCCTCCTGGTGTTGGTGGTCGAAATGCCCCATCTCCTGCGTAGGGCAGCCTCGGTCCGGGAGGCTGCTGATAAGGCCTCGGTGCTGGCAAGGCTGGAAGATGAACCATTTGTACTGGAGCCCTCTGGTCTGGGCAATCTCAGACTGCATGCTGATCCGACCCACATCTCAGACATACGCCCAGCCTCCGTCGACAGTCCCTCAATAAATGTCCCCTTTTGCCACAGTAATGGCATGTGGGAATCACTGGTCCATGCAGAGGTGCTGCTCTCTGTTGCTGCGGTACCAGTGGATATTTCGCAGGCCCTCCCTGCGGAGCTCGAACTGATGATGATGATGCACAGGAGCGGTTCAGACTGGCCTCCATCTTGTTGATGTGGTCCTGGCGTCATGCTGCTAATAAAACTTCAGAGTAGGAGGTGGGGGCTATAGACCCAATAAATCTCTGTGTCTTAAACCTCAGGCCTTCATAGAACTTCTCGACCTTCTTCTCCTCGGTCAGGATCTGATACGGTACAAATCTGCTCAAGCGGAGGAACTCAACATTGTATTTCTCAATAGTTAAATTGCCCTGCCTGAGGTTCTGGAACCTATGTCGAAGTTCTGCTTGGGTAGTGGAAGGTATATACATCTCCTGGAAGAGCCTAGAGAACTCTCCTATGTGACCCGATCGGGTCCCAAACGCTTCTCCTCTGAGAGCCACCATTGATGAGCGTTGCCGGTAAGCTGCATCCTGACGGCGATCATCTATCTATGCCGCGGGAGATCGGTGGCCTCCAGCAGGTGCTGAATGCTGGTGAGCTATGCATGAACCTTCGTCGGCTCTTCCGTGCCAGCAAAAGGAAGTGGTATCATACGACGGAAGTCTATGACAGAGCCCATTGTCGACTGGTGTACTGGTGGTGACGCTTATCCCAAGGCCATCAAAATACTCTCCCTCAAGGTCTCAGCCTGGCTCTGCTGGGCCTGGTGCTGAGCCTTCTGCTGGACCTGCTGTTAGGCTTGCATCATAGCGTAGACCATCTGAAACATCTGCGGCCCGTCTATGGGTTGTCCTGTTAGGAAAGGCATATAGGGCATCTATGGAGGAAATAGAGGTGGTGGGGGCAACTGCTGCTCCTCCTGTCTTGTGGTCCTCTGGTCCTCGTGACCTGCCTGATGCGGAGTCTGGTGCCCATCCGAAGGCACCTCTGGCTGTCCAGATGACTGTCCCTGGGGAGCTGGAGTGAACAGAAGAACATGCCCAAATTCTGGTTCCCCGGATGGCCCTGCTTCACGGGGGACATTGCCTGGCTGCGCGACACGTCCGCTACGGAGATTCATAACTTTAAAAAGAAGTCATGATTAAAATCAACGTTGAGGAATTTAAACAAGATAAAATTGGCAAAAGAAATCAAATTAGAGGTGTCATGTGAAGGACTCAAAAATGTAGATGAGATTCCTAATATCTATTCCTAATTTGCAGGCCCGCTTGGCACAGTCAGGTAACCAAGATGATTTAAATCGAACCTGCATGGGCTACCACAAAAATAATGTCACGCTCCAGTTCCAAATATAAGGAACTGAGCCACATGGCAATGGCCAGTGGGTATACTTCGACGGGCATCCTAATCTAATAGACCCGACGGAGTGCACCTAAGCTATAAAGTACAATGATAAAACCCAACACATAACACATAGATAGTGAAACTAAATCTCATCTACCGACAACTGATATATAGAGCACATAGAGAAGAACATAACTACTAATGTGCAGAAGGAAAATAACACGGGAAATATATCATAGTACAAATACGAGAAGATTCACACGGGAACAAACCCGCTAATACAAATACCAAAATGAAGAAAAACAATAAGATAACTAGGAACAGTATCTCAAAGCTAGAAAGTAATACCATTCCAGGGTGAAGTCACTACCAAAGATCAAACAAAGTCCTCGGGAAGGATCTCGTCCTCTGCAATAGGTCCTGCTCTTGGATATATACCCGGTCCATACTCCTCCTGGTAGTCCTCCTCGCCTAAGCCTGGAAGGGAACCATGTCCTCAGAGGGACGTAACAAGGTACAAAAATAACATGTCATAGTATAACAGAAAGAATCAAGTGCAACGCCGATGTAATCTAGCATAACCACCAAAGTAAGACGCAACTTTGAAGACAATGTTCGATGCATGGGATGTCCATAATAAAATCGTAGCTCCGAACACAGAGACACACGGGGCATACCGTAGCTTCGAGCACAGAGTCACACGGGTGATACTACTACTCCGGATACAGGAATACTACATAAATAGGATATATACATATATATAGCGTGTGCAGAGGAGCCCAAACGTCTAGTAACTGTCTTCTCCTCCCCAAGTGGTCAACGAGTATTCGCTGAACCTGAACCTCTATCTAACAGTCTCGTCATACTGAAGTAACTATCAATAATCGCGCCCCTAAAGTCGTCCCCGATTTTGGTCATGCTGACAGTATCAGGATACAGGGAATTTATCATGATGACAGTGTCTGAATGTATCCTAGGGCTATAATATAACCAAGTATGTACATCTAGGTGTTGCAAACATCTATCAATCGTTACCAGACGTTATCGACGAACGTCTGCACCCGGTTATGACCCGGACGCGAAGTAACGATTTTAACCCTAAGCGCGCACAATGCATATAATAGATAAATAAAAATTTGGTAACTGAGATACAGGGTGGCAAGGTACACTTGCCTGGATCCGGATGCTGAAGATGGAGCTTCGGTACAACGTCCAAGTCCGCGGATCCCATAGTACCTAGAGACGAGATACAAGCTCAATCAATAAACTATCATGATGTTATTCTATATTAAGAGGTGACATACGTCTAGCATAGGCTTCATTTTTTAATTACATAGCTCATATAGACACTAAGCTAGAGAGTTGACCAAGGTTGACTAGAGGTACGTTGCATCTAATACGATCAATCATCTGTATAATATCATCAAACCAAATCCTCAATCCTACTATTTAACACCATATTTTCAGTAGTTCAGCTATGCTCATCCTCAAATAAAATAATTATTAATTATTAAGCTCTCAATTATAAAATTGTCACTTTATTATTCGAACACCGTTTCACATATACATAGCTCACATATACATAGCTACTCCTTTATCATTTCGTTATTAGTTATCAGGTCCTCAACACAACTTACGATATCACAACACATACTCCTCAATCAATTCGTCATTAGTTATCAAATCCTCAACATGATCAACTTACGATATCACAACACATACTCCTCAATACCTATCAACAATGCATGAAAATATATTATAAACCCTAACTCATGTGTAAGATTCATAAACCCTAACTAAGTTCTCTTATAAAAGCAACTACACTAGAAAAGAAAGGTGAGTGGTTACCGTGGTGGCCGCGGGTGGTGGCAGCGTCGATGTTGCGGCTCCGGTCAGGGATAGCGTCGACCGTAGGGGTGGCGCGCATCTCGACTGAGGTGGCAGGGTACAAGTGACTGGAGGTGGTCGGGGTGAAGCTCGACCGGTTGTGCTAGCAGTGGAGGTGTGAAGGTAGTGAGGATGATGGCGGGGGTGGTGAGTGTAGGTGGTGGTCCTAGTGGTTCTTGCTGTATGTGGCTGAGGGTGGTGGTCGTGGTGGTTCTGCTGGAGGGAGGTGATGGCCGAGGGTGGTAGTCGTGGGGGGTCGTGAATATGGTGGTACGGGTGATGGCGGGTGACTGGAGGTGGTCGGGGTGGTCGAGGTAAAGCTCGACCGGAGAAGAGAAACGGGTGCTCGGTTGATGGCGGGATGCAGGTGTCGGCTGGAGTTGGTGGAGCTGGGATGGCGGGTGACTGGAGGTGGTCGGGGTAAAGCTCGACCGGAGAAGAGAAGCGGATGCTCGGTTGATGGAGGGATGTAGGTGTCGGCCGAAGTTGGTAGAGCGATTGATGGTCGACTACAGCAGCAGCGGTGCTCGGCTGGAGGAACCGCGGTGGTCGAGGTGGAGTAATGTGGTAGTGGTGGTGGTGGATTAATGTGGCGGTTGCTGGAGGGAGGCGGTCGGAGAAGAAGAGGTGGTGAGGGTGGTTATGGCAGCTCGTGGAGAAGGATAAGAAGAAGTGAAGAGGAAGAAGAAGAAGGACTGGAGAAGAAGAAGAAGAAGAAGAAGAGAATGGGAGAGTGGTTGGCTGGTGAAGTGAGGAGGGAGGAGAGATAGAGTGGGGGTGTTTTCCTAGATTCCTAAGGATTAGGGCCGATACATTGGGAAAGGGGGTGAGGATGAGTGGTTATATAGGATAGTGTGTGGTGAGGATTGCTTCATTTTTTGAATGGAGGGCAAAGATTTGATATGGAGGAAATGTTCATACAAAAAGGGGAGAGAGAGTATTGATTTGACCGGTCAAAGAGAGAGAGGGGGTTTCTTCATTAGCCTTGACCAATAGGGTGGTGACACCTAGCACCATAATTGCAAATAAACCCCTTAACTTTTGGGTATTTGCACATGTATGAAAAATAATGGGAATTTGGTGTAGGAAGTGGTGTTTGGTATTATGTAGGGTGAGGGGGTGTTGTGTATTTTGCATGGGCTTAATGAATGAGGTATTGGGTTAAATTGGGGTTAAGTTAGGATTAGTCAAAGTTGGTATCCCAAATTTAATTAAAATAAAATATCATGTGCTCTTAAATTAAATGAGGGAACATGGGGCCCCAATTATGAGTGACACAAAGGTCATGAACGGTGTAGGCTTGGTGTCAGTCTTGGGCCCTTTAATTGGTTCGGCTAAACGGGTTTAGTTTGTGTCCCAAAATTGATTGCAATGACACAGGTACGCGATATAGGATTAAAGAATATATTTTTGGGACGGGAAAGTTGTGCAATTAAATTAGAGCACAAGGGATTGTGTTTGTGAGTGACGTAAAAGTCCAGTGCCTAGGTTGGCTTGTCAAGTCAAGAGTACAATAATTTATTGGAAATTAAGGGCTATTTCTGGGCTCTAAATATTGTAGCAACGGTAGGGTGCACCAAGGGTTTAAATAAAAAATCAGACAACTACAACATAACTTCTAAACCTCAAACACCTGATGCTAAACCAAATTTTTTAACCCTATCTAGTCTACCTAAAATAATAATTGAGGGGGTTCACATGTGTTTTGCTCAACCATATATGTTTTGCTTGATCACTTGTTTGCTTGCATTATAGATGATTCATGCCATGCATTGGTCTCGGACAACTTGTGCACAAGGTCTTGTCTCTCGAACGGTTCCTGGGATACTGGAAATCGCTCGGTCTGAAAGAGATTTTTGTTTCACCCTGAGGATACGGCTCTACGGGGTCTAGTAGGGTGATGTGTCTATTAGTGTTGTGCGAAACCTATGATTTCACATCTGCTAGTACTCGTGTGTGTTGGTAAAGAGCTGAACCTTGATTCACAGTTGCCGATACATGCGCGTGCTAGTGAAGAGCTGAACCTTTAGTCACCGCTGTTAATCATGGGGCTACCCGTGGACCATCATATAGTTAGGGCGCATGCTAGGTTTGCCTTCTTGCATACCTAACTGTTTGATGCAGAGATGGACATGGAAAGAGAACCTTATATATATGCATATGTTGCTAACTCGTATGTCTGCTGCAGGGATAACCGTTCGGCAAGGGGTAAGAAATACAAAGAGTATATACATAGCTTGCTTGTTTATTTTATTTGCATCATAGAGTTTATCTGATAGTGCTTCATGCATTCACATTGGTTGGATAATGGCTATCAGTATAGAGATAAACCTTGGTCCCGGCTGGTATTATGTTAGTGAAGAGCAACCATGAGTCACAGCTGCTAATATCATCAGATAAAAGAGTTATTAGTTAGCTGGATTACCTCTACTGATCCTGTATTTATCGGGGACCAAAATTATATAGATAGTTTATCTTATTTGCTTGAAATAATGATAGTCCACTTGATGCACTTGTTTTGATTCGAGATAAACAGTCCACTAGAGATAACTTTTGTTCCTAAGAGATCGAATATGGTGCACGATACATGTTGTGCACTGCACGATAGAACACTGTCCCGATTATATGCTTATATGTTTGAATATGCAAACTGTTTCCAAAACTATATTTTCTAAAGAAGTAATCTGACCCTAATCCAGTGCTGCATGAAATGAACCTAGGTAAAAGTAGCAAGATCACTAGTAATATAATATTTTGCAACATGCTTACTTAGTATGAGTTTCAGGAAATGTTGCTTCTGTTCATTGATTTTTACTCACTTATACTTTCTCCAAAGTGCTGATCCACCAACAGTTTTCTTGTTCGTAAGTGTTGGATTGTCTGAGGAAGCGATAGCGGGGCCTTATCCCAGGACCCATAAATCTGGAGTCGATGCCTTGAGCCGTATCGAGATTAATTTTAGCTGCTTTTGTACAAAGGGATGTAATGTATGGAACGTTGTTATTATATTCGAGAGAGTGCTTGAACGATTTATAACCTCGGCCAAGCGCCGCTTGTAACACTTTTGAATATCAATAAAAGAGCTTGTTTTCTTATGCCATTGTATTCTACACTTTTCTGCAATAATGTACCGCTCCTTCCATCTTGAATAGCTTACTTGCCCTTGTTCAAGCTTTGGCCTTGTGCAAGCGCAATTTAGGCTTGCATGACATCTCACCCAAGTGAGGATGATCGGTTCCGTAGGGACCAAGCAAGGACGATCGGCCCTTACAGGGCTTGGGCGTGACATAATGGTATCAGAGCAACTCGATTCTTTGCCCATTTCGTTGCCTTTGACTCAGAGATGTGCCTGATATTGTGCTACAATGAATGTTCCTTACAATAAGTCCATAGATATTCTCAATGGTACGTACAAAAGTTTTCTTGTTTGCTTTCTTATTGTTTGGAGATATGATTTCGTGATTCCTTATTTGCTTGTGTTTTCGATTGAGGATGGTGAGGGATGAGGACTATCGCTGCTCTGGATTTTGTAAGTTTCTCCTTGTGTTTCGAGGATAAATTTTTTTATTGATGGGTTAGTATGTAGTGTCCCGCTCTGTGTAGGCACTATGTACTAGTGATATCGCTTTGCTTGCTCGAGCGAAAGCGTTCTCCGAGAGTTCTCGATCGAACCACAAGACGATTGATCTAAGTGAGTAGGCAGAACTTTATTCTCTGATTCTTGCATGCCTTAATAATGAATATGAGTTTTTATAATGCTTGTTTTGCTTAATAAGATAATGGCCGCAATGAGAATGATAGAACGAGAACCTGCTTGCTTAACTAGAGAATTTGTATGCTTGTCTAAAAAGAGATAGAACCTTGCCATGCTAAGTCAAGATAGAAACAAATATTGCATGCTTAGTTACACTGACACCGCTACCAAACGAACCCTTGTCATGCTAAAAAGATAATTAAAGGAATTGCTTGAACAAGACCCTTTGTAATCTTCTAAGTAAGAGATAGATATTGCATGCTAGTTGCTATAAAATCGATATTGTGCTTGCTAATGTATATTTCTCTTGCCGGTTTTACTATATTGAACTGCTATAAGTCTTTAATTCGTATAAGAAGAGACTAATAGTGCGCCCTGAGGTGTCACGCCATGATCCCAAAATACAAGGGACTAGGCCATGTGGCAATGTCCAGCTATGTACCAAGGGGACTCCAGTCCGACTCTGAATACGTATAAGCTGTAAATGAGGGTTACTATCTAGATAACACGATCTATATGTCTATGTCTCAAACCACAAGGATATGTAATAAAGAAAGGACAACATGTATCATGGTGTGCACCCCATACTACACTCGTCCGAATAGACTCTAAGGAAAATAATATGAGTCTACAAATACTGGGCTGTACTAGCAGAAAATATACAAATATCATAATAGCTGAACAATGAGGAAATGAATACAAACATCGAGTAACAATACCTGCATACCGGTATAATAATTATCAGCAGCTCCAGCCTCCCGTCAGCAATCGACCCTACAATCTGGCAGGGAACCAGGTCCTCAGAGGGACATAAAAAGGTACAAAAATAGTATGCCAAAGTATAACAGAAAAATTAAGTGCAACGTCGGTGTAATCTAGCATAACCACCTAAGTGAGACACATCTTTGAAGACAATGTTTGACGCGTGGGCTGTCCAAATATAAAATCGTAGCTCCGAGCACAGAGACACACGGGGCATACCGTAGCTCCGAGCACAGAGTCACACGGGTGATACTATGACTCTGGATACAGTTACACTTTATAAATAGAAACATATACATATATATATAGCGCGTGCAGAGTAGCCCAAACGTCTAGTAACTATTTTTCTATCCTAAAGTGGTTAACGAGTGTTCGTTGAACCTGAACTTCTATCTAACAGTCTCGTCATACTGAAGTAACTATCAACAATTATGACCCTAAAGTCATCCCAGATTTTAGTCATGCTATCAGTATCAGGATACAGTAAATTTGGCACGATGACGGTGTCTGAATGTGTCCTAGTGTTCCGATGTAACCAAGTATGTACATCAAGGTGTCGCGAACATCTATCAATCGATACCAGACGTTACCAACGAACGCCTGCACCCGGATATGACCTGGACGCTGAGTAACGATTCTGATCCAAAGCTCGCCCAAATCATAGATAAAAATAAACAGTAAATCTAGAAATGAAATACAGGATGGCAAGGTACACTTGCCTGGATCCAGATGCTGAAGGCGGGGCTCCGGTACAACGTCCAAGTCCGTGGATCCCGAAGTACCTAGAGACGATATATAAAATTAATCAATAATCTATCACGATACTATTCTAAAATAAGAGGTGACACACGTCTAACATAGCTTCTGTCTTAGTTACATATAGCTCACATAGATACTAACTAGAGGGTTGACCCAAGTTGTCTAGGGTAATGTTACATCAAATACGATCAACAATCAGTATAACGTCCTCAAACAAAATCTTCAATCCCTTAATATTTATTAAAGTGATTTTAGTCATTCAAGTTATGCTCATCCTCAACCATACCATCCTTGTATTCAAAGACGTTATTTTGTACACCCAATTTATTCATCCTCAAATAAATTAGTTATAAATATCAAGTTCACAATAAATATCCGTAATTAAAATACTATATCACCATTTCCACATGTCTACATAACTTCAATATTTACCATAAATTTGAATGGGATGTATTCATGACATCCTAACCCTAACTAGGGTTTCTCTAGCACAACAACATACTACACAAAAGAGAAGGGTGAGGAGTTACCCCGGTGGCTGCGGGTGATGGCAGCGACGATGCTGCTGTTTTGGTCAGGGATGGCGTCGACCGCAGGGGTGGCGCACGTGTCGACCGAGGTGGTGGTGGTGCTAGACTGGGTGAAGGAGGGGGTGCTGGAGGTGGTGGTCATGAGGGTGGTGAAGCTGGTCGTGGAGGTGGTGGTGCTGGAGGTGGTTGTCGTGGTGGTGCTGGCCGTGGAGGTGGTGGTGCGGGGGTGTTGATGATGATTGCAGGTGGAGGTGAAGGTGTAAGAGTGTTGATGATGATGGCGGGTAGAGGGGTAGGTGTATGAGGTGGTGGTCGTGGTGGTGTTGGCCGTGGAGGTGGTGGTGATGCTGGTCATGGAGGAGGCGGGTGGTGCTAGAGGTGAAGGTGGCTCGTGGTGGTGCTGGTGGAGTGCAGCGGCGGGGTGGTTCGTGGAGGAGATGGGGCAGCTCGTAGTGGTGCTGGAGGTGATTGAGGTAGGGAAGGTGGTGCTCGAGGGGTGAGGCTGTGAAGGTGGTGGTGCGGCTGGAGGCGATGGGTGTAGGAGCTCCGGTGGGGATAGCAACGGCAGGTGGTGGTGCTCGTGGGGATGGAGCTCAGGTAGGGATGCGGTGGCTGCTGCTCGTGGAGTACAGCGGCTGAGGTGGCGAAGGTGGTAAAGGTAGTATCTCGTGGAGGAGGTGAGGGTGGAGATAGCAGCGCACGGAAGGTGGAGGTAGTGGCTCCGATGAGGCAGTAGGTTGAAGAAGAAAGTGAATGAAGAAGAAGAATGAAGAAGAAGTAAAAAAGGAGGTGGTAGGCTGGTGATGTATAAGTAGAGGGAAGCGAGAGAGAGAGGGGGGATTCCTAAGTTTTTCTAGGGATTAGGGCCGGCCACATGTGAGGGGGGGGGGGGGGTTGAGTGTGTTAATATAGAGAGATGTGAGGTGGTGATGAAGTAGCATTTTGAATCAAGGGTCTTGATTCATCATGAAAAATTATACAAAGCAAATAGGGAGAAAGAGAGACATGATCAGTCATGTGAGGTTGGGAGGGTTCTTTATTGGTTTTAACTAATAGGGTAGTGACACCTAGCACCCTATTTGCTAATAAGCCCCTTAACTTTTGGGTATTTGCACATGAAGGAAAAATGGTGGGGATTTGGTGTAGGAAGTGGTGTTTGGTATTTTATAAGGTTAGGGGATGTTGTGTTTTTTGCATGGGCTTCATGAAAGGGGTATTGGGTTAAATTGGAGTTAGGTTGGGATTAGGTTAAGTTGGTGTCCCCAATTTAATTAAATAAAGTGTCATATGTACTCTTAAATTAAATGGAAGTACATGGGGTCTCAATTAGGAGTGACACAAAGTCATGAACGATGTAGGCTTGGTGTTAGTCTTAGGCCCTTTAATTGGTATTGAAACGGGTTGAGTTTATGTCCCCAAATCGATGGCAACGACATAGGTACACGACATAGGATTAAAGAATTAATTTTTGTGAATGAAAAGTAGTACAATTAAATTAGAGCACAAGGGAGTGTGTTTGTGAGTGACAGAAATATCCAGTGCCTAGGTTGGCTTGTCAGGTCAAGAGTGCAATAATTAATTGCAAAATAAAGACTATTGTTGGGCTCCAAATACTGAAGCAACGGTAAGGTTCACCAAGGGTTTCAATTAAAGAACCAGTCAGTGCAACATAATTTCTAAACCTCAAAGACCATGATGCTAAAATAAATTTTTTAACCATATCTAGTCTACCTAAAATAAGAATTTGAGGGGGTTTACATCATTCCTAACTTAGAAGAATTTTATCCCTGAAATTAAAAGTAAAGCACGAAGGAGAGTTACGAGAATTTAAAAGTTAACAGGTAATCAAAAGTAGTACGTAAATTCGTACCTCGATCCTCAAATAAATGCGAGAAACACTGACGAATAGAATTCTCACGCTCCCAGCTAGACTCTCCTGGCGAATGATACTTCCATGCAACTCTGACCAGTCGAATAGTCTGTCGCCTCAAAATTTTCTCACTGCGATTGAGTATCCCTACTGGCTGGTCCACATATGATAAACTAGGTTCGATTATAATCTATGAATGATAGAGCACATGGCTAGGGTCTGCCACGTATCTCCTCAACTACAATACTTGAAATATGTCGTGCACTCCTTCTAATAATAGAGGTAATGCAAGATGATATGACACTTCGCCAACTCGCTCCAAGATGTTAAAAGGTGCGATGTACCTCGGACTCAGTTTGCCTATGCCCCCAAATCTGATGGTACCACGAGTAGGCAATATCCTTAAAATACATGGTCACCTTTCTTGAATTCCAAAGGTCTTGGTGCGTATCTGTCCAATGCTTCTGTCTGTCCTGTGCTGCACTCAGGTGGACATGAATCTGCTTTACTTTCTCCACTGTCTATGTCACCAACTCTAGACCAAGTATATGACTCTCTCCGACGTCACTCTAACATACCGATGACATACACTTCCTGCCGTACAGTACCTCATAAGGTGCCATCTGTATGCTAGCTTGGTAGCTATTGCTGTAGAAGAATTCCACCAAGTGTAGATGGTCCTCCCAAGATCCTTTAAAGTCGATCATGCAGGCTCTCAACATATTCTCTAGTATCTGAATCGTGCGCTCTGATTGACCACCAGTCTGCGGATGATATGCAGTGTTGAACTTGAGGCAAGTTCCTAGACTCTCCTGCATACTTCGCCAAAAATGTGAAGTAAATTTGGAATCACGATCCTATACAATGCTGACAGGCACTCCATGCAGTCGTTCTATCTGCCTCATATATATATCAGCCAATATCTCCGTGGACTGCCCAACTCTGAAGGGCAAGAAATACACCGACTTGGTGAGTCGGTCCACAATAACCCAGACTGTATCCTTTTTCTAGGGCTTTTCGAAAATCTCGTGATGAAGTCCATGGTAATGTGCTTCCACTTTCACTCGAGAATGGGAAGTGGCTGCAATAGTCCTAGAGTCCTCTGATTTTCAGACTTGACTTGCTGACAAACCAAACATCCCGCTACGAATCTCGCAATCTCCCTCTTCATCCCATGCCACCAGTAGTGTTGTCTCAAGTCTCGGTACATCTTCGTACCCCTGGGATGAATAGAATAAATTGAGCTATGAGCCTCGGTCATCAACTCCTGGCGTAGCTCGCCACTCGGAACGCATAGGCAATCTCCACAGCTCAATGTTCCGTTTTCATGAATCCGGAGTCCCATCTGTAAGCCCGCCTCTGTCCTCTCTCGCAGTCGTCAGAATCTCACATCAGTAGGCAGGGCTGCCTTGATCCTCTTAACCAATGTAGACTGAACCTCTAGACTGGCCATCTGTCCATCCTTGCCTGGTAATACAACCTCTATCCCGAGTTCCTAAAGATCCTTTAACAAATATCGTTGAGTCATCAAAAAGTATGCTATGGGCTTCCTGCTTAAGCCATTTGCTACTATATTCGCCTTCCCATGGTGGTACTGCAACTCGATATCATTGTTTGTCATCAAGTTTAGCCATCGCCTCTGTCTCAAGTTGAGCTCCTTCTGAGTGTAGACATACTTCAGTCTTTTGTGATCTGTGTAAATCTAAACCCGCTCTCCATAAAGGTAGTGCCGCCATAGCTTTAATACAAGTATCACTGCAGCTAGAGCGAGATCATGCGTCGGATAGTTCTTCATATGAACCCTCAGCTGTTTCGATGCGTAAGCTATCACCTTGCCGTATTGTATCAGTACACATCCTAATCCGCTCCTAGACGCATCCTATACACCATAAATCCTCCGGATCCAGAAGGAAGTGTCGAATTCGGTGCTGACGTCAGACGCTTCTTTAGCTCATCGAAAGCCGTATGACACTCCTCAGTCCAGATAAACTCCTCGCTTTTACGCGTCAGTCCCATCATAGACGCATCGATCCTCAAAAAGTTTTCCATGAACCTTCGATAATATCCGGCAAGTCCGAAAAAATTCCTAACCTCCGTAACTGATGTAGGGGCAGGCCACGTCTCCACTGCAATGATCTTCTCTGGGTCAACTGATAGTCTATCTCCAGTGATTACGTGACCCAGGAATGGTACCCTATCCAAGCAGAACTCGTATTTGCGGAGCTTGGCATACAGCCTCTCCTATCTCAGCGTCTCCAACACGATCCTGAGATGCTCCTCGTGCTCCTCCTAGCTCTTAGAATATTCCAAGATGTCGTCGATAATTATCCAAGTAATGGTGGAAAACCTTGTTCATCAGGCTCATAAATACTGCTGGCGCGTTGGTTAAAACAAACGACATGACTAGAAACTCTTAATGCCCGTACTTTGTCCAAAATGTTGTCTTCGGAATGCCCTCCTTTCTTACCTTGATCTGATGATAGTCGGATCTGAGATCGATCTTCGAGAATGCGTCGTTCAGCTGATCAAATAAATCTTTGATGCGCGGCAAAAGGTACTTGCTCTTTATCATTACAGCATTTAACGCCCTATAATCGATATAGAAATGTACTTTCCCGTCCTTCTTCGGCACAAATAAAATGGGTGCTCCCCATGGATAAACACTAGCCTGATTGAAACCCTTGTCTAAGAGATCATCTACTTGGACCTTCAACTCAACCAACTCTTTCGGTGCTAGTCTGTAGATGGAGGAAGTAACTGGCTCGGCTCTGGGAGTCAACTCTATAGTAAACTCTATCGCTCTATCAGGTGGCAGGCCTGAAAGATCCCCTGAAAATACATCCTCAAACTCTGATATAATGCGAGGGTACACCGGTTCACCTTTTGTAATGTGTGCCGCTAAGGTAGGTTGGACACCATGCTCTCGGGCTCTCCGAAGAAACTCAAACTCAGGGTGATCTGGTGGTCTAAATATAATGAACCACAAAAATCATGTCGGCAATCTAGCATCGCATGGTATTGGCTCAACCAATCCATGCCAAGGACAATGTCATAGTCTAGACTTAACCTCAATATAAATTCTTCTATTCTATTTACAAACACTAATCCTCCTAAGAAAAATTCTTCCGTTCTATTTACAAACACCAATCCTCCTAAAAAAATTCTTCCTTCCCTAATGTATAATTACTCTTCTCCTCAAAATTCTCCCTAAAATTGTGTTCCTCAATTTTTTTCCTTCCGTTATTTATTACTCTGAGTCACCATAGTATAATTATAATAATGGTATCACCCAAGCACAAGCTAGAATTCCTGGTATCAGATAATCATCTTCATGGTGAGAGCCTAAAATTTGCATCTTCTTCAGTTCATAATATCGTTCCTAGTATCGCCATCATGGGCTACAACTACTTCCTAGCATCTAGCTATGCATTTCCATCAATCATTCTAGAGGGTTAGGATCAACAATCTTTCTAGCTTCCAGTACTTCCCAAATCACTACTATCTCAAGTAAGGGTAGGGTTTTATCAGTTCTAGGAACGTACTACTAGGTCCAATTCTCTTGCTAACAATCTACACTAGTTCTTGAATCTAAAAAAACCTATCAACCAACCCTACTAAGGGTAACCATCCTCTCAGAGAATATTACACAAATCATATCTTTTGTCGTCTAGACTATGATCTTCTTCTGGAGGGAGCCATCAAGCACAAGCATTCATCTTTCAGAAATAAAAGGAGATGAGAAACAATGATAGCAATATTGATAAAAAAGGAACGAATACAATTTGGAAGTCCAAGGGCGATAATCAAATACAAAGGGAGTTTTAAAAATTGATTATGGATTGAGATCCTATCCAACAATAAATCCTAAATTGTAGGCTCATTTGGTACAGTAAAGTAACTGAAATGATATACTCTGAGACCTGCATGGGCCACCACAAAAACTATGTCACGTCCCGGTCCCAAAATACAAGGGACTAGGCCATGTGGCAATGGCCTGCTACGTACCAAGGGGACTTCAGTCCGACTCTGAATACGTATAAGATGTAAATGAGGGTTACTATCTAGATAACATGGTCTATATGTCTATGTCTCAAACCACAAGGATATGTAATAAAGAAATGAGTGTATTATAGTATATACCCCACACTACACTCGTCCGAATAGACTCGAAGAAAAATAATATGAGTCTACAAATACTGGGCTGTACTAGCAGAAAATATGCAAAGATCCTAATAGCTGAATAATAAGGAAATAAATAGAAACATCGAGTAATAATACCTGCATACTTGTATAATACTCATTAGTAGCTCTAGCCTCCCGTCAGCAATCGATCCTACAATCTGGCAGAGAACCAGGTCCTCAGAGGGACGTAATAAGGTACAAAAATAGTATGCCATAGTATAACAGAAAGAAACAAGTGCAACGCCGGTGTAATCTAGCATAACCACCTAAGTGAGATACATCTTTGAAGACAATATTCAATGCGTGGGCTGTACAAATATAAAACCGTAGCTCCGAGCACAGAGACACACGGGTAATACTACGACTCTGGATACATGAACACTACATAAATAGGAACATATACATATATAGCGCGTGCAGAGTAGCCCAAAAGTCTAGTAACTATCTTTCCCTCCCAAAGTGGTCAACGAGTGTTCGTTGAACTTGAACCTCTATCTAACAGTCTCGTCATACTGAAGTAACTATCAACAATCACGACCCTAAAGTCATCCCAGATTTTGGTCATGCTGTCAGTATCAGGATATAGAAAGTCTGGCACGATAACGGTTCCTGAATGTGTCCTAGGATTCTGATGTAACTAAGTAGGTACATCAAGGTGTCGCGAATATCTATCAATCGATACCAAACGTTACCAACGAACGTCTGCACCTGGATATGACCCGGACGCTGACTAACGATTCTGATCCAAAGCGCGCACAAAGCATAGATAAAAATAAACAGTAAATCTGGAACTGAAATATAGGATGGCAAGGTACACTTGCCTGGATCCGAATGCTGAAGGCGGGGCTCCGGTACAACATCCAAGTCCGCGGATCCCGAATACCTAGAGACGATATATAAAATTAATCAATAATCTATCACGATGCTATTCTAAAATAAAAGGTAACACACGTCTAGCATAGGCTTCTGTCTTAGTTACATATAGCTCACATATATACTAACTAGAGGGTTGGCCCAAGTTGACTAAGGTAACGTTACATCAAATACGATCAACAATCAATATAACGTCCTCAAACAAAATCTCCAATCCCTTAATATTTATCACAGTAATTTCAGTCGTTAAAGTTATGCTCATCCTCAACCATACCATCTTGTATTCACAGATGTTATTTTGTACACCCAATTTATTCATCCTCAAATAAATTAGTTATAAATATCAAGTTCACAATAAATATCCGTAACTAAAATACTATATCACCATTTCCACATGTCTATATAACCTCAATATTTACCATAAATTTGAATGGGATGTATTCATGACACCCTAACCCTAACTAGGGTTTCTCTAGCACAAAAACATACTACACAAAAGAGAAGGGTGAGGAGTTACCCCAGTGGCTGCGGGTGATGGCAGCGGCGATGTTGCGGCTTCGGTCAAGGATGGCGTCGACAGCAGGGGTGGCGTGCGTGTCGACCGAGGTGGTGGGGGTGCTCGGCTGCGTGAAGGAGGGGGTGCTGGAGGTGGTGGTCATGGGGGTGGTGAAGCTGGTCATGAAGGTGGTGGTACTGGAGGTGGTTGTCGTGGTGTTGCTGGCCGTGGAGGTGGTGGTGCGGGGGTGTTGATGATGATGGCAGGTGGAGGTGAAGGTGTAGGAGTGTTGATAATGATGGCGGGTGGAGGTGTAGGTGTATGAGGTGGTGGTTGTGGTGGTGTTGGCCGTGGAGATGGTGGTGATGCTGGTCAAGGAGGAGGCGGGTGGTGCTGGAGGTGAAGGTAGATCTTGGTGGTGCTGGTGGAGTGTAGCGGCGGGATGGTTCATAGAGAAGATAGGGCGGCTCGTGGTGGTGCTGGAGGTGATGGAGGCAGGGAAGGGGGTGCTCGAAGGGATGGAGGCAGTGAAGGTGGTGGTGCGGCTGGAGGCGATGGGTATAGGAGCTCCGGTGGGAATAGCAGCGGCGGGTAGTGGTGCTCGTAGGGATGGAGCTCCGGTGGGGATGCTGTGGCTGCTGCTCGTGGAGTGCAGCGGCTGAGGTGGCGAAGGTGGTGGCACATGGAGGAGGCGATGGTGGAGATAGCAGCGGCGGGAGGTGGAGGTAGCGGCTCCGGCGAGGCAGTGGGTTGAAGAAGAAGGTGAATGAAGAAGAAGAAGAATGAAGAAGAAGGAGGTGGTCGACTGGTGATATATAAGTACATGCAGGAGAGAGAGGGGGATTCCTAGATTTTTCTAGGGATTAGGGCTTGTCACATATGAGGGGGGTTGAGTCTGTTAATATAGCGAGATGTGTGGTGGTGATGAAGTAGCATTTTGAATCAAGGGTCTTGAGTCATGTGAGGTTGGAGGGGTTCTTCATTGGTTTTAACCAATAGGGTGGTGACACCTAGCACCCTATTTGCTAATAAGCCCCTTAACTTTTGGGTATTTGCACATGAAGGAAAAGTGGCAGAATTTAGTGTGGGAAGTGGTGTTTGGTATTTTGTACGGTGAGGGGGTGTTGTGTATTTTGTATAGGCTTCATGAAAGGGGCATTGGATAAAATTGGGGTTAGGTTAGGATTAGGTTAAGTTGGTGTCCCCAATTTAATTAAATAAAGTCATATGTACTATTAAATTAAATGGGACTACATGGGATCTCAATTAGGAGTGACACAAAGGTCATGAACGGTGTAGGCTTGGTGTCAGTCTTGAGTCCTTTAATTGGTTCGGCGAAACGGGTTGAGTTTGTGTCCCTAAATTGATGGCAACGACATAGGTACACGACTTAGGATTAAAGAATTAATTTTCGTGACTAGAAAGTAGTGCAATTAAATTAGAGCACAAGGGAGTGTGTTTGTGAGTGACAGAAATAACCAGTGCCTAGGTTGGCTTGTCAGGTCAAGAGTGAAACAATTTATTAAAAAATAAAGGCTATTGTTAGGCTCCAAATATTAAAGCAATGGTAAGGTTCACCAAGGGTTTAAATTAAAGAACCAGTCAGTGCAACATAATTTCTAAACCTCAAACACCATGATGCTAAACAAATTTTTTTAAACATATCTAGTCTACGTAAAATAAGAATTTGAGGGGGTTTACATGAGGTACAGTCCTTTTGATTTAGTGGGGTGTGCTATTAGACATATAAAAGATGTGTTTTGCTTGATAAGATGTGTTTTGCTCGACCATATATGTTTTGCTTGATCATTTGTTTGCTTGAATTATAGATGATTCATGCCATGCATTGGTCCCGGACAACTTGTGCACAAGGTCTTGTCTCTCGAACGGTTCCTGGGGTACTGGGAATCGCTCGGTCCGGAAGAGAATTTTGTTTCACCCTGAGGATACGGCTCTACGGAGTCTAGTGGGGTGATGTGTCAATTAGTGTTGTTCGAAACCCATGATGCCACAGCTGCTAGTACTCGTGTGTGTTGGTGAAGAGTTGAACCTTGAGTCACAGCTGCCGACACATGTGCGTGCAAGTGAAGAGTTGAACCTTGAGTCACCGCTGCTAATCTTGGGGCTACCCATGGACCATTATATAGGTAGGGCGCATGCTAGGTTTGCCTTCTTGCATACCTAACTGTTTGATGCAGAGACGGAGAGGGAAAGAGAACCTTATATATATGCATATGTTGCTAACTGGTATGTCTGCTATAGGGATAACCATTCGGCAAGGGATAAAAAATATAAAGAGTATATACATAGCTTGCTTGTTCATTTCGTTTGCATCATAGAGTTTATCTAATAGTGCTTCATGCATTCGCATTGGGTGGACAATGGCTATTAGTGTAGAGCTGAACCTTGGTCCCGGATGCTATTATGTTAGTGAAGAGCAACCATGAGTCACAGCTGCTAATAGCATCAGATAAAAGAGTCATTAGTTAGCTGGATTACCGCTACTGATCCTGAGATTCTTGGGGACCGAAATTATATTGATAGTTCATCTTGTTTGCTTGAAAGAATGATAGTTTAGTTAATGCACTTGTTTTGATTCGAGATGAATAGTCCACTAGAGATAACTTTTGTTCCTAAGAGATCGAATATGGTGCACGATACATGCTGCGCATTGCACGATAGAACACTGTCCCGATTGTATTCTTATAAGTTTGAATATGCAAACTGTTTCTTTCGAAAGAAGTAATCTGACTCTAACCCTGTGCTACATGAAATGAACCTAGGTAAAAGTAGCAAGATGACTAGTAATGTAATGTTTTGCCACATGCTTACTTAGTGTGGGTTTCAGGAAATGTTGCTTCTATTCGTTTATTTTTACTCACTAGTACTTTCTCCAAAGTGCTGACCCACCAACAGTTTGCTTGTTCGCAGGTGTTGGATCGTCTTAGGAAGCGATAGCCGTGCCTCATTTCAGGACCCAAAAATCTGGAGTCGATGCCTTGAGCCGTATCGAGATTATTTTTAGCTGCTTTTATATAAATGTATGTAATGTATGGAACAATGTTATTGTATTTGAGAGAGTGCTTGAGCGATTTGTAACCTCGGCCAAGCGCCGCTTGTAACACTTTTGAATATCAATAAAAGAGCTTATTTCCTTATGCCATTGTGTTCTTTACTTTTCTGCAATAATGTGCCGCTGCTTCCATCTTGAATAGCTTATTTGTCATTGTTCAAATTTTGGCCTTGTGCAAGCGCAATTTAGGCTTGCAAGGCATCGCGCCCAAGCGAGAACGATCGGTTCCGTAGGGACCAAGCGAGGACGATCGGCCCTTACAGGACCTGGACGTGACATTCTCAATCACCATTTACATCGCAGACAGCTGATTTATGATGCCCTGAACCTCGTCCAGATGTTGTACCACCGGTGCACCCTCTGTGTATTTTGAGTTGACGAGTTGGCAAATCAGAAATCCCTTGTTGTCAGCCGTCTTCCTTTCGTACAACGAATACAGCTTCTCGCATAATGCTTTTATAGAATTCTCCATGGACACGTGGTGAAACACCGAGTCGTCCAGCCATTGGCGGATGAATCCAACAGCCTTACGATCCCGTCATTTCCAGTCATCAGCACATTTGTCCGTCGGCTTTGTGTTGTCGCCCTCCAATGGACCATGCAAGTCCTTGCACCAGAGTAGATCCTCCATCATTGGCTTCCGAATTGCCCAGTTTTCCCATGTGAGGGTGATCATACGAGTGTTCACCTGCTCCGTAGACATAGTTACACCTTCCCTCTCGAGAAGAACCTGGCTTTGAAATCACGTGTTGGGAATACGTGCGCTCTGATACCATGTGTTGGACGCGTCGAGGAAGCATTTTGCCAACCCACCTGAGATGAACAACTAATCTACGAACACCAAGCACAAATGATGACAAGTATATGGCGGTGACTACGTCATCTGGACAAATTCTAACATTTATAACTCAGATAAAATTACATGAATGCAAAGAACTAATGTTGAAACCCTTTGCACTAATAGGTTCAACCCTCTCAACACACTCAAGAAAAAAGACAGAAGATTATAATTGATATCACTCACCAACCAGTAGTAATCTCCCTAACCGAAGTTGACGACTCCTCGATTAGATCTCCTTCTTCCCTTTGTCTTGGATGGCGAAGTCCTAAGAGCAAAGCACGAGCTTTGTCTTAGATTTCCTGTAGACGAGCACCCTGAATCTCCAACTTGTGCTTCTTCTTTGTGCCTCCACCCTCCTTCCTATTAATAGGATGAGAAACCTATTTTAGGGTTAGGAAACCCTAAAAATAGCCAACCATAAGATACAGCCGTCCACTAGCATCCAATGATCCAAAATATAACATAAAAATTTCAAAACTCGAGCAGCTGCCGCCGACACTGAACTCAGACGAGTTCGCTTCAAATATTCTGAAACACCATACCGAGTTCGGCACAAACTCGACCAGAGACCGAGTTCGGACTGAGCTCTGCCCCCCTTCAGCCGACTTTATTTCCAACAAAAGTTGTTTGTATAAATATGTGAACGTTAATTGAGTGCACCGCTCAAGTAACTAAAACAATCAGCATGGTTCAGCCATGAATAAGTCAGAGGACTATTAATAGGTGATCCACTACTACTGAGAATGCAGAACACTGCTGATGATCACAACTATGATGTTTTGTGATACGGATTTTCGCTACTGGCAAATTGGATTTCCCAACCTTTGTCAATTCTGTTAACTCAACGCTAGAAACAGAAGTGCAGAATAAGCCAAAAAAACCATTGTGTAGGGGACCGACCAATGACAAGCTTGAATATCCTGAGATCATTGGCACAGAAGTAGACATTATCTATACGTTGCTATGAATCGGATTTTCTTTTGGACGCTCAAAAGCTAGATAATACTTTGCTAAGTTATGTGATAATAATATAAAATTATCAGTCACTTGTGGTTCTGCTATATTTTCTGTGCAATAACCTGACTCTCCATCCCGCGGACCCGTCGTCTCTAGAAATCTAATAATGCATGGGACGTTGGGAAATAGGTAGAAAAACTGATTGTGTTATAGTATGGATTGACATTGTGATGTAAAATGTACAGTGTTGTATTTGTAAAAATTACTCCCAACAAAATGTTATCTGTCTTCAAATTATTATTTGTATTCAGGTTGTGACATCACATACACGGATATTTAATTTTGGTGTCGTCCATGTACTGGAAGAACATCTTGGCAAAGTTGCAGGAACTACTCCACCTCGTACACCTTACATGTCATCAGGATGACGGTTGAACATCCACGAACGAAGCCACATGTAGTAATTCATATCCATTTTTAGATAGTTCTGCAAAGATGGATGTGGTGCCCCGTTTCCCCTTTTCGGGGAGCGCGGCTGAGAAATACTTTCTGTATCGTTCGATCAGGATAGATTTTATCAAGATATTTTCCTCGTTATGGATTGGTTTCTTCGGAATTGATTCCCATATTCAGTGTACCGAGTCCCAAGGACGGACTAAGAGGTAGTCAAGAGGGACCTCTCCGCTGCAAGCTTTCTTGTCGAGTTTTCGCTGTCACCTTATTGCTTTCGTACTTTTGAGTTGGTTTTCAGATTTGCGTTTTCTTTAACGGTTTCGATGAATTTCATTGGCTTTCGTTCGTTGAACTACATTTTCGTTTCGAGCTTGGAAAGAGGAGGAGAGGTATTAATCATCTGTTTGTGGCAATGCAGGTGATCGTGCAGTAGATGTCGCGTGAGCGGAGCCTTGAAGCACCTCCTTCCTTTCCTCTCCACACAAACTTGTGAGTGGCTATAATTCGATAAGTTGATCCATCTAAAATCTTGTCCGCTTGATTGTTCCTATCAGACGATACAATGTCTGCTTCATTGTTCCAATCAGACGATACCAGAATAAATAAAAGATGTCAAGATAAAAAGAAATAGACTTGGATTACTTTATGCTTGTCAATAAACTTGTGAACGGTTACCTTGTTGCAAGTTTAGCTCGCTTAGAATGTCCTTCCATCGTGTTTCAATTATAGTTAGAATATATATATCTTCTATTATTGTGCTATGTATAGAAAATACCTTAATATGCAATAAACTGAACATGGAGACTATGCAAAATATATCATGCCATGTTACCTGACTCGTGCTTGTGTTGCCTTAAACTGCATCGCTTGATAACTTAGTATTTGACTCTGTTTGGTCACAGACAACTTGTGCACAAGGTTTCTGATTCTTGAGGACGGTCGCCGGGGCACTGGACCGATACGATCCGGATGGAACGATCTGAATAGTCGTCTGTTATGGACGGAATGGCATGTAGCGGGGCTCGCCACTAGCGTTGTATACCATTTCCGTCTCGAGACTATAAACCATCCACTATTGCATCGTGCCAGTGACCCCCCCTCCCACCCTTGTATCCTTAAACTGTACCAGCTAACTATGTCTTTGTGGCAGGGAAGGTCATGGTACGTGTTGTGCAGGTGGTTTAGACGGACAGGTAAAAGTCACCGAGCAGTGGCATATTTATTTCAGTAAATTTTCATATATATTTCTTGCTTATAAATTGAACTAAGACAAGATAAAAAGACAACATAACTTGCATGCTTCACTTAATCAATATTTTGATTGGTATAGTTGGGTTAGCTCGCCTTCACCAGTGCATTTCAATGTACTGAATATCGTTGCAACAGGTTTCCCGCGCCAAGAAGATCCTACAATAAGCTAGAGCGACTTTCCAATCCATTCCACATATCGGCACGATATTTTCATGTCCTTGAAGCGTGTTTTGGAGTTCTAGGAGCTCGTGCACATACCTTATGCAGCTCCATGGAAAGGCGATAGCTTCACCCGAAGGTATCTATATGTTTTAAGGTTTTAGTAAAAGGATGTAATGTACAAGACGACTATCTCATTTTGCGTCCACTTTTGTAAGCACGCGCGGCAACCTTTTGTACTATTCAAGAGTTTGTA
This sequence comes from Iris macrosiphon, assembly GCA_036927795.1. NCBI lineage: Eukaryota > Viridiplantae > Streptophyta > Magnoliopsida > Asparagales > Iridaceae > Iris > Iris macrosiphon. The sequence continues at coordinate 23,070,346 of JAYESA010000012.1, forward strand.
AAAGATGTTCATTATCAATAAAGAGAACTTTTTCTTGTTTCAATATTGTGTTCAATTATCTGCGTACTTTGAATAATGTGCTTGTTATATCAAATACCTTGGCCTTGTACGTTGCGCAACCTAGGCACGTACGGCGTCACGACCGGGGGACGACTATCTATTTTAAGAAATTGGGACATGACATATTGGTATCAGAGCACAGCTTCATGTTCCTTTGACCCTCGTGTCAGAAAAGCTCCTTTAACGATATACTCCCTATGCGAACTCTTGAACTCGTTCGGCCAAAAATGAGATATGTTTCATACAGTGAATCCATAATACGTTATGAGACTGATGCAAGTTACTTTCTTTTGAAGGAATGACTTAAACGCAAGCATCAAAGCTAGCACAAGATGAGGTACAAGCACAGGAAAGTTGTTACGACACCTCGAAAAGTTCCAGAAGCCAGCGAGCTATGCCCCCTGTCGACCCGATTGAGCGAATGATGCGGATGCTTGAAAGAAGCCAACAGAAGAATGAGGCTCGTCATGAGTGAGACGAGAAGCGGGCGGAAGATCGTCAAAGCAAGTTTGAAAGAAATCTTGAATCCAGATTTGTAGTCCAACAGAAGCTGGTAGATTTCCTACAGCAGATCGTTCAGAGCTAAGCCTCCAACCATTCTGCAACGACAGCAGCGACACCAGTGGAGCGACCCACGCATGAAGTCAAAATGTCTCAAACTCCAAAGAAGAAGGATGTGACTACCTTAGACTTTGCTGACTTCATGAAGGTCTACAACACGTCTTTCCGGGGACTGAAGATCCGATCATGGCTCTAGATTGGCTGGGTGAGCTTGAGGATCACTTTAAATTGCTTGAGGTACCTGAGGAGAAGCGAGTTGTGTGTGCCCAACTGCAGCTCTGTTTGAACGCGTACGATTGGTGGGACGTACATCGTAGATCACTCTCCGCAGATATTGATGATGAAACGATTACGTGGGCTACCTTCAGTAGCGCATTTGAAGAGGAGTTCATACCCCCTTTCGTACGTTAGCAAAAGGAGAAGGAGTTCGTGCAACTTAAGCAAGACAATATGACAGTGAAGCAGTACTCCTCTGAATTCAATCGGCTCGCCAAATTTGCAAGCGCTAACTACCTAATGCGGCGAGTCATACAAGATGTTTTGAATGCAGCCTGCGACCTCCCATACATGCGCACGTTGTCGTTCACCAATATCTGACTATACAAAAAGTTCTAAATCATGCCCTTTTTCTTGAACTGCAGTAATTTTTAGTTGCTGTCGGCGCTGTGCATACTTCCAATCACAAGCGCCCTAGCACCACGAGAGGAAATACTGCTCCAAAGCATCCAAATAATGGTGGTCAACAGAAAGGGAATGTAGGGCCACGTTGTACACACTATAACAAGCCATGGCACACTGCAAACGAATGTCACCTCAAGAACGGGTTATGCCTCAACTGTGGTGGTCAAGGCCACCAATCAAGGAACTGTTTGTACCCCTCTAAGCTCCTCCCTCAATATCCAAATCTACCTCCGGTGCATCAAGCCAACCGAGTATCGTTGCAACAAGAGTGTCGTCAATCTCAAAGCAAGGTATACACTTTTACATGGGAAGAGGCCCTCGCTTTGGATACCGTTGTGTCAGGTATATTGATTTTCAATAACATACTTGCTTGCGTGCTATTTGATTCTGTTGCTAAGCATAGTTTTATATCTACAGATTTTGTCGTAAAAAATAAGATAGTGATGACACCGTTATATCTAGACCTTAGTGGTAGCACCCCATCGGGCTCAAAAATACTTGTTTGTTCGGTATACCAGGGCGATTATGTCTGTATCGAAGGAAGAAAACTGTCGCTCGATGTGTTAGTCCTAGATATTCGTGTTACAACATCATCTTGTTGATGGATTGGCTCGGCACTTACTCCGCAACTATCGAATGTGCGGAGAAACGGGTCATCTTCCATCTACCAGGAGAGGCCAAATTCTGCTACATAAGTGGTTCAGCGACAGAAGCGTCGAAGACCTGCATGGTGATTTCTGCTATGTCATCTCGGCGGATCGGTGGATGTTACACTCTGGATACGAGGGATACTTACCGTCGGTTCGAGACACGCAGCAGGATTGTGGAAACGTTGAGTCTTCTTCCGTTGTGCAAAATTCCCTGATGTGTTCAAAAAAAAACTACCTGGCATGCAACCCGATCGAGAAATCGAGTTCACCATCCATACCTTCCCAAATACCAAACCGATTTCCAAAACAACATACTGAATGGCCCCTGCAGAACGAAAGGAGTTAATGCTAACTAAAATAACTAGTTGACCGTGGGCATATTCGTCCGAGCGCGTCTCCTTGGAACGCGAATGTACTGTTTGTGAAGAAAAAAGATGGGATATTACGGCTCTGCATAGACTATCGGGAGCTAAATAAGGTCACTATCCGAAACAAGTATCACCTGCCCAAGATCGACGACCACTTTGATCAGCTGCAAGTGACTTTGGTGTTTTCAAAGATAGACCTTCGCTCTGGCTACCATCAATTGAAGATCAAACCAGAGGATATGTCGAAGTCAGCAATTCCCACCCGTTATGACCACTATGAGTTTTCTGTCATGCTATTCGGACTGATGAATGCTCCTGTCGCCTTCATGGATTTGATGAATCCCATGTTCTGACCATTACTTGATAAGTTTGTGGTGGTATTCATCGATGATATCTTAGTGTACTCAAAGAATAAGGAAGAACACGTAGGACACTTGCTGATGGTACTTCAAACTCTTCGAGACAATAAGTTGTTCATGAGGCTAAGTAAGTGCAAATTCTGGTTGTACAACATATCTTTCCTCGGGCACATCATTTTTACGGAGGGCGTCTCATTCGATCCAAATAAATTCGAAGCCATCGTGGAGTGGAAGAGACCTGTGTCAGCCAGCGACATTCGAAGCTTTCTTGGTCTAGCAGACTACTACATGAGATTCGTCAAAGGTTTTTCAAAGATCGTTTTGCCTCTGACTCATCTCACCCGAAAAGGAATAAGGTTCACGTGGTCAGACAACTGTGAAGCTTCGTTTCTAGAATTAAATCAATGACTCGTCTCAGCACCAATTTTACTCTTTCGGACGGGCCCGATGATTTTATGATTTATAGCGACGCTTCAGGCAAGGGTTTGGGATGTGTCCTTATATAGAGGAACAAAGTGATAGCCTTTGCATCGAGATAGTTAAAGCCTCACCAAAGGAACTATCCAACACACTATCTGGAACTTGCAGCGGTAGTGTTGGCGTTGAAGTTATGGCGGCATTACCTCTATGGCGTACAGTATGAAATTTTTACGGATCATAAAAGCCTCAAGTACATCTATACTCAAAAGGATCTGAATTTACGGCATCGGCGTTGGCTTGAACTCCTTAGCGACTTTGACTCAATGATCAGATATACACCGAGCAAGGGCAACATTGTAGCTGATGCACTGAGTCGAGTGTTTGCTGGGAGCATAGCTATTGATGACGGGCTGCGAAGGGATTTAGAAAGTTTCATCGTTATACTCTGAATGAGATACAAATCGGCGCAAGTGGCTCAGTTGCTCCTCGAACCGGACCTATTGGAGAAAGTCAAGTCCGTTCTGAAGGAAGACCTATTCCTAGAAAAGATATTTAAGCTTATCTCAGCAGGAAAGGCGACCGACTTTGCCGTGAGCAAGGATGGAATGATGCAGGTGAAGGAAAGATTATGTGTTCCTAACGATCCAAATAACAGAAAAGAGATACTCACTGAAGACCACTATGCGAGTTTCACTTCACATCCAGGAAGCACAAAGATGTATCGAGACCTTCGCACAAAATTTTGGTGGCACGGCATGAAGAGGGACGTGGAGCTATTTGTGTCGCAATGCATGGCCTATCAGCGAGTAAAGGCTGAGCACTAGAAATCGGGCGGGAAAATGTAGAACCTTGCAACACCGGAGTGGAAATGGGAACACATAACTATGGATTTTATTGTTGATTTTCGAAAGACACAACAGGAAAACGATGCGGTTTGGGTCATCGTCGATCGACTCACCAAGTCAGCTCACTTTCTTCCTATCAAAGTTGTTTAGAGTCCCGACTGTTTGGTGCAGATCTACCTCAATGAGATCGTTCGAATCCAAGGTGTGCTCGTATCCATTGTCTTCGACCGAGATGGATAATTTTTATGACGCTTCTGTGTCACCTTCAATTTTTCATCTAGAGGCAGTTTGGTAATTTGGCATGGATATTTATTTTAGGATTTTAATATTGAATAATTGTGTGATGTTTGTATAATTTATTTAATTAAGTTGAGCTATGATTATTGGACTTGAATTAATCAGTCATTAGAGACTTGTGTTAATTAGTTATTTAGAGAGAGACTAGACAATATTTAGACTTGTCACATATGGACCTAATTATATTTGTTATGACATTTAGTGAGCCCAACTTGGACCCAAACCCATTAGTCATTCCACTAATTAAATTAAAAAGAATTAGTTTAATTATAATTAGTTAGAGACTTCCAAATATACCCACCCTTAATTATTCCTCATAATACAACATGTAGGGGCAACTTGGACATTTGAATTTGATTGGAGAAGGGAAAATAGACCGGCCACTTTATAAGAGGGGTTCTTCTCTCTCCTCCTCATTTGCATTTTATTTTGATCCAAATTCTAGATCACCAATTTTCTAATTTTTCTCCATTGATTTTCTACACAATTCACCACCAATTTTTTCTCAAATTCATGACTCTTGGAACCTTGAAGCTTGGAGAAGCAAGAAGCACAAGGAAGAGAAGCTTTGGATCTAGAGATCGTGTCTGAATCGTGTTCAATTATATTTTTATTGGAAATCCATCTCCTAATTGTTAATTCCTGAATTTTCTCTCTCATTATAGCTTCTTAATCATGCATTTGACCATTAGAAATGACCCCAAGGCATAGGGCTACCTATAGGAACATGTTCTAGGCTATTTGGTTATGTATGTGAGTTCTATGTGATATTTTGTGTGCATGTTGGGAAAATTACAAATTTGACACATTAATTGTGTGTCATGAGAACAATTAGATCTATTTAGATTTAGATCGGGGTTATGGGACTAGGTAAGTGTCCACAAATGGATACGTGTATGCCGTATCGTGGTATTTTGTGATACGGTACGACACGGGACCCAATTTTGGGGATTTTGCACATTTACTCTTCAATTCTCATTGCAGCATGTTGCACTAGTTATATTATAAGGTATTTGATGTATAGAAATAATTAATTATGGAGAATTTGGATTTTGGTGTTCCAATTGAGTGTGTATCATAAGTATAGTGGACTTGCACACCTAGTATTTGACTATATGTCTCTAATGTATCATTTAGATATATGTATTTTTGTAATATAAGTGTTTATATATATAGATAGATAGATAGATAGATAGATATATTTATATGTATTTGATATTACTGATCAGTGTGCATCAGTTATGGGGTATACCCGTGTTAGGGTCCATGTGTATCAGGTATTCGAGGGTGTGCTTAGGCAAATGTACAGATGCTAGGGATTGCAGGTAGTGTGGGGCTCGAATGCAAGGTTTAGTGAACTTAGTTCTCTGTGTGTAGTGTGTATGGGTGTCGAGCAGTGAGGGGTCGGGTTTTGTGTAGATTGCAGCAACTGCAGTAGCAAGCAGTATCAACAACACATAGTAGTGCAGCAACAACATGGATAACAGCATCAGCAACTGCATATAGGCAGGCAGTGCAGTATCTGAAATTAGCAGAAATCCAAGGGGGGAAATGCCAGTGAAGCATTAGCAACAACAGTGCATTGAAACACCAAGCAGTAGTGCCTGTTGGTATTATTGCTATTATTTTATTAGTTTCTACTGTGGTGTTGAGGTTGTATGTGGGAGAGTGTGTCAGATGTGGTGAAGGTATTGCTTGTGTGAGGGAATTAGATGAATATTAAGACAGGATATACTCTCGGTTGGAGCAGTGAGGAAGATGGGGGTCAGGATTTAACTCCAGATGTGCTAAGGACTAAAGAGAAGTGTGGATATGTTGATCTCTGAATGTGGTGTATATTGGTGATACTCGGGTAACTCTGATACCATGAGTATCAGAGTGCAGCAGTGATGTGAAGGATGTATTCTGTTATACAACAGTAGAGAAGGGAAAAGTTCAAGTATTCTTGAAAGCTGGAGAATGTGACCAGATAGGCCAACAATTGAAGCTGGAAGCATCGCTGCAAAATTAGCAGCAGTACACCCTTTGTTGTGCACTGAAATCAGATGGGTAGCAATAATGGGAAGGTGAGTATGTAAGCAAGTGTGGGTTATTGGCTTGTACATTTAGTAAGGTAGTGATATATTCAGGTGTGAGTGTGGGTGTGCTAGATTAAGTAAGTATATTAACATGGATACATGGGTGTCCATGTATCATTAAGCCAAGGGTAGATAAGTGTAGAGGTTTTGATGCATAAGTAAAGTATATACATTGTGGGTAAGGTATTAATACCTAGATACTAAGGTAATAGCTAGATATTAACAGATTGACTAGAATACCCAAATGTAACTAGTATATGTAGAAATTATATATATAGATATTTAGTGTTATTAGCTAGCTGAACTAGTATGGACCTAGAAACCCTATTTTAACTTATTTAAACTTGTTTATTCCTTTATTGTACCAAAGTGACATTGATATTTTATATATAGGTTTGTGTGACACCGGTTCATGCATTGTTCTATTTTACTTGCTCAATACCTCAGGCGAGTACATTTCTCTGTTAGTTTTCATTTCATAATAGTTTATATATTGTATGTTCTAAAACTATTACTTGATTCCGATAGTGATTTTATGGACTGGTACTACATGGATCCTGTTTGGAGATGTTATCCCTTACCGTGTTCAACGGGTACTCATTCACATGTATTTTATCGTGTGTATCGGGTATTGATTTAGTGTACTTTGTGTTCGCACACTGCTCATGTTCAGTGTGCCCATATTTGTGTTCGTAACGTAACGTGACTGGATCTATTGGTATTGGTTGGGGATGGGGGAATAGGAGTTGGTTATGTGATCAAGCCCCAGTGCATTCGTGTACATGTCGATTATATATCACACGTGTAATCGAGTTACCATATTGTATTCATGTTCAACCCAAACTAATCACATTAGGAACTTATATTCCATGGAACATTAGCTAGATTTTCTTTATTTCCATTATATTGCAGTTATTCTATTTTATGTTCTCCATTCCAGTATATTACCTGTTCACTCTAGTTCATTTTTATTCTGTTATTTAGTTATCGTGTATCATTTATTATTATTTTTTATATATACTCGATTATATATTTGAGACTGAATTCAGAGGTATGTACTTTGATCCAATCCCGAATGAATATATTTTTCAGATGATTGGCTCGTAGACTAGTATCCTACCTACTACGGACCGCATGACGGCGTACCATTAGAGGATACTCCTTTAGAGTCGGAGGACTTAGTACCAGATCCTGAGGAGGTTTAGATTATTGTTAGACTTATATTAGACATTTATTGAGGTTATTAACATGTATATATTTTTCAAGCTTGTGGATGTATTGTGACTCTTTCTTTCGTTATTCTATCTCGTGCTTTATCTTTCTTAGTTTGCATTGTGATTGAGTATAGTTATATTTATCAGATACCATATTGTTCCTCCGATTAGAGTTGAGATGATTGACAGGTACCATGTATATATTATTTGAGATGTTTAGATAGTAGAGTTGACCCAGACAGCGTTCTACCGCCGATGCTGCGACGTAGGCTGGACGTACCCACGTACTTGTGCCCAAATATCCAGGTGCGGGTCGTGATATTCTGGGAGAGTCTTCAGTCAGCAATGGGGACAAAATTGAAGTTCAGCTCCGCCTACCATCCTCAGACAGACGACCAGACAGAGCGGTAAACCAAATCCTCGAAGACATGCTATGGCTCTACGCCTTGGACTTGAAGTCAAGTTGGGACATACATCTACCGTTAGCCGAATTTGTATACAATAATAGCTTTTAATCCATCATTCAAATGGTACCGTATGAGGCATTGTATGGGAAGAAGTGTAGATCCCCTATCCGTTGGGATGAAGTTGGTGAACGATAAATTCTTGGCCCAGAACTCGTAGAACAAACCAGTCAAAAGATTCGTTTGATCCGTGAACGGCTGAAGGTAGCACAAAGCCGGCAGAAGAGTTACTCAGACGCGCACCGTTGACCTTTTGAGTTCTAAGAAGGCGATCATGTATTTCTCAAAGTCTCCTCCATGTGGGAAGTTACTAGATTTGAACCACCGATGCTGCGACGTAGGCTGGACGTACCCACGTACTTGTGCCCAAATATCCAGGTGCGGGTCGTGACCTTCTGGGAGAGTCTTCAGTCACCAATGGGGACAAAATTGAAGTTCAGCTCCGCCTACCATCCTCAGACAGACGACCAGACAGAGCGGGTAAACCAAATCCTCGAAGACATGCTATGGCTCTGCGCCTTGGACTTGAAGTCAAGTTGGGACATACATCTACCGTTAGCCGAATTTGTATACAATAATAGCTTTTAATCCATTATTCAAATGGTACCGTATGAGGCATTGTGTGGGCAGAAGTGTAGATCCCCTATTCGTTGGGATGAAGTTGGTGAACGATAAATTCTTGGCCCAGAACTCGTAGAACAAATCGGTCAAAAGATCCGTTTGATCCGTGAACGACTGAAGGTAGCACAAAACCGACAGAAGAGTTACTCAGACGCGCACCGTTGACCTTTTGAGTTCTAAGAAGGCGATCATGTATTTTTCAAAGTCTCGTCCATGTGAGAAGTTACCAGATTTGGAGAAAAAGGGAAGCCAAGCCCGAGATTCGTCGGTCCATTCAAAATACTTAAGCATGTTTCCCCAGTCGCATATCAGATTGCCCTGCCACCGTCATTATCTGAAGTACACGATATCTTCCCAGTTTTACAGGTTAGGAAGTACGTGTACGATCCGAGTCATGTGGTGGATCTTGATCAAATGGACTTGAAGGCAGACTTGACATATATCGAACACCCTGTACGAATCTTGGATCAAAAGGAGAAGCAGCTTCAATGTCGTTCGGGTCCTCTCGTTCGCGTGCTTTGGAGAAACTATTAGGTAGAAGAGTCGACGTGGAAGCTTGAGTCTGAGATGGAGAAAAAGTTTTCTTTATTGTTTCATAGTGGTAGGTTCTATTCCAAAGTTTCGTCGACGAAACTTCCTATTAGTTGGTTAGGATGTGGCACCCAGTTCCCCCTTTTCGGGGAGCGCGACTAAGAAATACTTTCGGTATCGTTCGATCGGGATAGATTGAATCAAGATCTTTTTCTCTTTATGGATTATCTTATTCGAAATCTATTCCCAAATTCAGTGGACCGACTCCCAAGGATAGACTAAGTGGCAGAGTCAAGAAGGACCTCTCCGCTTTAAGCTTTCTTGCCTAGTTTTTGCTGTCGCCTTGTTGCTTTTGTGCTTTTGAGTTCATTTTTTTATTTGTATTTTCTTGAACTATTTTGATAGATTTATTGCTTTCGTTTGTTGAACTTCATTTTTATTTCGATCTTGGAAAGATGAGAAGAGGTATTGATCATCTGTTTGTGGCAATACAGGTGATCGTGCAATAGATGTCGAGCGAGTGGAGTCTTGAAGCACCTCCTTCCTTTCCTTTCCCTACCAACTTGTGAGTGGAAATAATTCGATAATTTGATCCTTCTTCCAAGTTTTTACATCTAAAATCTTGTCCTCTTGATTGTTTCAATTAGACGATCCTATAATAATTAAATGATGTCAATATAAAAAGGAATAGACTTGGATTACTTTATGCTTCTCAATCAACTTGTGAACGATTATATGGTTGCATGGTAGCTCGCTTAGAATGTCCTTTCATCGTGTTTCAATTCTAGTTAGAATATATATATCTTATATTATTGTGCTATGTATAGAACATACCTTAATATGTAATAAACTTAATAGGAAGACTATGCAAAACAGATCATGCCATGTTACTTGTCTCATGCTTGTGTTGCCTTAAACTACATCATTTGATAACTTAGTATTTGACATCGTTTGGTCATAAATAACTTGTGCACAAGGTTTCTGGTTCCTGCGGACGGTCTCCGGGGTACTGGGATCGATCCGATCGGGACGAAACAATCTGAATAGTCGTCTGTTATGGACGGAATGGCATGTAGCGGGGCTCGCCACCTGCGTTGCATACCATTTCCGTCTCGAGACTATAAACCGTCCACTATAGCATCGTGCCTGTGACCCCCCCCCCCAGTATCCTTAAAATGTGTAAGCTAACTATGTCTTCCTGGCAGGGAAGGTCATGGTAAGTATTGCGCAGGTGGTTCAGACAGGCAGGTAAAAGTCACCGAACGATGGCATATTTATTTCAGTAAATTTTCATATATATTGCTTGCTTATAAATTGAACTAACGCAAGATAAAAAGACCACATAACTTGCATGCTTCACTTAATCAATGTGTTGAATGGTATAGTTGGGTTAGCTCGCCTTTACGAGTGTATTTTGATGTACTAAACCTCGTTGCAACAGGTATCCCGTGCCAAGGAGATCCTACAAGAAACTAGAGCGACTTCCCAATCCAGTCGACATACCGACACGCCCTTTTCGTGTCCTTGAAGCATGTTTTGGAGTTCCAGGAGCTCATGCACATATCTTATGCAGCTCCGTGGAAAGGTAATAGCATCGCCCTAAGATGTCTATTTGTTTTGATGTTTTAGTAAAATGATGTAATGTACCGGACGGCTATCTCATTTTGCATCCACTTTTATAAACCCGTACGACAACCTTTTGTACTTGTTCAAGAGTTTGTAAAAGATGTTCATTATCAATAAAGAAAAAAAATTCTTGTTTCAATATTGTGTTCAATTATCTACATACTATGAATAATGTGCTCGTTATATCAAATACCTTGGCCTTGTACGTTGGGCAACCTTGGCACGCACGGCGTCACGCCCGGGGGATGACCATCGATTTTAAGGAATCGGGACGTGACAACGGATACATATTGTTCAAATAGAAAACTTTAGATTAAACCCAAACCCATCTAAGGAGACAAGACTAAGCTCAAACCAGACTAAGGAGGCATGTTGATGGGTAAGATTGAATGTTCTTTCATCGTGTTTCAATTCTAGTTAGAATATATATATATATATATATATATATATATATATATATATATATATATATATATATATATATATATATATATATATATATATATATATCTTCTATTATTGTTCTATTTATAGAACATACCTTAATATGTAATAAACTGAATAGGAAGACTATGCAAAATAGATAATGCCATGTTACTTGTCTCGTTCTTATGTTGCCTTAAACTGAATCGTTTGATAACTTAGTATTTGACGTCGTTTGGTCACAAACAACTTGTGCACAAGGTTTTTGGTTCCTGCGGACGGTCGTCGGGGCAATGGGACCGATTTGATCCGGGCAAAACGATATGAATAGTCGTCTATTATGGACAGAATGTCATGTAGCGAGAATCGCCACCTACGTTACATACCATTTTTTGTCTCGAGACTATAAACCGTCCACTATGGCATCATGCCAGTGACCCCCCCCCCTCGTATCCTTAAACTGTGCAAGCTAACTATGTCTTCGTGGCAGGGAAGGTCATGGTAAGTGTTGTGCAGGTGGTTCAGACAGGCAGGTAAAAGTCACCAAATGATGGCATATTTATTTCAGTAAATTTTCATATCTATTGTTTGCTTATAAATTGAACTAACGCAAGATAAAAAGACCAGATAACTTGCATGCTTCACTTAATCAACGTGTTTATTGGTATAGTTGGGTTAGCTCGCCTTCACGAGTGCATTTCGATGTACTGACCCTCGTTGTAACAGGTTTTCTACGCCAAGGAGATCCTGCAAGAAGCTAGAGTGACTTCCCAATCCAGTCGACATACCGGCACGCTATTTTCGTGTCCTTGAAGCTTGTTTTGGAGTTCCAGTAGCTCGTGCACATATCTTATGCAGCACCGTGGAAAGTCGATAGCATCGCCCTAAGATGTCTATATGTTTTAAAATTTTAGTAAAATAATGTAATGTACCGGACGGCTATCTCATTTTGCATCCACTTTTGTGAACCCATACGGCAACCTTTTGTACTTGTTCAAGAGTTTGCAAAAGATGTTCATTATCAATAAAGAGAAGTTTTCCTTGTTTCAATATTGTGTTTCAATTATCTTCATACTACGAATAATGTGCTCGTTATACCAAAAATACCTTGGCCTTGTGCGTTGCGCAACCTAGGCACACACGACGTCACGTCCAGGGGACGATTATCGATTTTAAGAAATCCGGGCATGACAATGGATAAACATTATTCAAATAAAAAACTTTAGATTAAACCCAAACCCATCTAAGAAGACAAGACTAAGCTCAAACCCGACTAAGGAGGCATGTTGATGGGGCAGATTGATTAGTAGAGGCCAAATAGTCACCCTTACTTAGATATGGATCCTCACGATTTAGTAAATAGATTTATTGGCATGATATATTCAAACTTTGCTGACATGGATACCAAAAGTTAAAAGTTATGCATCGTGATGCATTACCAGCCTACCAAAATATGTGCAAAGATACCAAAACAATAGTGCAAGGATACATACTACACTTGATCTGATAAATACTTGAGTTTACACTATATAGACCAAGCTCGACACTGGACTTGTTAAGCACTAGGGTAGCCACAAGATTAGGTGCAATGAACGCTAGATTGGTTAGAAGAACAACAAGATCAATGACTTACCGCCTAAGGATGCTCTAAAGCCAACACTACGGGATTCATATTATAGATATAGATAATATGTCAAATAATTGGACGTATCGTATTTACATATAGATATAGATAATAGGCTCAAGGTCTTTGAAATTTTGGACGTATCGTATAATGTTCATTTCGAATAGTCTATCATATTTTCTGTCACCACATACACACACACTTCATGTTAGTGTCAGTGTGTCCGTGTCTGTGTCAGGATAATTAGGGTGTGTGTCCGTGTCAATGTCAGTGATAGTCCGTGGAAGGATATTTAGGGTTATAATTTACCTGACCGAGGAGGGGGTTGACTGACTAGAGAATCGAGGGGGAGCGTGTCGAAGGCGGTGTGGAGCCAGAGCACGGGAAGAGGAGGAGAGGAGCACGACGTCGCCAGAGGGGAGGAGCCGCACACGGTGGTGGCGATAAAGGTTATGAAGATGGTTGTGTGATGATGATGGCCGGAGGGGAGAAGCATGGGGAGAGAAGGGGGGGAGCACTGTGATATGGGCGCAGAAATGTCAGTTGTCCAATGGGTACTTGCCACTCGTGTTTTGCTTGTGAGGTTAGGATAGCTCAGAAAACTTTGTAGTCCGCGGTTAACCAACTATTCTGGAGCTAAGATGTAAGCTTAAGCTACTCTTCTTGACCCATGACATAAGATTAATCCAATCACAAGTTAAGATTAATCCAATCACAAGTTTTCTTGCAGGTGAGTGAGGACTGGACATTTGTGGGGCTACTTTGTCTTCTTCCCCTTCCAGTTTGTGCCATCCTGTAGTCAGTGGCATAATCAAAATTTTATACTAGGTATGCGATATTTATTATTAAAAAAATTTAAATTATAATAAATATAAATAATAATAATAATCTGGTTCACAGTTTTAGAACAGAACAAAATTTATAATGTAGAACAAATTTGATATTGTGCATTCAATGATACGTGTCTCGTCGCGATCCGAAGACGTACGGTTAAGTTACTCTTCTTGACCCATGACGTACATAAGATTAAGCCAACCACAAGTTTTCTTGTAGGTGATCAGTGAGGAGTGGGCATTTGTTGTGCTACTTTCTCTTCTTCCCCTTCCAGTTTGTGCCATCTTGTAGTTCCGACTCCATGGCGTCCATTCCCGCCTTCTTCCCGCCATCTATTGGTGGTGACACCTATGGGTGCTCACCCAGTACGTACATTGAATCCTTTACTTCTGGCCCTCATTGATGTATTATACAGTAGATTGATAATTTATGGCTTCCTATTCATCATGTATATAAAATAAGTTTGTCTTATGGTAAGGACGTCCTAAGCGGCTGACTAGTGATTGACATGGCTAGATTCATAAGATCAGTTTTATTTGATAATATCTGTGAGAAAAAAAATATTGTTTTATTCGGAAAGGATCTGTTCGCCATGCCACAATTATTTTGTGCTATTGTTGGCGATATTATAGTTATTAACTTTCTGATTATGTTCACAGAGTTCAATACAACAAAAACATTAAAATAAATTTTTTGGATACATGTTTCTGTGATTGGTTGGTTTTCCTTTAAGCCTTTTGTTTAAGTCATACAAAAATATTCACATGCTTATAATTATTTTATTTGAGTTATATAATCTTGTAATTATGCATCTACATATGGATTTAGTCATGATTCAGTCATCAAAAATTTAGTCAATATTCAAATTATTTGGTACTTCTTTATTACTTGTAAAAGTTGTCTAACATTCCAAGTAGAACCATTGAAACAAGATGTCGACGCCAAAGTGACCTCTCTTGCGTAGATAGTCTATTAGGGATGTCGGATGTTTGTGCATGTACATTCATGCGAGTATTAGCCGACCCATAAGAAAGTTAATACTTGGACGAATTGCACACATACCTGTGGTGAAAAATGTGTGACAATTGTAAAGTTTAAATGTGAATAATAATCCGATCCAAAGATAGGCTTATTATTTGACATGAGTTATTTTCAAAGTTTGATCATTACAATAAGAGTAACACTTACAACTAATATTACTGTCCAAAGACTTGATATCAACAGTGTACTAGGTATCTTGAGATGGGTTTAATACTAATTGAATTTATTTCAATATTTATTTTTTTGATTATTAATTCGAGCATGTTTGTTTGTTTTGTTCTCTTTACATCTAGCATTGCTACAATATCTGTTAATCTGAATTTAATTCTCATGCTTAATGGGACAAACTTGATCAAGGGCTAGAAAGAGAACATTTACATTATTCTCGACTGCATAGATCTAGACATTGCACTTAGGATTGATTGTCGCACTACTCCGAAGGAAAACAGTTCCTCTACTAAGAGCGCGAACTTGGAGAAGTAGGAACGCTCAAATCACATTGAGTCTAATGATCATAAAGTGTGACATTCCAGAGGGAATCAAGCGTGCAGTATCTGATGAGGTTACCAATGCCAAATAATTTCTTGCAGAATGGAGAAACGATTTGCAAAGAATGAAAAGGCGAAAAAAGTACACTTACGTTATGCTTGATTACCATGAAGTATAAGGGCAAAGGTAACATAAGGGAGTACATCATGGAGATGTCTCATATTGCTTCAAAACTTAAGGCACTTATGCTCGACCTGTCAGTTGACTTGCTCGTGTATTTAGTATTACTCTCACTTCCTACATAGTACAACCAGTTTAAGGTCAGTTACATCTACCAAAAGGAGAAATAGACTCTAAATGAGCTTATTTTGTATTGTGTACAAGAAGAAGAGACATTGAAGCATGATAAGATTGAAAGTGCTAATATAGCTACCACCCCTAAAGGCAAGTATAAAGGCACTAAGAGAAATAGTATAGAATCTGCTAAGGGTCCAGCTCAAAAGAAACAGCAAACTGAAGCTAAAGTTTATTTCTTTTGTGACAAGCCAGGACACGTAAAGAAGGATTGTACAAAGTACCACGCATGACGTGTAAAGAAAGGTACATTTCTTAATTTGGTATGTTCTGATGTTAATTTAGCTTTAATATTTAGAAACACGTGGTGATTAGATTTTGGTGCAACTACTCACATCAGTGTTTCTATGCAAGGTTGCCCGAGCTACCGGAAGCCAATTGATGTTGAAAGACACATATATATGGGTGACAAGTCAGTAGAAGTAAAAGCAATATGACATTTTAGGTTATTATTGGGAACTTATCATTGGATTTGATAGACATCATTATTATTATTATTTATTATTGTAAATTTTGTAAACGAAATTTAGTTTTAATTTCTTTATTGGACAAAGCAAGTTATCATTGCTTATTTAGAAACAATAAAGTTTGATATGTTTCTTTAAATTCAAATATTGTTAGTAATGGTTCATTTAATATTTATGATAACCTATATTCGCTTATTGTATCTTGTAAAGAAATCTTGCATGTGGTAATATAATTTTTGGACATGAACTGCAAATTTTTGAGGAAGTTGAGTTTAGGTAGAAGAAATAAAGTCAGGAACATTATCTTTGAGGAGGAATCAGTTTTGATTCATATTATCACTTTTGACTATGTGAAGGTTTATGTACCTATCATTGATCAAAAAGTGAATCCAGAACCTAAACAAGACAATGTCGAATTACCTCTGCAAGTCCATGTTGAGCTACCTCAACAAGACAACATAGATGCATCCCCATTCAAGATGAGATAATTGTTCATGAGGAACAAACTCAACAACCTCAAGAACCAGTGCCATTAAGATGGTCCATCAGAGAAAGGAGAAATACAATTTTAAATATTTGTCATATTTCTCCAAGAACGTAAGAAAGTCTGTGGAATACTTGAAGATGATCTGATCAGCTTATGTTAGTCCATAGAAAGTTCCAACTCTCAAAAGTGGATTGAAGCAATGAATGAGAAGTATACATCTATACAAGATAATAAAGTTTAGAAACTTGTCCCATTTCCAAAAGGTGTGAAGGCCATTGGTTACAAATGGATATTTAAAAACTAAGAAGGATTCGAAGAGTAATATAGAGAGGTATAAAGCACGTCTTGCAGCTAGAGACTTTATTCAAAAGTTATGGATTGATTTTAAAGAGACTTTCTCCCTGATTTCTTCGAAAGACTCATTTAGAACAATCATGACAAAATCTATTTATGGACTCAAGTAAGCTTCTCGTCACTGGTACTACAAAATTCTTCAAGTGGTTACCTTATTTGGTTTTGAGATAAACGTCGTTGAAGCTTGTATGTATCACAAGTTCAGTGGGAGTTCTGTTTTTGAATATCTATAAAGTACTTAATGGAAACCAGGTGACACCCGTCGCTAAAGGAGAAGTTCAGTCTCAATCAGTGCCATAAAAATAGCCTTAAAACTAAATAAATGCAATAGATTCTGTAGTGCCCCGTGCCACATAGGCACTATGTACCAGTGATATCGCTTTGCTTGCTCGAGTGGAAGCCTTCTCGAAGAGTTTTCGATCGAACCACGAGATGATTGATCTAAGTGAGTGAGCAGAACTCCATTCTCTGATTCTTTCATACTTTAATAATAAATCTGAGTTTTTGCAATGCTTGTTTACTTAATAAGATAATATCCGCATTGGAAATGATAGAACGAGAACCTACATGCTTAATAAGAGAACTTGTATGCTTGTCTAAAAAGAGATATAACCTTGCCATGCTAAGTCAAGATAGAAAAGAATGTTGCATGCTTAGTTACACTGACACCGCTATCAAACGAACCCTTTCCATGCTAATAAGATAAGTAAAAGGAATTGCTTGAACAAGTCCCTTTGTCATATGCTAAGTAAGAGAAGAATTGCATGCTTTAGTAAAAAGAGAGAGGAACTACTATCATGCTTGCACATAGAGTTTTCTATCCTGTTTCCTATCATACTGAAAGATATAGATATTGAATGCTAGTTGTTATGAAATAGATATCGTGCTTGCTAATATATGTTTGGCTTGCCTGTTTTGCTATATCGAACTGCTATAAGTCTTTGATTCATTATCGAACTGCTATAAGTCTTTGATTCATTATCGAACTGCTCTAAGTCTTTGATTCGTATAAGTAAAGATTAATAGTGCGCCCTGAGGTATGGTCCTTGTGATCTAGTGGGGTGTGCTATTAGTTGTGTGAAAGATGAAAGTTATGTTTTGCTTGATCATTATTTTGCTTGCATTATAGATGTTTCATGTCATGCATTAGTCTCGAACAACTTGTGCAAAAGAACTTGTCTCTCAAATGGTTCATAGGACACTAAAAATCGCTTGGTCCGGAAGAGATTTTTGTTCCAACCTGAGGATACAGCCCTACGGGGTCTAGTGGGGTTATGTATCTATTAGTGTTGTGCGAAACCCATGATGTCACAGCTGCTAGTATTCGTGTGTGTTGGTGAAGAGCTGAACCTTGAGTCACAGCTGCCGATACATACGCGTGCTAGTGTAGAGCTGAACCTTGAGTCACCGCTGCTAATTATGGGGCTACCCATGGACCATCATGTAGTTAGGGCGCATGCTAGGTTAGGCTTCTTGCATACCTATCTATTTGATGCAGAGACGGACATGGAATAGAACATATATGTTTATGAAAATTGTTGCTAACTTGTATGTCTGTTGCAGGGATAACCGTTAGGCGAAGTGTAAGAATTACTGAATAAATGAGGAATTGATTTTCGATATTGCTTTGAATCTCATTTTTCCCCTAGACTTGTATGTTTCACTTGATGTTTCATCGCTGCCCCTTAATAATGAATTGATCAGTCCACTATAATAACTTATGTTCCAAAAGTGTTAGTACATATGATGAACGATACATGCTACACACTGCACGATCGAACATTGTCCCTATTGTATGCTCAAATGTTTGAATATGTAAACTGTTTCCAAAGCTATATTTTCGAAAGAAGTAAACTGACTCTAACCCTGTGCTGCATGAAATGAACCTAGCTAAAAGTAGCAAGATTACTAGTAATGTAATATTTTGCCACATGCTTACTTAGTGTTGGTTTCAGGGAGTCTTGCTTCTATTATTTGATTTATACTCACCAGTACTTTCTCCAAAGTGATGTTCCACCAACAGTTTGCTTGTTCGTAGGTGCTAGATCATCTAAGGAAGCGATAGCCGTGCCTCATCCCTCGGACCAAAAAATCTGGAGTCGATACCTTGAGCCGTATCGAGTTATGCTTTGAGCTGCTTTTGTATATAAGGATATAATGTATGGAACGATGTCATTAATTTTGAGAGTGCTTGATAGATTTGTAACCTCGGCTTAACGCCGCTTGTAACACTTTTGATATCAGTATAGATGCTTGTTCCCTTATGCTATTGTGTTCTTTACTTTTTCGCAATACGTGCCGCTGCTTTCGTCTTGAATAACTTACTTGCTCTTGTTCAAGCTTTGGCCTTATGCAACCGCAACTAAGGCTTGCACGGTATCACGTCTGTACGAGGAAGGTCGGTCAAGCAAGGACCCAAGCGAGGTCGAACGGTCCTGTGGGATCGGGGCGTGACATAATGGTATCAGAGCAACTCGATTCCTTGCCCATTTTTTTGCCTTCGACTCAGAGATGTCTGTATTGTGCTACAATGAACGTTCCACATAATAAGTCCATAGATATTTTTAAAAGTGCACACACAAGTTTTTTTGCTTTCTTTCTTGTTGTTTGGAGATGTGATTTCATGATTCTTGATTTGCTTGTGTTTTCGATTGAGGATGGTGAGGGATAAGGACTATCGCTGCTCTGAATTTTTGTAAGTTTCTCCTTGAGTTTTGAGGAAGAAACTTTTTATGGTGGGTAAATATGTAGTTTTCCATTCTGCGTAGGCACAATGTACAGGTGATATCGCTTTGCTTCCTCCAGCGAAAGTCTTCTCGAAGAGTTCTCACTCGAACCACAAGACGATTGATCTAAGTAAGTGGGCAGAACTTCATTCTCTGATTCTTGCACGTCTTAATAATGAATCTATGTTTTTGCAATGCTTGTTTGCTTAATAATATAATGTTCGCTTTGGAAATGATAGAACGAGAACCTGCATGCTTAACAAGAGAACTTGTATGCTTGTCTAAAAAGAGATAGAACCTTGACATGCTAAGTCAAGATAGAAAAGATATTGCATGCTTAGTTACACTGACATTGCTATCAAATGAACCCTTTCCATGCTAATAAGATAAGTAAAAGGAATTGCTTGAATAAGTCCCTTTGTCATATGCTAAGTAAGAGTAGAATTACATGCTTTAGTATAAATAGATAGAAGAACTACTATCATGCTTGCATACATAGAATTTTCTTGCCTATTTTCTATCATACTGAAAGAGATAGATATTGCATGCTAGTTGTTATAAAATTGTTATTGTGCTTACTAATATATGTTTTTCTTGCCAGTTTTGCTATATCGAACTGTTGTAAGTCTTTGATTCGTATAAGCAGAGACTAATAGTGCGTCCTGAGGTACGGTCCTTGTGATCTAGTAGGGTATGCTATTAGTTGTGTGAACGATGAAAGATATGTTTTGCTTGATCATTATTTTGCTTGCATTATAGATGTTTCATGTCATGCATTGGTCTCGGACAACTTGTGTACAAGGACTTATCTTTCGAACAGTTCCTGGGTCACTGGAAATCGCTTGGTCTAGAAGAGATTTTTTGTTTCACCCTGAGGATACGATCCTACGAGATCTAGTGGGGTGATGTGTCTATTAGTGTTGTACGGAACCCATGATGTCACAGCTACAAGTATTTGTGTGTGTTGGTGAAGAGCTGAACCTTGAGTCACAACTGCCGATACACGCGCGTGCTAGTACAGAGCTGAACCTTGAGTCACCGCTGCTAATCATGGGGCTACCCATGGACCATCATGTAGTTTGGGCGCAATCTAGGTTAGCCTTCTTGCATACCTAACTGTTTGATTAAGAGACGCACATGGAATATAAGATATTATGCAAATTATTCCTAACTTGTATGTCTGTTACAGGGATAACCGTTCGACGAAGGGTAAGAATCACTGATTAAATAAGGAATTAATTTTTGATATCGATTTGAATCTCGTTTTTCCCCTAGACTTGTATGTTTCACTTGATGTTTCACCGCTGCCCCTTAGTAATGAATTGATCAGTCCACTAGAATAACTTTTGTTCCTAAAGAGTTAGTACATATGGTGCACGATACATGCTGCACACTACAGGATAGAACACTGGCCCTATTGTATGCTCAAATGTTTAAATATGTAAACTGTTTCCAAAGCTATGTTTTTGAAAGAAGTAAACTGAATCTAACCCCGTGCTGCATGAAATGAACCTAGATAAAAGTAGCACGATCACTAATTATATAACATTTTGCCACATGCTTACTTAGGTTGGTTTCAGGGAGTGTTGCTTCTGTTCGTTGATTTATACTCACCAGTACTTTCTCCAAAGTGCTGACCCACTAACAGTTTGCTTGTTCCCAGGTGCTGGATAATCCGAAGAAGCGATAGCCGTACCTTATCCCTAGGACCCAGAAATCTGGAGTCGATGCCTTGAGTCGTATTGAGTTGTGCTTTGAGCTGCTTTTGTAGATAAGGATGTAATGTATGGAATGATGTCATTAATTTCAAAAGTACTTGAGCGATTTGTAACCTCGGCTTAACTCTGCTTGTAACACTTTTGATATCACTATATATGCTTGTTCCCTTATGCCATTATGTTCTTTACTTTTCTGCAATATGTGCCGCTGCTTCCGTCTTGAATAGCTTACTTGTCCTTGTTCAAGCTTTGGCCTTGTGCAAAAACAACTTAGACTTGCATGACATCACGCCCGTGCGAGGACGGTCGGTCCAGCAAGGACCCAAGCAAGGACGAACTGCCCTGCAGGATCGGGGCATGACAGATTCGATGTTCATCTACTACCAAAATTTGGCCCATTAGCGACGTTATTAGCGACGTCAGAACTAAACATCGCTAATTTATGTAACTTTAGCAACTCCATAAAAAGATGTCATAATACATCGCAAATAGCGACGTTTAGCGATGTTCAGTAACTAATTTTAGTATTGCGGGAACATACGACGCTAGGAGTCGCTGAACATCGCTAATTTTTTGTAAGCAATAGATATGAAATTTACTGAAATTAATATGCCACCGCTCGGTGACTTTTACCTGCCCGTCTGAACCACATGCACAATACTTGACATAACCTTCCCTGCCAAGAAGTCATAGTTAGCTTGCACAGTTTAATGATACGAGGGGGGGGGGGGGTCACTGGCACGATTCCATAGTGGACGATTAATAGTCTCGAGCAGGGAATGGTATGCAACGCAGGTGGTAAGCCCCGCTACATACCATTTCGTCCATAACAAACGACTATTTAGATTGTTCAGTCCAGATCAGATTGATTCCAGTGCCCCAGCGACCGTCCGCAGGAACCAGAAACCTTGTGCACAAGTTGTCCATAACTAAACGGAGCCAAATACTAAGTTATCAAACGATACAGTTTAAGGCAACACAAGCACGAGACATGTAACATGGCATGATCTGTTTTGCATAGTCTCCCTGTTGACTTTATTGCATATTACGGTATGTTCTATATATAGCACAATAATAGAAGATATATATATATTCTAACTATAATTGAAACATGATGAAAGGACATTCTAAGCGAGCTAGCATGCAACAAGGTAACCGTTCACAAGTTGATTGACAAGTATAAAATAATCCAAGTCTATTCATTTTTATCTTGACATCTTTTAATTATCATGGTATCGTCTGATAGGAACAATCAAGAGGACAATCTTTTAGATGTCAAGACTTGGAAGAAGGATCAACTTATCGAATTATAGCCACTCACAAGTTGGTGGGGAAAGGAAAGGAAGGAGGTGCTTCAAGACTCCGCTCGTGCAACGTCTACTGCACGATCACCTGTATTACCAAAACAGATGATCAATACCTCTTCTCCTCTTTCCAAGTTCGAAACAAAAATGCAGTTCAAGGAATGAAATTAATGAAATCTATCAAAACTATTCTAGAAAATGCAAATCCGAAAACCAACTCAAAAGAACGAAAGCAACAAGGCGACAGCAAAAACTAAGCAAGAAAGCTTGCAGCGGAGAGGTCCCTCTTGACTTTGTCGCTTAGTCCGTCCTTGGGACTCAGTTCACTGAATATGAGAATCGATTCCGAAGAAACCAATCTATAACGAGAAAAATATCTTGATTCAATCTATCCCAATCGAACGATACTGAAAGTATTTCTTAGCCGCGCTCTCCGAAAAGGGGGAACGGGGCACCACATCCATCTTTGCCGAACTATCTAAAAATGGATATAAATTACTATGTGTGGCATCGTTCGTGGATGTTCAACCATCATTCTGATGACATGGGAGGTGTGCGAGGTAGAGTAGTTCCTGCAACTTTGCCAAGGCGTTCTACCAGTACATGGACGACACCAAAATTAAATATCTGTGTGTGAGATGTCGCAATCTGAATACAAATAATAATTTGAAGAAAGATAAAAAAAATTTGGGAGTAATTTTCACAATTACAATACTGTATATTTTATATAACAATATCAATCCATACTATAACACAATCAGTTTTCCTACCTATTTCCCATTGTCCCATGCATTATTAGATTTCTAGAGACGACGGGTCCGCGGGATGGAGAGTCAGGTTATTGCACAAAAAATATAGCAGAACCACAACTGAGTGATAATTATAAATTATTCTCACATAACTTAGAAAAGTATTATCTAGCTTTTAAGCGTCCAAAAGAAAATTCATAGCAATGTATAGATAATGTCTACTTTTGTGCCAATGATTTAAGGATATTCAAGCTTGTCATTGGTCGTGTGAAGAAGTGATAGGAGATAATATTCTAGGTATTTCATTCATCATGATATTGCATACATATACATCTACATATCAACTAGGGGCCTAAGTCACATGGCCAATCACCATAAATATAATTTAATACAATTTAATGCCAATATCCCAATCACCATATATAGCCAGCCAATCACCATATATAGATAATCACCATAAATGTAATTTAATGATACAATTTAATACCAATACCCCTCTCAAGTTAGAGCATGCAAGTCACAAATGTCCAACTTGCGCAAAAGAAACTCAAATTTCCATTTGCCCAAAGCTTTGGTGAAAACATCCGCTAGTTGCCTATCCGTTGGCACATGAGATAGGCAAATAACTCCAGCAAGAACATCATCCCACAAAAAATGACAATCCACCTTAATGTGTTTTAGGCGCTCATGAAAAACTGGGTTCTGCGCAAGATGTAAAGCAGATTGACTATCACAAAATAAATTTATAGCACACGAATGTTGCACCCCCAAACTGCCAAGCAATCCCTTGAGCCAATTAAGCTCACACGTGACTGCCGTCATCACACGGTACTCTACTTCGACCGAAGAACGGGACACCATCCCCTATTTCTTCATCTTCCAAGAGATGGATGAATCACCAAGAAAAACCAACCAACCAGACAAAGAGCATCGTATAATGGGACAACTCTCACAATCAGAATCATACTATCCCTGGAGCCACAAATCACAGTCAGAGCGAAGAAGAATGTCTTGACCGGAATAACCCTTCAAATATCTAACAACCCTCAAAGCTGTATCCCAATGATTACGTCGGGGTTCATGCATAAACTGCGCCAAGATATGAACAACATAAGCTAAATCCGGTCGAGTAAACGAAAGATAAATCAGTCGTCCCAAAAGTCGTCGATACACTTTTCTATCAGACAAAATTGTACTTGTAGAGTGTGCCATTTGATGATGTTGTTCCATAGGAAAGCTTGCGGGTTTTGCCCCCAACAATCCTATCTCAGATATAATGTCAAGTGTATATTTTCGTTGACAAAGAAAAATACCTTCCGCATTTTGAGCTACCTCAACACCATGAATAAATTTCAACGACCCAAGGTCTTTCATGTGAAAGCAAATACTCAAATAATTCATAAAGGCAGTAAGAGCAGTAGAATTATTGCCCAGGAGAATCAAATCGTCGACATACACAAAAATATTTATCTGAATATCGCCCTTATGAAGAGTAAAAAGCGAATAGTCAGAGTACGATTAGAAAAATTTGTACTCCCGCAAAGAAGATGCCAACTTCGCAAACCAACAACGAGGCACATGTTTAAGCCCATAAAGAGATTTTTGAAGCCGACATACCTGACCAGGATGTTTGGTTTGGAAACTATGTGGTAGTTTCATATATACTTCTTCGATAAGGTCTCTATGTAGGAAGGCATTGTGAACATCCATCTGATATAGTTTCCAATTCTTTGTTGCGGCTACAGCAAGAAATGTACGAACAGTAACCATTTTTGCAACTGGAGAAAAAGTATTAGTGTAATCAATCCCTTCAACCAGATGATTTTCAAAAACCGCCAAACGGGCTTTAAACCGCTCAGCACTCCCATTAGAGTTATACTTTATCTTGTACACCCACCGGCTCCCCAGAGCACATTTTTCAGCCGGAATCATCTCCATGGTCCAGGTCTACTATCCTCCAACGCCCGTATCTCCTTCTGCATATCTTCTCGCCACCATGCATCTTTAACCGCCTCTTTAAAGGAGGTCGGTTATGTACCTGCAGTTACAGCTGCAGGAAAATTTCTGTGTCCCAGAGAAAATTGGTCATAATTCAAAAAATGTGCAATAGGATAAGGAGTACCTGAGGAGTGATTGGACGTGGTAGAACGTTGGGAGGAAGGACTATGAGACAACTTTCGTATTGTATTTGTAATAAAGTCATGGAGCTTCAAAGACGTAATCTTGATACGCATTCCATGCCCCAGTGCACCCTCACCATTCAACACCACAACCGTCGCCTCATCCTCTGCTATCGCAGCCGCCACGGCGGCCTCCGTTGTCGCATTTTCTACGGCGGCCTCGGCCTCAGCCGTGTTGTCCTCTACGACGGCCTCAACCTCCAAGACGGACATCCCATCCATATGAGGTAGATCATACCCCAAAGCATTATCGCCCAAGACAAAGGGCGCCAGGTCAGGAGGAGCCATATCACTACGATCATCTTTAACATAATAGGAAAACTCATTCTCATAAAATTTAACATCTCGAGAGACAAAAAAATCACCAGTAGCTAGATCATACAATTTTTAACCCTTCTTGCCATGGGGGTATCCCACAAAAATATACTTTTGACTGCGAGGAGCAAACTTATCTATCTTAGCTTTTTGGTTGTGGGCAAAACAAAGACAACCAAAAACACGTAATTCATCATAAGAAAGAGGAGCACCAAATAATATTTTATTAGGGGTTTTAAAATCGAGAAGGCTCGAAGGAGTTCGATTGATCAAATAACTAGCCGCCAAAATACACTCACCCAAAGAAAAATTGTCAAATTTTCCTGAAGACGTAAAGCACGTGCCACATTCAAATATGTCTATGTTTTCGTTCGACCCTCCCATTCTGCTGAGGTGTACCTACACAAGATGTCTGAAACAAAATATCATTTTGTGTAAAGTAGTCGCGCGACAATTAAACTAAGTACCATTATCACTTCGCACAATGCGAACTTTGGAATTAAATTACGGCTCAATTATAGAAAAAAAATGAAAAGAACATCTTGTATACTTTAGTCTTATCAATCAACAAAAGCACTCAAACAATACGAGAAAAATTATCCACAATAGTCAAAAAATATCGAGCTTTACACGAAAAAGGCGTAGGATACGACCCCCAAAGATCACATTATATCAAATCAAAAATTACAACAACCCGAGAGTCACTGACAGGAAAGATACCTCGAGTTTGCTTTACCTGATGGCAAACTTCACATGCCTTATTCACTGAAGTACTAGAGCTACTGACAACAGGAAGTGACTTTACTATTTTATCAGAAGGATGCCCAAGTTGCTGATGTCAAATGTCCAGAGAAGTCATCCCAGTCACTATCAAGGCCTGAGTCTTCGGTACAATGCGAAAGTGGTAGAGTCCGTCCCGCCGTTCACCGACGCCAATCAGGATCCTCAAACTGGGGTCTTATATCACGCATAAATTTTTAGTGAATTGTACAACACAATTTATATCATCAATAAGATGGGCCACATAAATTAAATTATAATGTAATTGAGGTACGAATAGAATATTTGTGAGAACCACGCCTGGTGTAAGAGCAACACGCCCGCAGCACGAGGCAATCGCAGTCCGTCCGTCCGGGAGTCCAACCAGACACTCCTCCATTGCCGTCACTCCCGACAATAATTCCAAATTTCCCGTAACATGATTCGAAGCGCCTGTATCAATATCCAAGGTGCAATGGACTTACCCACCATATGATCCTTCGGAGATTTGGCCGAAGAATTACCATGCATAAAAATAAGTTATTACAATTGGTCCGGAGTCAATCCTGGCACACCGCCGCCGCCTGCACCATCATCTGTCATCCGCGGCTGTGCACCAACGAAGCCATGTCCTTCCACCGCCGCAGGCATTTCCATACCCCATCCACGTCCACTACCAGTCGCATGTCCGCTAAATCGGACATTGAACGAATCCCACAGTGGTTTTGCCTCCTCAAAGTATGGTATTGTCTTCTTCACGCTAGAGAAAGCCGAATAGATATCGACCATTCCTCATAATTTTTTCCACAAAACACCACATTCGTAATTGTATTAACCGGATTGTCATTAGAACCAAGATAATACGGGGATGTGAGATCGATATGCGATGTCGCCAGCGTAGAAGTTCCGCCGCCGTCGCCGGTCGTCATGTCGCCGTTGCCGGTCGACATACCGCAACCGCCGCCGCTCGAAGAAAACTTGTCCTAGCCGTCAGACTCTGATACCATGTGAAGAAGTGATAGAGATAACATTCTAGGTATTTCATTCATCATGATATTACATATATATACATCCACATATCAACTTGGGACCTAAGTCACATGGCCAATCACCATAAATACAATTTAATCTCAATATCCCAATCACCATATATAGTCAGTCAATCACCATATATAGCTAATCATCATAAATGTAATTTAATGATACAATTTAATCCCAATAGGCCGGTCCCTACACAATGGTTTTTTTGGCTTATTCTGCACCTTCTGTTTCTTGCGTTGAGTTAACAGAATTGACTTAGGTTAGGAAATCCAATTTGCCAGTAGCGAAAATCCGTATCACAACACATCAAAGTTGTGATCATCAGCAGTGTTCTGCACTCTTAGTAGTAGTGGATCGCCCATTAATAGTCCTCTGACTTATTCTTGGCTGAACTTTGCTGATTGTTTTAGTTACTTGAGCGGTGGACTCAATTGACGTTCACATATTTATACAAACAACTTTGTCATTGCCAGTCGAGCTCAACTTTAAATTTACTATCAGATTTGTACATGCCTGAATCTAATAAATATTTATGTATTCATTGATACATGACAACTTGAGGGCTAATATCTAGCACTCTAAACTTTGTTGGATTAACTTGTTGAGTAATTGGTTTTGGTTCTTTGAGGTTTAGATGACTAGTATTTGCCCCTACAGGATTGGTGTCCCTACATAATTGTATACTTGCATGGTTACTTCTGTTTGAAGGATGGATTTATACAATTATGTGTATATAGATGTATTTTTTAATTTTATACAAATTAATAATCTGGATTCTTGTAAAGACATGCTTCTATTAGAAGAGGTTGTTATAGGATCTTATAGGTACTATTGGTACTTGGACTTCAATGGTGTCTTGAGAGAAGGAATGAGTAATAATAAATTTAATTGGTGTAGGATAATACTTGGACCATCTATTAGATCATCTACAGTGGGGACACTCCAAACACATATTCTAAATTATTAAAAATTGTGTAAATTACTATTTTTGGAATGTCTCCATGATATTGGCACGCAATGATATACTCTAAATAAACACTCTAAATTATTCTCCTCTTTTTTCTTCCTCTTTATTTTATTTTATTTTATTTTTCTTCCCTATTTGGTAAGATTTTTCCTCTTTCTTTTCTTTCTTTATTTCTCTTTCTTGTTTGGTTACTTTTGGTGGGCTCAACAATTAATATAGAGAAGTTAGGACAGGCTCCAAATCTGAAGTGTCTCGTAGCTTTCTAACAATTTTTAAATATGCATAACTGTCCACTGCAGCTTTCAAGTGCTACAAAATTTGACTAAAGTTAAAATGTATCACTTGAAAACTCTTCCACTGTGGATGCTCTTATTTTTGTGTTGACCTTGTAGACAAACTAATTTTTGTATTAGAGGAGATAAAAGGCATAGTAAACAAAGGGTCTTCTAAACAGCTATTTGATGTATGGTGGATGTCCTAGTATACTTCGAGTATCTTTGTTGTATCTAACACATGTTTTGCATTAGGACAAAACTGATTTTATAGCATTTGCATTTTCTAGCTACAGGATGAGAGAGAAGTTATCAAAGTACTGCTCGATGAAAGGAAGTGGGAGGGCTTCTGAAGAGTTCTTGCGAGCCCCCTTCGACATGTAATACTTAATGCTCCAAAACATATACTTTTGAGTCAATTAGTAGTATAATCACCCTTGTATATTATAATATCAATTACTTGGTCTATTTATGGTT
Organism: Iris macrosiphon; assembly: GCA_036927795.1. NCBI lineage: Eukaryota > Viridiplantae > Streptophyta > Magnoliopsida > Asparagales > Iridaceae > Iris > Iris macrosiphon. Next base: position 23,099,702 of record JAYESA010000012.1, read on the forward strand.
AAATAGGCTCCAGTCTCAAACATACATAAACTTTATGCTCGAGACAATTGGCGGAAATTTTATGCTAGAAAGTTTATGCTTAAACTTAAACATTATGCTGAATATATTACTGTGGAAACTTTATGCTTAAATTTAATTTTTATGTTGAAATTTCTAGCATAAGATTAGGAACTGTGAATGGGTCAGAAAGTCAGACCATGTTAGTGAATTGTTTTGGTTTTGGTTACGCAGTGAAATGCAGAGGCACACATCTTCTGATGGCTCTGAACCATGTTAACGACGAGTCGACCTTGTGGCCTACTGCGAGGTTGACATATGGGGGGTTAACTTCTCTTGTGCTAAGTTTTATTGTAAGTTCCTTAATGAAACGCTGTTGGAATATTCAATATATTACTATCGTACAGAACTAAATATAGCCTCACAAATTTAGGGCAGATTCTAAAATGATAAAAGCATAAAAAAAATTTCCTACCCGAAACCCTCTCCCACCCCTTAGCCGATGCCGGGACTCGATGCATGGACCTACTCGGTAAATGTGCCGTAGCTTTACCTCCACAAAATTGGGGCATATTCTAAAATGATAAAAGCATAAATGATAAGACAAGTATTGCAATGTTCCAACAAGAAATAATGGTTACTTTACATTCAATGCTCTATCACATAACAGTGGAAGTTCTGCATCAAGTATTTTCTCCTCTTGGATTTGTAGAGAAGATCAACATCTTTCAGAAGTCATCTGGTCAGCTTCTAAAAGTTCTCTTCTAAATATTTTCAGTCTTTCTGTTTCATAAGTTACTGTGATATATCTTTTTTATTTTCTAGTGTAGATATTTTAAATTGATTTTCTGTTATGATGATACGGTTTGCTGATTTGTGGTAGTTAACATAATTTTTTAGAGGGGATGGGAGGAAGGTGATCCCCACCAACTTAAAATAAAAGAAGCAGAAATACAAGCATTACAGAAATAAGGGAATTGAATTGATATTATAATACCACTGAATAAAAGAACAAGAAAGAAAGACTTCCCTGATCTCCACTTCAAAAAATAACATCTTTTCTCTTATTTCCTCTTGAAATCTCCCTTGTCCAGAAATTGTAAAAATAATCAGATTTTATGGTAGTTAACAGAAATTGCATGCCCTATTATTTCTTGGCAGATACGAGGTGAATCTTCCCAATTAGGCAAAAAGTTATCAGCAGGTTTATAAAACACTTGCTTCTTGTCTGCAGGTTTTCAAGTCCTTATACAGCTTCAATCACGCCAAAGTTCCATACAAGCAAGAAATTCGTTACAAGTACTTAGATTCTGCTTAGAATTTCTATGATTTGTAGATGACACTATTTTAGAAGTTGATTTTTGGAGTTGATATGTTTACTTTATTGGGCCGTAATATATACGATGGTTGCTGTCTACTGGATGTACATTATTCTAAGTATCCTCCTGATCGGTCTTTTATTGGTTAAGTTTATTACATTGGGGGATATCTTATTATATTTTTTTTGTGATTTTCAATATTCAGTCCCAGCGACTTGCAGGTTAAAAACAACAATGACCGATCGATGTATGTTGATTAAGACAAATCAAGTATTTGATTTAGTTATACCTCTTTCTGTTTCTGGTAATATAATAATGTTTTTGTTTCTATTCAACTGCAGTTCTCCTAAGAATTGTTTGACAAATCTAGTCGTTGAATAAAATACATGTACTGATTTCTAAAATTTTTTTGTAGATCACATCAAGAACGAGGGTTTCTTAAGTGATCTTAATGAACTAGATTGTTCCAGGAACTCAATTAAACTATAAAGTGCATAAATTTCTCTTGGCCCATGTGATAAAGATGCATAGTTTTGCAATTGCATATGTGTATATGCCTATCTTTACAAGCAGGGTTTACATTTTTTACGGACATATAATCAATGAGCATAAAATCCCAACAACTTCTATTATATACTGATGATACATGGTCAATGTAGAACATTTCTTCTGAAATGTGAAGAGAGAGAAGCTCAGATAAAGCAGTTCAGGAAGAGCCTTAATTTCAAAGCAACTCTTATGCCATCCTTTTACCACCAATCAGTACCAAGAGTCTCAGAAGGAAAAAAAGGTCAGTTACTGCACCAGTGCGAAGAATTTCAGAGATGATCAAGTGTTGTTGCAGTTTCACTGCAGAGATGGTCAGGCACGGAGTGATCCACCTTTGACTTCTATGTTGTGAGTTATTGGTCTGTGCATAGGGTCTGTTGTTCTTAATAATACTCAATAAATTTATTTATTTTAACATTATATATGTAATGACTAGTGATTATATCAAAGTATATATAGTTGAGTTTAGATACAATATTGTATTTTTTTAGAATTGAGAAATTTATAAATTTATGTATGTGAAAAAAGTAAAAGGTTTAAACTAAAAAGGATTAAAAATTAATTTTTTTTCATATTTTTTAAATATACTAACGTCCTATTGACGTTAGTATTCAATTCTAAAAAAAAATTCCAAATTTTTTAAATATACTAACAGTCATATCCCGTAAGTATTCAATTCTACATATATTTATATGCCTTTAGAAAAATAGTTACTAACGGCTATAGCAGTTCGAATAGTTGAAATACTTACGGACATGATCCGTTAGAAGGACAGTTAGTAATATTACCCATGCCTATATACAAGAAATTTACCTATTAGAATTAATTTTTGTAACAAGTCTAGACCGTTATTTTATAGGTGTTTCGGTGTAGTGTTAGCTTCTTCTTTCATATACTCACCTTTGAAAGAGTTGAGGTCAGCTACCTCTGTTTTGACTTCTCCCATACTGTTCACATATTTGAAGCATTGATGTAGAGTGGAGGGTACAATTTTATGCTCGTGTATCCACGGCCGTCCAAGCAAAACATTGTAGGATACGTCAGAGTCAATCACATAACATGTGACTTCAGTACGTAGATTGGCTATCTTAATTTTAGGGGTATATTTCCCAGCAGTTTACTCCTTATAGCGTTAAAGCCTAGAATGGTAGTGCTAGTAGCAGACAGGTTCTGCATTGGTATCTTCAATCCCCTCAGTAGGATTTTAAGAATGATGCTGAGTAAAGAACTTGGGTCGATGTGAATCCGGTTCACCTTAATAGATCCGATGTAACTGATATAATACAGAGGTCTGTCCTGTTGATTATCTTTGAGTAGCATGTCATCTTGCGTGAAGGTAATGTTAGAAATCTTTTCGATCATGTTGTGGCATTGAGGACACGCTAATGGCTCTTTATCAAGAGTCTTGAGTTCAGCTAAGCATGAGTCTGCATGTATCAGATCTTCGCTCAAAGCTTCACGAGTCTCCTTCGACAAACGTCGTAACTCGCATATGCAAAGCCGGGCTAGCGTATTGGCCAGTTGTGCCAATATGTCAAAATTGTAGGGCTTTTCAAGTCCTTAGAGTACATTCTTCTTCATAGATTTGTCAAAGCGTACTTCCTTTTGTTTCTCTTTCTTTGTCGAAGTAGTTTTCGAAGGATCAGGTTCAGTTGTGCCCGGAGCAACATGAGTTGGCAAAGTAGAAAGAGTATCAGGAACATCTTCCGGGACAGATTCGTAAGTTTTATGATAATCTTTGCCAGACCCGGTACCCGACATGGCTTTTTTCGGGCATCGGAGAGAGAAGCACCATATTACAAGACTTGAGCTTCTTTTTATCATGCCTCTATTTGGAGTGAGTATGTAGGCTAGTTTTATCGTAACACAATCCAATAAGGAATTTGTTGGACTGTCCTTGGAGTTGTAGAGGAATACTTTGCCCCTTGCCAAAGTCATACCCCATATTTTGCATCAAGCGTAGAGATTGCTGGGTATATTGATGAAATTGGGGACGATCCTCCTCAAGCATTTGAGTTGAGGTCGATGCTCTAATGGTTACAAAAGGAGAAGAAGAAATTTGGGTAGGAATACCTTCATAAGAACTTAAGATTTGTTGTGCCCTATACAGTAGAACACTGCCAATCATGGACCATTGTCGGTGTGTCAAGCAAAGCTTGCGCGTAGAGCTTGTTGGGGTAATGTTCAGATTTTGAAATCTTCTTTCGAAAGATATATCTTCTAGATGTTGATCTTGATCTCTGTCCGAGTGATGATCTGAAAAAATTATATTGCATGATTTATACTTCTTACCCTTCTCGAATTTTGCATTGGAAGATGTTGCATGATTTATACTTCTTACCCTTCTCAGATTTTGGTAAGAGGCACCAATCTTTGCCAGACCTGGTACCCGACATGGCTTTTTTTCGGACACCGAAGAAAGAAGCACCATGTTACAAGACTTGAGTTTCTTTTTATCATGCCTCTTTTTGGATTGAGCCTGTAGGCTAGTTTTATTATAACGCAATCTACTAAGGAATTTGTTGGACTGTCCTTGGAGTTGTAGAGGAATACTTTGCCCCTTGCCAAAATTGAAACCTTCAGCTTTCTAGAATTCATACCCATATTTTTCATCAAGCGTACAGATTGTCGGCTATATTGATGAAATTGGGGACGATCCTTCTCAAGCATTTGAGTTGAGGTCGATGCTCTAATGGTTGCAGAAGGAGGAGAAAAAATTTGGGTAGGAACACCTTCATAAGAACTAAAGATTTGTTGTGCCCTATACAGTAGAACACTGCCAATCATGGTCAAGCAAAACTTGCGAGTAGAGCTTGTTGGGGTAATATTCAAATTTTGAAATCTTCTCTCGAAAGATACATCTTCTTGACGTTAATCTTGATCTCTGTCCGAGTGATGATCTGAAGAAATTATATTGCATGATTTATACTTCTTACCCTTCTTGAAATTTGTATTGGAAGATGTTGCTCCCTGGTCCCAATCTGGTAGCAGGTTGGGATGAATCCACATAATCTCGCCATAATTTTTGGTAAGAGGCACCAACCCCTCAGTTTGACTTTGGGTAGGCGAAAGATACCACTTCTATTATAGTTTGAGAGGTATTGGGATAACACCGTTTGGGACTTCTTGTGCTGGACAGTCACCAAATTGATGAGACACCATATTGGCGGTGACCGTCTTCTCCTCATTGTGAAGTGTGATAGCATTAAGTACATCTATCAACTATTGGGTTTTCCTTTTTAAGACATAATAAGCCTTGGTAGGATGATGCACATACCGATGGTATAAGCAGTACTTTGGGTCATCTGTTTTACCGGCCTCAATTTGGTCGTTTGATTTCAGGCAACTGTAACTTGTTGCTTTTTATCAAGAATTCAAAATTTATGTGGATATCACTATCATCAAAGAAATATTCTTCCTTAGGCCTGGAAGACTCTGGAGGCTTTTGTGCTAGAGGAGAGGTGGGTAGCTTTGACATGTTTATTGCTAAGACCTCATTTCCTTTGCTGTTGCAATTATTCGCACTATTGGAGGGATATTTTTTCCTTCCGTTTTATTCATTTGTAACCCTAAATTATGTTCCACCTTTGCGTTACCTTCAGCAGCTTTGGCCCCAATGATGAAGGCCGTACAGTCTTAAAATTGAGTTGAACATGTCCAGAGCCCTACTATAAGTAGTAGGTTCTTTTTGCAAGTATCAATGAATGCGGAGTTTGGAATAACGGAAGGTAGCTTCAGAGTTGCTTGCCTTAAACACTCTACCATTTCATGGGTGAATTTTTTCTACTTCTGTTTGATATTGATGAGTGAAGATATCGTCATATTTATGCCTCCTTCGTAGAATTATGAGAGAAAAGATATTTCATGTCATCAAACGAGGATATGTAGTTATCAGGTAAGATGTGATACCAATTGTAGGCTATGCCGACCAAATATCTCACCAATAATCTGGTAAGGAGAGCATCTTATTTCTGCAGATGAGCCATCATTATATGAAAGTAATTAATATATTGGCTCGGTTATGTCCTGCCTTGAAACAAGACTATCGATTGGGGCTTGTATTTAGGAGGGAATGGAACATTATTCCAATAAAGAGGATAAGGCTGTTTCACCCCCAGATTGCGAAGTTGGTCGTTGTTCATTAAAATATCGACATGTGCATGCAAATCTCGGATAGCTTTGAGAGGATCTTCTGGTCGAAGTGGTGCAGTTGACTTATAAGATCCTAGTTAAACATGTATTATTATTGGCGGAGGTCCACTTCCAATATTGAAAGAATTATGAGTTGGCATTGCTGACTCTTAGTTTATGACTACTTCTAGATTTGTGTTATCCTGTAGAGGTGTTGTTCCAGGAATAGGCTGTGTAGGTATGAATGAAGCCACTTGGATAGGTATTGGTGTAGCAGAATGTTGAGTTGTCATCATTTGATCCATATTTTGCATCATAGTGTGCATGTCTTTGAAAGCGCCTCAAATGAGTTGAGGCGTTGTTCGGTGGATTCTTATGGAGAAGCGTCTTGTTCATCACTGATGGCGTAAACGTTAACATCCCTGTGAATAACAGAGGGATTGGTAGAAAGAGCCGTGCAGTTGGAGTCTACACTGTTAGTTTTAGAATCGAGGGAATTACTACCCCCAGCCTCAGATTCTGAGGAATGGGGATTCCCGTGAAAATCGAGCTCACTTCTTCGAGAATGAGTATTTTGGTGTACTCCTTCAAAGAAGTCGATGAGTTGGTCAAATCTTCTCTGGCTAGGTGTTCTTGAAGAACTTTGTCTTGATTGTCTCCTGCCACGGGAAAGATGCGAAGCCATGTATGCTGAAGCAAGAAGCAGTTCATCATCATACTCCTGGTTGTCAACTTGTTTTCTATGTCACCATTTAGGAGACACAATGTAAGTCAATCGGTCAAACATAGACCGTTTTGCTGATGAACAACAAGATTCAATTACAACTTTGTGACAATTGCAACAATGTTCATTAGGAAACACCGTTGCAAGGTTTGAGGGATCTCTCTCCTTACGCTTTTGTACAATAAGTTCACGTAACTCATAAGGGAAAAGAGAAAAGGATGAGGAGGGCAGACTCTGCCCCATTACATGAGATACATTAGACCTCCTATGCACTTTTTAGTTAAATACGTGTAAAGTGAGGTGCTGACTTGATTGGCGTATGATCCGTCGTCTCTCACACATTTTTTTCTTCACAAAGGAGGGTAAATTATTCTGAAAGTTTTTCATATGTTCACGTGCACTAACAACACGATGTGAGGACGTTGGCCTTGTTTGGCACACATTATGTGGCGCAGTAAGAGTTGGTGCAATTTGCCTCTGTGCATTTATTTTTGTACGCAAGTCTTGGCCTGACGCACCAATAGCAGGTTCAGAATAAGTGGCTCATAACTTCCCTTCAATTGAGCACGTGATCATGATGTTAGGGGGATGATTTTCCTTGACTCTTTTTTTATTAGCGCCTATAGAAAGAATAGTTTGGACAGTAGTATCCATGACTGTTTTGCCCCGCATATGACCACCAATATGTGTAGGCTCAGAATCTTGGGTGTGGATCATCATTTGCTTGACATTGGCGAGTTGTGCGATTTGTGTCCTTTGTTTAACACAAGAGATTCAGAAGCTTGGGTGTGAATCACCCTTTGCTTGTAATTATGCGAGTTGTGCAAATTGTATCCCTTCTTTAACGTAAGAAAATTGTCTACTAAGCCATTGATCTGAACAAAATTGACAGGGGAACTCTTTTTAATCAGAATGCTCTTTCCCTTGTTGACAAAAACTTTGGGATATGCATGACGAGGCTTGGGAACCAACACTTTGTGAGTTTTCCTTGAATTGTGTGTGGATGAGGGGCGAGCACTACCCCCAAAATGGAGCATTTCTTCATATGCTTGTTGGTCGAACTTCACGACCAAGGTTTTCTGCATCGAGCTGACCGACGCAGCGTCGAGTTGAAATATCACCTTCTCGTCCGAGGGAAAAGTAGTCCCCAGCAGAGTCGTCATTTTGTTTACGAATAAAAGTTTATACGAAACTTTTGTATTACAAACTATTGAAAAGAAAGAAAAGTACAAAAAAATCCTAAACAGGAATCTAAGTACAGTTGATTCTGGGAAAGTATAGCTGTAGAGATCTGATCAACGGATGATCACTTTACTTCTTAGACCACTCGACGACGAAGAAATGCACACGACGACAAAGAAATGTAGGGAATATTATCAACAATTTGGAGAGATGAAAAATAAGAAAGCTTTCGCAACAACGGTACGAGAAGCTTCTATTTATATCCTTCTGTTCTTGAATTTTAAAGACTTGAGAATTCTAGTCCCTTTTTCTCTCTGTCTCTGTGTGTGCTCCTCTTTATTTGTTCCCTCTATAATGGATGTACTGATCCTGTATTTATAAAGTATAGGAGCGATTATGAGAGTGTGCGCACACTTTGGACAGTCTGTACTATTTTATCATTATGTGCGCACTTTTGGTGGACTAACACCCCACGTTCTGAATGAGTGGGTGCATAAGTTACTGCTTGCTTGACACGTAGCTTCCTATACGAGGAAAGCATAAGTCGTTGGGAATAACACCCCACGTTCTGAATGAGTGTGTGCTCAAGTTACTGCCTGCTTGACACACAGCTTCCTATACATATGGCATATAAGACACGCATTCATAACTGCTCATTGTAAGTTAAGATAATAGGCGCACTTTAGAAGTAGTCTGGATATTGGTGCATTTTTGAGAAGATTGGCACTGTAGCACATTTTTGAAGAAGTAGCCATGATGGTGCATTTCTGATGAAATTGGACGTGATAGTGCATTTTTTAGAAGTTGGCACAACGTTGCAGTTTTGATGAGGTTGGCACAACGGTGCACTTTTGAAGAAGTTGGCAAAGCGGCGCACTTTGATCGAGTTGGCACAGCAACAGACTTTTGATAAAATTGGCAAAATTGCGTACTTTTTATTGAGTTGGCACAACGGCGCACTTTTGATAAAATTGGAACAGCAACGCACTTTTGAAGAAATTTGCACAGCGGTGCACTTTTGAAGAAGTTGGCACTACGGTGCACTTTTGAATAAATTAGCACACCGATGCACTTTTGATGAAGTTGGTACTACAACACACTTTTGAAGAAGTTGGCACACTGACTGGCTCGCTAAACGATAACCTGGGTTTGCGTGCTGCAGCACAGCTATATTGATGACTTCCGACTCTTTAATTTTTTCATCTGTCATCTGTCAGTCTGCTATATTAAATACTAAGAGAGATAAGATCGTTTGTATGCCAACTTTCGTAACACTAAGAAAGCGTGCCACAATAAGAAATTGTGCCATCTTTTGAAGTTTCAAGAAAGTGTGCCAAAGTAAGAAAGTGCGCGTCTTTCTTTTGAAATAAGTAGAAACTGCGTCATTCTTCTACTATTGGGTTTATTTGTAGAAAACTGTGCAATCTTCATATGGCGCACTTTTTATGCTTCTACAAGGCATACTTTCTTTAAGTCTGAAGCGGAGGCGCACATTTCCTAAAACGTAAAGCAGAGGCACACTTTCCTCCTAGTCCAGTACTTTTTCACTAAACTAGTCCATACTGGCGAGCACACTTTCTTGTAATTTCTTCATTTTATGGGCTAGACTAGAAGATTGCTTGGTACATTTAATACAGAAGATTGCTTGGTACGTCGACCCAGACTAAAATAATAATCGAGGAGATCACAGTCATTTAATACAGAAGATTGCTTGGTACGTCGACCCAGATTGTTTATTTGTGGCCAGTGTATTACTTCAACAAAAGTATGCCAGTGAGCTACTTTTCCATCAAAATATGCTAGTGAGCTACTTTTCTATTAAAATACGCCAGTGCGCTACTTTTCCATCAAAATACGCTAGTGAGCTACCCTTCAACAAAGTACTCCAGTGTGCTGCTTTTCATCAAAATACGCCATTATGCTACTTTCCACAGAAAGTACGCCAAAGTACGTCAATGCAGTTTCTTCTCCAAAAATACGCTAACCGGTGGATTTCTTTATAAAAGCTTATAAAAGTACGTATGTCTTCTTTCCTCACAATAATGCGCATATTTCTTATTTTCTTTCTTAATTGACAGTGAGCGATTATAATCTCGATGAGATTACGTGTATTTAATGCCATAATTCTTGGAGAACGTGTGTAAGCAATTGTCACCATAATCTGAGCTTTCCTTATACAGGGAGCCACATGTCAAGATGGCAATAAATTGTGTGCCCACTAAGCAGAACGTGGCCGTCCAGAGTGCACACACAAAGTAGCAAACACAGTATAAATTGCTCATTTGTGCGTGCATATCCACCTAGCCATTTTGAATGCTATAAATATGAGATCAGTGCTATCTCATAAATACACGGACAAAGAGGAGTATACAGAAGTCTTGCGTGTTGTTGCCAGAGCCTTCTTATTGACGAGTTCTTCAAGTGTTCGAGTTCATGTATTTCTTCCCTTTGTGTCGCGTAGTCCAAGGAGTAAAGTGATCGACCGCAGATCATATCTCTACAACTACTACTTCCCCAGAAATTTGTACTTTGATTGTTGTATTGGATTTATGTACCTTTCTTTTAAAAGCTTCTAATACAAAAGTTCGTATAACTTTTTGTTTATGGCAAACACCATACATGCATATCTTGCTTCCAAATATTTATTTTAGGTTTAGAAGGCCATAACATATTTTCTGAAATTTACTTTGATTTTTTTGGAATTATTTAGTATTTATTTAGAGTTATTTTAGTTAAAATAAATTAATAAATAAGTTTCGGGAAATTAAAACCTAAAAACTAAATTATATTACCTAATCAGCTAGGCTGGGGACCCCTGGTCAGCCTCTTGCAGCCAAGGCACGTGCTCCAGCTGTCATGCTTTGACCCTACGTGGATGCCCATGTGTGGGTGGTGCCCATACTGGGATCGGCTCGAGCCCGAACTTCTAATAGGAGCCAAGCTTGGCTCAAACCGAGTCGCCTTATCCTTCAGCCATCTGATCCTGGGTGGGATCACGCGGATGGATGCCAAGTGGCGCCTTCTCCCAAGGACAGTCAGCTGACAATATATATATATATATATATATATATAGTTAACCATAGGATTTTTAATAGCAGTTTTAATATCGAGGAGAGAGAATATGGATTTTAGATAGAGGATTCTTGTGCTCTTCGACCTTCACGCAGGCAAAGCGACCAACCCCGACATCTATTTTGATCCCCCTTTTTATGTTGGAACCATATCGAGGTTAGTTTTCTGAAAATATAATTTATTTTAGCTAATTTTGAACCCAGATTTCTATAAAAAAAATTGTGTGCCAGTTGTTCAAATATTAATGCGTTTTATTGTCTTCGAGATTCCGGGAGATCCTAAACTCGTTTACACGAACCGTTTGAAGTTTCAGAAAGCGAACACAAAAATCTATATTAACATATATATTTTAAAAAATTTAATATATTATTTTATTATTCTGTTTAATTCGTGGAACATAGGGGTAACTAGTGAACCAACAAAATTCTAATTGGTATGCCATATCAGGGATATCTTTTTATCGATTCAAGATTCGATAAAACTGTCAATTCTAGCATTTTTGTAGCACTAAAATGTAAAGCTTTGCATAATCAAATCTTAGGTATGTTTGGTTGAACTTTTGGACAACAAAAATCCTCGAGTTGCGTGCCACGATCTTAAATTTGCAAACTAAATTTTTTTTGGCCCAAAATTTAGGTAACCTTAAAATTAGAATATAATGAGATTAAAATAGTATTGTAGATAATTTTTATTTAGAATTAATAGATATAAATAGAAAACCTAATTAGGTACTTTTTATTGTTTAAGTAGAAATCTTAATTATAACTTATGTTTAATTGTACGATAGTACTTGTGGGTTGATGGATAGGTAGAGGATCTGATTTACGACTTCTTGATATTATGATTATATTACCTTCAGAAACAGGCAAGTACTTGTTTACGCTTTCATATGTAATGCCCCGCTCCTAGCGGGTTACTTATGGAACACTTGTTACTTTAACTCGGTTGATAATCGAGTCTCGAGAAAACCTTACCGCCAAATCAATACGGACGAAATGAAATGAATCCTTCAAATTGATGTAATGGCTTCTATTAAAATAAGTCCAAGTGTTTTCGTTGGTTGTTTTGCTACTTGGTTTTGTGTTGCTTTGTATTTTGTCTTGTTTTCGCTGACGTGGTTTTCATGATTCTCTTTTCTCGCTTGCGTATTCTTTTAGAATCGTAAGGAAAATAGATCGAAGGATGCTAACCAAGTATTGTTACAATTTCAGGATGCATAACTATGGAGTGACCGTTGCATAAGGCTTCTCCGTTCTCTCGTTCGATTCAATCGGTGAGTGGCTTAGGCCCTTCGATAAATCCTTTAGTCTGTACGTCTTAATAAAGAATCTCTAGTTCACTTATAAATGTTGCCTCACTAATAAGATAATCTAAAAAGAAATATTATTGCATGCTTCAAGTATAGAACTGCTACCTTACTAGTTACATTATGAACGCTTATCTGCCCCTCGTATGCTGCACATTGAGTAATACTGCTGGAAACCTCTTGACTTGATCTAGAGAAATAAGAAAAAAGAGATAGACTTGCTTGTTCATCAGTTGCATGATAGCATATTTATCTGATAGGAGCTTGCATTCATGCATTTGGTCAGGACAACTTGTGCACAAGGTTTATCTCTCGAGCGGTTCCTGGGGCACTTGGCATCGTTCGGCCTGGGAGAGATCTAGATACCGTAAGGCTTGAAGTCCTTACTTAAGGGAGGGTATAGGTCTATTAGTGAGATGGGCTTGTACGTCCCAACTACTAATCCCGTGGAGGAGACCATCATGTAGTTAGGGCGCATGCTAGGTTTATCTTCTTGCATACCAAACACCTGATGCCAAGATTGATTCATAAGTTTATACATATATGCAAGTTATGGCTAACTTGTGTGTCTGCTGCAGGGATAACCGCTCGACCGTAGGTAAGATTTATCATATGCATAGTCTATCGATTGTCTATATTTTATTACATGAATTGTTCGAAAAACTAGACAACTAGAAAGATTACCTAATAATGCTAGCTTCACATGCTTACTTAGTAAGGATTTCTAGGTGAGTTTGGCCACGGTCACTCACCAGTACATGTTATAATACTGACCCACGTTTGTGGGCAAATCTCCAGTTCTGGTAGCTAGAGCTTGGCAAGCATTTTGAACCAATATTAGCGTATCCATCCAGCGGAACCGTGCTCGTGCTGCTTCCTTAGCTTTTCTCTCCTGTGTGCAAGCTCTTCTTCTACTAGGTGTTTTATTTTGGTCCTACTAAAAGGATATGATGTGTGGGCATTGTGGCTAGTTTTGGATTTGGAAAAAGAGTTGTAAGCTATATATGGCATATTTTGTAACTCAGCCAAGCAAGTATTCTGTAATCCAATCTTCAAGTATTCAATAAAGAAAGTATTTTGTGTTCCTATCAAATGTGTTAAACTTTGGTTCTCTATATTTTGAATTATGTTCCTCTATATATGTATATTTTGTCTAACTTGTGTCTTGTGTAGGTACTATGCCTGGTGTAAGCATAACTTAGGCTCGCACGACATCGCGCCCAAGCGAGGACGATCGGTTCCCTAGGGACCAAGCGAGGACGATCGGCCCTTACAGGACCGGGGCATGACAGCTGGTATCAGAGCACGACTTTACGTCCTTGGCTTCTTCAAATATTATTTTCGAAAATGATATAAGTTTTCAAGCGGTTTCAAAAGTCTTGAATTTCAAAAATGGTTGTGAATATATATAAGTAAATCAAAGGTGTTAATGTCCCAATCTTGAAAGTGTGAAAACCCAATGTCCCATGCAATAAGTCTATAATACGTTATGAAACTTACGCAAGCTACTCTCTTTTCCAACAAGATGACTATAACAGGTAACCAAGGGACATCGTGCGTAGCAAGCATGTGCACTGACCAAGTCGATAGGCTAATTGCGATATTCAAAAATTAGAATGATCGACATGAGGCCCAATAGGAACGGTTCAAAGATTAGCAGCAACGGACTGATGCTAGAGCCTTGGCATAGCAACAACATCTTGACTCTCTGACTCAAATAGTGACGACACTGGTAGCCCACAGTGGTGCATCGGGAAACCCTGTGACACCTGCGATAGTCGCGACTGTGCCTCAGGAAGCAGGCTTAGCAGAAACTAATGAACCTTGACGGGCAGCCAGGAAGTCTACCTTTAGGGGTACTGAGTTTCTGCAGTTGAACCCTCCAAAGTTTGAAGGTAGGACTTCACCGAATAAGGTGATGGACTGGATCGCAAAGTTGGAGGGCTTGTTTGAGTTTGCTTCGATACCTATGAACAAGAGGGTGGCGTATACAGCCATGCAACTGCGATTACGTGCACACGATTGGTGGCAGATTAAGAAGCTAGATCTTGTCACAAAGCATCAGGATGGTAGAATCTCTTGGGGGATGCATTCTTTACACAATATCTTCCGCCATCTGTGAAGCAGAGAAAATAAGATGAGTTTATCAAACTTAAACAAGGGAGCATATCCGTCGAGTACTATGAGTCAGAATTCTCCAAGATTGCTAAGTTTGCTAGCTCAATAATTCCTAATGAGGGGGCCCATACACATCGATTCATAAGAGGCCTAAATGACAACCTGAGAAAGGATGTTACGAATCAAGAGTATAAATTGTACATATAAGCTTTTGAGATAGCGGTGCATAATGAGCAGTTCATACCACGAAGTACTCCGAAAAAGGCACCGGCTCCTCAAAATCCTCCTACAAAAAGATACCATAATGGGGAGAGAAAGTTAGCAAGCGAGCAGAGCCCTGGTCCAGAGTGCAGTTACTGTGGCAAATGGGGCCACACCATAGATGTTTGTCGTTCTGCAAACAATGACTATTTTAACTGTGGAGAAAAAGGGCATCTGGCTATCAACTGCCGAAATAAGAGGGTTCCTCCACCAAACCGCAACAACAGCGCTGGTCAGAATGAGAATCAGAATCCAGTGCCAGCTCAAGTTCAAGCTAATGGGCAAACTGATCAGACGATAAGGCCTCGAGTTAATTAGTTGAATATTGAGCATGATGCGAGTGGACACGATATTGGTGAGTCTAATTCCTTTGACCTCCTGATGCCTTGATCTTAGACTCCTTAATCTCTTAAGTTTCGAGGATAAAACTTCTTCTCCGTGGGGTATTATATAATGCCCCACTCCTAGCGGGTTACTTATTGAACACTTGTTACTTTGACTCGGTTGAGAATCGAGTCACGGGGAAACCTTACTGCCAATTCAACACGGACGAAATACAATGAACCCTTCAAATTGATGGAACGACTTCTATTGAAATAAGTCCAAGAGTTTTTGTTTGTTGTTTTGCTACTTGGTTTTGTATTGCTTTATGTTTTGTCTTGCTTTCGATGACTTGGTTTTCATAATTCACTTTTCTCGCTTGCGCATTCTTTTAGAATAGTAACGAAAAGAGATCGAAGGATGCTAACCAAGTATTATTGCAATTTCAGTATGCATAACTAAGAAGTGACCATTGCATAAAGCTTTCCCATTCTTTCGTTCGATTTAATCGGTGAGTGGCTTAGGCCATTTGATGAATCCTTTAGTCTGCACGTCTTAATAAAGAATCTCTAGTTCACTTATAAATGTTGTCTCACTAACAAGATAAGCTAAAAAAAACATTATTGCAAGCTTCAAGTATAAAACTGCTACCTTACTAGTTATATTATGAACGCTTATCTGCCCCTCGTATGCTACACATTGAGTAATACTGCTGGAAACCTCTAGACTTGATCTAAAGAAATAAAAAAAAAAGATAGACTTGCTTGTTCATTGTTAATCAGTTGCATGATAGCATATTTATCTGATAGGAGCTTATATTCATGCATTTGGTCAGGACAACTTGTGCACAAGGTTTATCTCTCGAGCGGTTCCTGAGGCACTGGGGATCGTTCGGCCTGGGAGAGATCTAGATACCCTAAGGCTTGAAGTCCTTACTTATATGAGGGTATAGGTCTATTTGTGAGATGGGCTTGTACATCCCAACTGCTAATCTCGTGGAGGGACCATCATGTAGTTAGGGCGCATGTTAGGTTTACCTTCTTACATAACTAACACCTGATACCAAGATTGAATCATAATTTTATTCATATATGCAAGTTATGGCTAACTTATGTGTCTGTTGCAGGGATAACCGCTCGACCATAGGTAAGATTTACCATATGCATAGTCTATCTATTGTCTATATTTTCTTGCATGAATTGTTAAAAAAACACTAGACAACTAGAAAGATTATGTAATAATGCTAGCTTCACATGCTTACTTAGTGTGGATTTCTAGGTGAGTTTGGCTACGGTTGCTCACCAGTACATGTTGTAGTGCTAACCCACGTTTGTGGGCAAATCTCCATGTTCTCGTAGTGAGAGATTGGTGAACATTTTAAACCAGTATTAGCACATCCATCCAGCGGAACCGTGCTCGTGCTACTTTCTTAGCTTTTCTCTCCTATGTGCAAGCTCTTCTTATGCTAGGTATTTTATTTTGGTCCTACTAAAAGGATATGATGTGTGGGCATTGTGGCTAGTTTTGGATTCTTTTTATAAATCCATCTATGGTATATTTTGTAACTCATCCAAGCAAGTACTTTGTAATCAAATCTTCAAGTATTCAATAAAGAAAGTATTTTGTATTTCTATCAAATATGTTCAACTTTGGTTCTCTATATTTTGAATTATGTGCCTCTCTCTATATATTTTTTTGTCTAACTTGTGTCTTGTGCAGGTATTATGCCTAGTGCAAGCGCAACTTAGGCTTGCACGGCATCGCGCCCAAGCAAGGACGATCGGTTTCGTAGGGACCAAGCAAGGACGATCGGCCCTTACAGGACCGGGGCGTGACATCATGTACATTTACTTTATATTGTTCGTATTTCATCTATACATGTTACCTTTTGTGTATTGACTGTGGCACACATGAGAGCTGAGTGACATATCTATACTCTTGTTTACTTGTTTTCACATATTGTCATTATGATCTTGTTTTATACCATTATCGTGATCATGTTATCGTGACAATAAGATGTGGGAGTTAGGGGAAGTACAGTCATATGGCATGTGGACCTCCTTTATGAGACGTACTTAGGAACTATAGAAGGTGTTATATATTTTTATAAATTCGTGTGACGTGAAAAACATTATCAGGTGACCTTCTCAAGCACTCATAAGTATATCCACATGTTGAACGTTGTGCTTCCAAAGATATATGAGTACACACAAAAATATTATTTCATCTATAGTTCTATCAGTTCCTTTTGTTAGTTACTACTTCTATTAGTACTTCTTCTATCACCTAATTTACTTGCACGTATTGTCTATGTTACCGTTGATCATATAGTTCTCATGTCTAGAGTTATAATGCTTTATATTGTACTTGTTTCATATTGTCTTAAACTTGAACTTGCTCCCATCCTGATTGGATATGTTGATAATTTTAGGCGATGACATTATCCGGAGATCTACGGTGAGTCCGTTAGCGATATAGATGTCATGGATGTATCAAATTCATTTTTGAATACGGATTAGATGTACGACCCATACCCAAAAATTGGGCATGAGTCGTGGGTACGTTCAACATACGCCATAGTATCGACGTTAGAAAGTTGTCTAGTACCTCACAATTATTTAGTCACAACCACGCAGTAATATCTCAACTCCATAAGGAGGACAAAGATGTATAAAATGATAATACTCAATCACAAGATCTAATAGCACGATAAAGCATGATAGGATATAAGAGAATGAAACCAAAGTCATAAGTCTAAACAAGTCTAGACAACCACCAACAAGACTAAATCTAATTATAACATCCAAGTATCTCAAATAGTCGTCAGAGACAAATTCGGTATCAAAATAGAGTAAAATACTAGCTAACTAGCAAAGCGGTCTCGGGATGGGTCTCTCCCGCAACTAAACCATGCTTCTCCTAAGCAATAGAGTCAACTTCAGCAATCGTACCCTCTTGGGGTCAATAGAATATAGGGTACCAAACCTCCAAGCAATCTCCTAAAAATATATCCAGTCAGGATGGAACGAGTACAACTCCAACAAAAATTCCAATGCATGACAAAGAATATAAAATATTAATAGGAAATGTAATACATGATGAGAAATGTAGAACTGATATCATATCATGGAAAGTAAAGAGAAATAGGTAAATTAGAGAAACATGGCTAGTCAACATATATGAAGTAAAATAAAGAAGAACTGTAACTACAATAAGTGTTTTGAAATACTAGTTTTGATATGTGATCGGTTTGGGAGATGAACGGTCTATACTAAAAGAAAGCTAGCTCAATTATACATGAAGTGTATGATTAGCTAGTAGCCACGGTCTATACTACCACACAGTCTAATTGGGTATGATCATATATCTAACTAATACTTATCCGCCCCCAACTAGTACAATGGATCCAAATTACGACACGTAATAACACATAAATCATAATGCACGGTCTAAAATACAAGAAAGATGATCACGATCTATATAATCAATAAGAAATAACATCTCCTGACTAGGATCCAAAATATACTAATTTGTGTACTATTGTGTCAGGAATCAAGTATAACATCACTAAGAACATGTATCATAGTAGCTATCAAGTAAAGAAAACTATAAGAGAATATACTCACCTGTGGTCCTGAGCTGAAAACACAAATCTGTGTCCGAACTGGAGTCCAAGTGACCTATATATGAATTTTTATGTCAATAGGTAATTTAGAATCAAAATTAAGCTTAACTAACCTTATTTTAGGTTTCTAGGTCAATTATAGGCCACTAGAGTAAAACTAGGTTAATACGTATTTTTGGATTTTTCAATACCTATTTGGTTGGCATATATAGTTACCTTAGCTATTACCAAGCTACTTTTAGGTTTTCTAGTCATATCCAATATATATATATATATATATATATATATATATATATCCAAGTATCTTCTAATAACTTAGCCAATTACCTAATACCTTACCCCATTACCTAGTATCTCACCTATTATCTTGACACTATCTAATACCATAGCCCATATTCTAGTATCTTACCCAATATCCAAGATACTACCCAATCCTAATTCTAATACCTTGGTACTAGCTAGCTAGGATACCTCACTCAACTCACCTCACAACACTCAAACTTACATTACTCAATGATACTTGAGTATCATGATACCAATATCATCATGGTACCCAATATCATATGGTACCACACTAATATATACTTAACCCACTCTAATTACCTATCTTGATACTAATGTATCATATTTATACTATAATATTCCATTGCAACTTAATATCCATCCATGATACCAAGTACTAAGGTATTCACTTACCATCACCCTAGGCTTAACACTCAAACTAACTTGACACTAACCCCAACTTCACTTCACTAGTTCACTCATGCTTATAATGATACATATCTAACTACCTAAACACATGACACACTGAACTAACTCTTGCTCACATTCATAACCAACTAACTACACTACACTAACACCAATACCTACACCAAACTAAGCTGGCACAGTCACCAATCCCTACCTAGCTGTTGTGCTATATCAGCCTGCATGCTGGTGTAGATGTGTGCTGAGTATACTGCAGTGTAGTCCCCCTATCACAGATACCTAAACACTCATGCACAGAACTACATCAATGGATAACCATCTACACACTCACATATATAACAACACCTACCCATACTCATTGGTACTCATGATACCAAACACCTACCATGTGAGATATCCATGAGTATACACTAACTCAAATACTACTCATGACACTCATGGTACACCAGAATACACCTATGATACTCTTTCCTACACCAATGCACCATGATACCAATACACCAAGCCAATGAAACACCAAATATATGTAATATGACAAGAATATATATAAAACAAATAGATCTTGAGTAATATAGAGAAATTGAAACAGAGAGGCTCTAAATTACCCAAATTATCAAATCTACCTACATGTATTATGGTGTATCATGATACGAACACTACGTATCCAATTATGGATACTAGGACACAAGCACAACCCAAATAGATACTAAATTTCTTATGAGAATAACATACAAACACTTGATAGACACAAATTCATAATTTCACCAAATTACTTACAAAAATATATGAATATAATATAAATAGGCTCTCTACCACCTAATTCACCACCTATGAGGTTGGATCTAACTATTGGTAGGTTGCTATAGGTTCAAATGGAGTTTCTAACATAGAAATTGATAGAAAAAAAAATTTACCTATTGGTAGTTGTGTACCAATGAATCTCCAGGAAATTGGACACAAAGTGGGTGAATTGGACAAAATTCTCCTAGCTTGTCTCTCCTCCTAGATCCTCCTTGGCTCTGAGTCTTCTAACTCTCCATGGGAAGAGAATTTAAATGAAATTGAGTGGTCTAGAATGGAAATTGCGAAAAATTGGAAGTTTCTTGGGGAAGAAGGAGTAATTGGAGGAAAATAATGAATTAGAATTCTTTCAATAGGGGGCCGGCCACTAGTATTATGGTTGGAGGGTGGAATAATAACAAGTTTGCCACTCCACTCTCTAATTTGAATTCTAGAACTAGTATGAATGTAATCTTTTTGGTTAGAAAGAAATCTAATTAGTTATAGGTGGGTATTTAACTAACTAATAGAGAATATTCTATCCATGACAATTGGCACTAATTAATTCTAACTAACCACTTAATTAACTATAACTATGTAAATAGAAACCACTAGTAAAATTACAAAAATACCTCTAGTCCTAATTTTAGGTGATTACAGTAGCATATTTTCTTCCTAATAATTTTTGTATTATTCTTAGCTAGTACGCTTAGTGAACTTTAGTTCTAGTTGTATCTATTTTATTCTACCGGGTTTGTTCCCGAGACCATCTTCAGTTGTAGTAGATTATTTAATAATTTCTTTAAATAAATAATGAGACTATTAAATTTAATTTCTTGTCATGATTTAGTTTGTCGATGATATATGTATCTTGTTACTTGTTATGAATCATTGTTTATCATAGATAGTGTACTACCGTCGATGTTGAGGCATAGGCTGGACTTTGCCACGTACTCGTATCCCAAAAGTGGGAGCAGGTCGTGACAAAACTGACCCACTTCATGCGTATAGCCAGGCTGAGTGCATGGGTCTTTTCGATACAACTTTCCATTGTCAACGCGCATGACAGTCAATGGGGCATACTATTGGTCCATTTTTTGAGCAGTTCCTTGAGTGCGCATAACTCGTACTGCCCTAGACTTCTTTAAACTTGCATGCGCTGGCGCATAGTAAAGAGAGTCCAAGTTGTTCCCATCTCTAGAAAGTTGGTGCATGGAGTTGGTGGTGTGGGAATCTTGTCGAAGACAGAATTCTACTTCTTGTCTTGGATGCGCGGTAGTTGAGCTAAACTTGGGTCAGCTTCGTGATCGTTGGTGCATGCAGGGGTCTTTACATAACTTAGAAGAATGCGGAATGGTACTTCTTCTGCGTACTACGCTGAATGCACATAGGTTCCTTAGTGAACTTAGAACCAAAGTCCTTAACAGCGTCGTGTTTTCCTCTGCCAAGACCTGAGTGCTAAGCACTATGATTCTTCTTCTTGTGCATTGAGCGCAATAGTGGAGATGGTGGGATAGCATATCCCTGAATTGCTTTGCCAAGTTCCCTTCCCCACTGGAGTCTTTCCTTAAGAGTGGGCATATCCCACCTTGGTGCATGCTCCTTTCCTCGGCTATGTGCAGCCAATGGAAAAGAATGCATATCTTTGGAAATAGTCTTAGCACCCTTCTTTCTAGATGTGTTGCGAGTGGCCACAACATGAGCTTCAATGTTCTTCACAGAATCATGCGCATGGCGTTCCAGTGAGAACACCATATCCATATGCACATCAACGATAGTAGAGTTTGGATGCGCATGGATCAATTCTCTGGTGGCCAATACCCTCATTAGCGGCGCATCCTTCGCAGTCTTTGGGTGCGTTGTACTGGCTTTAGCAACCCAGGTCCTGCGGGTTTTCTTAGTCTTTGCTAGCCTTGTGAGGGAATTGAGCCATGCCCCGAAAGCATGTTCTTGAAACCCTGTTGGTTGAATTGTATGACCAACATCTTCTGGGTTGAGCCCAGTTTTGTCATGTCTGATTGCGTCATAACCTTATTGTCGGTAGAAAAGGTCGTCCCCAACAGAGTCGCAATTTTTGTTTCTGTTATAAAAATAAGTTTTACTAACTCGATTGCAGATTATAACAAAGAAAGTACAGAGGAGATTACAATGAATTTCTAGGTACAAAAAATATGGAAAAGTGTGTTGATGGAGATGGAGTTGTGCAGCTAACCATTTTACTTCGTTAATGATCGATTGACGAAAGAAAATTGTAAAGTCTTTGGCTTACTGGCAAGAAAGACAATAATTGGGCTCTCAAGTGTATGGCTTTTGATCCCTGGGAAGCACGTATTCCTGCTATGGCCATGCGCACATTAAACCCAGAAAGTCACTGTTTCCATCCTTTGGCGCATCAAAATTATAGGTGGCGCATGCGATCTCCAAGGTAACGGCCCACGGGATTCGATAATACGTACACGCATGATACGGTCGGCTTGACACGTGTCATGCGCCTAAGACCAAGTCTTGGTTGTGGCTGATGTCACGCAAGAATGGGTGCACTTTCAGCGCCATGTGCACACAATTATAAGCCCCATTAACAGTCATTGTCAGTTGTCATTTAGAAAGGATGCGCCTTATAATGAACTGGATGATGCTCTAAGCAAGAACTCTGTCGAATGCTTCACAACCGCATAGACATTGCTATACTGAAGGAACTTAGCCGCATGACCCTCTACCGTACCACTCTTGGTGTTTTGTGCCACGTAGGAATGCTCTGCTATGACGGACGAAGGTAACAATTATATTGATGTCACTACCGACGTTTCATGCAACTGACGACCACATATCTCCCAAAATAGTGCAACTTTTGGTGGATCATTAAATGTTGTGTCAAAGCGGATGTGGCTAGGTTGTCTGTCACTCCCCAGAACCCGAATACTGGAGAGCGGGGGCAGACAACGGCCAGCTACATATACTTGGAGCACACTGGTACTCCGCATATACAGTGAAGCTGTAAAACATGGGCGTTAACACTATAATCAATCCTAGGTCAAACAGTCCTAGGTGTCTCAATCATAAGCAGATAAGCAATATAAAAGAAATATGATCATCATGAGCAAAATATACGTCCTAAACCAGATATACATAGAAGATCATAAAGCTAGTAATACAAAATAAAGAACTAGTAGAGTATAAGCATACATGATCAACACTAGCCATGGTCTAGAATACGCTAATCATGTCAGTGCCCATAGGCAGAATGTCAAGTCAAAACACGAGCAAACACGTGCTCAGTGGGTAAACGTCTCAAAAGAATATATAGTACGAGATCTAGTCGGGATAGAAGGAAACCCACTCAGGATGTCTGGTGCCCCTGGTAGTCACCATCCGCAGGAAGGTAAGTAAGATCATCGGAATCTACTAATGGATCTGGCCAAGCAAAACTAGTGGGGTCAGACCCCAAATAGCAAGTACCACAAAGGAAGCCAAGAGCCAAGAACTAAAAACTAGCAAAACAACATAGAGCTACGATACGCTAAGCAACATAAATAAATAAATGTGATTCGAGACTCGTGCGCTACCACTGTACTTATCTAGAGAAAAGAAAGACAATAAGCTGGATAACATATAACTACTAGGAATATATTAAGCACCATGTAAATACAAAAATATCTGGATACATAAAATACGCCAAATAATTGAGACATGCCAAGAAGAAAAGAAAAAAAACATGAGTAAGGATAAGTCAAAAATCAACCAAAAGATTCAAAAACTCCTCGAAATAGGAATCATAACCCTTAAACCAAACAAGGACCAGGATTATGATTCTTTTTCCGAGTTGGACCTAGTCTCAAGTCACTTACTAATAAACATAACTATAACAAAAAGTAAAGACTCTGGCAACATAATTGAATATCACAACTTCACATGTACAAGACGAATCAACCACAACTACATAGGTAAATGCAGGGCTAAGATACACAACTCAATCACAACAGAAAAATGCCACAAGCAGGAAACATAAGATTGTTACTACTAGCCATGGCCTACTGAACACTAGTCAAATGTACATAGGCTATAATCGTCCTCTACTAATACAGATGTCTGGTCGAGTCAAGTGTACATAGAGTGTAATCATCCTCTACTAATACAAATGTCTGGTCGTATCAAATGTACATAGAGAGTAAATCATCCTATTTTAATACAAATGCCTGGGTCGTATCAAATGTACATAGAGGGTAATCATCCTCTACTAATACAAATGCCTGGCCATAGCAAACGTACATAGAGTATAATCATCGTCTACTAATACAAATGCCTGGTCGTATGAAATGTACATAGAGTGTAATCATCCTCTGCTAATACAAATGCCTGGTCGTATCAAATGTAAATCATCCTCTACTAATAAAAATGCATGGTTCGTATGGTATCGATAGGTAACATGTAGTGGGCAGGTGTATATAGGATAGAAGGCCCCTAACTATACGAAATGTTGGGTCGGGACAATAAAGCATAAATAGATATACAAAGCAATAAATACATGGAAGCTAGGTAAAAGCAATCAAAGGGCACAAGAAAAGAAATCACATGCAAAAGAGAGCTCAATCGGTATACCGTCGGTAAACTCCAGTATATCGTCGGTATGCCGATCCAGAGACAAGAAAAACACAGCAAGTTCTGGTTTCCAATAAATCGGTATACCGTCGATATACCGACCAAGATAAATATCCTGAGGTCGGTTAACATATGTCGGCAAGATCGGTATACCGTCAGTATACTGCAGTATATCGTCGGTATGCCGATAAGGTTTCATAGAAAATATCTAAAATTCTAAGTCGGTCGAAATAGGTATACCATCGGTATACTGTAGTATACCGTCGGTATGCCGGTTTCTGAAGAAAAATTAGGCTAACGCCAAATCTGATTTTGAGACCCAAATCAAACCCCAAAAATCACTAGAACCAAGTCTAACAAGGAGTCAAGTCTAGTGGTAAGTCTAATATTACAATATGGACTAAAACTCACGGTCACATCACAGATAACGTTCTCCATTACAAAGTTACCAAAAAGGGACGGGACAAGATTCTACCAGAAATCAAAAATTAATACGGTCAAAAGGCTAGATATCACAAGATGAACAATAATAGTAAAGTAAGTCTAAGCTAAAAAGCAACAACCAAGGCTCAAGAAAAGAAAATGACAGAAAGTAAAAGAAGTTCATTGAATCGGCAAGATATACTTGCCTAGAACAAGCTCTCAGCCTAAACCTTCTAGTCCACCACCACGAAGGGGTTCAAAAACCACACTCCAGGTCTCAAGACCAAAGCTCCAAACTCGAGAGAGAAAGGGTGAAGAGAAGGGAGAGAAAGAGAAAGAAAGAAAAGAAAAGATATCAAGTACCATATATAGAGGAATCACAAAATATCTAAAAAGTAAAACAAATATTTGTCGGGTAGTATATCGTCGGTATACAGGTCAGGAAGAAATGTTTCAATTTTTTCCAAGTTTTAAAATCCCATAATATCCACAAAAACAAAATATGCTGTATAAAATACGTATCTATATACCGATATAAATAATATGAGATAGAATCTCACAATTCTCCCATCCTAAAAAAAATTTGTCCTCGAAATTTCACTTAGGCACCAAAACCAAGAAGCTCCAGAAAACATAACTAAATTAATAAAGCAAGTATGGCATATAGACAGGAAATAGAAGCAATCAACAATATAAATAAATGCACAAGCAACTACACTACCAGGAAAAGGGACATAGAGGAACTAGTATAAATATGCCTCTCAAATCAGTTAAGTAGGAATCCGTCCTCGCTAGCATAAGCTGATTTCCAAAATGGACAAGGATCAAGTCTTGAGGTAAGTCGGTACCAATGACTCAGTCGATGATATGACTCTACCCAGGATGTACCTTCGTAGTCATAAATTTGATAAATATCATATATCACGAGATATGAAGACAGAAGATTAAGAGGTGAGATACTCGTCTTCACTCACAGAATATATGAGAACCGAAGAAAAGATATGAACGAAAGGATGCTCAGGACATCACCTGCAATCTGACCATCCTCGATCAACACCAGCACCAAGATGCCAAATAAAGCATCCCAAACCAGATATATATATAAGATCATGAAGCTAGTAATACAAAATAAAGAACTAGCAGAGTATAAGTCCTACATGATCAACACTAGCCATGGTCTAGAATACGCTAATCATGTTAGTGTCCGTAGGCAGAATGTAAAGTTAAAACATGAGCTAACACATGCTCGGTGGCTAAATGCCTCAAAATAATATAAAGTACAAGATCTAGTGGGGATAGAAGGAAACCTACTCAGGCTGTTTGGTGCTCCTGGTAGTCACCATCCGTAGGAAGGTAAGTAAGATCCTTGGGCTGCTACCGGATCTGGCCAAGCAAAATCAGTGGGGTTAGACCCCAAATAGCAAGTACCACAAAGGAAGCCAAGAGCTAAGAACTAAAAACAAGTAAAACAACATAACGCTACGATACGCTAAGCAACATGAATTAATAAATGCGATTCGAGACTAGTGCGCTACTACTGCACTTATATTGAGAAAAGAAAGACAATAAGCTGGATAACATATAACCACTAGGAATATAATGAGTACCATATAAACACTGAAATATCATGATACATGAAATACGCCAAATAACTGAGATATTCCAAGGAGAACAAAAGAAAACATGAGTAAGGATAAGTCGACAAGCAACAAAAAGATTAGAAAACTCCTTGAAATAGGAATCATAACCCTTAAACCAAACAAGGACCATGATTATGATTCTTTTCCCGAGTCGAAACTAGTCTCAAGTCACTTACAGATATATATAACTATAACAGAAAGTAAAGACTCTGAAAACATAATTGAACATCACAACTTCACATGTACAAGAAGGTTCAACCACAACTATACAGGTAAACACAGAGCTAAGGTATACAACTTAATCACAACAGAAAAATGCCACGAACAGGAAATATAAGAATGTTACTACTAGCCACGGACTACAAAAAAATGGTCAAATGTACATAGGGTGTAATCTCCCCTATTAATAAAGATGTCTCGAGTAAAGTGTACAAATAGTATAATCAACCTCTACTAATACAAATGCCTGATCGTATCAAATGTACATAGAGTGTAAATCATCCTCTACTAATACAAATGTCTATGTCGTATTAAATGTACATAGAGTATAATCATCCTCTACTAATATAAATGCCTGGTCGTATCACATGTACATAGAGTATAAATCTTTATCTACTAATACAAATGCCTGGGTCGTATGGTATTGATAGGTAACATGTACTGGGCAGGTGTATATACGGTGGAAGGCCCCTAACTATACAAAATGTTAGGTTGGGATAATAAATCATAAATATACATGCAAAGCAATAAATATATGGAAGCTAGGTACAAGAAATCAAAGAGCACAAGAAAAGAAATCACATGCAAATAAGAGCTAAATCGGTATACCGTCGGTATACTCTAGTATATCGTCGGTATGTCGGTCTAGAGACAAGAAAAATTTAGCAAGTTCTGGATTTCAACAAATCGGTATACCGTCGGTATACTGTAGTACACCGTCGGTATGCCAGCCAAGATAAATATTTTGAGGTCGGTTAACAGATATCGGCAAGATCGGTATACCGTCGGTATAATGCAGTATACCATCAGTATGCCGATAAGTTTTCACAGAAAATATCTAGAATTCTAAGTCGGTCAAAATCGGTATATCGTCGATATACTGTAGTAAACCATCGGTATGCCACTTTCTGATGGAAAACTAGGCAAACGCCAAATCTGATTCCGGGACCCAAATCAAATCCCAAAAATTACCAAAACCAAGTCTAACAAGGAGTCAAGTCTAGTAGTAAGCCTCATATCACAATATGGACTAAAACTTACGGTTGAAACTCTGATACCGTTCTCCGTGACCGAGTTACAAAAAAAAGGATGGGACAAAATTCTACCAGAAATAAAAAACCGAGACAGTCAAAAGACTAAAAATTACGAGATGAACAATAATGGTAAAGCAAATCTAAGCTAAAAAGCAACAACCAAGGCTCGAGGAAAGAAAATGACAGAAATTAAAAGAAGTTCATAGAATCGGCAAGATGAACTTGCCTAGAACAAGCTCCCAACCTAAACCTTCTAGTCCACCACCATAAAAGGGTTCAGAAACCACACTCTAGGTCTCAAGACCAAAACTCCAAGCTCGAGATAGAAAGGGTGAAGAGAAGAGAGAGAAAGAGAAAGAAAGAAAAGAAAAAAAATCAAGTACTATATATAGAGGAATCCCAAAATATCTAAAAAGTAAAACAAATATCTGCCGGACAGTATACCGTCGGATACTATAGTATACCGTCGGTATACCAGTCAGGAAGAAAAGTTTTAATTTTTTCCATGTTTTAAATTCCCATGAAATCCAGAAAAATAAAACTTGTCGTATAAAATATGTATTCATATACCGATATAGATATTGTGAGACAGAGTCTCACCACTCTCCCATCCTTAAAAAAATTTCGTGCTTGGAATTTTACTCAAGCACCAAAACCAAGAAGCTCCATAAAATATAACTAACTCAATAAAGCAAGCATGGCATATGGACAGGAAATGGAAGCAATCAACAATATAAATAAATGCACAAGCAACTACACTACCAGGAAGAAGGGCATAGAGGAACAAGGATAAATATGCCTCTCGAATCAGCTAAGTAGGAATCCGTCCTCGCTAGTCTACATTGATTCCCAAAATGGACAAGGATCAAGTCTCGAGGTAAGTCATTATCAACGACTCAGTCGAAGACATGACTCTGCCCAGGACGTACCTTCGTAGTCGTAATATATAATTAATATCATGTATCATAAGATACGCAACCAGAAGAGTTAGAGACGAGATACTCGTCTTCACTCACAGAATATATGAGAACCCAATAAAAGATATAAACGAAAGGATGCTCAGGACTCTGAACATCCTCGGTCAACATATGCTCCAAGATGTCATACTCTCTATGCACCTGTCGCGGGACTGTTGTCCTGCTTTTAAATCCTCGGTCAGGAAGAAAAGTTTCAATTTTTTTCAAGTTTAAAAATCCCATAAAATCCAAAAAATAAAACATGCAGTATAAAATGTATATCCATATACCGATATAGATACTGTGAGACAGAGTCTCACAACTCTCCCATCCTTAAAAAAATTTCGTCCCCAGAATTTTACTCAGGCATTAAAACCAAGAAGCTCCAGAAAACATAACTAAATCAATAAAGCAAGCATGGCATATAGACAGGAAATGGAAGCAATCAATAATTTAAATAAGTGCACAAGCAACTACACTACTAGGAAAAAAGGCATAGAGGCACAAGGATAAATATGCCTCTCGAATCAGCTAAGTAAAAATTTATCCTCGCTAGCCTACATTGATTCCCAAAATGAACAAGGATCAAGTCTCGAGGTAAGTCGGTACTAACGACTCAGTCGAAGACATGACTCTGCCCAGGACGTACCTTCATAGTAGTAATATATGATAAATATCACATATTATGAGATACCCAGGCAGAAGAGTAAGAGGCGAGATACTCGTCTTCACTTACAGAATATATGCTAACCCAAGAAAACATATGAACGAAAGGATGCTCAGGACATCACCTGCAATCTGACCATCCTCGGTCAATACCTGCCCCAAGATGCCAAACTCTCCATGCACCTGTCGCGGGACTGCTGTCCTATTTTGCTGCTGACCCCGCCCTCTGGGTGCGTGTCCCCTATGTTGCTGGCCTCTATTCCTAGCCTGAACCTGGGCCTGAGCATACTGTTGTGGCCTCTGTTGCTGTAATGTCTGGGTCAACGTCGGTAGAGGCCTCGGGGCCTGATGCTGCTGTACCGGTACTGGTTCCCTAAACTCCGGGGCTGCTGGCTGGACTGATGAGGATTCAGCTGGAACTGTCACGCCCCAGTCCCAAAATACCAAGGGACTAGCCACGTGGCAATGGCCAGCAGCATAATTCCAATAGGCAAACCCAATTTAATAGACCCATTAGAGTGCACTTAAGTTGTAATACATATAAAATGGTCTACAAATACCTGTCATAGTCTATATATCTAATCTCATCTATGATAAGCATCAAAATTACAAAGAGACAGTCTATTCACAATGAACACAAAATGATCTGTCCAACCAAAGCAATATAAATAATGTCACGGGAAATAACCCGTGATCAAAATAGAAAGAAAAAATAACTCCAAGTACAATATCCAGAAGCCACGACAATATCAAATATCTAAAAACACTAAGCATAATAAATGAATGGTGAGAGTACTGTGTGCTCAAGAGAAGTCCTCTGGAACAACCTCGCCCTCTACAACCTGTACGTCTCCAATAGTAGCACCTGCCCCATAAACCTCGGGATAGCTCTCCTCGTGTACACCTGGGGACGTAATCCAGATCCAGGTCCTCAGGGGACATAGCAATATACAATAAACACTCAAGCCAAAATAAAATACAGTAAATAAGAACAGATCCTCTGGGCAAGCTATGTAACCAGCTAAGTAAAATGCAAATGAGAGCATCACTAGTACTCTGGCTGAAACCACTACAGGCTCTGTGTCGGGGAGCCCATAGCAGCAAGTAGTATCTCGTAGGGCCAGTAATGTGCCAAGCTCTGGGCAAGCTGTGTAACCAACAAGTAGTATCTCGTACGGCCTGTAGCGTATGTGTCTCTCCCCACCCAATGTAACCTCACATCTCATGTCCACAATGTCTTATGTGCATAAAATGCAAGATCAAGACCTCTAGCTAATACAACGAGTCATAATGATATCTATATAATATGCAACTCTTATATCACGAATCCTGTAAGCCTATACAGAATCACCATGAATAACTCAAGAAAGATTATGTTACATGAAATAGTATCAAGTTTCCTACGGTATGGCGTACTTGGTAAAGCAAGCACGTAAAAAATAGGATCATGGAATCAACTCTCTAAGTGACATTACACGACTCCGCGTACGGCGTCGACACCCGAATCTTGTTCGGACGCTAAGCAACGTCTCACGGTCCTAGGTTGAACAGGTATATCACAATATTATATATATATATATATATATATATATATATATATATATAGAGAGAGAGAGAGAGAGAGAAAGAAACACAAGAATATAATAGGATCTCCTGCAAGTTTGGTAAGGTACACTAACCTGGATCCTGAACTCTGTCAACTACTCCTAGAAAAATAGAATCTGCAAGTATGCCTCTGGATGCTAAAACAAACATCTCCAATGTTCTCAGAATACTTGAAATAGCTAGGATTTACTATCCATAAGTCCAATTTGGATACAGGGGCAAAATTGACAGTTTTGGGTCAAAGCAGGATCCACATGTGGCCCACTTCGTACCGAAAAATATGCTGGAGACAAAGTTCTCCAAATTCATCAAACTTAGTGTAGACGAGTCCAAAACAATGATACAAACCCAACAGAATATCCAGAACTGGATTCCAATGAGCCGATAATGAAATTGCCCGTCATGTGGAACCGTGGGGCCCACGAAATAGTGTTTCGTCAATGTTCTCAGATTTATACCAAACTTGGTCAAAGGACCATCTTAATTCTGCAAATCCAATGGTATAAGTTTATTTATGAATTGACAAGTACACACGAAGTTATGGCAAGGTATCCGAATTGGTCGATACGGTGCTTTTCGGCGGATACGCGTTAATTTTGGCGTACACACACATCCAAATCAAGTTCCGTGAAAGCCCACACGTCCGTGTTTATGTTACACACAATTCAATACAATTTTCATGCGACGATATTGCCTCATTTGGCAGAACGTACCCAGTATCGGAGATTCTTGGTGTTTTAAAAATAAGTTTTTTTTGATAGTTTTGGAATCAGAATAATTTAACCAATAAAGAAAACTAATAAAAACTAAAAGAACAATAAAAATCTTGGTAATATTGTGAAGAAGTCCTTTGAATTATATTTTGAAAATAATTACTAGTTGGTAGAAAATTGGACATGAACAGGGGTACTTGGACTGAATTTCTGAACTATTTTTGAACAGTTTTTCTGCCAACTTTTGCTCAATTTTTCGATCAAATTCGGGTGCCTAAATTTGTTCCACTTGAAGAAAATCCTAGGGGGTTAGGTTATGAGCGTATACGAATAAACCGTTCGAGAAACGGAGCAAAGAAGCGGGAGTTATTATACTTTGAATTTGGGTCATCAGGGTTGCAGGTTGCGCAAATGCGTGCGCGCGGGGGAGGATCTGCGACAGTCGGGCGGCTCCAGCGGTGGTCAGGCGGAGGGGCAGCGGCACCGGAGGGCGGCGCTCGTTTGGGGAGAGGCTAGGGGAGGTGGTTTTAGGGTTAGGGTTTCATTGTATACATATATATATATATATATATATATATATATATATATATACACTACCAGAAAAAGTCAAATTAGCGACGTCTAAAAACGTCGCTAAATAACAATAAATCGTCGCTAATTAGGTTTAGCGACGTAATTAGCGACGTTCTGAAGCAGTCGGAAAACACCAAGTCGCTAAAACAAAAAACGTCGCTAAACGTCGCTATACCGACGTTTTTTAGCGACTTCAATGTGTCGCTGAATTTAGCGACGTTTTGCGACGCCAAGTCACTAAAAAGCGACGTTCATTAAAGTCGCTAAACGTCGCTGATTAGCGACGTCAATCGCGACGTTACACCGACGTCTTTAATGACCTGGCTATACTTGCCATGTCAGCAATTGGCGACGCTTAGCGACGACTTTAGCGACGTCATTAGCGACGAACTTAGCGACGTTTTACAGAGTCGCTGATTAGCGACGTAATTAGCGACGTAAATTAACGTCGCTAAGCATCGCTACACGTCGCTAATAACGTCGCTAATTTAAAAAAAAAAAATAAAAAAAAATTTCCAGAATCAAATATTGGTGATTCCCTGCAGTTTTACAGCATCTTCATCATACACACCAACATGATTCAATCTAGTTAACTATATAATCCAATTAAATTAAAAACCACAAGAAGTATCAATCCAATTAAATGTGGATAACTATATAATCCAATTAAATTAACTAAAAAATTCAAGACCACAAGAAGCATCATACATCATGTCTATTGTTGAAGTACCAATAATTCATAAATAATAATAAAAATAACTAGACTACTACGGATCTGTAGGAGGCTGACCAGCGGCGCGCTTCAAGGATAACAACTCCTCATACTCGTCCCGTGGAATCGACACCGATGTCGATGGAGAAGACAGTGACGTCGGTGGCGGCCGTGCCCGCTCCAAGTCTGCGAGTCGCTGGTTGTAAGAATCCAGGGTATTTAACAGCCTCGTACTGCTATCACCCATTGAATCCTGCATCCTCGTCAGGTTCTCGCCCATCGATAGCTGTGACGCATGCATCCTCGTCAGCTTCTCGCCCATCGATTGCTGTGACGCCTGCAGCTCCATGATGTTGCGATCATTGGAGGCTCTAATATCATTTGTCAATTCTCGTAGCTCCGTCATGCTGCGGTCGAGCATATCCAATCGTGCGATAAGCATCGGATCGTCCGCCTGCGGCTGGGACCGGGACTGGTCCTCCATACTTCGCAGCAAGTCGTCACGGAGAGACGCAATCTGACGGTCAACGGCCTCCTGGACGGCCTCCTGGACTCTGGCCGACGACTGCGAGGGCTGCGACTGCGAGGGGTGTGTGGAATGCACAGCTGTCGGGGAGGCCCTAGATGACTGCGTCGCAACCAGGGCGCCATAGGAGCCCGTACCGTAGTACGTACCCCTCTGGAGACCACCAGCTGCGGTCACCCACAGGTCGTCCGCCGACGGAGATGGACCGGGCTGCGACGAAGCACCAGCCTCTCCAGGTGTAGGTGCACTAGCAGTCGCCCGCTCACGAAGCCTAAGATACTCGGCCTAGAAAAGGTTTGGAAACTCAATAATTGCCTAAGTTATATTAAAATAAACACAAAGTAAAGTAATACTTACATAGGTCTGTGAGGCCCTCTCATCAATGAGATTTCCGTCCTTGCGATGGGTGGCCAAGAAGACGGTCACCATGTTTGCATCCTCACCCCTCTGTACCTGTTAAAAATATATTTTTTATTACTAAACTTAAATATTTTTTCCAAGTACCATTTTATGGTACTTATATTAAAATAATATATTTTAAAAGAAAAAACATACCAAACGACGGAAATGTTCCGTCATCGGAATCGAGCCACCACACCACTTGGCAGCATTCTGCCTAGCCGCCTTGGCCTTCTTAGACCTTTCCTTGTAGCTCGGATCGTCGAATCTAGCCCTCATCGCAGTCCACTGCTCAGGCGTGATCCAACCTTGGATCGGTTTTCCAGCACGATCACGAGCCTTCTGGTCATCCAGAGCATCTCGGATAAGCTTGGCGGCAACGGTAGGAAAGAGCCGCTCGATCAACTCGGCCCGGTGCGGAGGATAAAAATACGTTTGCTACAATAAATAATTCATTAAGTTAGCATCACGAATATGCATAAATTAGAGGATTTATTTAATATACTTTTACCTGGAAGTGCGCAAACCAGAACGCCTTCCTCTCCTCCGGAGCCTCAGAGTAGTTGATCCAAGGGCCACCGTAGTTGTTCCTCAGAAATTGGCCCAGGCGTCTCTGAACCGACGATGGACGATATCTATACAGAAATAATAATTTAGATTACTGAAAAAGTCAATATACGATGAATAAAGAGAAACACAAATATATACTAAACCATCTAATTGACTTACTTTGTACCGTCGGCCCAAATCTCTGTCCTCGTCTCCTCCGGTGGTGCGCATGGAGGATCTTGCTGATGCTGGGACAACGTCGGCACGACCTCCTCTACATGCTCATCAGTCTCCATGGTTCCGTCAGCAGGAGGAACGCTGGACGAGGGAGTACTATCACGGGTACTATCACGCCTGGAACTACTCGTCCCAGGAGTGATGCCACGCAACGTCGTCGCAGTCGGAGATGTGGCTGCTCGATATACTGGAGTACTGGGCGACGATGATCCGGATCCAACAGTAGGCAGTACCGGAGTGGCACTCTGTCTACCTTGGGACCTGCCGAATCCTCCGCGTCGTCCTGTCATATCTGATAACAACATATGATGAATATAGAGAAACACAAATATATACTACATTCTACAGTCAAAATGTGATACATATCTCAAAGCATTATACAGTCAAAATATAATACATATATTCGTTAATGTCAAAATGTGATACATATCTCAAAGCATTATACAGTCAAAATATAATACATATATTCGTTAATGTCAAAATGTGATACATATCTCAAAGCATTTTACAGTCCAAATATAGTTACATTCTACATGGAATATTTTATATTTTCAATCATCTTCAGAAAATTCATCTTGTTCGCCTTCCTCGTCCTGCTCTTCCTCTTCCTCGTCTTCACTTTCATCTACTTCGTCCTCTTCGGATAATTCTACATCTTCTACATTATTACTCGTGTAATGAGTAACTTCCGTTGAGTCCACATCTACAATATTTGTTACAAGAGGTAGATCGTCCTCCTGATAAGCTATTTCGTCAATGTCAAAGGTATTTCTAGCTTTAGTCTTGCATACTGCCCACCAATCCGACCTCGCTGACCCCCGTCTAGGATAAGTTGTGAAGTACACGAGCTGAGCCTGACTTGATAGGACAAATGGTTCGTAGCCTTGATATCTACGCTTGTAGTTTATATCCACAAGGCCATGCTTGTCAATTTTCCAACCTTGATCTTGAATCGGATCGAACCATTCACACCTGAATAGCACGATATTAGCAGGTTCTGGGCCATAATTATATGTCAACTCCACAATCTCTCGTAAGATGCCAAAAAAATCATTGCCCGGATTGACGTCTTTGTAGTTTGTAGATTTGATACACAAACCACTATTTTTCGTGGAATCAAGATCCAGAAAGCTGTCTCTGATAGGAGCATTTGTTGACTTGAACCTGAACCCATTCACACAGAAACTTGGCCATATTTTTACGGCAGTAATTGGTCCCTTGGCTAGAGTCCTAATAGATTCAGTCTCGGATGATATTAGACGATCGACCTAAATACCAAAGTAGCGATGGTAAGTTATTAGTTTTACAAGTGCAGAAATAAAAAGTAATTACCAAGTATCTTACATATGCGCTCAACCAAGAAGGAAAATGGCATCTCATTTCTTGTTCTACTTCTTCGTCTGTTATGTAGGGTCTAACCGACCTTAACTCATCATTATATGTGCTGAAAAACAATGATGCAACTGCTAATTAGTAGCATAATAGTATCTTATACTATTACATTGAGATGATGTAAACGTGGACGTATTAATTACTTACCCCTCTAGCTTCTCCACTTCATCCTCGTCGCAATTGAGTAATATATACAATTGAGCAGCCCTTAGCTCATCGTCATTCAAATATCTCTTCTTCATTTTTCCCGAAGGCTTTCCGGATGCATTGAATACTTTGAGTATTGCATCATTAGATTCCTTATATGCGTCGTCGTTTCTGGGAGCTTTATTCCTATTAGTAGCAACATGCGGTTTGAAATACGTCGAGCAAAAGTTTGTAATCTCCTCGAGAACATAAGCTTCACAAATAGATCCTTCAACCCGTGCCTTATTTTTCACCTTTCTCTTTAGGTGATTCAGATGACGCTCGAAGGGGTACATCCACCGATAACCGACAGGACCACCAACACGTGCCTCATAGGAAAGATGAATTGGCAAATGCTCCATAGAGTCGAAGAATCCTGGAGGAAACACCTTCTCGAGCTTACATAGTGTTACCGCAATGTCCCTCTCTTGCTTTTCTAGACGATCGACGAGCAACTTAGTACAACAAAGATCTCTGAAGAATATGCTCAGCTCTGTCAATGGGTCCCAAACGACCTGCGGTAAGAATTCCCGAAATGCAATCGGAATTAACCTCTCCATGAATACATGACAATCGTGGCTCTTCATACCTACTAGTTTGTTCTCCTTGAGGTCGACGCATCTTCTCAAGTTCGACACGTACCCGTCTGGAAACTTTAGACCCTGAATCCACCTACAAAGTCTACCTTTATCCTCTTTATCCAGTGAGAAAACTGACTTAGGTTGCTTTAACTTTCCATTCCCCTCCTCTATCAGATGCAATGCAGGACGTCTACATATGTCTTCTAAGTCCAACCTGGCCTTCGGATTATCTTTCGTCTTCCCCTTTACATCCATTACAGTATTAATTATGTTATCAAACACATTCTTCTCGATATGCATGACATCAAGGTTATGTCTGATCAGATTGGTGCTCCAATATGGCAGATCCCAGAATATACTCCTCTTCGTCCAGTTATGGGTGCGACCAAATCCGTCACACTTGTACCCCTTAGCAGGCTCTTCGATAGCACTTGGTAAATAT
The DNA here is from genome assembly GCA_036927795.1 of Iris macrosiphon. NCBI lineage: Eukaryota > Viridiplantae > Streptophyta > Magnoliopsida > Asparagales > Iridaceae > Iris > Iris macrosiphon. Next base: position 23,137,244 of record JAYESA010000012.1, read on the forward strand.
TTTACCTCTTCCCATATCGTGCATCCGGGCCACCTTGGAGGTGGATTGGCCTTCTCCACAACTCCCGCACGAAAAGCATTCCGATTCCTCCGGTACGGATGATCATTCGGCAAAAATTGTCGATGACAATCGAAGAAGCACGGTTTGCCTCCGTGTTTCAAACGGAAAGCCTGAGAACGGTCCATGCAATACGGACATGAGAGACGACCATGGGTGCTCCATCCCGATAACATTCCATAGGCCGGAAAGTCGTTGATGGTCCACATAAGTGCTGCCCTCATCTGAAAATTCTGCTTTCTAGAAACATCGTACGTGTTGGCACCTACTTCCCACAGCTGATTCAACTCATCTATCAAAGGCTGTAAGTACACATCGATGTTCCTCTTCGGATTGTTCGGACCCGGGATAATAACGGTTAGGAACATATACGGAGTCTTCATGCACATCCAAGGCGGTAGATTGTACGGAGTGACGATCACAGGCCAACACGAATACTGGGAGCCCGAAAGTCCGAATGGGGTAAAACCGTCAGAGCAGAGCCCCAATCTGACATTACGCGCTTCCTCGGCAAAATGTGGATACTCTCGATCAAAGTGCTTCCATGCTTCTCCATCGGATGGATGATCCAATACTCCTTCGATCTGTTTTCGCCTGTGCCAACTCATGTTTTCTGCAGTCTCCTTAACCATAAACAACCGCTGCAACCGCGGCGTCAAAGGCAAGTAGTGCATCGAATCGGTAGGCTTCCTTGCACCGACAGACTTTCCTCTAACAGTGGCCTTGTAGCGATCAGCACCACAGAATCTACACGCATCTTCATCCTTGTCGTCTTTGTAGTACAATATGCACCCATTGCGACATGCATCGATTTTCTCGTATCCCATCCAAAGCGATCTCACCATCCTCTTAGATCGATAGAAGTCTTTAGGCAACTTTGCACCCTCGGGCAAGATCTCTATAATCAAATCGAGCAGTCGATTATAGCATTCTTGCGACATGTTAAAATCGGACTTGATGCTCAATAATCTTGTAACCACCTCCAACGGTGAATGGTCCTCACAACCAGGATATAGTGGAGTCCTTGCATTCTCAAGCAACTCCATAAACTTTGCAGCATCGGCATTCGGTGCCTCCTCAGCTGCATCATAATTGTCTGGATTGAAACTAGGTCCTGCCGCATCATAATTGTCAGGATTGAAACTAGGCCCCGCCGCATCATAATTGTCAGGATTGAAACTAGGCCCCGCCGCATCATAAACCATGTTCACCAACCCGTCGTCGTAAGCATCGTGGTCTTGGACATCCATATACGGCTCCACATAAGGCTCCGACTCTGATGCTAGAGATACAAGTTCTCCGTGCGCGGTCCACTGATAGTAATTCGGCGTAAAGCCCTTCGAGTATAAATGATATGTAACTTCCACTTCTGGATGATATTTCCTGTTGCGACATCTCATACATGGACACTTAATTTTGGTACCGTCCATGTACTGAGGGAACGCCTTGGCGAACTGCAGGAACTGCTGTACACCCTCAATGAATTCATCCCGCACACCGCACATGTCATCAGGATGACGGTTGTACATCCACGAACGATGACGCAGATAGTAATTCATATCCATTTCTAGATACTTCTGCAAAATTGACAGTATGTATCATATAAATCATTACATGCAAAATTAACTTCTGTGTCTGTGTCAGTGTCCGTTATTGGAAAAGCAGTATATATATATATATATATATATATATATATATATATATATATATATATATATATATATATATATAACATTACCCAAATAATATCTTAATACCACTTTACTACTATACCTTAACCCACTTCTGTGTCAGTGTCCGGATTTTAGTGTAGTAGGCTCCAGCCGAAGCCAATAAGTTTCTTGAGATGCATGTCCTTAATGATGCATGCTGCGATGATATCTTTGCTCCATTAGAGGCTCTTCATACTGCTAGCTAGTGATTTCAGTAAGTGTTGAAATTAATCCTTTATTTATTTAAGCTGATTTGTAAGTTTCGTTTAGCTAATTCAACTGTTATAGTCATATTATTTAGACCATTAGGCACTTCTTGAAACTGGCAGTAGGGTGAGGAACTGAGATACATAACTCCGCAGTACTTTGCTTTCGGCAATTAACCCCTATATATATTGGGAGTGGAACGAGGAAGTAGCTAGAGCTCAAAATTCTTGGGGCACAATTAAGGACGGTTGCTTAGATCATACACTTCCTGGTCGAATAATTGGCGTTCTAATTAATTTGATCACATGATCAGTTGTTGTACGAATATTCAGGAATTAGTTCTAATTTGTTCACCCAATGTATGTAGTCATGACATATGAACATGGATTCAATAATAGCCATCATTTTTTCCCCTCCTCCATTGGACCAATGAATAGTAACCACAAAATCAAACAATTAGTATGTATGTATGTATGTATATATATATATATATATATATATATATATATATATATATATATATTGCAAAAGTGCAAATAAATACACTTATGTTCTTTCTTTCTTATTCATCGATCCATATTATTTATTTATTTTATACTTGAAAGAAGAAATTAAAATCTGATCTCTACATGATCGCACATGCATGAACATTGTCAAAAAACCTAACCCTAACCCTAACCCTAACCCTAACCCTAACCCTAACCCTAACCCCATATCAAAAAACCTAACCCTAACCCTAACCCTAACCCCATGTCAAAAAACCTAACCCTAACCCTAACCCTAGGTCCAGATAAGTGTCTGTGTCAGTGTGTGTGTGTGCCGTGTCTGTGTCTGTGTCAGTGTCAGTGTCAGTGTGTGTGTCGTGTTTGTGTCAATGTCACATGTGTCCTGTGAGAGAGAGAGAGAGAGAGAGAGAGAGAGAGAGAGAGAGAGAGAGAGAGAGTATACCTTGCCTTGCCGGAGTAGTCGCGGTCGACGGAGCTGGGGAGGGGGGGGGGGGGGAATATGTTTTCGAATCGAAATTTCAACTGACGGGGAAAAAGGAAACCGACCCCTAATTAACCAAATTTTAGCGACGTTTAGCGACGTCCAATAAAAATGTCGCTAAATTAAATATTTGCGACGTAAAGGACGTCGCTAAACACGTTGCTAAATATTTTGAGTTTAAATGTCGCTATATACGTCGCTAAACGTCGCTAAATTAGACATATTAGCGACGTTTAGCGACCTTAATTGAACTTATAGCGACTTATCTTTTAAAATCGTATTAAAAGTCGCTAAACGTCGCTAACTGTCGCCATTTAGCGACGTCTAGCGACGTGTTTATAATGAGTCGCTAATTTATGTATTATTAGCGACGTTTATTTTGACGTCGCTAAAATACGTCGCTAATCCCGCTTTTTCTAGTAGTGATATAACGAGAGATGGGGGAGCAATTTGCGGGTGAGGGTCTGGGTTCTGCACGCGGGTTATGGGTTGGGTAGATTAGTTAGGTTAGTATTAGGGTTTGTTCTATTTAATTCAATTTTTATATGTAGAATTTTTTTGAAAATAGTTAGGTACTTGGCAAAAATTCTAGAAAATTTATATTTCTTCCAACAAATAATTTACAACCAAATTTATATTAATTCAAAAGATATTTACCAAATATGAATAACTATTAAATTAATTAAATAAATTCATAAATTATATTTTCTACTTTATACTTAATATTATATTGGAAGCATGCAGGGGTTCGAATAACGCAACTCGAGTGTCATACGCGTAATAGGACCATTTAGGCTTATAGTATAGATTTAGTTGGAAGCAATGGGTTGGGATGGCGTGTTAAAATCGTATGCCACGACAAAAGGGTTAATTAATCATTATTTTCTCGTAATTATGTCACAAAAATTGTGCGACCAAAACAAAACATGGGATTACGAATTTGTGAGTGACAGTCATGGCAGGAGCGTAATTTGACTCGTCTAAGTCGAGCATGCTAGGTTGGTTGGAAGGGAGAGACTAGTGTTGCACTCAAGATCTTAAAATCATGGTGGTTGATTTCCAAAGTTCAATTAAATTATCGAATAAATATTTAATAAGAAAAAAATGATTATTAATTACCAAACTAACCCTATATAAAAACTAGGGTGCTCACAATCTACCCACTTTAAAAGAATTATGTCCTTGCAATTAAGAAAAATAAAACGTAACAGGTCAGAAAAGGTTTGCTCCATAAGAGATGACACGGTTGTATGACATATTTGTTGAAGTACGACACAAAGGATAAGGGACCATGAACAAGAAAAAATCGAGAGGAAGGGTGAGAGTTTTGTTCAACCAGAACACGTAGGGAAGCAATGAAAGCTCTTTTCCTAGGCAATGAAAGATAAGTAACTCAAGAGTAAATGAGTATGATTAGAACGAGGATCAACTACAGCTTCTGAAAACTTGGGTACCAATAACATATTACTACTCTAGACTAACAAGTTCATGCTAACATAATACTAGGTATAAGCTAGGGAATGGAACTAACAGACACATGCTAAAGTATTACAAGGAATATTTGTTACTATAGCTAGCTATGATAAAACTAAATCTTACCCATATTCACTACTCCTCGAGTCCGTGCCTCCTCCACTGTCATCGTAAAAGCCCGTCCACATCCCTATAGTGGTGCCCTCTGTTGTTGCTGGGCCTGCTGGAAGAGTGCTACCTGTGATGCCAAGGGTGGCTACGACTGATATTCTTCCGGTAGTGGTAGTCTAAATCCTCCATCTTTCGCTTGTGGTGCTCCTGGTGCTGGATAAGCTGGTCGATGTAGCTGCTGGACTGGCCCCGGTGCTAGTAAAGTGGGTCGATGAACCATCGGTGTTCCTTCCCGACGCTCAGGAAAATCCCTGGCTAAATGCTGACTGAATCTGCAAGCTAAACATAATCCCAATTTATGTCTGCACTCCCCCTCAATATGTCCTAACTTGCCACAGTAGTGACAAGTAGGAAGGGATAGGGCTCGTGATGCTGCTCTCTGTAGTGGATTCATCTGGGGTCGCTTTGTAGGCTCCCCGGGTGGTGCTCGAGCTGGTACTAATGCGTACGATCTCTTCTAGCTAGACTCCCTCCTATGGATGCGCTCTATGCGTCGAGCTGCGGCAAGGACGTCCGTATAAGAAGTAGGTACAACTACGCCAATCAATCTTTGTAACTAAAAGCTCAGTCCGTCAAAAAAATTCTTCGTCTTCTCTTCTTTTGTCGAGATCAGTGTAGGGTTGAACAGGTGAATCAAGCATGATACAAGTCAAGAAATTTATTCGAGTCCGATATAGAGGTCAAGAACGTGTCAACATATGGATGAGATCCTATAAATGAATTCTTATCCTAATCACAGGCTTGCTCGGTCCCTTAGTCGAAACCAAAGTAATATATTTGTAGACCTGCATGGGTCACCACAAAAACCATGTCATGCCCCAGTCCAAAAATACCAAGGGACTAGCCATGTGGCAATGGCCAGCAGTACAACTCCAATGGGCAAACCCAATTTAATAGACCCGTTAGAGTGCACTTAAGCTATAATACATATAAAATAGTCTACAAATACCTGTCACAATCTATTTATCTAATCTCATCCACGATAAGCATCAAAATCACAAAAAGATAGTCCAGTCACAATGAACATAAAATGATCTGTCCAACCAAAGCAATATAAATAATGTCATGGGGAACAACCCGACATCAAAATGGAAAAGAAAATAACTCCAAGTACAATATCCAGAAGCCACTACAATATGAAATATCTAAAAACACTAAGCATAAAAAATGAATGGTGAGAATACTGTGTGCTCAAGTGAAGTCCTCCGGAACAACCTCGTCCTCTGCAACCTGTACATCTCCAATAGTAGCACCTGCCCCGTAAACCTCGGAATAGCTCTCCTGATCTATACGTGGGAACATAATCCAGATCCAGGTCCTCAGGGGACATATATAGCAAGGTACAATAAACACTCAAGCCAAAATAAAATGCAGTAAGTAAGAATAGATCCTCAGGGCAAACTATGTAACCAACTAAGTAAAATATAAATGAGATCATCACTAGTACTCAGGCTGAGACTACTACAGGTTCTATGTCGGGGAGCCTATAGCAGCAAGTAGTATCTCGTAGGGCCAGTAATGTGCCAAGCTCTGGTATAAGGACAAAAGCACCTCCAGTAACATAGTATATATATATAACATAATCATCCTATAGCATGTGTGTCTCTCCCCACCCAATATATCCTCATATCTCATATCCACAAAGTCTCATGTCCATAACACGCAAGATCATGACCTCTAGCTAGTACAACGAATCATAATAATATCTATATAATATGCAAGTCTCATATCACGAATCCTGTAAGCGTATACAGAATCACCATGAATAACTAAAGAAATATTCTGTCACATAAAATTGTGTCAAGTGTCCTACGGTATAGCATACTTGGTAAAGCAAGCACGTAAAAAATAGGGTCGTGGAATCAACTCTCTAAGTGACGTTACACGACTCAGCGTACGGTGTCGACACCTGAATCTTGTTCTGACGCTAAGCAACATCTTACGGTCCTAGGTTGAATAGGTACATCACAATAGTATATATATATATAGAAAGAAACACAAGAAGATAATATAATAAGATCTACTGCAAGTTTGGCAAGGTACACTTGTTTGGGTCCTGAACTCTGTCAACTGCTCGTAGGAAAGTAAAATCTGAAAGTACGTCTCGGGATGCTAAAACAAACATCACCAATGTTCTCAGAATACTTGAAATAGCTAGAATTGACTATCTATAAGTCCAATTTGGACACTGGGGCAAAATTAACAATTTTGGGTCAAAGCGGGGTCCATAGGTGGTCCACTTTGCACCAAAAAATATGTCGAAGAATAATTCTCCAAATTCGTCAAACTTAGTGTCTACGAGCCCATAACAACGATACGAACCCAACAGAATATCCAGAACTGGATTTCGATGAGCCGATCATAAAATTACCCGTCATATGAAACCGTGAGGCCCACGAAACGATATTTCGTCAACGTTCTCAGATTCGAACCAAACTTGGGTCACAGGACAAGCATAACATTGTGAATCTAATGGTAAAAGTTTTTTTTATAAATTGATGAGTACACATGAAGTTATAACGAGTTGTCAGAATAGGCCGATACGGTACTTTTTGGCGGATATGCGTCGATTCCGACGTGCACACACGTCTAAATCATGTTTCGCGAAAGCCCACACTTCTGCGTTTATGTTACGCACCATTTGGTGTAATAAGCATGCGACGACGTAGCCTTGTTTGGTAGAACACACCCCGTATCGAAGATGCTTGGTGTTTTAAAAACAAGTTTTTTGGTAATTTTGGAATCAGAATAATTTTACCAATAAAGAAAACTAATAAAAACTAAAAGAACAGTAAAAATCTTGATTATATTGTGAAGAAGTCCTTACAATTATATTTTGAAAAGAATTAACGAGTTGGTAGAAATTGGACATGAACAGGGGTACTTGGACTAAATTTCTGAACTATTTTTGAACAGTTTTTCGGCCAACTTCTGGTCGATTTTTCGATCAAACCCGGGTGCCTAAATTCGTTCCACTTGAAAAAATCTTAGGGGGGTAGGTTGTGAGTGTGTACGGATAAACCGTTCGAGAAACAGAGCAAAAAAGAGGGAGTTATTATACCTGGAAGTTCGGTCGTCAGGGTTCCAGGTTGCAAAAATGCGTGCGTGCGGGGGTGGAGCTGCGGCGGTCGGACGGCTCCGGCGGTTGTCAGGTTGCGGGGAAGCGGCACCGAAGGGAGGCGCTCGTCTGGGGAGAAGCTAGGGGAGGTAATTTTAGGGTTAGGGTTTCATTGTAGATTCATATATATTTATATATATATATATATATATATATATATATAGAACGAGAGACGGGGGAGGAATTCGCGGGTGAGGGTCTGGGTTCTTCACGCGGGGTATGAGTTGGGTAGATTAGTTAGGTTAGTGTTAGGGTTTGTTTTATTTAATTCAATATTTATATGTAGAAAATTTTCAAAAATAGTTAGGTACTTGAAAAAAATTCTAGAAAATTTATATTTCTTCCAACAAATAATTTACAACCAAATTTATATCAATTCAAAAAGTATTTACCAAATATGAATGACTATTAAATTAGTTAAATAAATCCATAAATTATATTTTCTACTTTATACTTAATATTATATTGGAAGCATGCAGGGGTTCGAATAACGCAACTCGAGTGTCATACGCGTAATGGGTTGGGGTGGCATGTTCAAATCGTAAGCCACAACAAAAGGGTTAATTAATCATCGTTTTCTCGTAATTGTGTCTTGAAAGTTGTGCGACCAAAACAAAGTATGGAATTGCAAATTTGTGAGTGACAGTCATAGTAGGAGCCTAATTTGACTTGTCTAAGTTGAGCATGCTAGGTTGGTTGGAAGGGAGAGGCTAGTGTTGCACTCAAGATCTTAAAACCATGGTGGTTGGTTTCCAAAGTTCAATTAAATTATCGAATAAATATTTAATATAAAAAAATAATTATTAGTTATCGAACTAACCTATATAAAAACCATGGTGCTCATAGGAACCCTCTGGGGATAAGTCCTCATCATGTGGTCCACTCCACAATACACCAGACATAAGCGCTGCACCCTGCGGCAATCCGAAATAATGTGCCCCAACTTCCCACAGTGGGAACACCCAACTGAAGAAATCTACCTCTGATGCTGGGGATGCGTCTGCACTGACTGCTGAAATAAAGACACCAGTACTGGCCTCCCTTAGGATCCAATCTCGAATGCCCTGACTGCTGGTATTGGTATCGAAGTCTGGATAGAAGAGTCCCTCAAGGTAGAGTGGGACCTCTTTGGCTCCTAATCCTATCTACTATCATCTGAGAGGTGTACACGTGCCTCCTCGTCGCTCTCATCACAGAGTCAAAAGTCTAGAACTCATGCTGCTCCACTGCCAGTATGATCTCCAGATGAATCCCCTGCTGTAACCTCCTAGCTCGATTTAACTCGGTCTCCACCAAGGTGAGGCAAACCGACTAAGTCTATAGAACTCCATCGCATAGCCGTCGACGGTCCTCCCCATCTGCCTGAGGTTGTTAAATCTTTGTTGTAAGTTATAACGCGATATTGCATCGTAATACCGGGTCTAAAACCTCTCGCTGAAGTCTACCCATAGAATCAACGTCGTTAGTGAAACCTCCTGAGCTTCCCACCAGTCGTGGGCCAAATCCATCAACTGCAGTCTCACCATTAAGACACGCTCTCTAGCCGGAGTCCCTGTTGCCTCCAAGATAGTCTCAGTATCCTGGATCCATGCATCAGATGCTATGGCATCCTCAGTACCGTAGAAGTACGGGGGACACAGACCTCTGAAGCTGGCACAGAATTATAGATCTGAGCACCACCTCGCTCCATAGCCATCTAGACTGACTGAGTGAGGACGGTACTCTGTCGCTGGTGCGTTGCCATAAAACCCATCAAAACATCCATCAGTTCTCGTATAACATCTGGCTGCTCTGGCTGAACTAGATGCACGGATACTGCCAACGGATCAGGCTAAAAATGCTGCTCTTCCCCAGGATCAATCCTCGACTCTGCTCCCGAATGTTGATGATGATCCTCAGGAATTGGCTGGACTACTGGTCTCTACTCTGTCATCGTCGAAACTCGAACAATCTGATCAGAAGGATCAGGAACAGTGCCCCTGAAAGTCAAAGGACACAAGAAGTAAATCGAAACGACAAAATAGATCAACGATCAAATCAGGTAACAGGTCAAGACCAGAGGTATAAAGTAAGATGATAAGATATTATAGAGAAAATAAGTAGATTAAGACATCTAATCATCAATTACTCCCATATGTCTAAAAAATAGACCTGTATGGGTCACCACTAAAATCATGTCACGCCCCAGAACCAGAATACTGGAGAGCGGGGGCAAACAATGACCAGCTACGTATACTTGGACCATGTCGGTACTCCGCATATATGGCGAGGCTGTAAAACATGGGGGTTAACACTACAATCTATCAGTCAATCCAAGGTCAAACGGTCCTAGGTCTTTCAATCATAAGCAGATAAGCAATATACAAAAAATATGATCATCAGGAGCAAAATAGTAAAGCGTCCCAAACCATATATACATAGAAGATCATGAAACTAGTAATATAAAATAAATAACTAGAAGAGTATAAGTCATACATGATCAACACTAGCCATGGTCTATAATACGCTAATTATGTCAGTGCTCGTAGGTAGAATGTCAAGTCAAAATACGAGCTAACACGTGTTCGGTAGCTAAATGCCTGAAAAGAATATACAGTACGAGATCTAGTGGGGATAGAAGAAAACTCACTTAGGCTGTCTGGTGCTCCTGGTAGTCCCCATCTGCAGGAAGGTAAGTAAGATTCTCGGGCTCTACTACTAGATCTGGCCAAGCAAATACAGTGGGGTCAGACCCCCAAATAGCAAGTACAACAAAGGAAGCCAAGAGCTAAGAACTAAAAAGAAGAAAAACAACATAGAGTTATGATATGCTAAGCAATATGAATAAATAAATATGATTCGAGACTCGTGCGCGACCACTGCACTTATCTCGAGAAAAGAAAGACAATAAGCTGGACAACATATAACCATTAGAAATATAATGAGCACCATGTTAACATGGAAATATCTGGATACATGAAACACGCCAAATAACTAAGACATTCCAAGGAGAAGAAAATAAAACATGAGTAAGGATAAGTCGGCAAGCAACGAAAAGATTCGAAAACTACTCGAAATAGGAATCATAACCCTTAAACCAAACAAGGACCAGGATTATGATTATTTTCCCGAGCCAGACCTAGTCTCAAGTCACTTACCGATACACATAAATATAACATAAAGTAAAGTCTATGGCAACATAATTGAACATCATAACTTTACATGTACAAGACGGATCAACCACAACTACACCGGTAAATATAGAGCTAAGGTACATAACTAAATCACAACAAAAAAATGCCACGAACAGGAAACGTAAGAATGTTACTACTAGCCATGGCCTATTGAACACTGGTCAAATGTATATAGGGTGTAATCGTCTCCTACTAATACATATGTCTGGTCGAGTCAAGGGTACATAGATTGTAATCAAAAATCATATGCAAAAAGAGCTCAATCGGTATATTGTCGGTATAGTCCAGTATACCGTCGGTATGCCGGTCCAGAGATAAGAAAAATACAACAAGTTCTGGATTCCAACAAATTGGTATACCGTCGGTATATTGTAGTATAACATCAGTATGCCGGCCAAGATAAATATCCTGAGGTCAGTTAACAGATGTCAGCAAGATCGGTATACCGTCGGTATACTGCAATATATCGTCGGTATGCCAATAAGGTTTCACAAAAAATATCTAGAATTCTAAGTCGATCAAAATTGGTATACCGTCAGTATACTGTAGTATACCCTCGGTATGCCGATTTTTGAAGAAAAAATAGGCCAATGCCAAATCTGATTCCGGGACCCAAATCAAACCCTAAAAATTATAATAACCAAGTCTAAAAAGGAGTCAAGTCTAGTGGTAAGTTTCATATCACAATATGGACTAAAACTCACTATCACAACTCTGGTACCGTTCTCCATTATCGAGTTACCAAAAAGGGACGGGATAAGATTCTACCAAAAATCAAAAAATGAGACAGTCAAAAGGCTAAAAATCACGAGATGAACAATAATAATAAAGCAAGTATAAGCTAAAAAGCAACAAGCAAGGCTATAGGAAATGGCAGAAAGTAAAAGAAGTTCATAGAATCGGCAAGATGTACCTGCCTAAAACAAGCTCCCAGCCTAAACCTTCTAGTCCACCACCACGAAGGGATTCACAAACTGTCACACCCCAGTCCCAAAACACGTGGGACCAGTCACGTGCCAATGGCCAGCTGGTACGACTCCGTAGGACTTTCCAATTTAATGGACCCGACAAAACACACTTACGCTGTCCATGGTCAAGTGATCCAATAAATAATCTATTTCTAACATGCACAACTAAAAACTAAATCTCAATCTATAGTGAATAATCTTAAGAAAGAACGATACGCATCATCAGTCTGCAGCCCAATAATACATCCGTTCGAATAGACCAAAAGAACAACATAGGTCTATAAATACTAGGCTATAAAAGTAGAATCAAAATAGAAAGTAGTACATGACTATAATAGCTAAAAATATAAAGATACCTGCAATGATGTCCACAATCTACTAGATTATGCATCTTGCAAACTGCACAAATAACCTGAAAGGGAACCAGGTCCTCAGAGGGATGTAACAAGATACAAAAATACATGCCATAAAGTAAATACTGTGAAAACTCGAGGGCAAACTAACTAGCTAAGTGAAATACAATTTGAGGACAACTTAGTACGTATGGGAAGTGTAGCCTAGACATATGCTGACGTAATTCACCAATCGTCGTGACTGGCTAGTATATGCCACATATGCCCCCCCATCTTAGGGTACTGTGCAATATAATAACGTCCAGCTCCGAAGAGCGTGGTATCTGTAACGTCTATCATTCCGAAAAATGAGGTATCTATAATATATATATATATATATATATATATATATATATATATATATATATATGTCTGTATCGCTCCGCGGAGCGAGGTATCTGTATAAAGGAGGTGGTACGCCTACTAGTCGTCCTTCCCGCCCAATGCTAATGTACATGTCACGAATACGACGTGGACATCTCGTACTATAATGCAAGTCACTATAGAAATAAACAACTAAGCTAAATGCCGTCATACGTGCTGCTCATACTGATGGCCAGTCAGTCATGAAGCACGCGTCCCTAGATAAACTCACTTTGTGACGTGTGATGATACGTGTCAAGGCCTGGGGAGTCATAACGATAACTCAACATCTTTAGGTGGGTCCACTAGACCCTAGGTCAGACACAATTCCTAACGTCAACGCCTTCGTTGACTGCACCCGAGTCTTTCTCGAACGCGCACAGTTATATAATATTTAAAATAATAAAATATGCAGCTAAATAATAACTGAATTTAAATAATAAAACAAGGCAAGGTACACTTGCCTGGATCCTCAAGCTGTGAGTGCCAATAACCTGCTCTCGAAGTCTCGCAGGATAATCCAACGACCCTATATATATAATATAATAATACCATCATCAGTCACTACAATAGTACGAACAAAAAATATTACGTTGCAGTAACAAACTGACAAAGGGGTCACAACTGTCCATCTACCTGGGTTGCATGCGTACGTAGCTAAACGTACACGTGTCTTATCCTTGATTTTCGTGTACACCAAATACAGGTCCTAACTAACATTCTATAAGAATACGCTACAATTTAATTGACGTATTAAACTATAACATATTACTGTGCAAAACTCAAAGTCTAACCTCGGTCAACATCTCTTTAATTAAAGAAGTCATAAATAATTATGAGGTAAATTATTAACATAAATACATATAATAAATAATAATACTTAAATACATATAATAGCATTTAATACTTAAAAATATATAATACACATTTAATACATAATACATTATACATATTTAATACTTAAAAACATAATACATTATAAATTATACATTATACATTTATATATGAATTCATTAATACATTAATTAAAAATATAATAATAAATTAAATATAAATAAAATAATACATTAAATATAAATACATAAATTAATTAATATCTAAATATATACACATATATACATAAATATACATGTGCATAATACATAAAATATATAAATACATATATACATATATACATAAATGTACATATACATCATACATGTAAATAATACATTAATACATATATACACAAATACATATATACACATAAATACATAATACATTAAATATATAACTACATATATACATATATACATATATACATATATACATAAATATACATATACATAATACATTAAATAATACATATACGACGAGGAAGGGGTATACCTAACCGACGTCGTGTCCGGGGGGGGTGTCCACTGTTCGAGGGTGGTCGTCGCCGACGAGGGATGGCAGAGCTCCGGCGGCTCAGCAGCAGCAACAACTCCCTGGAAAATAGTAGTGGTTGCAGCAGTTGCAGCGGCTCCGGCGGTGGCGGGTTAGCCTCGGGGGACAGGTGGTGGTGGCCTGGGTCATGGGGGAACCGACGGTGGTGGTGTACTTGTCGTGGAGGACCGGTGGTGGTGGCGAGGGGTGATTTGGAGAGAAGGGGTCAGAGGTGGTGGTTTCGACCGAGGTGATATTGGTGGTGGCGACGTTGGTAATGGCGACTGTGACGAAGGTGTAGATGGTGAGGACGGTAGTGGAGACGGCGAGGATGGTGGTGTAGATGGGGGCGGTTGGCTGTGATGGCTGTGGGGAGTCGGGGCATCGGGTCGGGTCAGGGAAGAGGAAGTCGAGAGGGGTGAAGTATCTGCTGCAGTGGCTGCTGGTGGGGATGCCGGCGGCTGGTGGTGGTGGCGGTTGGTGTCTGGGAAGAGAAAGAACGGCGAGGGTCGTGCTGGTGGTGGTTGTGTTGCACGGAGGTGGTGGCGGTTGGCTGAGGGAGGTGGCCGGGAGAGATGGGACAGCCGGTCGGGTTGGGTGAGGGAGGTGTTGGTGAAGTGTAGTTTCTAGGGTTTTTGGGCTGGTGTGTGTTTTAGAGAGAGGGTGTGGGTAGTATATGTAGGAGATAGAGGGGGGGGGGGCTCTCCATGGGATTAGGGCCGGTTGGACATAGAATTATGGGGAGTTGGGAAACCACAACATGAAGAAGGGAGGGCTAGGATTTAGGGAATTTGAAATGTAGGGTGATGATGTGAGGGTGGAAAGTTGTAGCAAGTACAACCAATGAGGGAAGAAATGTAGTGGACCGGTCAAGGGGGGTGTGTGTTCTTCATGTTTTTGGGGCAATGAGAGGAGGACACCTCATTGCTTATTTGCATGAAAGCCCCTTAAAAATTGAGAAATTGTACAATAAATAGAAATTAGGATTGGATGAGACAAAACACCATGTTTGGTGTTATGTAGTGAACTAAAATGGTGTGTGGTGTTTAGTATGAACCTTGAGGGTGTATGTGTGGGTTGGGGTTGGAGTTGGGTCTAGTTTTTGGTGAGGTTGGGTCCTTACACCAATTTAATTAAAATTAGTGTAATAGGTGCTCTTTAACTAATTAGAAATACATGGGGTTAAAATTGGGTGGGACACAAGTATCATGGACGTAATAGACTTAGAATAGAATAATGTCAAATTTTGGGTTGGGCAAAACGGGTTGAGGTTGTGTCTCCAATTTTGATTGGAACGGACAAAGATGCAAAGTTAGATTTAATTAGATTTTAAAACGGATATTTGTAACGAATATTGTGCCACTAAAATGAAGCACAAGATAGAGTATTTGTGAGTTACACAAGGGTTAGAATAGTAGGCTGGCATGTCTAAGAAGAGTGTATGAATTTTTTTTGCAGGTAATATCTAGTGTAGTGCTCTAAATATCGAACCAACGGTAAGGTACACTAAGTGATATAATTACTGCACAATAAATAATAAACACTGCAATTAAATTCTAATTGGCTCCGAATTAACCCTAGTCTCTCTATATACGCTAAGTAGACCTAAAATTGGTCAAGGGGGTTTACAATCTACCAAACTTATAAGAATTTCGTCCTCGAAATTAAAATAACATACAATAAGCTATAACTCATCAAGCAATGCTATGGACGTACCTAGGACTGGTGGAGCTGGCCCCTGCACTATCTGCTGGGCTCTATCGACATAGAGGGAATACTCCTGAGCTTGATGTTGGTTTGATCCGTACCTCAAACACAGTCCTAATCTTCTTCTGCAATCTTTCTGAACATGTTCCTTCTTTCTGCAAAAGTGACATGTCGGTAGCTCTCTCTTCTGATAGGGCATAATCTTCTATTGTGTCTGCACTCCCGGATGATGGATCGTTCCTCCTACTCCTGGTTATGTCCTAGCTGGTGCAGCTACACTGGAATGTCTCGATCCTCTGCCAATAGCCTCCTGGATGAATTTAGTATGCTGAACTGTGCACCTCCGATATCCGCTCCTGACGAAGTTCTCCGTTCGGAACATAGAAACGATCTCCACATCTCAAAGTTTCGTCCTCATATATGTGTAATCCTGTCTGCATCCCGGCCTCTGTTCTCTGTCGAAGCCTCTGGAATTGTTTATTTGCATGAAAACCCCTTAACAAACGAGAAATTGCACAATAAATGAAATTTGGGATTTGATGAGACAAAACACCATGTTTGGTGTTATGTAGTGGACTAAAATAGTGTGTGGTGTTTAGTATGAACCTTGAGCATGTGTGTATGGATTTGGGTTGGAGTTGGGTCTAGTTTTGGGTGAGGTTGGGTCCTTACACCAATTTAATTAAAATTAGTGTAATTGGTGCTCTTTAATTAATTGGAAATACATGGGATTAAAATTGGGTAGGACACAAGTATCATGGACGTAGTAGACTTAGAATAGAATAATGTCATAATTTGGGTTGGGCAAAATAGGTTAAAATTGTGTCTCCAATTTCGATTGGAACGGACAAAAATGCAAAGTTGGATTTAATTGGATTTAAAAACGGACGTTTGTAACGAATATTGTGCAACTAAAATAAAGCACAAGATAGAGTATTTGTGAGTTGCACAAGGGTCAAAATAGTAGGCTGGCATGTCTAAAAAGAGTGTATAAAATTTGTTTGCAGGTAATAGTTAGTGTAGTGCTCTAAAAATCGAACCAACGGTAAGGTGCACTAAGTGATATAATTACTGCACAATAAATAATGAATACTGTAATTAAATTCTAATTGGCTCCAAATTAACACTAGTCTCTCTCTATATATGTTAAGTAGACCTAAAATTTGTCGAGGGGGTTTACAATCTATCCAACTTATAAGAATTTCGTCCTCGAAATTAAAATAACACACAATAAGCTATAACTCATCAAGCAATGCTACGGACGTACCTAGGACTGGTGGAGCTGGCCTCTGCACTATCTGCTGGGCTCTATCGACATACTGGGAATACTCCTGAGCTTGATGTTGGTTTGATCCGCACCTCAAACACAGTCCTAATCTTCTTCTGTAATCTTTCTGAACATGTCCCTTCTTTCTGCAAAAGTGACATGTCGGTAGCTCTCTCTGCTGATAGGGTACAATCTTCTGTTGTGTCTGCACTCCCGGATGACGGATAGGTCCTCCTGCTCCTGGTTATGTCCTAGCTGGTGCAGCTACACTGGAACGTCTCGATCCTCTGCCAATAGCCTCCTGGATGAATTGAGTATGCTGAACTATGCGCCTCCGATATCAGCTCCTGACGAAGTTCTCTGTTCGGAACATAGAAACGATCTCCACATCTCAAAGTTCTGTCCTCGTGTATGCGTAATCCTGTCTGCATCCCGGACTCTGTCCTCTATCGAAGCCTCTGGAATCTGGCATCTGTTGGCAAGGTAGCCTTGATCATCTCAACCACTATCAATTGTACTTGATAACTTGACAACTGGCCGTCTGCTCCGAGCATAACGACCTCTATACCCAATGTTTGCTGGATAGTCAAAAAAAATATCCCGGGCCTCCTGCTTAATGCATCAGCTACCACGTTGGCCTTTCTCGGATGGTACTGTAGCTCAGTCTCAAAGTCTGTCATCATCTTGAGCCAACGTCTTTATCTCCGGTTCATGTAATTCTCTAAATTATAAAAGAAACTCGAGGTCAGGCACCTGTCGCGAATCTGATCTTGTTGGCACTCTACCTTTTTTTACCTCGAACCTGAGGGTTTTTCCTAGTTTTCTCCATGCGTACGCTTCACTCAAACTATATGGGTACCATCTAGTTTATAACTGGCCATCCATTATAGATAGTTTATGATATCCAACTCAAGGCTATAACATCTGTCGATACTCTCCTCCTTCAATCTAATTGCTCTATTCCAGATACTAGCTTAACTAATCGAATTATCAATAGGGAAAATACGAGCCTAATAGATACTAACAATCGAAATAAGCCTAGTACATCTAATCTAATTTGAAAGCTACATCGTAGTACGCGAGTTATCTCATCATCCAAATATTGGGTCTAGCAATCCACGTCTAGCTATCTACCAATCTGTTTTAGCTTAGTCATGATCATTATCTAGAGGGTGGAAAAATTTCTAGGTCGGATACTGTAAGTCACCAGGTAACTAGGGGTTAACCTCTATGGGTTGCTACCCTAAGTGTTATTTCATACCCTATTTTTATTAGTATCCGATAATCTTCTTCTAGATGTGGGTCTAAAATTCTGTCTTGCCAAGTTCATAAGGTTGTTCCTTGTATCATTACCATAAGACTACAACTACTTCCTTGTATTATTATCATGAGGCTACAACTAACCCTAGTATCTAGCTATGCCTTCTCCAAATTATTCTAAAGTCTTAGAATCAAATAACCTTTCTAGCTTCTACTACTTACAAATCACGGCTACCTTACGTAAGGGTAGGGTCTAGTTTTAAGTCTCTACGCCTTCGTCTAATTCTTATGCCAACAGTTTATACTAACTCTAGCAACGAGGATGAACTTATCAACCTTCTCTACCATGGTTTACCATCTACTCAAACATCCTATCAAATGTGCCATCTTCGTCTTAACGAGGATCTGCTCCTAGAGGAAATCACCGTGCGCGAGCATTCATCTTCCTGAAATAAGGAAGATGAGAAACAATAATAACGATGTTGGCGGTAAATGAAGAAATACAGTAGTGAAGTCCAAGGACGACAATCAAATACAAGAGGAGTTTTAAAATCAGTTATGGATTAAGATCTTATTCAACATTAATCCTAAGTTGTAGGCACGTTTGGTACAGTAACGTAACCGAAATGATATGCTCAGACCTACATGGGCCACCACTAAAACCATGTCATGCCCCAGTCCCAAAACACGTGGGACCAGTCATGTGGCAATGGCCAACTGGTACGACTCCGTAGGGCTTTCCAATTTAATAGACCCGACGAAGCACACATACGCTATTCATGGTCAAGTGATCCAATAAATAATCTATTTCTAACATGCACAACTAAAAACTAAATCTCAATCCATGGTGAATAATCTCAAGAAAGAACGATACGCAATAGCAGTCTGCAGCCCAATAATACATCCGTTCGAATAGACCAAAAGAACAACATAGGTCTATAAACACTATGCTATAAAAGCAGAATCAAAATGGAAAGTAGTACATGACTGTAATAGCTAAAAATGTAAAGATACCTGCAATGATGTCCACAATCCACTAGATCATGCATCCTGCAAACTGCACAAATAACCTGGAAGGGAACCAGGTCCTCAGAAGGACGTAACAAGATACAAAAATACATGCCATAAAGTAAATACTGTAAAAACTCGAGGGCAAACTAACCAGCTAAGTGAAATATAATTTGAGGACAACTTAGTACGTATGGGAAGTGTAGGCTAGACATATGCTGACGTAATTCACCAATCGTCGTGATTGGCTAGTATATGCCACATATGCCCC
This sequence comes from Iris macrosiphon, assembly GCA_036927795.1. Classification (NCBI taxonomy): domain Eukaryota; kingdom Viridiplantae; phylum Streptophyta; class Magnoliopsida; order Asparagales; family Iridaceae; genus Iris; species Iris macrosiphon. The sequence continues at coordinate 23,156,785 of JAYESA010000012.1, forward strand.
CATCTTAGGGCACTGTGTAATATAATAACGTCCAGCTCCGAAGAGCGTGGTATTTGTAACGTCCATCGTTCTGAAGAACGAGGTATCTGCAATATATATATATATATATATATATATATATATATATATATATATATATATATATATATATATATATATATATACGTCTGTATCACTCCGCGGAGTGCGGTATCTGTATAAAGGAGGTGGGTGTCCCATACGCCTACTAGTCGTCCTCCCTGCCCAATGCCAATGTACATATCGCGAATACGACGTGGACATCTCGTACTATAATGCAAGTCTCTATAGAAATAAATAACTAAGTTAAATGCCATCACACTTGCTGCTCATACTGATGGCCAGTCAGTCATGAAGCACGCGTCCCTACATGAACTCACTCTGTGACGTGTGATGATACGTGTCAAGGCCCGGGGAGTCATAACGATAACTCCACATCTTTAGGTGGGTCCACTAGACGCTAGCTCAGACACATCCTAACGTCAACGCCTTCGTTAACTGCACCCGAGTCTTTCTCGGACGCGTACAGTTATATAATATTTAAAACAATAAAACATACAGCTAAATAATAACTGAATTTAAACAATACAACAAGGCAAGGTATACTTGCCTGGGTCCTCAAGCTGCGAGTGCCAATAACCTTCTCTCGAAGTCTCGCAGGACGATCTAACGACCCTATATATATAATAAAATAATACCATCATCAGTCACTACAATAGTATGAACAGGAAATACTATATTGCAGTAATGAACTAACGTAGGGGTCATAACTTTCCATCTAGCTGGGTTACGTGCGCACGTAGCTAAAAGTACACATGTCTTATCCTTGATTTCCGTGTACACCAAACACAGGTCCTAACCAACATGCTATAAGAATACACTATAATTTAATTAACGTATTAAACTATAACATATTACTTTGCAAAACTCAAAGTCTAACCTCGGTCAACATCTCTTTAATTAAAGCAGTCATAAATAATTATGAGGTAAATTATTAACATAAATACATATAATAAATAATAATACTTAAATACGTATAATAGCATTTAATACTTAAAAATACATAATACACATTTAATACATAATACATTATACATATTTAATACTTAAAAACATAATACATTATACATTATACATTTATATATGAATTCATTAATAAATTAATTAAAAATACAATAATACATTAAATATAAATAAAATAATACATTAAATATAAATACATAAATTAATTAATATCTAAATACATACACATATATACATAAATATACATGTGCATAATACATAAAATATATCAATACATATATACATATATACCTATATACATAAATGTACATATACATAATACATGTAAATAATACATTAATATGTATATACACAAATACATAAATACACATAAATACATAATACATTAAATATATAACTACATATATACATATATACATAAATATATATATACATAATACATTAAATAATACATATACGACGAGGAACGGGTATATCTAACCGACGTCGTGTCCGGGGGGGTGTCCGTCGTACGAGGGTGGTCGTCGCCGGCGAGGGGAGGGCGGAGCTCCGGCGGCTCAGCAGCAGCAGTAGCTCCCTGGAAAATGGCAGCGGTTGCAGTAGTTGCAGCGGCTCCGGCGGTGGCGGGTTATGTAAAACCCCTAATCCTAAAAATCGTATTTACCTTTTTAATTAATTAATAATTGAATTATAGTTATTATGAGCTAAATAAAGGAAATAGATTTTTATTTAATTTTTATTTTGGGTGTTTGTGCATTTAGAGGATTTATGGAGCCATTATAATTTTTTTTTAATTTATTTTATGTAGGAGATCCTTTGGACAGTTGCTAGCTTAATGGTATGCAATAATATAATTTTTAGAATTTTTCTATGTATATATATGTATGTATGTATGTGTATATATATATATATATATATATATATATATATATATATATATATATATATATATATAGTTTATTAGAAATAGGAAAAGAAAGAATAAGAAAAAAAAGAAAATACAATTCCTATTGGATCTAACTCCCTAACGAATTATACCCAAAACCCATACCTATCATACCCGCAACCAATAAGAACCCTACCCGTTATAAATATGAAACAGCAGCAGCAGCTGCGACTTTGATACCCGTATAGTACACCGCCCCCTCCCGCGCGAGCGAACTCGACCCGCTCTCTCGGTCTCTCTCTCTCTCTTCTATATATATATCTATATCAACGTTAACCAAAACCCTAACCCTAATCCTCCCTCTCCCCGACCCGCGTGACCGTCGCCGCCAGCCAGACCGCCGCCCGAAGCCGCCACCGCTGGCCATTTCCGCGACCGTGCGACCGCGCGAGCACCGCGCACAAACAACAGCAGAATTGAACTGCAGCGAAGCCCTGTTCAGGCTCTGTTTCCCGCACCCTCGCTTGACCAAACTCGACCCCGTCTTCGCCGGTATGATCCTCACCTATCCTCCTTCAATATCTATGCATTAGTTGACCTCAAACAGCATGTAACCCTAGGCGAAAATAGCGCCCAAGTTGCCGAAAAATGATAACTTTTTGGTATCGCAGAAAACTGCGGTAACTACCTATGTTTCCGGATTCGTATCTCCCACCACAGAGATCCGAAATCGATTTTTATTTTTGGTATGTGGAGACCACTTGACCTAGTTTAATTTCTGTTTTACATTAATTTATTAACTGCTGTATGTAGAATTAAACTAGTTGGAAAACCCCGTAAACCTACTTTTTCCAGATTTCAAAAAATTGCGATACGGAGCGCGCCCCGCCAAACGGGACCCCCTCGTCATGTACCAAGTGTACCAAAAGGTGCGCACAGTGTGCCCGGATGTGTGAGATTTCACCAAAACTGATTTGGGTGCGTGTGCGCATCGAAATCAGCCCGTATCAGCAGCAAATCCCCCGTGTCGCAACTTTTACAAAAGCCCTGCGTATTTTGTGCACGCTCGTCAGAATGCGACGAAACTTGCGCCACTGGACTCGTGGTATCGCGCTGGTCCTGTGACCCAATTTTATGCAATTATGAGATAGTTGACCAAGTCACCAATTGGCGGGCCCCACGGTTGACTTTTTGGGCAAAATTGTGTTCGGCTCACCGGAATCAACATTTGGACATACCGTTGAGTTCGTGCTGACATTTAGGGTTTGTTTGACCTATAATTTGTCCCATTTAGAGACCTTACCCTTGGCACGCTTTTCGGTGCAAAGTGGGCCACATGTGGAGCCCACTTCGACCCAAAATTATTGTTTTGCCTCTGTGTCCAAATTGGACGAAAGGGTAGTGATTTCTAGCTATTTCGCTTAGTCTGAGAATGTTGGTGATGTCTATTTCAGCATCCGGAGATAGAAGACTTAGCAGTTATTAGTGGTCCATCGGTACGTATTGACTGATCATCGGTACGTGTGGGACGTGCGTTAGGGATGACTGCTGATAGAAACTTTGTATGCTAGAAGACTTAGCAGTTATTAGTGGTCCATGGACATAGCCTATTGTAGTACGGTGGTCCAATCCTTGTCCTAGTTTGGTTGCAGAATTTGGCTAGGGTACTAAAGATAGGCTATGAACCAAATTGTGTCATGGATGTGACATACTTAGAGCATGGGGTGGGGAGAACAACAAGTAAGGCATTTGGGCTCCTTTGTACTTTTTTCTTCTGTAACCCGAAAGCTCCGCTGGAGATACGGGAGGTGATGACCCTTATATATTATATATTACAGGCGGCCCCTGCCGTTCAAAAGATGACATGCTGTATAGGCCCCTGATTTTCTGAGAGAGTCATGCCAATCCCATTTTTAGCCAGATAGCCCACTTGGTGGAAAGTTATTCTTAAACTGCATTTACTTAGACGGTTAGACGACCCATTGGATATTTATTTCAGTACTTTATTGGCATGCTTTTATGTATCTTGTTATGTCCCTCTGAGGACCTGGCCCTTCCAGGTGTCGCTGTTTTTGAGTATTCGCAGGAGCGCAGATTCGGATGGTTACATATGTTTCGAGGATGTTTTGTCTTTGAGCCCGTGATTGTTAGCTGGTATTCCTATATTGTGTTATTGTGTTGTACTTTTACATTCGAGTTGGTAGTAGATTTGTTTCCATCCAACTAGCATTTTAGATACTTTGTATTGAGATCTAGTTTCATAGATATTGGTTATTTATTTATATTTGATTTTCTGTGGATGAGATTTAGATTATGCCTGTGACTTGTGATAGATTTATACTACTTGTGGATTTGATATTCATATTACTGCATACGTATGGGTTTTGGTTTCCATATATTAGAGTTGTCATATCCATGTGGCTGGCATGCTTACGTGTCCTAGTCCTACTTATTTTGGGACTAGGGCGTGACATATTTTTAGTGGTGGCCCATGCAGGTCGAGAGTATATTGTCTCGGTTACGTTACTGTACCGAACAAGCCTACACCTAGGAATAGAGTATAGGATCTTATCCACAATTGATAATGATTCGCTCTCCTTTCAGTCCATTCTATTCGAATAATTGTATCCTGCTTGATTCATGTGCTTCCCTGATAATTCCTTGAGTATAGCCCCCTCCTAGAATATAGAAGTCCCTGTTGTTAGATGATAAAGTAGGGTTACCTTCCAATTAAGAGTACAACTAGAGTGTTGACACACCACTAAGTTTAGAATATCTAGTGAACCCTAGAATTCCTTATCTATAGATTGGTTTACCATTATCCCTTGATGTATTATGAGGACTTGAGAGTAGTATAAACACTACTAGAGTTAGTTAGAAGTTTTACCATAATGTTTGACCCTAGTATTGAGGAACCAATAGAAAAACAAAATTGAATATTAGGACTGAACCTAACCTTCATAGTTAGATAGTATTGGAGAACTATAAATTTAGATCATTGTCTTATTATTAGTAGCCATGTCATGCCCCGGTTCCATAGATAAGGAACCGAGTCACGTGGCAATGGCCAGCAGCACACTTCGGCGGGCATCCCAATCTAATGGGCCCGTCGAAGTGCACCTAAGCTGTAAAGTACAATGAATAATCCATCACATAACACATAAATAGTCAATCTAAATCTCATCCACAGGCAACAAATATAAGAGCACATAGAGGTAAACACAACAACTAATGTGCAGAAAGGAAATGTCCAAGATAAAGTATCAAGTACAAATACTAGAGTAGTCACACGGGAACAAACCCGCTATTACAAAATACTGGAATGAAAGTAAGCAATAAGATAACTTGGAACGGCAGTAGGTAACTACATAGTAATACCGTCCCAAGGAAAGAGTCACTACCAGTGATCAGGCGAAGTCCTCTGGAATGACCTCGTCCTCGGCAGTGGGTCCTGCTGCTGGATACGTACCCGGACCGTATGTTTGTGGTATTAAACGAAAGAAATGAAATTGTATTTCAATGACGGGGTTTATGCGAAACCCGCGCCCTTCTGTTTACAAACAAACTTGTACAATGTAATCCTATACGAGGATGTGGGAGTATAATTTATTTAATCTGGGTATAAATTGCTATAGGTGTCTGATCTGCGGTCGATCACTTTAGCCCTTGGACCACACGATGTTGAAGAAGTGCCGTGGAAGACAGGTAGCAGCTTCGAAGGTTGCAGAAGAGGTTGGACGCACGAGGCCAAGGTCGTCGATCCGTGCTCTTTGCCTGCTCTCCGGGCTCTCTCTCTCTCTCTCTCTCTCTCTCTCTCTCTCCTTGGACGGTAATTCTCTCCTGGATGATAATTCTTCTCCTGGATGATAATTCTTTTTCCGCCTCTTTTCCCCATTGATAGGGGTCTCTATTTATAGAGTTTTGGTGACAGTGACCACTCCGTCGGTGTAAAAACCGAGGAGTAGGAAGTACAACACCCTTTTACACAACGGTTAAAGTAACCAATGCCTGCGTATGGATGATCTTTTGGATGAGCGTATGACGCGGGTCCAACTAAGGGAACACAACGCGTACTATTGCTACGAAGATCACGGCGTAAGAGCCACGCAGGTAGGTATCCCGTGTGTAGAAACGGTTGGCGTAGAAGCCAAATGACTGTCACCCTGGCCCGGAGGCCAGATAGGCATAGAAGCCGAATAGGCGTAGAAGCCGGATAGGCGTAGAAGCCGGATAGGCATAGAAGCCGGAGAGGCGTTGAAGCCGGATAGGCATAGAAGCCGGAGAGGCGTTGAAGCTGGAGAGGCGTTGAAGCCGGATAGGCGTTGAAGCCGGATAGGCGTTGAAGCCGGAGAGGTGTTGAGAGCCGAAGGGGCACAGGTCTTGAATGGGCGTAGAAGCCGCTGCGTATCGTGCCCGAGTGCTGACGGGGACGTCTTAGCCGGAATCACGGCTTTCGAAGATGTAATCAAATCTTCTACAGAGATTTGCCATCATCCTGTGCATTAAATGCGAAGACGTGTTTCGAAGGTCTGCAGCCCTTCTGTGCATCTGTTGCAGAGACGTGCCTTGACTGAACCTGTCACCGCCCCGTGCAATTAGACGTAGAGACGTGCCTCGAGCCCCGTACGATGTGCAGCTTTTGACGTGGCAGGCAGTTTGTCTACTGCGGAGCGTAAACCGGCTTATGCCTGCCTGTGTAAAATAATGCAACGTATCCCTCTTGTACGCAAAAGAGCGGTTTATGCTGAGGGGAAGTCAGTAAACGACGGTTCGGTGGTATCTTAACCCAATCCTCTGCATTAAATGCAGAGATCCGCCATCATACTGTGGTGTGCGTCCCGAGGGGTCTGTGCCTGTTTCCAGCCGTCGTCTGGGTCGCCGTGCAGCACTTTTTGTCAGGAGTCAGAGGCCAGGTTCACTGCGTGACTTGACAGGTTTATTTCGGGGAAGACGAAGCGTTCCTCGTACGCTATTTAATGCTGCTTTGAGAGCGGCTGAGTTTTTACGCCCTGGAGGCGATAGGGGGGGTCCCGTCTACGCCGAAGCGGTTTTGGACGCGCTGCACCCTTGAGCTCTTACGCCTGATGGCACTGAAGGCCTTTGCTTGCGCTGCTCTGTATCAATACGCCGCGTAGCTCTTGCCAGCGTATTTTTCATGCTTCTACAAGACCCCCTTCAAAGCTTTTAAATTCCTTGGAATTTGAAACGCTTTGAATGAAGCATGAATGGCCCCTCGTGACTCGAAACGTTTCTGAATGGAGCGTTGAAACGGTCGGTGCGGCCTTTATGGCGGATTTATTGGGGACCGCTGTGATCTCTTTTGCCTATAAAAAGGCGGGGGGGTTAACCTGTTTCCCCATATTCCCATCACCATGCTAAAATGATCGCCGGAGTTCGTCGGGTCGATCTGAGGAAGAAGGAGATCATGTTCTTCCAGCATGTTGGGAGCCGAAAAAGACGGCGTCTTCGAGCAAGTGTCCACTGCAGCGATGGATCATGGAAGGATATCTTAGCCTCCCTTGCTCGGGATAATCAGCAACTTTGTATGGCGTTGCACCAGGGGAGAGGAAGGGCCGCTTTGGACCATGCCGCCTGCAAGCGGCGTCTTCTTCCGTTGTCTCCGGGGACGAGAGCAGATAGACTGGCTCCGTCCGGGATCGAGTTGGGAGAAATATCCCAATGCGATCTGTCATGGCGCTGGAGGCAGGAAAGCAGTTTGTAATCTGCCTTCTGTTGGAGTATGGGTCTGTGCCCATTTTGTATCCTCCCGCCACTATCATCTTCTTTGTTCATGGCTGCGGTAGCCGATGAACTGCTGGAGAAGATGGATGAAGAATTGATGCCTAGCGAGAACCTGTCAGTACAGCTTCTGGGCAATCTTCAGACGATGATGAGGAAACCTCTAATAGAGGCATTTTCCCTCATATGTAACCATGAAAAGTGAAGAAAAACCCCTGTAGACAGGTTTTTCCTCATATGTAATCATGATTTTAATCTTCAATAAAGTCGTCTTTTCTTCATATGATCACTTGCCATACGTTGCTGTGAAGTCTGAATGTGTGCAGCTTCGACACGTCTGATACTTTACGCGACTCTGTATAGAGAGTACTAGGTTCTGTCCTGTTCTTTACGTGCAGCGGATAGTGCATAGAGCGCTGCTTCAGCACTTTGAACACTTAGAACTGTCCTGTTGCTAGGAGTAAGGAACCGCGTAGAGTTCTGAACTGCTGCTTCTGATGAGCAGAACCTTGTTCAGTCTTCGTCTTCAAGAATGATCTCTCGGAATTCCCTTGAAACAGGGTCGAGGATTCTGGCTGAGCTTTGTCATCTTGACAGACGAGATGTTCAGACTGGAGTCCGGATGAACCTCCAATTTGGGACCCGAAAAGAGTAATTTCTTAATGGTTGTACTCTGTCCGTTTCGGGTACTTGGGGTCAAGAACGAGTATCTTCTGTGTGAACTCTTTGCACTTGACCGGGTCAGGGACTGTTTTGGATAAGCGGAAAGTCGCGGAGTGTGAAATCCTCAGTCTGCAGCGTCTGGGCGTAAAACACCGTCGAGCGTGGAGTCGTAGACTTGTGGTTCTTGAGCGTGAAGTCGTAGGTTTGTCGCCTCTCGAGCGTAAAAGCTACCGAGCACAAAGGCATCCGGGCGAGAAAAACCATAGACTTATAGCTGTTTGAATGTAAAGCCGTAGAATCGTTGTTGTTGAGTGTAGAAAGCTCCTTTAGCGTAGGACTTGTGGATCTGTAGCTCCTGAAAAGAGAATTTCTTCGAGCGTGAAGTTCTGCGGATCTGTTGCTTCTGAGCGTAAACTGAGCGCCATCGAGCGTGAGATCATCGATTTGGTATCTCCTGAGCGTAAAGCCGTAGGTTTGTCGCCTTTCGAGCGTAAAAGCTACCGAGCACAAAGGCATCCGGGCGAGAAAAACCATAGACTTGTAGCTTGCGAGCGTAAAATCGTAGATCTGTTGCTGTCGAGCGTAGAAAGCTGCTTTAGCGTAGAACTGCTGAACTGTCTTGCGCGAAGAATTTTTCGAATTCGCTGACTGTCCGTCTTTCGAGGGTAGTGGGTTGACGTAGCACCCAATCATATCCGACTATTAATGCGAGACTTGGTTAGGGTCTCGAGGAGTCCGTCCGAGGATTCGAGGAGTTGATCCGAGGATTCGAGGAGTCGATCCGGACTCTATATATATCCCAAGCTTTGGAGAGAAAAAACTTTTCATCCGTCTTCGAGAGTTCTTGACTGTTCAAGCTTTCTCCTTCATTCCTTCTCTGAGTATTTCGAGTTTTCAGAAATGGCGACGAAACAAACCTCCTCCGCTAAGGGAAAGAGCACAGGTTCTTCTTCTTCTCCCACTGCTCCAGTGAGGGAGTCTTCAGTCGGGCAAGGTGGACTTCCTTCCGAAAGTATCCCGCCGACGGGCAGCGCACCCGGTCTGAGAGGTAGAGCTTTTGGGATGACAAGAATAACGAAAAATCCTTCGCACACGTTGAACGTGACCGCGCTAGGTCGTCTTCTGTGCTGATAGCCTCTTCGGAGGAAGATGATGCACGGAGGCATTTTCATCTTTTACGCCCACATTTCTTGTGTGCCAGCGTAAAGGCGCCATATTTTCGTAGTTCCGAGCGTAAAAGCTCTGGCTGCCGAAAACTGGCGTATGTCGTAAAATAAGCATTTTACGTTTGTGGAGGGGACTCCCGGCGTATAATAACCGAATTCGTACAATCCTGGCGTAGAGCACAGATTGTCGTTCTTTTGGTTCTGTATGTTTGTGCAAGATTTTTGTAATGACATACTTTCTTTGCACCTTTGTAGTTAACTTGGGCGAGTCTCCGCTGACCGAGGTGATGGGTTCCTCCGCCGGGATGCTGCACTCGAACTACCTGGAGGACTTGTCCCACGTGGCATTTCCCCTCTCCGGACCCCAGTATCCTGAGGGAAGGGGGTTCCTGTTATCTGTTCAGGGCGAGCGGGCACTGTTGAGCATGATCAACGGGGAGCCCCTGACGTATGTAGACGGAGAGCGGTACATAAAGCCGGCTTTCCTTTTCGGGGACATGATCGACAAGCGGTCCCAGACGAAGCCTAAGAGGGAACCTTGGATCTTTGCTGTCGAGAGCTTGGTTCTGTACCTGCCGACGATGCCGAGGGATTATCCCATCTCGGCTTTCTTTCTTGCCACTCATCCCAGAAAGATGTCGTGGACGTTGACTCCCGATCTTCATGGCAAGCCGGGGAAGATCTTTCATCAGAAAGGAGCTGACCAGGGATCGTTTGTCAGTCGTCCTTCTGGTCCTGTGGCGTTGTTCCGGGGATTGTACCCGGGTGGCGTCCCGAGCGAAGACAGCTCTGTGATCCAGCCGGTCCAACTGTCGACTTTCTGCAACAGCTTCATGGGACGAGGCGAGGTGTACCCCAAGGAGAATCCTCGGTGTAATGGGTGGGTCACCCCAGCAAACCTCCGATGGACCAGCCTAGTTAACTGGGCCTTGAAGCGCTTTCGGCAAGAGCTAGAGGGCATTGGGCTGTATGCCGCTGTGAGCGCGACGAGCGTCGGGTTGCCTCCCAACCCTAATTTGTTCTTGACACTGATGGAGCGATACGTTTCGCTCACTGGGACCTTTGCCACTCCACTGGGGGAGTTGGGATTGGCCCTCCATGAGATGGCGGTTGTCTCGAGGCTGCCGATGGGGGATACCCCGTATGAAGAGTATGTTCCCACCAACCGGGAGTTGGGGGATTCGGACCCTCGGGTGGCGGATGTGTATCAGGAGCTGATATGCCAATACCTCGCCTGCACCGCTTTTTATAACGAGCCCTCTGGTTTGGCCCACACTACCAAGTGGATGTCCTACCTCTTCTTCCACCGAGCTAGAGCTGCCAGGTTGGAGAAAGTTTCGGGGGGCAAGAATGAGCCCGTGAACTGTTTGGGCGTGCTTAGTGCCCAGGTCGTGGATGGCCTTATGGAGGAGGCCAAAGCTTCGGACCAGATCCTCGTTGAGAGGGTAGGAAAGTACCCCGAAGGTACTACGGCTCGTAGTTACTTGAGGCGCTATCGCAGGTCTCTATCCAAGGAAGCCCAGCTGGCTGGTTTCCTCTCGTTATGGCTGCGTCGAGTAGTAGTGCCTGGTACTGCGTCCGCGGACCGCATTCACCGAAACATCTTGTGGCCGGCAGTGCGCCTGGTGTTCGGGGCAAGACTGGGCTTGCTTCCTGCCATGGTGTGCCGTATACAGGCGGGCTTGAGAGCTCTGACCGATGGGTTGCTTGCTGATGAAGCCCGGCGTGAGAGTTTTCCCAGGGTGGAATTACCATACCTGTATCTGATGGGTTGGTTAATTCTCCACAATCCCCGGGTGATGTCTCCTGGCTCTGGTAGCAGCTCAGGGGGAAATTTCTTGCTGAACTACAAGGATTCTCCCTGGAACGTGGACACCGTTCTAGATTGTCGGCTGGCATTGAACCTCAGCCATGGCTGGAAGTTCCTCTGTACTCTCCCTCCCGTAGATTGCAATCAATTAGGGATGAGGCTTGAGGACTCGGGTAGAGAGAAGACCGATCTTTCTCCGGAGGCTTTTAATTGGCTGGTCTGCATTAGACCCTCCCATCTCCTGTACAGCAGTGAAGACCATTGCTTCTTCGAGCCTTATTTGCCTAGTCGGTTCGCCAGGCAATTTGGGTACGGCCAGCTGCACGTGGGCAATGCCGTCACCAGCTTCAGGTCCAGAGGCGGGCTCATTGATGGAGCCAGAGGATGGCGGTATTTCACCACGGGTTGCACAGGAGCAGCCTTCGTCGTGCCGGATGTCACCCCCTCTACGGAGCTGCGCATCCTTCATTCTTACGCCCAGTTTTACGTGGCGATCAACACCTTCCACCGCAATTTTGACATACGCGGAAGTCTTAGGGTGTCCTCTCCCATTGCCGGGGGAGGAGTTGAAGTTCCCTCGGTTTCTCCCGATGAGGGTGAGGAGTTTGATACTCCGGATGAACCCCTGGAGTCGTGCCGGGGTGTGAAGTACCTCCGCCTGCGGGGGCTTTGGTAGTTCCTCAGAAGCGAAGGGCGCCTGCTCCTAAGGAGGCTTCTGTTCGTAAGAGGAGGAAGGAGACAGTTGCTCGTCCTTTCCGCATTCTTGGTGTTGAAGCTACCGGAAGTAGGCCTACATCTCCCCATGTCGGGGATGAGTCTTTGGCTGGAGGTTCCTCGCCTTTTAGAGAGGGACCCTCTATGGTTTTGGTTGGCGGCGCCGGAGGATCTTCGCTAGGGGTCGTTGCTGTGGCTACTGCTCCGGGTAGTGGAACGAGATCGCCTAGGTGGCCATGGCAGATGGGAGGATCCTTCCCTGGACCCGCAACGGATAAAGCTCCTGCTGTGCCTAGCGAGATTCCAGTTGACGAACCTCGACCGCGTCTTGGTGGAGACTTGGAGGAATTTCGGGCGATGTCAGTTGGTCCACCTCCTTCCCCAGGTATGATAGTTCGCATTGCGTCCTTAAAGCGAGGTTTAGCTGCCTCAGCTGCAGATGCGCCATATATACCATTGGCCCCGGGTAAATGTCGTTTTCATGTCTCCTTTTAGAAAGGTTACCGTTGTACTGATGCCGACTTTCGGGTTCTTTCTTCTCAGGGGATGGAGCCCACGGGGAGTGTAGCGTTGAGCCGCCTTCTGGCTCTGCTTCGGCTCCTGGCGGTGATACGGAGGCACCTGATCCTGAGGAGGAGACTCCTTCGGGGGCTAGCTCGCCCGGAGTGGTTTCGTCGCCTCGAGAGGAGGATGAGCCTGTCACCGTGACCTCGCCTTCGGTCGCACCAACCGTCGAGGCGGCAGCTGTGGCTACCTCGTCTGCGATCGTCCCTGGTGGGGGACTCGCTGATATCGCGGTCTCTCCTGGCGTTCAGTCGGGTTTAGTTGCGCTGACTGAGCAACATACCAGCCTCTTCTATGCCGGTTTGAGAGCGATGATATCAATGGTGTTGGCGAAGAGCCTGGATTTCGAGCGCCTGAAGAGAACTGCCCAGTTCTCGATCGGGGTTGTCAGGGAGTTCGGCGATTCCGGGGGAGCCGATGCCCTGGAGGCGATGGTTAAGGGTTTAGAACAACCCATTAACGAGTATTTGCGGTTGGCTCAGGGCAGTCTTGACGCTGAGGCCCAGACCAGATACGATCTTATGACTGCACATCTTGCCAAACGGATGGAAGACCTGAAGGAACTCCTTCGAACTCGCCAGCTGGAGGCGATTCAGAGGAAAGCCGCCGTGGATGAGATCCTCGCCCTCCAGACAACGTGCCAATCCGAGCACGAGGGGAATGTAGCGAGGGTTCACAGGTTGAGGGAGAAACTCGCTCAGGCAGAAGAGTGGGCTTCCCAGTCGTTGGCAGGCTTGGATGTGGTGGCCGGTCGACTGAGCACAGCGCGGCGGGATCTGGATCGCGCGGAAGGTACCTGTGCGGGCGTTCGTCGGACGATAGCCGAACTGTCCCATTCGAGTGACAACGAGGCACTGCTGGAGCGGGCCCGTGCTGATGCTCTGGCCATTAGGGACGAGAGGATGGCCGTGCTAGCGCGGCAGATCTGTGACATGACTGCTCCGCCGCAATGATGTACTCTTTTTTGCCCTTTTTGCTTTCCCAGATATAATTTTGTTCTTTCTTGGCAAAAACAGAGACTTTTTCCTAACTTTGGACCCATCATTTCGGAATGTAAATGACAGGTTAGGGCGAGAGTGGTATCAGAGGTAGTATGGACGTGATAAACCCTCGGTAAACTTCAGCAGGGCACATCTATTCAGAGGTCATACGGACATGATAGAACGTGCTTTGGCCAAGTTTTGTAGGTAAAGTACTATCAGAGGTGAGATAGACGTGATAGGCTTTACTAGAGATTACAGCTCAGAGGTAATATGGACATAGCTGTTTTGTGGGCCTATTACTTTTTGCGCACCTAGGTGCAAGTAAATAGGTTTGAGGACAAGCCCTGCTAGAGGTAATATGGACGTAGCAGATTTTGTGGACCTAACACCACCGGCGTAGTTAGATTTAGTACGGGTGTTAAGTTGAAGTGACGATCGATATCAGAGGTGATAATCGATGGTCAGAATCTTGGAAAGCCTGTTCAGAGGTGATATGGACATGGCAGATTCTCCAAGGAAATACAGTTCAGAGGTGATATGGACATGACTGATTTATGGGCCTATTGCTTTTTGCGCACCTAGGTGCAAGTAATAGGTTTGAGGACAAGCCCTGCTAGAGGTAATATGGACGTAGCAGATTTTGTGGACCTAACACCACTGGCGTACTTAGATTTAGTACGGGTGTTAAGTTGAAGTGACGATCGATATCAGAGGTGATAATCGATGGTCAGAATCTTGGAAAGCCTGTTCAGAGGTGATATGGACATGGCAGATTCTCCAAGGAAATACAGTTCAGAGGAGATATGGACATGACTGATTTATGGGCCTATTGCTTTTTGCGCACCTAGGTGCAAGTAAATAGGTTTGAGGACAAGCCCTGCTAGAGGTAATATGGACGTAGCAGATTTTGTGGACCTAACACCACTGGCGTACTTAGATTTAGTACGGGTGTAAAGTTGAAGTGACGATCGATATCAGAGGTGATAATCGATGGTCAGAATCTTGGAAAGCCTGTTCAGAGGTGATATGGACATGGCAGATTCTCCAAGGAAATACAGTTCAGAGGTGATATGGACATGACTGATTTATGGGCCTATTGCTTTTTGCGCACCTAGGTGCAAGTAATAGGTTTGAGGACAAGCCCTGCTAGAGGTAATATGGACGTAGCAGATTTTGTGGACCTAACACCACTGGCGTACTCAGATTTAGTACGGGTGTTAAGTTGAAGTGACGATCGATATCAGAGGTGATAATCGATGGTCAGAATCTTGGAAAGCCTGTTCAGAGGTGATATGGACATGGCAGATTCTCCAAGGAAATACAGTTCAGAGGTGATATGGACATGACTGATTTATGGGCCTATTGCTTTTTGCGCACCTAGGTGCAAGTAATAGGTTTGAGGACAAGCCCTGCTAGAGGTAATATGGACGTAGCAGATTTTGTGGACCTAACACCACTGGCGTACTTAGATTTAGTACGGGTGTTAAGTTGAAGTGACGATCGATATCAGAGGTGATAATCGATGGTCAGAATCTTGGAAAGCCTGTTCAGAGGTGATATGAACATAGCAGATTCTCCAAGGAAATACAGTTCAGAGGTGATATGGACATGACTGATTTATGGGCCTATTGCTTTTTGCGCACCTAGGTGCAAGTAATAGGTTTGAGGACAAGCCCTGCTAGAGGTAATATGGACGTAGCAGATTTTGTGGACCTAACACCACTGGCGTACTTAGATTTAGTACGGGTGTTAAGTTGAAGTGACGATCGATATCAGAGGTGATAATCGATGGTCAGAATCTTGGAAAGCCTGTTCAGAGGTGATATGGACATGGCAGATTCTCTAAGGAAATACAGTTCAGAGGTGATATGGACATGACTGATTTATGGGCCTCAACTAGTTTCTTCTTTGAAGTAGTTTCGTCGGATTACGAGAATCTCGCCGTATTCCTCCTGAGCGGAGGAGATTAGGCGTAGTACTTCTTCAGGAATTTGTCGTTGATAGGAGCCATTAATAGGTCTCCATTGGGCTGGGCTAGTCTGTAGGCTCCGTTCGAGAATGTTGTCTCGATCACATAAGGGCCTTCCCATTTGGGCTGGAACTTGCCTTTACTCCTGTGAGTAAGAATCATCGGCCTTCTTACGGCTAAAACTAGCTCGCCGACTTTGAACACCCTTTCCTTTACTTTACGATCAAAAGCTCTGGAAATGCGTGCTTGGTAGAGCGCGATGCGCTGTTGAGCTTGGAGGCGTTTCTCGTCTAATCCTTCTAGCTCCTGAAGCCTTAACAGGTCGTTCTTTTCTTGAGTCAGCTCGTTAGCCACGGCTATCCTGAGCGACGGGATCTGGATTTCAATGGGGAGAACTGCCTCGCTCCCGTATACCAGTGAGAATGGGGTACAGCCTGTCGGCGTTCGTACCGTTGTGCGGTATGCCCAGAGACATTCGCCCAGCTTTTTGTTCCAATCTCTTTTGTTTGAAGAGACAAACTTCTTCAAGAGTTTGATAATGGTTTTGTTGAAAGCTTCCGCCAAACCATTAGCAGCTGGATAGTATGCCGTAGAGGCGATATTGTGTATTCGATTTTTATCGCAAAATCGATGAAACGCCTGGCTGATGAACTGGGGCCCGTTGTCATGGATTATCCTTCGGGGGACCCCGAAGCGATAAATGACGTGATGCTTGATGAAGCTGATCACATTAGACGCCTTTACCTCAGCAAGAGGGATTGCCTCTGCCCATTTGGAGAAGTAGTCCGTGATGGCCAGTATGAACCGGTAACCTCGGGAAGAAGACGGGTGAATGGGACCAATGACGTCCATACCCCATGCTTCGAAAGGCCAGGATGCAACTGTAGGATGCAGATGCTCAGATGGTTGGTGTATGAAGTCTGCGTGAATCTGACAGACTCTGCAGGGTGATCGCCTTAGCATCGATTAACCCCTGGATCTTCCTTTTCAGTACGTAACACGCCTTTGTTGGGTGGTGTACGTATCGGTGGAAGACACAGTATTTGGGGTCGTTAGTATTGCCAACTTCCTGGGGCCGCCTCAGCTCTGGAAGGGTGATCTTGCCACTCTTGACGAGACACTCGAATATGCTCGGGACGTCGTCGTCGTCGAAGGAGTAGACTTCAACGGGTCTGGAAGTCCCGGGTTTTGCTTGCGCAGTTGCCGCAATCTTTGGTCTGGCCGTATTGATTGCCAGGGCTTCTTTCCCTTTGGGACCACGAGGGTGGTCGCTGCTAGGAGATGGCCTCTTGCCTCTGTCGGAGGCGGAGATCATGATGCCATTGTCGCGCGCCTTGCGACTATTGTCTTCGGCTGCTACCGCCGAGATGATGAACGAGGGCCAATCACGGAACTGATATGGTCCTGTGAACACCGAGACCACGGGAAGGAGGTTCTTTCTGCAAATGTCCACGAATGCAGAGTCGAGAACTCCTGGAGGCATTTGTAAGGTGGCCTGACGAAAACATTCGATGAAGATGCGAACGTCTTCCTTTTCCTTTTGCTTGACTTCGATGAGAGAGGACATAGACATGTCCATTCCTCCCTCGTAGAACCGTGTGAAGAATAAAGTTCTGAAGTCTTCGAAGGAAGTGATGCAGTTATCCGCCAAGCTGCGGTACCACTGATAGGCTACTCCTGAGAGGCAACCTTTGAACACCCGAGTAAGGAGGGCGTCGTTCCCTTGTAGCAACACCGTCATCATGCTGAAATAATTCATGTACTGGCTTGGCGATGTTTTTCCCTCGAACAGGGCCATGGTCTGAGGTTTGTACCTTGGCGGGAAAGGGACTTCCTCCCAGATAGCTGGGTAGGGCTGGTTGATTCCCAGTTTCTTGAGCTGATCCTTGTGTTTCAAGGCGTCAAACTGGGCTTTCAACTCCCGGACTGCCTGCATCGGATTTTCAGTCGAAAGCGGGGCCATGGAGTGGTGCGGAGTTGGTTGTATCGTAACCCCAGCGGGAGGTAAGGCACTCTCTGAGTGAGGAAGCGGAGGAACTGCTGACTCTTGATCCAGTACGGGCTCTTGGCTCGGGTGGGATGGTGGTAAGTCCACCCCCACACATATCTGAGTCGGCGGGACCGATGCTTGAGCCATGGTAGCTGCGTGCTGAGTTAGCATCATCTAGTGCATGTTTTCCATCATGGATTGCATTTGTTGCAGAGATGTTTCCAGCGTGGTGAGGCATTGTTCCGCGTCTCCTGACGGTGAAGCTTCCTCGCGTTCATCTTCAACGGCGTAGGCTCCCATCTCCCTGGGCGTCATTGAAGGATTAGTATAGGTCGCTGTAGAAGTCGACTCTACACTTTCTGCTTCTGATTCTTGGCGACCCCCAGCGTCGGAATCGGAAGGGGATGGAGCTGGCTGTCGTGACTTTGCGCGAGTGTTCTGGAATACTCCGGCTTCAGTGTCACTGAACCTCCTTCGGCTCGGGGGCTTGGAGGGATGACGTCTTGAACTCGACCCTCCTCTACGCAGGTGTGAGGCCATGTTTACAGGCGCATGCGCGGGTTCCTCTTCCTGGAAAGACAGAGAGTAGCTCAATCGGTCGAAGACCGATCGTTTTGTTTTGGGACAGCAGCAATTAATCACAACCTTGTGGCTATTACAATGATGCTCGCTAGGAGGCGTAATAGACATGTTTGAAGGTCCCCTCTCTTTACGCTTCTGGACTAGATATCTGCGTAGGTCAGGAGGAGTTGCCGGAGAGGCCCTTAGTCGGCCATTGGTTTCTCGCGTGATCCGGAGGGTAGGCATTCTGTTCCTTCGCTGGCGTGAAGGCCGAGAGGTTAAGTAGCCTGCCGCTTGCTTTCCTTCGCGGAGATCACAGCGTTCATCTGGTTTACCGTAGAGGTCAGATGACGTCTTGCGCATGGAGCGAGATCTGTTCTTCCGTCTTGGCGCCGAGGCGTCATCGGAAGTTCTGTCTGTACCGCACGGAGCGGGAGACAGATTTCTACGCGTAAAGCGCAGTGAAGGCTTCTGGGTTAGCGCTGAGGCTTCGCCCGAAGTTTTGTCTTTACCGCACGTAGCGGGAGACTGTTTCCTACGTGTAAAGCGCAGTGGATTCTTCGGGGTTAGCGCTAAGGCTTCGCCCGAAGTTTTGTCTGTACCGCGCGTAGCGGAAGACTGAATTTTACGTGCGTGGCACGGAGGGAGCGTCGCTACAACCTCGTTGGCCGAAGAGATCGGAGAGATCGGAGAGATCGGAGAGTCCGGAGAGATCGGAGAGTCCACAGGAATAGTAGAGGATGTCTTGGTCATCCACACATTGCGCAGCTTCCTGTTGTCCTGGGCGGAGAGAGGGCGAGAGCTACCTCCGACTCGAAGCATGTCTTCGTAGGCTGACTGGTCGAAATGAACGACCAGTGTCTTCTTCACGGTTCCCACGGATACCGTATCGTGTTGAGCAATTACTTCCTCGTCAGAAGAGAAAGATGTCCCCAGCAGAGTCGCCATCTTGTTTGTGGTATTAAACGAAAGGAATGAAATTGTATTTCAATGACGGGGTTTATGCGAAACCCGCACCCTTCTGTTTACAACAAACTTGTACAATGTAATCCTATACGAGGATGTGGGAGTACAATTTATTTAATCTGGGTATAAATTGCTATAGGTGTCTGATCTGCGGTCGATCACTTTAGCCCTTGGACCACACGATGTTGAAGAAGTGCCGTGGAAGACAGGTAGCAGCTTCGAAGGTTGCAGAAGAGGTTGGACGCACGAGGCCAAGGTCATCGATCCCTGCTCTTTGCCTGCTCTCCGGGCTCTCTCTCTCTCTCTCTCTCTCTCTCTCTCTCTCTCTCCTTGGACGGTAATTCTCTCCTGGATGATAATTCTTCTCCTGGATGATAATTCTTTTTCCGCCTCTTTTCCCCATTGATAGGGGTCTCTATTTATAGAGTTTTGGTGACATTGACCACTCCGTCGGTGTAAAAACCGAGGAGTGGGAAGTACAATACCCTTTTACACAACGGTTAAAGTAACCAATGCCTGCGTATGGATGATCTTTTGGATGAGCGTATGACGCGGGTCCAACTAAGGGAACACAACGCGTACTATTGCTACGAAGATCACGGCGTAAGAGCCACGCAGGTAGGTATCCCGTGTGTAGAAACGGTTGGCGTAGAAGCCAAATGACTGTCACCCTGGCACGGAGGCCAGATAGGCATAGAAGCCGAATAGGCGTAGAAGCCGGATAGGCGTAGAAGCCGGATAGGCATAGAAGCCGGAGAGGCGTTGAAGCCGGAGAGGCGTTGAAGCCGGATAGGCATAGAAGCCGGAGAGGCGTTGAAGCCGGATAGGCATAGAAGCCGGAGAGGCGTTGAAGCCGGATAGGCGTTGAAGCCGGAGAGGCGTTGAGAGCCGAAGGGGCACAGGTCTTGAATGGGCGTAGAAGCCGCTGCGTATCGTGCCCGAGTGCTGACGGGGACGTCTTAGCCGGAATCACGGCTTTCGAAGATGTAATCAAATCTTCTACAGAGATTTGCCATCATCCTGTGCATTAAATGCGAAGACGTGTTTCGAAGGTCTGCAGCCCTTCTGTGCATCTGTTGCAGAAACGTGCCTTGACTGAACCTGTCACCGCCCCGTGCAATTAGACGTAGAGACGTGCCTCGAGCCCCGTACGATGTGCAGCTTTTGACGTGGCAGGCGGTTTGTCTACTGCGGAGCGTAAACCGGCTTATGCCTGCCTGTGTAAAACAATGCAGCGTATCCCTCTTGTACGCAAAAGAGCGGTTTATGCTGAGGGGACGTCAGTAAACGACGGTTCGGTGGTATCTTAACCCAATCCTCTGCATTAAATGCAGAGATCCGCCATCATACTGTGGTGTGCGTCCCGAGGGGTCTGTGCCTGTTTCCAGCCATCGTCTGGGTCGCCGTGCAGCACTTTTTGTCAGGAGTCAGAGGCCAGGTTCACTGCGTGACTTGACAGGTTCATTTCGGGGAAGACGAAGCGTTCCTCGTACGCTATTTAACGCTGCTTTGAGAGCGGCTGAGTTTTTACGCCCTGGAGGCGATGGGGGGGTCCCGTCTACGCCGAAGCGGTTTTGGACGCGCTGCACCCTTGAGCTCTTACGCCTGATGGCACTGAAGGCCTTTGCTTGCGCTGCTCTGTATCAATACGCCGCGTAGCTCTTGCCAGCGTATTTTTCATGCTTCTACACCGTACTCCTCCGGGTAAATCTCGTCGCCTAAACCTGGAAGGGAACCAGGTCCTCAGAGGGACGTAACAAGGTACAAAAATACAGCATGCCAAGTAAACAGAAAGTACAAGTGCAACGACAGGGTACTCTATCATAACCAAACAAGTGTGACACAGTTTAAAGACAATGTTCGACGCGTGGGCTGTCCAAAATAAAACCGTAGCTCCGGACACGGATATACACGGGACGTACCACAACTCCGGGCAAAGAGTCACACGGGTGATACTACTACACTAGATACAGGATCACTACATAAATACTACATATATAAGCGCGTACAGAGGAGCCCAAACGTCTAGTAACTATCTTCCCCTTCCCAAGCGTTCAACGATGGTGCGCTGAACCTGAACCACTATCTAACAGTCTCGACACACAGAAATAACTCAACCGAGTGACCCTAAGGTCGTCCCAGTCTCTGGTCATGATGTCAGTATCAAGATACAGTAATCTGGCACGATCATAATGTATGAGTGTGTCCTGGGATGTCGATATACTCAGGTACGTACATCGAGGTGCTACGAACATCTAGCAATCATTCTAAGACGTTATGACAAATGTCTTCACCCGGTTGTGATCCGGACGCGAAGTATCAAATGTTAACATAAATACATGCACAATGTACATAAAGAAACAATAAATATCTGAAATCTAAAATACAGGGTGGCAAGGTACACTTGCCTGCGTCCGGCAGCTGATGACGGGGATCCGGTACCACGTCCAAGTCCTCAGGTCCCGTAGTACCTAGAGATGAGATACAAACTCAATCAATAAACTATCACACGGCAAACAGGGATGTGACACACATGTATACATAAGCTCAGTCTCAGCTACGACTCACAGGGACAAGATGCTAGGGGGTTGACCACAGTTGACTATCGGTATTATACGTCAAATCATCTAGTCATCAGTACCACATCATCAAACCACCCTCAAAACACAGTTAACGATTATAAATCCTTCGTTTCATATCGTTGTTACCAATCATAAAGTACTACTCTATATTAACCACCTTTAATTTCCAGTCCCCAAATTACCGATTAGGCATTTTACACTACACACTAGTCCTCAATCAATCACGTGCTCCTCGGTGTTCATCAACGTTCAAATAAATCAGAATCTTATTTCTCCTCAATTTAATCCTCATTAATTTATTTAGCATTTCCCACCATGTAATTTATATCCCGGATAATTATTTAAGGTCAAAACCTAAATCTCCATAAAAATCCTTTATCATATTTTATAATTTATTTGTAAACCTAAACCTAAATCTCCATGCAAAACATTTTAAATAAATCATTTTAATTCATGTAAAAGACAAACCCTAACCTACATTAACCCTAAAACACAATAAACCTCATCAAACATACAACAAAATATTTTCCCATGCCCTTTATCAACCCCACATCATCATCAACATGCCAATATAAATAAAACCCTAATAATATAACTCACATAACTACAACTAAGGAGAGGGGGAGTGATATACCTAGGCGAGGCGGCGTCAACCGGGGTTGGCCGGAGAACAGCGGGTGGAGGTGGCTGAGGGGTGCAATGGTGGTGGTGGAGGTGATACAATGGTGGTGGAGATAATGCAATGGTGGTGGTGTTCGCCGGACTTGGAAGTCGAGGGGGGGGGATTGGCTGGGCTGGCCAGGTGGGGAAGGAGCGGGTTACGGCGGACGGAGCTGGTTGCGGGTTCGACGCTGGAAGCAGCGGGTTGAACAGTGCCGGAGTGGTAATGGAGATCGGATAGGCTCGGCGCTGGACTGGTTTATCGGAGAACCGCGGGTGCGGCTCGACGCGGGGACACTGCCGAAGCTACGCTGGCCGGGAAGCTGGCCGGAGATCAACGGTCAGTTGGCCGGATGGGCTCCCCATGAAGAAGAAGAAAGGAAGAAAAAGAAGGAAGAAAATAAATATGTATGTAGGGGGCTCAGTTTTCTAGGTGGAGGAGGGAGGAGAGAAAGGAGAGGGTGGTTTCCAATGTGCCTAGGGATTAGGGCCTGCATTGGGGAGAGGGGGAAAGGATATTTTATAGGGGGTTGTGTGGAGGATGGATGGTTGTGATGCCCCCAATTCAAATGGTGGGTTGGGATTTTACATGAAGGGAATAGGTTTTCTTCATGCAAAGGAAGGGGGGATGGGTTGACTACGGTCAAAGAAGGGGTAGCCTCTCCATTTGTCCTTGGCCAATGAGGTGAGGACACCTAATTCAATAATTACAACTAAGCCCCTTAAATTTGGGTAATTGTACACATGAAATGATGCAAAAAATTGTAGGAAAATTGATGTTTGCTATTTTGTAGGGTGAGGGGGTGTTGTGTATTTGGGATGGACTTAATTAAATGGGCATTGGGATTAAATGGGGATTAAAATAGAATTGGTCAAAATTGTATCCCCGATTTAAATAGAATTAAAGTGTCCCGCGCTTTTAAATTAAATGGGGGCACTTGGGGTCTAAATTTGGAAATGACACAAAGGTCAAAAATGGTGTGGGCTTGGAGTCAGTCTTGGACCCTTAAGTTGGTCCGGCTCAACGGGTTAAGTTGGTATCTCAAAATTGAAGGTAACGACACAAGTGTCCGACAAAAAAATTAATTATGGAATTTTGGATACGGGAAGTTGTGCAATTAATTTAAGGCACAACGAATTTGATTTTGTGTGACGGAAAAGTCCAGTGCCTAAATTGGTGAGTCAAGTCAGAAGTACAATAGTCTGATGGAATTTATGGGCTGATATTGGGCTCCGAATAATTTAGCAATGGTTGGGCGCGGCAAGGGTTTAATTAATAAATAACAGACATATGCAACCCTACTATAAACCTCAACCATCTGCTGCTAAACCAAAATTTTCCAACCCAAACATGACTATCTATAGAATTAATTTAGGGGGTTTACATCCTACCCAACTTAGAAAAATTTTGTCCCCGAAATTAAAAGTAAAGCACGATAATAGCTAAGAGAATTTAAAAACAAGCTAGTAATCAAATGCGGTACGTAAATTCGTACCTTGCTCCTCAAATAAATACGGGAAACGCTATCGAATGGAATTCTCACGCTCCCAGGTAGACTCGCCTGGTGAATGATGCTTCCATGCAACTCTGACCAATCGAATAGTCTGCCCTCTCAAAGTCTTCTCGCTGTGATCGAGAATCTCAACTGACTGCTCTACGTAAGATAGACTGGGCCCGACTGTAATCTCCGAATGATCAAGCACGTGGCAAGGGTCTGCCACATATCTCCTCAACTGCAATACGTGAAATACGTTATGCACTCCTTCTAATGATGGAGGCAATGCAAGACGGTAAGCTACTTCGCCAACTCGTTCCAAGATGTCAAAAGGCCCGATGTACCTCGGACTCAGCTTGCCTCTGCCTCCGAATCTGATGGTACCACGAGTAGGCGATATCCTCAAAAATACATGATCACCCTTCTTGAACTCCAATGGTCTGCGGTGCGCATCAGCCCAATGTTTCTGTCTGTCCTGTGCTGCACGCAGGTGGCTCTGAATCTTCTTGACCTTCTCCACTGTCTGTGTCACCAACTCTGGACCAAGTATCTGACGCTCTCCCACGTTACTCCAATAAACTGGCGACCTGCATTTCCTGTCGTACAGTGCCTTATAAGGTGCCATCTGTATACTAGCCTGGTAGCTGTTATTGTAGGAGAATTCTACCAAGTGTAGGTGGTCCTCCCAAGATCCTCCAAAATCAATCTTACACGTTCTCAACATATCCTCTAAAATCTGTATCGTGCGCTCTGACTGTCCATCAGTCTGTGGATAATATGCAGTGCTGAACTTGAGACGAGTTCCTAGGTCTCCTGCATACTCTGCCAAAAATGCGACGTGAATCTGGAATCACGATCCGATACGATGCTAACAGGGACTACATGTAGTCGTACTATCTGTCTCATATACATGTCAGCTAATATCTTCATGTACTGCCCAATTCTGAAGGGCAAGAAATGTGCAGACTTGGTGAGTCTGTCTACGACAACCCAAACGCATCCTTTCTGCTAGGGCTCCACGGGAATCCTGTAACGAAGTCCATGGTAATATGTTCCAACTTCCACTCGGGAATGGGAAGTGGCTGCAATAATCCTGCAGTCCTCTGATGTTCAGCCTTGACTTGCTGACAAACTAAATATTTTGCCATAAATCTTGCAATCTCTCTCTTCATTCCATGCAACCATAAATGCTGCCTCAAGTCTCGGTACATCTTTGTACCCCCGGGATGAATAGAATAAATCGAGCTATGAGCCTCGGTCATCAACTCTTGGCATAGCTCGCCACTCGGAACGTATAGGCGATCTCTACACCTCAATGTTCCGTCTTCATGAATCCTGAGTCCCGTCTGCATGCCGGCCTCTGTCCTCTCTCGTAGGCGTTGAAATCTCATATCTGTAGGCAGGGTTGCCTTGATCCTCTCAATCAGCGTAGACTGAACCTCGAGACTGGTCATCTGTCCATCCATGCCTGGCAATACAATCTCTATCCCAAGCTCTTGGAGATCCTCTAGCAATTGCCGCTGAGTCATCAAAAAGTATGCCATGGGCTTCCTGTTTAAGGCATCTGCTACTACATTCGCCTTGCCAGGGTGGTACTGTAACTCAATGTCATAATCTGTCATCAACTCTAGCCAGCGCCTCTGCCTCATGTTGAGCTCCTTCTACATGTAGACATACTTCAGACTTTTATGATCTGTGTAAATCTCAACACGCTCACCATAAAGGTAATGTCTCTATAGCTTTAGTGCAAATATCACTACAGCTAGCTCCAAATCGTGCGTCGGATAGTTCTTCTCATGAACCCTCAGCTGTCTCGATGCGTAGGCTATCACCTTGTCGTGTTGCATCAGTACACATCCTAATCCGCTCTCAAACGCATCATTGTACACTACAAATCCTCCTGATCCTGAAGGTAGTGTCAAAATCGGTGCTGATATCAGACGCTTCTTCAGCTCGTCGAAAGCCGCCTGACACTCGTCGGTCCAGATAAACTCATCGCCTTTACGCGTCAGTCGCGTCATAGGCGCAGCTATCCTCGAGAAGTTTTCCACGAACCTCCGATAATATCCGGCAAGTCCGAGGAAACTCCTAACCTCTGTAACTGATGTAGGGGTAGGCCATGTCTCAACTGCAGCTATCTTCTCCTGGTCAACTGATAGTCCATCTCCGGTGATTATGTTTCCCAGAAAAGGTACTCTATCCAAGCAGAACTCACATTTGCTGAGCTTGGCGTACAGCCTCTCATGTCCAAGCGTCTCTAACACGATCCTGAGATGTCTCTCATGCTCCTCCTGGCTCTTAGAATATACCAAGATGTCGTCGATAAATAACACCACGAACTTATCTAAGTACTGGTGGAAGACATTGTTCATCAAACTCATAAATACTGCTAGCGCGTTGGTTAAACCAAACGGAATGACTAAAAACTCACAGTAGCCATACTTCATCCGAAAGGCCATCTTCGGGATGTCCTCTCTTCGTACCATGATCTAATGATAACCGGATCTGAGATCGATCTTTGAGAATACACATGCACCACTAGGCTGATCAAACAAATCATCGATGTGCGGAAGTGGATACTTGTTCTTTATCGTTATAGCATTTAGCGTCCTGTAATCGATAAATAAGCGTACCGTCCCGTCCTTCTTCAGTACAAATAGAATGGGTGCTCCCCATGGAGATACACTAGCCCGTATGAAACCCTTATCTAAGAGATCATCTATTAGGGCTTTCAACTCAACCAACTCCTTCGGTGCTAGTCTTTAAACGGGAGAAGTAACTGGCTCGGCTCCTGGAGTCAACTCTATAGTGAACTCAATCTCTCTGTCAGGTGGCAGTCCTGGGAGATCCTCTGGAAACACATCCTCAAACTCTGCTATAAAGTGAGGGTACATCGGTTCACCTTCTGCAATGTGTGTCACTAGGGTAGGTTGGACACCATCCTCTCGAGCTCCCCGAAGAAACTCAAACTCTGGGTGATATGGGGGTCTAAAGATGACACAACCATGACGACAATCTAGCGTTGCGTGGTATTGGCTCAACCAATCCATGCCTAAGACAATGTCATAGTCTGGCATGGAGAAAACCAGAAATCGGGCACGCATCTCTCGCCCGCAGACAACTACTGAACATGATCTACAAGTGTCGCTAACAGGTACTATTCTACCTCCCGTAAGAATCCTCTTGATCTTCGGAAGGGGTGCCGTGTCTATTCTATGGGTAGCCACGAAACTAGCAGCTATAAAAGAGTGTGTGGCACCAGAATCAAATAGGACTAATGCTGGTAATAAATCTACTAAGATAGTACCTGCAATCACTTCTCCGGCTGTCGCTGCCTCCTCTATAGTCATCGCATAGGCCTGACCATATCTCGGTGTCGGTGCCCTCGGATGCTGTTGTCGAGCCTGCTGGAAGTGCTCTGCCTGTGGAGCCAAGGGTGGCCTCCTCTGATTTTCCCATGGTGCTGGTGGTCGCTGTGCTCCAGCTCCTGCGTAAGGCGGCTTCGGTCCATGAGGCTGCTGATAAGGCCTCGGTGCTGGCAAGGCTGGCCGATGAACCATCTGTACTGGAGCCCTCTGGTCTGGGCAATCTCGGACTGTATGCTAGTCCGACCCACATCTCAAACAAGCGCCCAGTCTTCGTCGGCAGTCCCTCAATAAATATCCCTTCTTGCCGCAGTAATGGCATGTGGGAATGACAGCTCCTTGCTGGGGTGCTGCCCTCTGCTGCTACTGATGTACTAGAGGAAGCTTCACAGGTCCTCCCTGTGGGGCTCAAAATGCTGATGATGACGCACAGGAGCGCTTCAGGCTGGCCTCCATCTTGTTGATGCGGTCCTGGCGTCGTGCTGCTAGTAATACCTCAGAGTAAGAGGTGGGGGCTATGGACCCGATAAACCTCTGGGTCTCGAAACTCAAGCCTTCATAGAACTTCTCGGCCTTTGCCTCCTCAGTAGGGATCAGGTACGGTGCAAACCTGCTCAGGCGGAGGAACTCAGTATTGTATTCCTCTACAGTCATACTCTCCTGCCTAAGGTTCTGAAATCTATCCCGAAGCTCTGCTCGGGCAATAGAGGGTATGTACATCTCCTGGAAGAGTCTAGAGAACTCTTCCCATGTGGCACGGTCTGGTCCCAAACGCTGCTCCTCTGAAATCCACCAGTGATGCGCGTTGCCAGTGAGCTGCATCCTGACGGCCGTCATCCATCGGTGTCGGGGGAGGTCAGTAGCCTTCAGCTGTGCTGAATGCTGGTGAGCCAAGCGTGGACCTCTGTCGGCTCCTCTGTGCCTGCAAAAGGTTGCGGCATTATACGACGGAAGTCTATGACAGACCCCATCATCGACTGGTGTGCTGGTGGCGACGCCTGCCCCAAGGCCGTCATGATACTCTCTCTCAGGGTCTCAGCCTAGCGCTGCTGGGCCTGCTGCTGGACCTGCTGCTGGGCCTGCATCATCGCATATACCATCTGGATGTGTCCCATCCATCTGTTGCCCTGCGGGGAATGGCATATAAGGCATCTGGGGTGGGAATGGTAGAGGTGGTGGTAGCAGCTGCTCCTCTGACTCGGGATCCTCTGATAATCAGGTCCTGCCTGATACGGAGTCTGATGCCCATCTGAAGGCACCTCGGGCTGTCCTGATGACTGCCCCATGGGAGCTGGAGTTAGCAGAAGGACCTGCTCTAGTTCCGGTTCCCCGGATGATCCTGCGTCACGGGGAACATCGTCCGGCTGTGTGACGCGTCCACTGCGGAGATTCATAACTCTGAAAAGAAGTCATGACTGCGATCAGCGTTAAGGAAATAAACAAGATACAATTTGGTAAAAGATATCGAGATAGAGGTGTCATGTGAAGGATTCAAACTTGTAGATGACATTCCTAATATCTATTCCTAATTTGCAGGCTCGTTTGGCACAGTCAGGTGACCAAGACGATTTAAATCGGACCTACATGGGCCACCACAAAAACCTTGTCACGCCCCGGTTCTATAGATAAGGAACCGAGTCACGTGGCAATGGCCATTAGCGCACTTCGGCTGGCATCCCAATCTAATGGGCCCGTCGGAGTGCACCTAAGCTGTAAAGTACAATGAATAACCCATCACATAACACATAAATAGTCAATCTAAATCTTATCCATAGGCAACAAATATAAGAGCACATAGAGGTAAACACAATAACTAATGTGTAGAAAGGAAATGTCCAAGATAAAGTATCAAGTACAAATACTAGAGTAGTCACACGGGAACAAACCCGCTAGTATAAAATACGGGAATGAAAGTAAGCAATAAGATAACTTGGAACGACATCAGGTGACAAGATAGTAATACCGTCCCAAGGAAAGAGTCACTACCAGTGATCAGGCGAAGTCCTCTGGAATGACCTCATCCTCGGCAGTGGGTCCTGCTGCTGGATACGTACCCGGACCGTACTCCTTCGGGTAATCCTCGTCGCCTAAACTTGGAAGGGAACCAGGTCCTCAGAGGGACGTAACAAGGTACAAAAATATAGCATGCCAAGTAAACAAAAAGTACAAGTGCAACGACAGGGTACTCTATCATAACCAAACAAGTGTGACACAGGTTAAAGACAATGTTCGACAAGTGGGCTGTCAAAAATAAAATCGTAGCTCCGGACACGAAAACACACGGGACGTACCGCAGCTCCGGGCAAAGAGTCACACGGGTGATACCACTACACTAGATACAGGATCACTACATAAATACTACATATATAAGCGCGTGCAGAGGAGCCCAAACGTCTATTAACTGTCTTCTCCTTACCAAGTGGTCAACGATGGTGCGCTAAACCTGAACCTCTATCTAACACTCTTGACACACAGAAATAACTCAACAGACGTGACCCTAAGGTCGTCCCAGTCTCTGGTCATGATGTCAGTATCAGGATACAGGAATCTGGAATGATCATAGCGTATGAGTGTGTCCTGTGGTGTCGATATACTCAGGTACGTACATTGAGGTGCTACGAACATCTAACAATCATTCTAAGACGTTATGACGAACGTCTGCACCCGGTTGTGATCCGGACGCAAAGTATAGAACGTCAACATAAATACGTGCACAATGTACATAAAGAAACAATAAATATCTGAAATCTAAAATACAGGGTGGCAAGGAACACTTGCCTGCGTCCGGCAGCTGATGACGGAGATCCGGTACCACGTCCAAGTCCTCAGGTCCCGTAGTACTTAGAGATGAGATACAAACTCAATCAATAAACTATCACACGACAAACAGGGATGTGACACACATCTATACATAAGCTCAGTCTCAGCTATGACTCACAGGGACAAGATGCTAGGGGGTTGACCACAGTTGACTATCGGTACGATACGTCAAATCATCTAGTCATCAGTACCATATCATCAAACCATCCTCAAAACACAGTTAATGATTATAAATCCTTTGTTTCATATCATTGTTACCAATCACAAAGTATTACTCTATACTAACCACCTTTAATTTCTAGTCCCCAAATTACCGATTAGGGGTTTTACACTACACACTAGTCCTCAATCAATCACGTGCTCCTCGGTGTTCATCGACGTTCAAATAAAACAGAATCTTATTTCTTCTCAATTTAATCCTCATTAATTTATTTAGCATTTCCCACCATGTAATTTATATCCCGGACAATTATTTAAGATCAAAACCTAAATCTCCAATAAAATCCTTTATCATATTTTATAATTTATTTGTAAACCTAAACCTAAATCTCCATGCAAAACATTTTAAATAAATTATTTTAATTCATGTAAAAGACAAACCCTAACCTACATTAACCTTAAAACACAATAAACCTCATCAAACATACAACAAAATATTTTGCCATGCCCTTTATCAACTCCACATCATAATCAACATGCCAATATAAATAAAACCCTAATAATATAACTCACATAACTACAACTAAGGAGAGGGGGAGTGATATACCTAGGCGAGGCGGCGTCGACCGGGGTTGGCCGAAGAACAGCGGGTGGAGGTGGTTGTCACGCCCCAGTCCCAAAATACCGAGGGACCGGACGCGTTGCAATGGCCAGCAGCACACACCGATGGACAAACCCAATTTAATGGATCCATCGGGGCATACTTAAGCTGTAATATAACAATAAGTAGGTCCAATGATATAAGTCACAGTCTATACTAATCTCATCCACAACAGATATCTACAGATCAAATGCCAGAATAATGTAAATAAAATAAACTGACAAATCACAATAAAAGTGTCTCGGAGAACAATCCGAGAACAAGTCTGATACATCAATGCAATAGACTGGAAATGAAATAAAATAACTAGAACAAAAATAAATGAGTGTCTCAAGACAATACTCAGGAGAAGTCCTCTGGTACGATCTCGTCCTCAGATCCTGGTTCTGCTCCAATGTAGGCTCCTCCTTCTGCTCCTGCTAATGCTCATGTACTGTATAACTCTGTGTGGATCTCCTCTACTAATCCTGGGGACAGAATCCGGATCCAGGTCCTCAGGGGAAATAGCAAGGTACAAAATAAATCATGCCAAAATAAATAATGCAGTGCAGCAATAAATGAAACAATAGGGTAAACTATAAAACCATCTATGTGAAATGCAAGTAAGAGCATCACTAGTACTCAGGCCGAAGCCACTACAAGCTCTGTGTCGGGGAGCCGGTAGCGGTAATAACCGGTAGTGGGCCAAGCTCGGGCTTCAGAGTCTTGTGCCTCTCAATAATAGGGGTTTTATATATATATATGATCAGCCTGTAGCCTGTGTGTCTCTCCTCACCCAATGTAATCACACGTCTCATGTCCACGATGCACCATGTCCATGTCACGCACAATCATCTCTAATGCAACAAGTCATCTAATATCTAGGAATATAATGTCTATGTCAATCCTGCATCCTATACAGAATCACCATGAATATCTCAGGAAGATCCTGTCTCATGAATAGTGTCAAGTGTCCTGGGTCGTAGTGTACTTGATAAGACAAGTACGAGAATGTAAAGTGTCACGAATGTCCATCTCTAGATGACAGTACTCAACACCGCGTACGATATTGGCACCCGACTAATAATCGGACGCTAAGTACGTCACACGGTCCTAGGTTAAGCATGAACAGCAATATAATGAAGCAAGGAAAATATGAAACAATACTGCAGAGTTTGGCAAGGTACACTTGCCTGGGGTCCTGACTCCATATGTAGCTCTGGTCTTAGTGTGATCTGCAGGTACTACTCCGGTTGCTGAAATAAACATTACCATTAGATTCAGAAAATATCAAATAGCTAAAAACGCCTGTCCTTGAGTCCAATTTGGACACAAGGGCAAAAATGACATTTCCGGGTCAAAGCGGGGTCCACATGTGGGCCACTTTGCACCGAAAAGAATGTCAGGGTCAAAGATCTCCAATTTCACCAAACTTAATGTCAACAAGTCAGGAACGATGATACGAACCCAACGGAACTTCCAGAATTGGATTCCGATGAGCCGATCACAAAATCGCCCGTCAAGTGGAGCCGGTGGGGCCCACGATACGCGATTTTGTCAACGTTCTCAGAATCGAACCAAACTTGGGTCACAGGACCGGCGTATTGCTATGAGTCCGATGGCGCAAGTTTCGTCTCGATCCGACGTGTGTACACAAAGTTATAGCGTGTTCCAGAATCGACGGATACGGGGCGTTGTCGGCGGATACGCGTTGATTCCGGTGTGCACGCACATCCAAATCAACTTCTGCAAAATCCCACACGTCCGTATCAACGTCGCGCACGTTTTGGTAAAGACCGCGTGCGACCAAGTCGTCCCGTTTGGCGGGGCGCACTCAGTTCCGGGGTGAATCGGGGCGTTGGTTTTCCTGTTTTTGGATCGCGGTTCGAGATCACCACAAGACGCGATGCACCGAGCGGGTTGCACGGGCACCGAGAGGGTCATGCAGGCTACGCGATGCAACAGACGGAAAAGAAATCGGGATAGCAAGGAGTGAGATACGAGTACCTGAACAGGGCTCAAAAATGAAGCTTCTCGTGTCCGACACGACGCGAAGGAGCCGTATCCGACCGAATCCAACCCTAGGGTTAGGGTTCTGGCCGGAGCTGGGCGGCGCTGCGGCGGGGGAGACTGGCCGGAGGGGCTCGGGCGGCGCCGGCGATGCTGGGCGGAGGCGGCGGCACGGGCACGGCGGCCGGAGGGGCTCGGGGTCGGGTTCTGGGTCGCTGCGGGTGGGGAACAAGGGGGAGGAAGGAGAGGATGTCGCCGGCGGGGGTGTGGCACGGATCCCAAGGCAATTAAATAGGGTGAACAGTGAATCCGGCAAAGATTGGGATTAGGGTTTGGTTCGGGTCAGGTCTCAAGCGGGTCGGGTTCATATGAATCCGGCCCGACCTGCTTAGTGTTTAGGTACGGGTTTTGGGTTGTCAGGTTTCGGGTTCGGGTCTAGATCCGACCCGACCCGATACGGTTTGGGTTTGGTTCAATAATCCGGTCCGGGTTGGTCTGAGTTGGTTTGGTTCAATTGAACCGGGTTTATTTAGGGGTTTAATTTATTTAATAGTTTTTAGGGCTTTATAAATGCTTCCGGAGTCCAATAAATCTGCAGAAAAATACCACATATCCGGTTTTCCATTTTACACCATAAAATATTATTTCCATAATATTTTAATAATAATTAATAGCAATTAAAAATCATTTAATTACCAAAGGCCTAGGTTTTATTTAAAGCAAAATTCCCGGAAAATTACGAAAAATCCAAATTAAAATTTCTGAAAATCAGGGGCTTACAATCTACCCAACTTATAAAAATTTCGTCCTCGAAATTAAAATGTGGTAGGGTTCTCTGATTCCAATCTCACTTGAGTACAGTCTAAAGGATTTCTCTCAAAGGAACATTGCGGTCTCTACCCAACTTAGAATTTACCCATCTATCATCTAAGACTATACATTTAATAAAGCTATGCCCCAACATATTTAATCATGGTATTGAATCCTCAAGTCTTTAACACCAAATATATCACCTATGATATTCCCTTAATCCTATATAAAGGGTCATCAACAATGCGACCGGCCTGTGGGGTGTATCTAGTACTGTCTATATATCAACTTATACCAAGCACGAGGTTTCGTCTTTCCAAGATAAGGGAAGACGAAGATCAATAATAAAGAGTTCAAGGGTGAGGTAATAGAAGAGGAGTATCAGGATCAAGGCGTTTAACGAATTCAAATGGGATTTGTCAAGACGGTTGTGGATTAAAATCCTATTCTAGTAATCCTTTGTTCGCACGCTCGTATTAGTACAGTTATGTAACTGATACGACATGCGCAGACATATCTAGAGGGCAAGTATACTAGTCAACTACATATCTCAATCCACGTGAAGTAGTCGTGCGAAGAGCGAACCAAAATGCATTAAGGTTGATCAGACCGTAATACACTGATTCTGAATAGACAATTGTATTAGTGTGTCGACCCAATAATACATATGTCATGAACAAGCTCGATAAAAGGATAACCTTGCAAAACTAGGCTGTAACAGTAGCATAAGTCAAGGTAGTACAAATATAAGTACGCTAGATGATGATGAAAGGAGGTACCAATTAATTCAAGTTCACAAGACAACCCAAAATAAGCACAATAACAAAAGACTCTAAAATCTCTACCGTTATTAATTATAAAAACATTCTAGGTTATAAGTTGTTAGCAAGTTCAAAACTACATAGGTTAAGGCTGAGGTCACGAACCAATAGGCACGAGATAAAACAAATCTTTAAACAGATAACTACGAAAAATTTCGCGCATTAGCTACTCCATAGGTCTGTACGTCTTCCAGAGTCATCGCTGGAGCTTGTTCACGTTCTTGCAGTTGATTCCTCTGCTGCTGCTGGGCTTGCTGGAAGAGTGCTGCTTGTGGTATCAAAGGTGGCCTCGGTTGATACCCTCCTGGAGTTGGTGGTACGACTCTCTCAACTCCCGTTTGAGGTGCTCCCATTGCTGGACAGGCTGGCCTCTGTACTGGTAAAGCTTCTTGATGCATCATCCGTGTTTCTCCTTGATATGCTGTGCAATTTCTGGCTAAGTGGTGTCTGGATCCGCAAATTAAGCACGTTCCTAGCTTGCGTCTGCATTTACTTTCAATATGGCCTATCTTGCCACAGTAGTAACAAGTAGGAAGGAATGAGACTCCTGGTGCTGCTCTCGGTGGTGAATTTATCTGTTGACGCTTTGCAGACTCCTCTTGTGCTGCTCTGGTTGGTGCGGATGTGGAAGGCCGCTTCAGGTGGGTCTCTCTCCTGACGACGTGCTCCATGCGTCGGGCTGCTGCAAGGACGTCCGAGTAAGAAGTAAGTGCAACGGATCCGATCAGTCTCTGTAGCTCGAAGTTTAGTCCGTCGAAGAACTTCTCAGCCTTCTCTTCTTCTGTCGGGATCAGGGTTGGGGCAAAGCGACTTAGACGAATAAATTCTGCGTTATATTCTTCCACTGTCATACTGTCCTGAGTGAGGCGATTGAACTTGTCCCGAAGTTCTGATCGAGCGGTCGTCGAAATGTACATCTCCTGAAAGAGTCTGGAAAACTCTTCCCAAGTGACTTGGTCTGGTCCGAGCCGTGTCTCCTCAGATAGCCACCAGTGATGGGCATTATCCGTTAACTGCATTCTGACGGCAGTCATCCAACGTTCTCTTGGAAGCTCAGCTGCTTCCAACTGGTGTTGTGTGTTGGTGAGCCACTGTTGAACTTCTGTGGGCTTCTCCTTTCCTGAGAAGGTACGGGGCTTCAGTTGGCGGAACTCGGTGATAGAGCCCGTCGGTTGCCGTCGAGTTGGTAGATTTGCCTGCTCCAGTACAAGTGCTAGGCTGCGACTCAAAGTCTCTTGTTGAATCTGCTGTTGAGCTTGCATCATTGCATAGATCATTTGAAACATCTGTTGCCCGTCCATAGCTTGCCCTTGTGGAAATACGGCCATTGGTGGTGTGAACTACGGCGGAGGTGGAATGTCATCTTGCTGATCTCTTGAGGTATCTTGACTGTTTTGTTGTTCTAATTGACCTCCACCAACAGGTGTCACTTCATCGTCATAGGTGACATCTGCAACTTGTGGTGTTCCTGTGGGAGTCTCATCGCGTGATTGTGAATCCATTGCTCTGCATCAAAATAAACTATAAGAGACGCACAGGAATCAAGGCAAGATGCAAGTTAAGAATTTATTTTGAACCCGATATAGATATCAAGAACGTTTCAAGCAAGTGGATGAGATCCTAAAAACTTATCCTATTCTTACTGCAGGCTTGCTCGGTCCCTAAGTTGAAACCGAACAATTTAGTCGTTGACCTGCATGGGCCACAACAAAAACCATGTCACGCCCCAGTCCCAAAATACCGAGGGACTGGACGCGTGGCAATGGCCAGCAGCACATACCGATGGACTAACCCAATTTAATGGATCCATCGGGGCATGCTTAAGATGTAATATAACAATAAGTAGGTCCAATGATACAAGTCACAGTCTATACTAATCTCATCCACAACAGATATCCACAGATCAAATGCCAGAATAATGTAAATAAAATAAACTGACAAATCACAATAAAAGTGTCTCGGAGAACAATCCGAGAACAAGTCTGATACATCAATGCAATAGACTGGAAATGAAATAAAATAACTAGAACAGAAATAAATGAGTGTCTCAAGACAATACTCAGGAGAAGTCCTCTGGTACGATCTCGTCCTTAGATCCTGGTTCTGCTCCAATGTAGGCTCCTGCTTCTGCTCCTGCTAATGCTCCTGTACTGTATAACTCTGTGTGGATCTCCTCTACTAATCCTGGGGACAGAATCCGGATCCAGGTCCTCAGGGGACATAGCAAGGTACAAAATAACTCATGCCAAAATAAATAATGTAGTGCAGCAATAAATGAAACAATAGGGTAAACTATAAAACCATCTATGTGAAATGCAAGTGAGAGCATCACTAGTACTCAGGCCGAAGCCACTACAAGCTCTGTGTCGGGGAGCCGGTAGCGGTAATAACCGGTAGTGGGCCAAGCTCGGGCTTCAGAGTCTTGTGCCTCTCAATAATAGGGGTTTTATATATATATATGATCAGCCTGTAGCCTGTGTGTCTCTTCCCACCCAATGTAATCACACGTCTCATGTCCACGATGCACCATGTCCATGTCACGCACAATCATCTCTAATGCAACAAGTCATCTAATATCTAGGAATAGAATGTCTATGTCAATCCTGCATCCTATACAGAATCACCATGAATATCTCAGGAAGATCCTGTCTCATGAATAGTGTCAAGTGTCCTGGGTCGTAGTGTACTTGATAAGACAAGTACGAGAATGTAAAGTGTCATGAATGTCCATCTCTAGATGACAGTACTCAATACCGCGTACGATGTTGGCACCCGACTAATAATCGGACGCTAAGTATGTCACACAGTCCTAGGTTAAGCATGCACAGCAATATAATGAAGCAAGGAAAATATGAAACAATACTGCAGAGTTTGGCAAGGTACACTTGCCTGGGGTCCTGACTCCAACTGTAGCTCTGGTCTTAGTGTGATCTGCAGGTACTACTCCGGTTGCTGAAATAAACATTACCATTAGATTCAGAAAATATCAAATAGCTAAAAACGCATGTCCTTGAGTCCAATTTGGACACAAGGGCAAAAATGACATTTTCGGGTCAAAGCGGGGTCCCAAGTGGGCCACTTTGCACCGAAAAGCGTGTCAGGGTCAAAGATCTCCAATTTCACCAAACTTAATGTCAACAAGTCAGGAACGATGATACGAACCCAACGGAACTTGCAGAATTGGATTCCGATGAGCCGATCACAAAATCGCCCGTCAAGTAGAGCCGGTGGGGCCCACGATACACGATTTTGTCAACGTTCTCAGAATCGAACCAAACTTGGGTCACAGGACCGGCGTATTGCTACGAGTCCGATGGGGCAAGTTTCGTCTCGATCCGACGTGTGTACACAAAGTTACAGCGTGTTCCAGAACCGACGGATACGGGGCGGTGTCGGCGGATACGCGTTGATTTCGGTGTGCACGCACATCCAAATCAACTTCTGCGAAATCCCACACGTCCGTATCAACGTCGCGCACGTTTCGGTAAAGACCGCGTGCGACCAAGTCATCCCGTTTGGCGGGGCGCACTCAGTTCCGGGGTGAATCGGGGCGTTGGTTTTCCTGTTTTTGGATCGCGGTTCGCGATCACCACAAGACGCGATGCACCGAGCGGGTTACACGGGCACCGAGAGGGTCATGCAGGCTACGCGATGCAACAGACGGAAAAGAAATCGGGATAGCGAGGAGTGAGATACGAGTACCTGAACAGGGCTCGAAAACGAAGCTTCTCGTGTCCGACACGACGCGAAGGAGCCGTATCCGACCGAATCCAACCCTAGGGTTAGGGTTCTGGCTGGAACTGGGCGGCGCTGCGGCGGGGGAGACTGGCCGGAGGGGCTCGGGCTTCGCCGAGGATGCTGGGCGGAGGCGGCGGCGCGGGCACGGCGGCCGGAGGGGCTCGGGGTCGGGTTCTGGGTCGCTGCGGGTGGGGAAGAAGGGGGAGGAAGGAGAGGATGTCGCCGGCGGCGGCGTGGCACAGATCCCGAGGCAATTAAATAGGGTGAACAGTGAATCCGACAAAGATTGGGATTAGGGTTTGGTTCGGGTCGGGTCTCAAGCGGGTCTGGTTCATATGAATCCGGCCCGACCTGCTTAGTGTTTAGGTGCGGGTTTTGGGTTGTCGGGTTTCGGGTTCGGGTCTAGATCCGACCCGACCCGATACGGTTTGGGTTTGGTTCAATAATCCGGTCCGGGTTGGTCTGAGTTGGTTTGGTTCAATTGAACCGGGTTTATTTAGGGGTTTAATTTATTTAATAGTTTTTAGGGCTTTATAAATGCTTCCGGAGTCCAATAAATCCGTAGAAAAATACCACATGTTCGGTTTTTCATTTTACACCATAAAATATTATTTCCATAATATTTTAATACTAATTAATAGTAATTAAAAATCATTTAATTACCAAAGGCCAAGGTTTTATTTAAAGAAAAATTCCCGGAAAATTACGAAAAATCCAAATTAAAATTTCTGAAAATTAGGGGGCTTACAGTGGTTGCGGGGTGCAATGGTGGTAATACAATGGTGGTGGAGATGATGCAATGGTGGTGGTGTTCGCCGGATTGGGAAGTCGAGGGGGGGCTTGGCCGGGCTGGACAGGTGGGGAAGGAGCGGGTTGCGGCGGGCGGAGCTGGTTGCGGGTTCGACGCTGGAAGCAGTGGGTTGAACAGTGCCGGAGTGGTGATGGACATCGGATGGGGCTCGGTGCCGGACTGGTTCGTCGGAGAACTGCGGGTGCGGCTCGACACGGGGACAGCGTCGGAGCTACGCTGGCCGGGAAGCTGGCCGGAGATCAGCGGTCATTTGGCCGGATGGGCTCCCCATGAAGAAGAAAAAAGGAAGAAAAGAAATATGTATGTAGGGGGCTCGGTTTTCTAGGTGGAGGAGGGAGGAGAGAGAGGAGAGGGTGGTTTCCAATGTGCCTAGGGATTAGGGCCTGCATTGGGGAGAGGGGGAAAGGATATTTTATAGGGGATTGTGTGGAGGATTGATGGTTGTGATGTTCCCAATTCAAATGGAGGGTTGGGATTTTACATGAAGGGAATAGGTTTTCTTCATGCAAAGGAAGGGGGGATGGGTTGACTACGGTCAAAGAAGGGGTAGC
Source organism: Iris macrosiphon (assembly GCA_036927795.1). Classification (NCBI taxonomy): domain Eukaryota; kingdom Viridiplantae; phylum Streptophyta; class Magnoliopsida; order Asparagales; family Iridaceae; genus Iris; species Iris macrosiphon. The sequence continues at coordinate 23,196,300 of JAYESA010000012.1, forward strand.
CTCTCCATTTGGCCTTGGCTAATGAGGTGAGGACACCTAATTCTATACTTGCAACTAAGCCCCTTAAATTTGGGTAATTGCACAAACACATGAAATAATGCAAAAATTCTCGGGGAATTGGTGTTGGTGTTTTGTAGGGTAAGGGGGTATTGTGTGTTTGGTATGGACTTAATTAAATGGGCATTGGGATTAAATGGGGATTAAAATAGGATTAGTCAAAATTGTATCCCTGATTTAAATAGAATTAAAGTGTCCCGCACTTTTAAATTAAATGGGGGCACTTGGGGTCTAAATTTGGAAATGACACAAAGGTTAAAAATGGTGTGGGCTTGGAGTCAGTCTTGGACTGTCACGCCCCAGTCCCAAAATATCGAGGGACTGGACACGTGGCAATAGCCAGCAGCACGCACCGATGGACAACCCAATTTAATGGATCCATCAGGGCATGCTTAAGCTGTAGTCTAACAGTAAATAAAGCAAATGTTACAAGTCCCAGGTTATTCTAATCTCATCCACAACAGATAATCACAGATTAAATGCCAGAAATAATAAAAATAGAAATAACTATCAAATCTCAATAAATGTCTCGGGAAACAATCCGAGAATATGTCTGGTACATCAAATCAGATAGACAGGAAATAAAGGAACTGGAAAGAGAACAGAACTAACTGACTATACACAGCCAATGCTCAGGAGAAGTCCTCTGGTACGATCTCGTCCTCAGGTCCTGGTACAGCTCCTGGAAGTGCTCATGTACTGTCTATCTCGGGATGGATCTCTTCGGCTATACCTGGGGACATAATCCGGATCCAGGTCCTCAGGGGACATAGCAAGGTACAAGAAAGCTCATGCCAAAATAAATGCAGTGCAGCAGATAATAAAATAAATAGGGTAAGTATGTAACCATCTATGTGAAATGCAAGATGAGAGCATCACTAGAACTCAGGCTGAAACTACTACAAGCTCTGTGTCGGGGAGCCGGTAGCAGTGGTATCATGTGGTCGTCTAGCTCAGCGGGAGACTGAGACGCCGGCAGTGTCTAGCTCAGAGAGAGACTGAGACGCTGTCATGATATATAATCAACCTGTAGCCTGTGTGTCCCTCCAGCAATAAATAGAACAATAGGGTAACCTATATAACCAGCTAAGTGATATGCAATATGAGAGCATCACTAGAACTCAGGCTGAAACTACTACAAGCTCTGTGTCGGGGAGCCGGTAGCAGTGGTATCACGTGGTCGTCTAGCTCAGCGGGAGACTGAGACGCCGGCAGTGTCTAGCTCAGAGAGAGACTGAGACGCTGTCATGATATATAATCAACCTGTAGCCTGTGTGACTCTCCCCACCCAATGTAATCATACGTCTCATGTCCATGTGGCCTCATGTCCATGTCACGCAGATCATAGCTAAATGCAACAAGTCATAAAGTATCTAAGAATATAGTATCTCTGTCAAGTCCTGTATCCTATACAGAATCACCACGAATATCTCGGGAAGATCCTGTCTCATGAATGGTGTCAAGTGTCCTGGGTTCTGTTGTACTTGATAGAACAAGTACCAAGAGTAAGGGTATCGAATGTCCATCTCTAAATGACGTACCCAACACCGCGTACGGGGTTGGCACCCGACTATGATCGGACACTAAGTACGTCACACGTTTCCTAGGTTAAGCAGTTAAACAAGTTTACATTTAAATCCACAAGAAATCAAGTAAAATACTATAATCAAAAATATCTGAGAATTGGCAAGCTATACTTGTCCACTGATGTATAACCAAGTCCAGGAAATAGGTAGCAAGCTGCAAGTTTTGGCAAGGTACACTTGCCTGTGGTTCTGGTTCCAATTGCGGCTCTGACTTCAGCTGGAATTGCAGGCGGTACTCCGGTTGCTGTAATAAACATCACCATCAGATCCAGAAAATATCAATCAGCTAGAAACGCCTGTCCTTGAGTCCAATTTGGAGACAAGGGCAAAACGGCAATTTCGGGTCAAAACGGGGTCCACATGTGGGCCCGCTTTGCACCGAAAAACGTGTCCGGGTCAAAGGTCTCCAAATTCACCAAACTCAGTGTCAACAGGTCAGAAACGCTGATACGAACCCAACGGAACTTTCAGAATTGAATTCCGATGAGCCGTTCACAAAATCGCCCGTTGAGCGGGGCCTGTGGGGCCCACGACACGCGATTTCGTCAACGTTCTCAGAATCGGACCAAACTTGACCCACAGGACCAGCGTATCGCTACGAGTCCGATGGCGCAAGTTTCGTCTCGATCCGACGTGTGTACACAAAGTTAAGGCGCGTTCCGGAAAGTACGGATACGGGGCGATGTCCGCGGATACGCGTTGATTCCGGCGTGCACGCACACCCGAATCAGCTTCCGTGAAATCCCACACGTCCGTATCGACGAGGCGCACGTATCTGTGAAGACCACGCGCGACCAAGTCGTCCCGTTTGGCGGGACGTACTCAGTTCCGGGGTGAAACAGGGTCTGGGTTTTTCCTGTTTTTGGATCGCGGTGTGCGATCACCACAGGACGCGATGTCCCGAACAGTTTGTCCGGACACCGAGAGGGTCATACAGGCTTCGCAACGCAATTTGCAGAATCGAAAACGGAGCTACGAATCAAAAGTTACACGCACCTGAAGGGGACCCGAAAAACCAGGGTCGAACCGTGTCCGACTCGTGTCGGACACGTGTCCGGACACAGGGACACAGAAATTAGGGTTTTGGGGATCGGCTGAGCTCCGGCGGCCACGCGGCGGAGACGGCGGCGCTGGGGGCTGGGCTGCGGCGGAGGGGCCGGGGGCAGCGGTGGCGGCGCGCTGGAAGGCGGCGGAGACTCGCCGGCGGCCGGGGACTGCTCGCTGCTGCTGCTGTCGTCGAAGGAGGCCGGCGGAGGAGGAGGAGAAGAGGGGGCGGTGGTCGGCTGCGGAGCAGGGTGGCCGAGGGCGCCGGCGGAGCGGCGAGGCCGGTGCGGTGGATGGCGGCGGATGGCAGAGCGGGGCTGCGGTGGCGGAGCGGGGTGGACGACGGCCAGGGGGTCGAGGGATTTATATAGGGAGAGGGGCGGTTGGGGAGGCCGAGACGGGCGGGGGGTCGGGCGGAGACGTGGCCGCGGGGTCGTGGCCAGCGCGCGGAGCGGCGGGCGGCGCGGCCGGCGGGTGCGGCGCACGACGCGGGAGGGGAGGCGTCGTGGGTGCGGGTGAGACCGGGTCGGCGGGTCGGGCTAGCGGGCGGCGGCGGATCCGACCCGACCCGCTAGCAGCTGCGGGTTGGGCTCGGGCCGGGCCGGGCCGGGCCGCGGGCCGAAAAATAAAATAAAAAATAATAATAATAATAATAATAAAATCAGTAATTTAATTAATAAATAATTAATTAAATAGGTAAATACTTTTTAGGCATTTAAAAATATGTCCGGGGTCCGATAAATTCCAGAAAAATTGCCCTAAGTCCAGTTTTTCATTTTACACCCAAAAATATTATTTTCATAATATTTTAATACCATTTATTAGCAATTAAAAATCACTTAATAATTTAAAACCCTGTTCTTAATTACAGAAAAATCCCAGGAAATTCCAGAAAATTGTGAAAATTCCAAGTTTAAAAATTTTGAAAAAATCAGGGGGTTTACAATCTACCCAACTTATAAAAATTTCGTCCTCGAAATTAAAATATGGTAGGGTTCATCTCTATCCAATCTCACTTGATTACAATCTAACGGGTTCCTCTCTGGTGAACATTGTGGTCGCTACCCAACTTAGAATTTACCCATCTATCCTCTAAGGCTATACAACTAGTAAAGCTATGTCCTAACTTATTTAATCATGGTATTGAATCTTTAAGTCTTTTAACACCAAACACATCTCCTATGGTATTCCCTTAATCATGTAAAAAGGGTCATCATTCCTGCGACCGGTCTAAGGGGTATATCTAGTACTATCTATATATCAAACTTATACCAAGCACGAGATTTCGTCTTTCCGAAATAAGGGAAGACGAAGATCAATAATAAAGAGTTCAAAGGTGAGGTGAGAGAATAAAAGTATCGGGATCAAGGCGTTTAAAGAATTCAAATGGGAATTGTCAAGCGGTTGTGGATTGAAGTTCTATTCTGGTAGTCATTTGTTCGCATGCTCGTATTAGTATAGTTATGTAACTGATACGATATGCTCGGACATATTTAGAGGGTAAGTCTACTAATCACTGCATATCTCAATCCATGTAAAGTATTATTTCGAAGGGCGAATCAAGCGCACTATGGTTGATCAGACCGTAATACGCTGATTCTGAAATGTATCATTGTGGGCCTCCCCAATAATACACTTGTCATGAACAAGCTCGATAAAGAGTAAGCTTGCAAAACTAGGCTATAGAATAGCAGCATAAATCAAGTACATCAAATTTAAGGGCGTTAGATGATGATGAAAGGAGGTACAAATTATTTAAGTTCACAAAACAACACACAATAAGCACAATAACAAAAGACTCTAAAATCTCTACAGTTATCAACTATAAAAGCATACCAGGTTATTAGCAAGTTCAAAATTTTCTAGGTTGGGGCTGAGGTCACGCACCAATAGGCACGAGCTAAACAATACTAGAAACGGTATCTACGAATCACTTACGCGCATTAGCTACTCCAAGAGTCTGCGCGTTCTCCACGGTCATGCTGGTAGAGCATCTCGTGGTGATCTTGTAGGAACCTCGTCGCTTGCTGATAGGTCCATTACTCTGCATCCAAAATAAACGATAAGGGTGCACAGGAATCAAGGCAGGATGCAAGTCAAGGAATTGATTAGAATACGATATAGATATCAAGAACGATTCAAGCAAGTGGATGAGATCCTAAAAACTTATCCTATCTTTATTGCAGGCCTGTTCGGTCCCTAAGTTGAAACCGAACAATTTAGTCGTAGACCTGCATGGGCCACCACAAAAACCATGTCACGCCCCAGTCCCAAAATATCGAGGGACTGGACACGTGGCAATAGCCAGCAGCACGCACCGATGGACAACCCAATTTAATGGATCCATCAGGGCATGCTTAAGCTGTAGTCTAACAGTAAATAAAGCAAATGTTACAAGTCCCAGGTTATTCTAATCTCATCCACAACAGATAATCACAGATTAAATGCCAGAAATAATAAAAATAGAAATAACTATCAAATCTCAATAAATGTCTCGGGAAACAATCCGAGAATATGTCTGGTACATCAAATCAGATAGACAGGAAATAAAGGAACTGGAAAGAGAACAGAACTAACTGACTATACACAGCCAATGCTCAGGAGAAGTCCTCTGGTACGATCTCGTCCTCAGGTCCTGGTACAGCTCCTGGAAGTGCTCATGTACTGTCTATCTCGGGATGGATCTCTTCGGCTATACCTGGGGACATAATCCGGATCCAGGTCCTCAGGGGACATAGCAAGGTACAAGAAAGCTCATGCCAAAATAAATGCAGTGCAGCAGATAATAAAATAAATAGGGTAAGTATGTAACCATCTATGTGAAATGCAAGATGAGAGCATCACTAGAACTCAGGCTGAAACTACTACAAGCTCTGTGTCGGGGAGCCGGTAGCAGTGGTATCATGTGGTCGTCTAGCTCAGCGGGAGACTGAGACGCCGGCAGTGTCTAGCTCAGAGAGAGACTGAGACGCTGTCATGATATATAATCAACCTGTAGCCTGTGTGTCCCTCCAGCAATAAATAGAACAATAGGGTAACCTATATAACCAGCTAAGTGATATGCAATATGAGAGCATCACTAGAACTCAGGCTGAAACTACTACAAGCTCTGTGTCGGGGAGCCGGTAGCAGTGGTATCACGTGGTCGTCTAGCTCAGCGGGAGACTGAGACGCCGGCAGTGTCTAGCTCAGAGAGAGACTGAGACGCTGTCATGATATATAATCAACCTGTAGCCTGTGTGACTCTCCCCACCCAATGTAATCATACGTCTCATGTCCATGTGGCCTCATGTCCATGTCACGCAGATCATAGCTAAATGCAACAAGTCATAAAGTATCTAAGAATATAGTATCTCTGTCAAGTCCTGTATCCTATACAGAATCACCACGAATATCTCGGGAAGATCCTGTCTCATGAATGGTGTCAAGTGTCCTGGGTTCTGTTGTACTTGATAGAACAAGTACCAAGAGTAAGGGTATCGAATGTCCATCTCTAAATGACGTACCCAACACCGCGTACGGGGTTGGCACCCGACTATGATCGGACACTAAGTACGTCACACGTTTCCTAGGTTAAGCAGTTAAACAAGTTTACATTTAAATCCACAAGAAATCAAGTAAAATACTATAATCAAAAATATCTGAGAATTGGCAAGCTATACTTGTCCACTGATGTATAACCAAGTCCAGGAAATAGGTAGCAAGCTGCAAGTTTTGGCAAGGTACACTTGCCTGTGGTTCTGGTTCCAATTGCGGCTCTGACTTCAGCTGGAATTGCAGGCGGTACTCCGGTTGCTGTAATAAACATCACCATCAGATCCAGAAAATATCAATCAGCTAGAAACGCCTGTCCTTGAGTCCAATTTGGAGACAAGGGCAAAACGGCAATTTCGGGTCAAAACGGGGTCCACATGTGGGCCCGCTTTGCACCGAAAAACGTGTCCGGGTCAAAGGTCTCCAAATTCACCAAACTCAGTGTCAACAGGTCAGAAACGCTGATACGAACCCAACGGAACTTTCAGAATTGAATTCCGATGAGCCGTTCACAAAATCGCCCGTTGAGCGGGGCCTGTGGGGCCCACGACACGCGATTTCGTCAACGTTCTCAGAATCGGACCAAACTTGACCCACAGGACCAGCGTATCGCTACGAGTCCGATGGCGCAAGTTTCGTCTCGATCCGACGTGTGTACACAAAGTTAAGGCGCGTTTCGGAAAGTACGGATACGGGGCGATGTCCGCGGATACGCGTTGATTCCGGCGTGCACGCGCACCCGAATCAGCTTCCGCGAAATCCCACACGTCCGTATCGACGAGGCGCACGTATCTGTGAAGACCACGCGCGACCAAGTCGTCCCGTTTGGCGGGACGTACTCAGTTCCGGGGTGAAACAGGGTCTGGGTTTTTCCTGTTTTTGGATCGCGGTGTGCGATCACCACAGGACGCGATGTCCCGAACAGTTTGTCCGGACACCGAGAGGGTCATACAGGCTTCGCAACGCAATTTGCAGAATCGAAAACGGAGCTACGAATCAAAAGTTACACGCACCTGAAGGGGACCCGAAAAACCAGGGTCGAACCGTGTCCGACTCGTGTCGGACACGTGTCCGGACACAGGGACACAGAAATTAGGGTTTTGGGGATCGGCTGAGCTCCGGCGGCCACGCGGCGGAGACGGCGGCGCTGGGGGCTGGGCTGCGGCGGAGGGGCCGGGGGCAGCGGTGGCGGCGCGCTGGAAGGCGGCGGAGACTCGCCGGCGGCTGGGGACTGCTCGCTGCTGCTGCTGTCGTCGAAGGAGGCCGGCGGAGGAGGAGGAGAAGAGGGGGCGGTGGTCGGCTGCGGAGCAGGGTGGCCGAGGGCGCCGGCGGAGCGGCGAGGCCGGTGCGGTGGATGGCGGCGGATGGCAGAGCGGGGCTGCGGTGGCGGAGCGGGGTGGACGACGGCCAGGGGGTCGAGGGATTTATATAGGGAGAGGGGCGGTTGGGGAGGCCGAGACGGGCGGGGGGTCGGGCGGAGACGTGGCCGCGGGGTCGTGGCCAGCGCGCGGAGCGGCGGGCGGCGCGGCCGGCGGGTGCGGCGCACGACGCGGGAGGGGAGGCGTCGTGGGTGCGGGTGAGACCGGGTCGGCGGGTCGGGCTAGCGGGCGGCGGCGGATCCGACCCGACCCGCTAGCAGCTGCGGGTTGGGCTCGGGCCGGGCCGGGCCGCGGGCCGAAAAATAAAATAAAAAATAATAATAATAATAATAATAAAATCAGTAATTTAATTAATAAATAATTAATTAAATAGGTAAATACTTTTTAGGCATTTAAAAATATGTCCGGGGTCCGATAAATTCCAGAAAAATTGCCCTAAGTCCAGTTTTTCATTTTACACCCAAAAATATTATTTTCATAATATTTTAATACCATTTATTAGCAATTAAAAATCACTTAATAATTTAAAACCCTGTTCTTAATTACAGAAAAATCCCAGGAAATTCCAGAAAATTGTGAAAATTCCAAGTTTAAAAATTTTGAAAAAATCAGGGGGTTTACATGGACCCTTAAGTTGGTCCGGCTCAACGGTTTAAGTTGGTATCTCAAAATTGAAGGTAACGACACAGGTGTCCGACACGGAAATTAATTATGGAATTTTGGATACGGAAAGTTTTGCAATTAATTTAAAGCACAACGGATTTGATTTTGTGTGACGGAAAAGTCCAGTGCCTAAATTGGCGAGTCAAGTCAGAAGTACAATAGTCCGATAGAATTTATGGGCTGATATTGGGCTCCGAATAATTTAGCAATGGTTGGGCGTGCCAAGGGTTTAATTAATAAATAACAGACATATGCAACCCTACTCTAAACCTCAACCATCTGCTGCTAAACCAAAAAATTTCAACCCAAACTTGACTATCTATAGAATTAATTTAGGGGGTTTACAAGACAACACCTTAGGAAGCCTAGAGGAATGTAATCAACACTTTTTCCTTGATCATACCTCTAACATAGCAACTAGCATACCACTCCCCCTTAGAAAACCATGATGCTATCTAGAGCCCTCTATTTTAATTTTATATATTGTTCCTCTACGACCTTAACGTTCGCTAATTGTGCGACGACTAAATTATGTTCTTCTTTTCTTCATCTTTCAACTCGTGCCACCTGACACTTTTGATTGTAGACCGAGTAATTTTATTCTATGATAGGATATATAGTTTGCTAGGATTATAGTTATAATCTTAAATTTTAAATTTTTGTGCTTGGTAGTTAGAACTTGATAGTTGAGTATTCATTTAGATTATAATTTATGGTTATACCTTAGTTTTAAATCACGTAATTGAACCCATATTACCATATAAGTTATATCCCCTTTTCCCTTGAGGCTAGTAACCTTCCCATTCTTGCTAGTGACACTTGTTCCATAAGCACTATGACTAAGACTTAAGATGACCATTACCTATATAATACGATAGGATACCCTAATAAGTACCAAGATCTTTTCCGTATGTACCCCAATAAGAGTTTATACTTTATTTACAAGAATAATATTATTTTGTAGGACCCCCTTAAGACTGTCACAGTAGTAGTTTATTATTTTAAGTTGGGTAGTATGCCTCACAACATAGTATCACATAGCCCTATTGACTCATTGATGAAGTGTAATAGGATGACACAACTTTAGACTTGCATAAGAAGATAGTGTTTATCCAGACTATAGAAATTAGAGGTCAATACCCTATTTGGTCGATTAGCGACTTAGACAAGGAGCTAGTATGACAATTGTAGAGATTGTAGAGTCTTACTTTCTTTGTGAACTTGAATTATTTTATAATTTCTCTCATCATAATCCAGCGTTATATTTTCTGTGCTACCTCGAGTTATGCTGCTATTATAGCCTAGTTTTGCAATATTAATCTTTTATCGAGCTTGTTCATGACATATGTATTATTGGGTCGACACACTAATATATTTCAGAATCAGTGTATTACGGTCTGATCAACCTTAGTGCACTTGGTTCGCCCTTCGCATAACTACTTTACGTGGATTGAGATATATAGTGATTATTAGACGAATGTACTTGCCCTCTAGACATGTCTGAGTGTATCCTATCGGTTACATAACTGTACTAATACGAGCATGCGAACAAAGAATTACCAAAATAGGATTTCAATCCACAACTGCCTTGACAATTCCCATTTGAATTCTTTAAACGCCTTGATCCCCATACTTCTATTCTATTACCTCCCCCTTGAACTCTTTATTATTGTTTTTCGTCTTCCCTTACTTCGGAAAGACGAAACCTTGTGCTTGGTATAAGTTTGATACATTGAGAGTACTAGATATACCTCATAGGCCAATTGCATTATTTGGTGACTATCTTTTATAATTGATTAAGGGCATATCATATACGATACAATTGGTGTTAAAGTTTTGAGGATTGAATAACATGAGTAAATAAATTGAGAAATATTTTTCTTAAATGTAAGAGCCTTATGTAATATATGGGTAAATTCTAAGTTGGGTAGAAGTCGCATTGTTAATTTGAGGTTAAATTCTTTCAGATTGTGATCAAGTAGGATTAGATGAAGAGATTAAGTTATTTTTTAAATATGGAGAATTTTAGAAGAAGGAGTTAGATGATGAGTACTTAATGAATTTTGAAACCTTGATGCGTCGGACCAAATATTTATACATTGAGTACATGATTTAAATTTTGAATAATGAAGGTAAATCATCAATTCGAATTTTGAGGATAAATATAGAATTTCAGACTTGAACATTGGTGGATTAAATTTAATTTTTTTTTTACAATTTGATGATTTGAATCAAGAGTTAAAATTTGATTGTTGGATTACCTATTTGAAATATTGCGGATGTGAATTAAATTTAAAAATTTGAAGAGTACAAAAATTCATAAGTGAAAAATAGGAATAATATTTGATTAGAATCATTTTCTAGAGGAGATTATGATAGATAGATATCGTAATGTAAATTTGATATGGATAATTTAAATCTTGAAGATGTTATATGGATTTAATTTAAATTTGGATGTTGATGATTTAAAAATCGAGAAGAGATTCCAATATGTTAAATTTTGATTAAACAAGAGGCTACCTTGGTTTGGAAGGTGATTGCGATGGATTAGAATATATTTTAAATCTTGGGAGAGATTGTGATTGACTTGCCTTATATGCGAATATGAAGGAATTAACAAATTATGCCTTATTTTAATTTTGAGGATAATTTTTTTTTAAGTTGGCTGGATTGTAAACCTCCTCACCCAAAATTAGACCTACTTGGCTTAGATAGTGAGACTAAGGCTAGTTTGAATCCAATTAGAAATATAACACGGTATTTTTATTTAATTTTACAACATTGTATCACTTAGCGCACATTACCGTTGCTTCGATAATTGGAGCACTACACTAGCCACTGCTTTCCACAAATTTTACACCCTTGTCCTAGACGTACCCATCTTCCATTCTGACCTTTGTGCAACTTATAATTATGCTCCCTTGTGCTACATTTTGGTTGCGCAACATCGTCCCCTCATTTAAACCTAGCCTTGCATGTTAAAACAATGCAAATTATAGCCGTCCAAACATCCCCATGACAATTGGAAAATCATGGAGGTTATGATAGAGGAAGGTACATAATTATCTACAAATCTTTATCTTATATCATTCTTGATCTTTCTACCATGGCTTAGTTTTAATTTCGAGGACAAAATTTTTATAAGTTTGGTAGAATATAAAACCCCTAATCCTAAAAACCATATTTACCTTTTTAATTAATTAATAATTAAATTGTAGTAATTATGAGCTAAATAAAGGAAATAGATTTTATTTAATTTTTATTTTTGGTGTTTGTGCATTTAGAAGATTTATGGAGCCATTATAAATTTTTTCTAATTTATTTCATGTAGGAGATCCTTTAGACGGTTGCTAGCTTAATGGTATGCAAAAATATATTTTTTAGAATTTTTCTATGTATATATATGTATATATATATATATATATATATATACATATATATATATATATATATACATATATATATACATATATATATATATATATATACATATATATAGTTTATTAGAAATAGGAAAAGAAAGAATAAGAAAAGAAAAAGAAAAAGAAAATACAATTCCTATTGGATCTAACTCCCTAACGAATTCTACCCAAAACCCATACCTATCCTACCCGCAACCAATAAGAACCCTACCTGCTATAAATATGAAACAGCAGCAGCAGCTATGACTTTGATACCCGCACAGTACACCGCCCCCTCCCGCGCGAGCGAACTCGACCCGCTCTCTCGGTCTCTCTCTCTCTCTTCTATATATATCTATATCGACGTTAACCAAAACCCTAACCCTAATCCTCCCTCTCCCCGACCCGAGCGACCACCGCCGCTAGCCAGACTGCCGCCAGAAGCCGCCACCGCCGGCCATCTCCGCGACCGCGCGATCGCGCGAGCACCGCGCACAAACAACAACAGAATTGAACTACAGCGAAGCCCTGTTCAGGCTCTGTTTTTCGCGCCCTCGCTTGACCAAACTAGACCCCGTCTTCGCCGGTATGATCCTCACCTATCCCCCTTCAATATCTGTGCATTAGTTAACCTCGAACAGCACGTAACCCTAGGCGAAAATAGCGCCCAAGTTGCCGAAAAACGATAACTTTTGGGTATCGCAGAAAACTGCGGTAACTACTTATGTTACCGGATTCATATCTCCCACCATAGAGATCCGAATTCGATTTTTTTTGGTATGCGGAGACCACTTGACCTAATATAATTTCTGTTATTTACATTAATTATTAACTGCTGTATGTAGAATTAAACCAGTTGGAAAACCCCAAAAAACTCACTTTTTCCAGATTTCCAAAAATTGCGATACGGAGCGCACCCCGCCAAACGGGAACGCCCCGTCGTGTACCAAGTATACCAAAAGGTGCGCACAGTGTGTCCGGACGTGTGAGATTTTGCGAAAACTGATTTGGACGCGAGTGCGCATCGGAATCAGCCCGTATCCGCAACAAATCTCCCGTATCACAACTTTTGCAAAAGCCCTACGCATTTTGTGCACGCTCGTCAAAATGCGACGAAACTTGCACCACTGGACTCGTGGTATCGCGCTGGTCCTGTCACCCAATTTTCACACAATTCTGAGGCAGTTGACCAAGTCGCCAATTGGCGGGCCAAATATTGACTTTTTGGGCAAAATTGTGTTCGGCTCACCGGAATCCACATTTGGACATACCGTTGAGTTCGTGCTGACATTTAGAGTTTGTTTGACCTATAATTTGTCCCATTTAGAGACCTTACCCTTGGTACGCTTTTCGGTGCAAAGTGGGCCACATGTGGAGCCCACTTCGACCCGGAAATACCGTTTTGCCCCTGTGTTCAAATTGGACGAAAGGGTCGTGATTTCTAGCTATTTCGTTTATTCTGGGAATGTTGGTGATGTCTATTTCAGCATCCGGAGACATTTGTTCTGCGGCCATAGCTTCTGATCCTGTGTGTTTGATATCTGGACGTTACATTTTGCAGCTTCTTGCCAGACAAATATACCTTACCATTGTACTGTTATTCTTATTCCATATGTTGCATGCATCTTTATTTTCTGTCTTTAGTTCATATATTTTAACTATTATATAAAATGCGCGCGACGGTGTCGTCGTGATTGTTTTTATTATTTATATGCATTGACCTTGTTCATGAGACCGCCCCATTATCATAAAGCATCATTAGGTTTCATTTGACTGTGACACATTTTTATACGAGTTGTGAGTCTCATATAGATCACGGACGCACGTATTGACTGATCATCAGTATGTGTGGGACGTGCGTTAGGGATGACTGCTGATAGAAACTTTGTATGCTAGAAGACTTAGCAGTTATTAGTGGTCCATGGACATAGCCTATTGTAGTACGGTAGTCCAATCCTTGTCCTTGTTTGGTTGCAGGATTGGGCTAGGGAAGTAAAGATAGGCTATGAACCAAATTGTGTCATGGATGTGACATACTTAGAGCATGGGGTGGGGAGAACAACAAATAAGGCATTTGGGCTCCTTTGTAATTTTTTCTTATGTAACCCGGAAGCTCCGATGGAGATACGGGCGGTGATGACCCTTATATATTATATATTACAGGCGGCCCTTGTCGTTCAAAAGATGACATGCTGTATAGGCCCCTGATTTTCCGAGAGAGTCATGCCAATCCCATTTTTAGTCAGATAGCCCACTTGGTGGAAAGTTGTTCTTAAACTGCATTCACTTAGACGGTTAGGCGACCCATTGGATATTTATTTTAGTACTTTATTGGCATGCTTTTATGTATCTTGTTATGTCCCTCTAAGGACCTGGCCCTTCCAGGTGTCGCTGTTCTTAAGTATTCGCAGGAGCGCAGATTCAGATGGTTACATATGTTTCGAGGATGTCTTCTCTTCGAGCCCGTGATTGTTAGCTGGTATTTCTATATTGTGTTGTTGTGTTGTACTTTTACATTCGAGTTGGTAGTGGATTTGTTTCCATCCAACTAGCATTTTAGATACTTTGTATTGAGATCTAGTTTCATAGATATTGGTTATTTATTTATATTTAATTTTCTGTGGATGAGATTTTGATTATGCCTATGACTTGTGATAGATTTATACCACTTGTGGATTTAATATTCATATTACATTGTACGTATGGGTTTTGGTTTCCATATATTGGAGTTGCCATATCCATGCGGCTGGCATGCTTACTTGTCCTAGTCCTACGTATTTTGAGACTAGGGCGTGACAAGTTAGCCTCGGGGGACCGGTGGTGGTGGCGTGTGGGTTGTGGGGGAACCGACGGTGGTGGTGTACTGGTCATGGAGGACCGGTGGTGGTGGCGAGGGGTGATTGGGAGAGAAGGGGTCGGAGGTGGTGGTTTTGACCGGGGTGATGTTGGTTGTGGTGGCGTTGGTAATGGCGACTGTGACGGAGGTGTAGATGGTGAGGTCGGTGGTGGAGACGGCGAGGATGGTGGTGGAGATGGTAGCGGTTGGCTGTGGTGGCTGTGGGGAGTCGGGGCGTCGGGTCGGGTCGGGTCGGGGAAGAGGAAGTCAAGGGGGGAAGTGTCTGTTGCAGTGGCTACTGGTGGGGATGTCGGCGGTTGGTGGTGGTGGCGGTTTGTGTCTGGTAGGAGGAAGGACGACGGGGGTCATGCTGGTGGTGGTTGTGCTGCACGGAGGTGGTGGCGGTTGGCTAAGGGAGGTGGCCGGGGGAGATGGGGCAGTCGGTCGGGTTGGGTGAGAGAGGTATTGGTGAAGTGTAGTTTTTAGGGTTTTTGGGCTGGTGTGTGTTTTAGAGAGAGGGTGTGGGTAGTATATGTAGGAGAGAGAGTGGGGGGGCTCTCCTTGGGATTAGGGCCTACTGGACATAGAATTGTGGGGAGTTGGGAAACCATGACATGATGAAGGGAGGGCTAGGATTTAGGGAATTTGAAATGCAGGGTGGTGATGTGAGGGTGGAAAGTTGTAGCAAGTACAACCAATGAGGGGAAGAAATGTAGTGGACCGGTCAAGGGGGGGTATTTGTGTTCTTCATGTGTTTGGGCCAATGAGAGGGGGATACCTCATTGCTTATTTGCATGAAAGCCCCTTAACAATTAAGAAATTGCATAATAAATGGAAATTGGGATTGGATGAGACAAAACACCATGTTTGGTGTTATGTAGTGGACTAAAATGATGTGTGGTGTTTAGTATGAACCTTGAGGGTGTGTGTGTGGGTTTGGGTAAGAGTTGGGTCTAGTTTTGGGTGAGGTTGGGTCCTTACACCAATTTAATTAAAATTAGTGTAATAGGTGCTCTTTAATTAATTGGAAATAAATGGGATTAAAATTGGGTGGGACACAAGTGTTAGGGACGTAGTAGACTTAGAATAGAATAATTTTATAATTTGGGTTGGACAAAACGGGTTGAGGTTGTGTCTCCAATTTCGATTGGAACGGACAAAGATGCAAAGTTGGATTTAATTGGATTTAAAAACGGGCGTTTATAACAAATATTGTGCGATTAAAATGAAGTACAAGATAGAGTATTTGTGAGTTATACAAGGGTCAGAATAGTAGGCTGGCATATCTAGGAAGAGTGTACGAAATTTGTTTGCAGGTAATAGCTAGTGTAGTGCTCTAAATATCGAAGCAACGATAAGGTGCACTAAGTAATATAATTACTGCACAATAAATAATAAACACTGCAATTAAATTCTAATTGGCTCCAAATTAACCCTAGTCTCTCTATATATGCTAAGTAGACCTAAAATTGGTCGAGGGGATTTATATAAACCACACTCCAGGTCTCAAGACCAAAGCTCCAAGCTCGAGAGAGAAAGGGTGAAGAGAAAAGAGAGAAAGAGAAAGAAAGAAAGAAAAGAAAAGAAATCAAGTACTATATATAGAGGAATCCTAAAATATCTAAAAAGTGAAACAAATATCTGCCAAGCAGTATATCGTCGGTATACTTTAGTATACCGTCGGTATACCGGTCAGGAAGAAAATTTTCAATTTTTTCTAGGTTTAAAATCCCACGAAATCCAGAAAAAATGCAGTATAAAATACGTATCCATATACCGATATAGATCCTGTGAGACAGAGTCTCACAGTGTCAATGCTCTCTTGACCACATGCTCCAAAGGTTACTGACTTTGCCGCATCGGTAGCTTTCTGCTCATTGTCGCATCAATGTTTTATCATTGCTTGCCGCATCAGTGGTTTACTACCACCCGCCGCATTAGTAAGCATCGAGACATTGCCGCATGATGTTTTAAATGATTGTATATGCACATGCCAAAAAATTTCATGCAAATATTCACAAAAATATCCAAATACTATTCATAACATATCCAAATATGAGAATATCCTAAACGGTACACCAGCGATATACTATAGTACACCTACGGTATGCCATCCAAATGTAATAGGAGAAAATAAACAGGCAAACCGGTATACCGTAGGTACACACCAGTACACCGTCGGTATGCCGATTAAAAAAACAGTAGGTTCTGAATGTCGAGAATGGTCCAATATCGGTATATCGGCGGTATACTGGTCAGAAGGCTAAATTGCCTAATTCGAAAAAATTAGTGTATCCATTCTACACATGGGTCCTACCACGGGTTTATTGCAATGCCAATAGGTATTTTACTAATCTAGGACAGTCTCACATAATAAAACGAAGTCAAAAATACAAGAATACAATAAAGGCAACACGAAACACATCATAATATCATTTTACGAGAAAAAAATTTAAATACCCAAAAATCATAAATACGAAAACTAGAAACGAATGTGATAGTTACATAAGCAAATACCGTACGAGATCTCCAATGAGCTCTCATCTTGTTTCTCTCTAGATTCCTTTAGGACTTTCTAGCACAATCACCATCTAGGCCTCTTTAACTTTAGTAGCCTCCAAGAACACAAATTAGGATTAGAAAAACCCTAATATTACTCTCCTAAACTTTTCATAAGCTAGGATCAATCTGAGTCGTCGAAAGCAGCGAGCAACATACCAGTGGTATACATAGTGCGAGTCTTTTCGACAACAAAAGTTTCTGAAAAATATGATAATTGCCTGGTATAATGGTGGTATACCGGTGTATATCGGTTTGTAGCTGCTCCTACAGACTTTCCCATTTATGAGTGTTGTTTGCTATTTCGATTCCTCCAAGGCTTCTTCGGTCACTGCCGTCACACTCCATAATTGTACACGAGTCATACTATAACATTTACTAGGAAGAGGCCTGCGGGCAGTATTTTCAAGAAAAGCTGGCCTCCGTATGTTCATTGAGAAGGCATTTCATGAATAGGTCATAAACATCATGGGTAAGTGCTTTGCTAGCAAATGGATTCTCATGAACCTGGTGAGCAATCTAAAAGTATAAATGATGCAAAAAC
The DNA here is from genome assembly GCA_036927795.1 of Iris macrosiphon. NCBI lineage: Eukaryota > Viridiplantae > Streptophyta > Magnoliopsida > Asparagales > Iridaceae > Iris > Iris macrosiphon. Next base: position 23,213,903 of record JAYESA010000012.1, read on the forward strand.
TTTTGACTTTGTTTCTTTGGTGCTTAGATTTGCCAACGGGCGGGTTGATATTAAGAGAGCAAGGAATGAATTGAATGCAATTAGGAAGTTCCTTTAGAATTGATGCTGAAGAGAATTGTTACTGAAAGATACGTGAATCTCTCTAAATATAGTATATATTTACCTATGGACTAAAAATATAATACACTTATATGTAATATCTAAATATGGAATGCAATTATGTGCAATCTTCCTTCCTTATCTTTTAGTAAAATGTTCAATTCTCTTTACATCAGCTAAATACCACGATACTTGGTTTTGTTATTTTGCTTTTGAACAAAAGAGTGTATATATCTGATAAAGAAAGAAGAAAGGCAGCAAGTTATATGCCTTATTCTAAGTTCTATCGTTTTTACTTCAGTTAGAAAATTCCTTTTATATTGTATGCAATTATTATTTTTATCTAATGACACCAATCATTCTCATCCAAGAATTCTCTCATCAAACAAAATTGGCTATGGAGCATAAAAAAGTTGCGTAAAAGATTTGATATAGTTTTTGTGATCGTAACCCTTTGTTGGTTCCAATGTCCTAACCAAGATAGCAAAAAACGTGATACCGTATAGATTGTTATAAAAAAAAATCGAAATACGAGAGTAACAATTTTAATGACTAAGGGTAGACTAAAACTCCGGTTTGATTTTGCAGCTTCTTTTCAAAAAGTAGAAGTAGAAAAAATGAGTAGGGTTTTCTTTAATTTGGACAATTAATTCGTTCTACTAAGTCCAACTTTCTTGACTTCTGTAAGAAAGAATGACTTGGAAACTTGGGGATGTTGACAATGTCCAACGATAGAGCACCTCAATTGACTCAGGGATCGATGTTGGAGGTCCCTCTACTGATGCTAACAGGCCAACATCGATCAACCTTGACAATTGGAAACTTCAAGTTCTTGTAATGAAGTGGGATGTGATGGAACACAACATGACCGTGTAAAAATATGCATATAGGCCAACTTCAACCATGATTTGGAACCATTATCTTTGAGTAACAGATGTTACTCTCCTCGTGTGTAGCAAATGCTCCAAAGCAGAACGGATGTGCATGCACAATTCTCTGTAATATATATATATATATATATATATATATATATATATATATATGGTAAACAGAATATAAATCATAGGCTCATATTCTTATATGAGTCAATATACATGTGGACCAATAGAAATTGAATGTACTAGTGCATATGGATACACATGAGATGTAGAAGTTCATTTCTATTGATACACAAATCGTCTTCTGATGTACCAATATATAAATCTTGCCGGATCATTTTTGTCGCGGCCGGCTATTCAAAAAGCAGCCTCAATTAATTGACTTGGAGATGTCCTACTGATGCCACAATATCCAGCCATAGAGCAGCCTTAATTGACTTCGAGATCGATGTTGAAGGTTTCCTGCCAACAGGCCAACATCAACCTTAACTTGAAAATTTCTAGGTCTAGTAATGATGCCAAGTTGCACTTAAACCACAAATTGATCTCTGCTATAGCTATCCATCTTAATTTTGGGATGTGATGGTCTTCTAAGGAAACTGTGTAATGTTTCCCTCTTCCACAAACCTGACAGTGTCTAGATGGAACACAACGTGACCGTGTAAAAAAATATGCATATGTAATATTAGGATATAGTTGAATATGGAAACAAATAAAAGAGGCAATATCATATACTAAAAAATATGCATATGTAATATTAGGACACTTTTTAAAGACAATTAATAGTGTTGAAAGGAATCTTCAGCTAACATGATCGAACACAGCAACACTCAGGTTGGACGAAGGATAAAAAATACTTTGTTCCTACTCTATCAAGGGCTGGACGAGTCTACCTTCGAAAAAGTTGTCGAAGCAACGACAAGAAACAAGCATAGGAGATCTTAGTCTCCATCTTCAAAGGCGATGATCGCATGAAGCGCGTCCGTCTCCAAGCATTACGAGACGAGTTCGAAGCTCTTCACATGAAGAATGGAGAATCGGTGTCCAATTATTCACTACCAGAAAAAGGCATATTAGCAACGCCCAAAAACGTCGCTAAAATACAAAAAACGTCGCTAAAATACAGAAAAAAGTCGCCAAAAATAATTAGCGATGTTTCTGAAGTGTTGCGTTTTAGCTAGTCACTAAGAAGCTAACCGTCACTAAATGTCACTATAGCTACGAATATTTGCGACGCCAACCCGTCACTAATATTTCTACGATTAGCGACATTCAGCATCGCATCATCGCTATATCAGCGACAAATATTTTAGTCGATAAACGTTGCTATATTAGCGACATTGTCCCATGTATTTAGCAACGTTACTATGAAGTCAGGATGACAAGGTAAATATTGCCAGGTCGGCAATTTAATGACGTTTAGCGATACACTAGCGACATCCAAGCTACAGGGTAGCGGCGTTCTGATACTTATTAGCGACGTTCATTCGTGTCGCTAAACGTCTCTATTCTGCAATTAAAAAATTAAAAAAATATGCAAATTGTAAAATAGTTTCCAATAAAAATCTGCATGCAGTTTTAATATCACAGTTTATAGACCCGAAGTAAACCTCCATTGAATTCCCTGGGTTCGCCGACCCCTTCGGTGAAACACTCAACACTGGTAACTACACAAACACATAAAGAAATAATCCAAACACACAAGAATGTCCCAGCAAATAGATAAATGAATTTAAAAAATGTCACATAGGTCTCATCCAAATAATATAATAAAAAGTATGAAATAAGTACATCAAAGGCCCAAAAATGGGCCAATACACACAAACATACTAAAATTTGTCCAAACAACAACTATTGTTGATCAGAAGGAGGAGGAGCACCGTCGCGCATATGGTATAAGAGAAAGTCAAACTACTCCTGTGAAAGCGTCACTGATATCGATGACGGCGGACCAGGAGGACGTATCTGCTCCAATGCTAATAATCGAGCATTATATGAATTCATGGAAGATACAACCCTCAAAGTGCTATCTGTCATAGATCGATTCAACGAATCATGCGCCGCCTACATCCTCGTAGTGCTCGCTGCCATCGACTCTGACATAGAAACCTGTACTGCAGGTAGCCTCACCAGTGAGTCACTCTTGGTCGTATGCAACCCCTCTAGCTCCGTTTATTTGTGCTCCGTAGTCACGGCCAGAGTTTCCAAGCTGCGTTCTGTCATCTGGCTCAGAGTCCTGAGCTCCATAAAACTGCACTCGAGCATATCAAAACATGCAATGATCATCGCATCGTCCGTCTGTGGCTGATGTCACATCCCGGTCCCGCAGGTCAGTTCGTCCTCGCATGGGCGTGATGCCACGCGAGCCTAAGTTGTGACCGTGCAAGGCCGGGCATAGAACGGACGATGAGATAACAAGTTCGCAAGGTCGATATAGCGGAATAATAGAATGAACACAAGTATGATACAAAAACTAGATCTTTATTGATTCTGAATAATTATTACAAGCGGCGCTAGGCCAAAATTATAATTTGCTCAAGCTCTCTCTCTCTCGAAACAATAAAGGCATGCCAAGTGGCTTACAATAAGGGATTCATACATAGGCGATGTTCAAACATTATGTCTTGTATATATGCTTCTGGTCCGGACACAACTCTTCCAAAGCTCTAGAGCGAACTCCGTGCCTTAACACACACGAAGGGGGTTTCTGCACCGAACGAATACTCACGCACCCTGCAAGCAATTTGGTGGATTATCAGTACATGAATGCACTGGTGGGGAGACTTCTCGCCCGCTCAACAAATCTAACACGTTCAATTAGTTATGTGCAATCTATCATTATTGTACTTTTAGTCTTTCCTTAGCATCAGTTTCATGGTAAAGATATAAGGCCTAACTCGTGTGGCAGTACGCCGTACGATATAAGAGTAACATAATGATACTTACCAACTTATCATTCGGCATTCCCTACCCAAGGTAAGCCAAGTTAAACCGAGAACAAATATATATAAAATGACTCAAAACTTGCATAAGGAAACATAAGTGTCTCGAGCATATTTCTAATTCAGGTGCACGAGTTCCATAGATTGCTCAGATGTGTTATAGAAGATTGTTCAAGTGCTCAAATTTGTTCAAAAGTGTACGGATGTCTCAAACTCATAATCGTTCAGGTGTTCTAGATTACTAAGTGCAATGCAATGACTCGCACACGGGTTGCCGCTAAGCGAGGATGACTTATCTATACGAACAGTTATCGCTGGTAAAGCCATACAGAAAGAGTTACAGTCATTGACAAGGATGGTGTACAAAAAAAAGTACATAAGGCACTACAACCATCCCGTCAAGCACACGAGACTATCATGAGATTCCGCCCGGATTGGATCGGATCGGCCCCAGTGCTCCGGAGACCGTCCGCGGAATGAGATTCAAAAATCTTCCTAGTGTACCAAGTTGTCTGCGACTATGCAAGTCTTGGGTCTTCCAGATTCATGATATGACATGCTCAATCTTGATTCTTGGTCTATTCGAGTATTGCTCCATGAGTTGTGATTCTTGCTTACCTTGATATGATTCTTGTTCAGAGTTTTAAACTTGACATGATGTATTTTCCTAATTCGGGAACTGCCTTGGCAACCTAACGGTCCTGAATACTTGCAGGTTCATACTTGCACGGCATGACTATTGAATAGCCTTTCGACTAACTAGATGAATACAAAACAAGATAGTGTTACAGGTTCGTGGCATGAATCTTACGAGATAAGCATAGCAAATATGTAAAGCAGGCAAGCATTAGAACAATATGAATAAAACTTTAAGAAAACATGCGGCATATCCATACTTGTAAACATAACCGATTATGCAAGCAGTATTAGATGGGATTATTCCCTTAGTTAGGTGTGTTATATTCTTATTAGCATACAAGGGGTTATATTCTTATTAGCATGCAAGGGGTTATCGCCTAGCGATCTAGCATGTATATTCCAAATTCTTAGGTGTGCAAGCCAAGCAAAGACAGGTTCATCGTAGCCACCCACCTGAACGAGAGCTTGCCTCAGCCAAGCGAGACTCCGAGTGAATCGATGAAAACTCTAAGTCCAAGTGTTGATATGTCGTTTGAGTCATCTTGTATAACTGAGTAAAGTGGGTTGTTACATAATACACCACTCAAAAGAAGTTTCATCCTCGAAACTTACTAAGATAGAACTCATACAACTACAACACTTTCTATTCCAAACTTGAACATATTCACGTTAATCTTCAAATCCACGAGTACACTTATCGTTCCTTTATCCATTCCAAGTCCGACTATCTCCTTACAGTCTATCAAATCCTGCCTCAATCTTTACTACGTCTAGCGCAGAGCTGCACCACTCAAACACAGGGGTATGCTATAACTTATGCACACAAGGGACAAACTAGAACTAGGTTGAACCATCCAACGTTCTATCACTTAACTTCTGAGTCGTGAACACGTCCCAACAAATCACTTGGTATCGCCTTACTAAAACTAGTGTTACGCCTGACCAACATCCCGAAAATCCTTTTTTTGAACTTCAACTTCAATATCCACCAATTCTTTACATGCGATATTTCTCAAATCTAGATCCAATCGTATTTGATACTCATCTATCCCGAGCCATCGCTCAATCACGCTAGAAATCTTGCACTATCTTCCAAGTTTATCACTTGATGCCGATACGTTTTATCTTTCGAACACTTATTCATCGAACAAGACCCAGCCAATCCTTTATTCATACCTCATGCATATAAGAGTCATACTCTTCCAAACACGATACACATTCCGATGATATCGTCAGCATCCTAACCAAGTCAAAATCTACGTTTGTTCAATCTTCCCGAACAATCTTCAACTTACTTCCATACTGGCACATATCAACTTATATCGAATATGTTTATCAATACTTCCTTTTTGTTTTCAATCAATCCTTTTTATTACACAATTTATCATCAAGTATCTCTTGCCTTATGAAATTACCATAATACCACGGCGGAGTCGATCAAAATTTAAGTCAATTCCAATTCGATTTCAATCCTTAGTTTGCACTGCCATCGATAACATCTTCCAAGCACACAATTTTCATTCATTTTTAATGCGCCATCCGAGTTTTCCTCGATTCATTTAATATATTTAGAATCAACATGAATCCGATAAGTCCTCTATATTAACTTATACTTTCGCTTGCACGATTCATTCAATTTCAAGTAATTATACTGACAAATCCCTAATTTCCATTGTTTGTTCTAATCACATTGAACACCAACTCTTCTAAGGCATATATCTCAAAACATGTCATAATTCTAACTATTGCTGCCCCAGCTCTAAGGACTTACCCAGGCCATTCAAAGATTGATCACACCAACTCAATCTCGTCAAGGGGTCGTCTGCCTAACCACTAGGTCATCTCACCAGGTCATAGTTACAATCTATATCACCATTCACTTTGTGCAAATCCAGAGTACCACACTCACCCAAAACTAAGGTCAAACTATTGTTCATTCGTACGGGGTATTCTAACCAAGCTTTCATCACTCAGATTTCTAATATCAAGCATAGATCATCCTACCCAAAAGAAATATCTCAAGCCAGGGATATAAGTCCGTTCAGCAAAGTCGTCCTAAGGTAAAATCAATTGTAACACAATCCTTGATGCATATTGTGATATCGCTTGTCCAATCCAGTGGTACCTAATTTGCTACCATTGCGTCCGTCCCACGAATTGGGACAAATAACCCCGAATGGGGTGCGTTCGTGACCCATTCGTAAAATTTAGCGATCGACTTTTTTTGAGAATATAATTAAAGGTCCTGCAGTAAAATCTCAGATACTTTACATGTCACACCCCGATCCCGTAGGGTCGTTCGTCCTCGCTTGGGTCCTTGCGGGATCGACCGTTCTCGTACGGGCGTGGTGCCGTGCAAGCCTAAGTTGTGCTTGCACAAGGCCAAAGCTTGAACAAGGGAAAGTAAGCTATTCAAGACGGAAGCAGAGGCACATATTGCAGAAAAATAAAGAACACAATAGAATAAAAAAACAAGCATCTTTATTGATATTCAAAAGTGTTACAAGTGGCGCTTGGTCGAGGTTACAAATCGCTCAAGCATTCTCTCGAATACAATGATATCGTTCCATACATTACATTCCTTTATACAAAAGCAGATCAAAGCATCTCGATACGGCTCAAGGCATCGACTCCAGATTTCCAGGTCCTAGGGATGAGACACGGCTATCGCTTCTTCGGACGGTCCAGCACCTTCAAACAAGCAAACTGTTGGTAGGTCAACACTTTGGAGAAAGTACTGGTGAGTATAAATCAACGAACAGAAGCAATACTCCATGAAACCAATACTAAGTAAGTATGTGGCAAAATATTACATTACTAGTGATCTTGCTACTCTTACCTAGGTTTATTTTATGTAGCACAGGGTTAGAGTGAGTTTACTTCTTTCAAAAATATAGCTTTGGAAATAGTTTGCATATTCAAACATTTAAGCATACAATAGGAACAGTGTTCTATAGTGCAGTGTGCAGCATGTATCGTGCACCATATTTATTAACTCTTTAGGAGCACAAGTTATTCTAGTGGACAGATCAATTCATTACTAAGGGTAGCAGTGAACATCAAGTGAAACATGCAACTCTAGGGGAAATACGAGATTCAAAGCATAATAAAAAATTAATGCATCACTTATGTAGTGATTCTTACCCTTCGCCGAACGGTTATCCTTGCAGCAGACATACAAGTTAGCAATAATTTGTATAAACATATATGTTATATTCCCTGTCGGTCTCTGCATTAAATAGTTAGGTATACAAGAAGGCTAATCTAGCATGCGTCTTAACTACATGATGGTCCATGGGTAGCCCCATGATTAGCAGCGGTGACTCAAGGTTCAGTTCTACACTAGATCGTGCGTATATCGATAGCTGTGATTCAAGGTTCAGCTTTTCACCAACACACATGATGTAAAACCCCCTTCCTAGAAAATCATATATACCCTTTTTTTATTAATTAATAATTAAATTGTAGTAATTAGGTCCAAATAGGAGAAATAGATTTTTAATAATTTTTATGTTAGGTGTTCGGGCACTTAGAGGACTTGTGGGACCATCAGGAATTTTTCGGAATTTATTCCATGTAGGAGACCCCTTGAGCAGTTGTTAGCCTAACGATGTGCAATACCCTAATATATAAATTTTCTTATGAGTATAAATATATATATATATGTATATGCAAATATATATATATGTATATATATATATTTTATTTAAAGAAAGAAAGGGAAAGAAAAGAAAAGAATTAAATAAGTATATAATAATAATATAATAATAATAATGGTAATAACTACTCATTGCTATTACTTCACGTTAGCAATTGGCTGCAAGCTAGAAAAGCAAAGAAAAGAAAACAAGTATATAATAATACTAAGTATAATACTAATAATAATAATATAATAAAAATAATAATAATAATAATACTAAGAATAATAATATACTTAGTATCCTTAAGCCCTAAGGAGCTTTGCTTTCATTAGCAGCATGTTGAAACTCCTTAGCAATTACACCCGAGCACCACAGCAACTTGATACCAATTCAGCCCGCCCATTGACCCTTCAGCCGAATGAAAACCCGCGGACTCCTTTTACTTCCATGCAAACCCGACTCTCTCTCTTCTAACTATATATATATATATATATATATATATATATATATATATATATTAGCTCCCAAAATCCTAACCTAAAACTCCAGACTTCCTCTTCCCATCTAGAGCCGTCACCACAGCCAGAGAAGCCTCCTCAAGCCATCCAATCATCCCGTCGACGCCGACATCGCGAACTGCAGTCTCCCACTCGAGACACCTTCGCTCCGGCGTGATTTCCCGTTGACTCGCTCGACCAAACGCTGTTCCGTTTTCATAGGTATGATCTTCCCTCAACCCTCTCCAATACTTGTTTTATAGCCTACCTCGGAAAACGTGTGCCCCTAGGTAAAAAATAGCGCCCAAGTCAGCGCGAGCAGACAGAATTCTGCAATCGCAGAATTCCAGATTGACCACCCATATTGCCGAGTTCGTATCTCCCACCACAGAGATCCGAATTCGGTGATTCTTTTTGATACCTGTAGATTACATGACCTAGTTTATTTTCTGTATTATAACTTTGTGCTATTAGTCGCTGTGGACAGAATTATATTCGTCACAAAACTGCGTGCACCCACTTTTTCCGGTTTTCCAAAAGTTGGAGATCGGAGCGCGCCCCGCCAAACGGGACCGCCCCGCCGTGTGCCAAGGGTACCGAATGGTGCACGCTGTATAATCGGACACGTGAAAATTCGTAGGGACTGATTCGGACGCGTGTGTGCACCGGAATCAGACCGTATCCGCGGACACATTTCGTGTCGCAACTTTTGTGGAACTCGTGCGTATTTTTGTGCACGCTTGTCAGTTTGCGACGAAACTTGCGCCACTGGACTCGTGGTAACGCGCTGGTCCTGTGACCCAATTTTCACGCATTTCTGAGACGGTTGACCAGATCGCCAATTGGCGGGCCCCACAATTGACTTTTTGGACCAAATTGTGTTCGGCCCATCGGAATCCATATTTGGACATACCGTTGGGTTCGTATTGACATTTAGAGTTGTTTGACCTATAGTTTGTCCCATTTAGAGACTGTTACCCTTGGCACGCTTTTCGGTGCAAAGTGGGCCACATGTGGACCCCACTTTTATCCGAAATTACCGTTTTGCCCCTGTGTCCAAATTGGACGAAAGGGATGTGCTTTTTAGCTATTTTTGCTCATTCTAGAAACGTTGGTGATATTTATTTCAGCATCTGGAGACATTTGTTCTGTGGCCATAGCTTTTGATCCTGTGCGTTTGACTTCTGGACAGTACACCTTGCAGCTTTCTTACCAGGCAAGATACCTTGCCAAATTGTTTACAGTAATTTTGCATGCTATTTATATTTCTGTTTATTTATTTCATTTCTGTATAGTTCTTGCATGTGTAGTTTTACTTTCAGTCATTACTATATATTAGATATGTTGACACACACATGGCACCTAGTATCATAGAGGACAATCATTAGGCGTATGGGCTTTTAACCACTCTGGTAACACCGTAGTCACTAGCACGCACTATGGTGGGTCGTGTCCGATGGTCGCTACCCCCGAGGTATGTCGATTGATGGAGTCCGAGGGTCGCTACCCCCGAGGTATGTCGGCTGATGATGTCCACTGACGAGCGTGAGGTTGTGAGGATTAGATCGAGTAGCCTACCCTTGCCCATACGTCGAAAAGTTGTCCTCATTTGCATTCATATAGATTGTCTTGTACAGCGTACTTATTTATTTCCAAATTATATGCATGTTTACTGTATTCAAGATGGCTCGTATTTTCTGTATCTTGTTACGTCCCTCTAAGGACCTGGTCCTCTGCCAGGTATATCTGTTCTTGAGTATTTGCAGGACCACAGATTTGGAAGGATGTAGATGCTCCGTGGATGTCTTCTCTTCGAGCCGTGATTGGTAGCTAGTACTTATTGTTTGAGTGAGTTGTACTTATATTGTATATACTTTTCCCATTTGAGTTGGTAGTGGATTTGTTTCCATCCAACTATCATCTTTAGATACTTCTTGTTGAGATCTAGTTTCATAGATACTGGTTATTTATTTCTATATGATTTTGGTGGATGAGATTTAGATTTTACCCTGTGACTTGTATTACACTTTATACCACTTGTGGATTTTATATTCATATTACAGCGTACGTATGGATTTGGTTTCCATATATTGGAGTTGCCATATCCATGCGGCTGGCATGCTTACGTGTCCTAGTTTTACGTATTATTGGGACTGGGGCGTGACACATGAATACTAGCAGCTGTGACATCATGTTTCCGCTCTTCACTAATAGACAAAATACTCCACTAGATCCCGTAGGACCGTATCCTCAGGATGCAACAAAATCCCTTCCGGACCGACTGATTCTCGGTGCCCCAGAAACCATTCAAGAGATGACCCTTGTGCACAAGTTGTGCGAGACCAATGTATGACATAAAACATCTATAATGCAAGCAAGCAATGTTCAAGCAAAATATTTCTTTTCTTCTTTCTCAAAATGAGCGATAGGTTCAATCTTCTTTTCACACAACTAATAGCACACCCCACTAGATCACAAGGACCATACCTCAAGACGCACTATTAGTCTCTGCTTATTCGAATCAATCACCTTTAGTAGTTCGATATAAGGAAATATGCAAACGAAACATGTATTAGCAAGCACGATAACGATTTTTATAACAACTAGCATGCAATTTCTAACCCTTTTAGTATGGTAGAAAACAGACAAGAAAATCTCTATGTAAGTAAGCATGATAGTAGTTCTTCTATCTCTCTTTACTAAAGCATAAAATTCTACTCTTACGTAGCATATGACAAAGGGACTTGTTCAAGCAATTCCTTTACTTATCTTATTAGCATGGCAAGGGACGTTTGATAGCGGTGTCAGTGTAAACTAAGCATGCAATATTTTTTTCTTGACTTAGCATGACTAGGTTCTATCTATTTTAGACAAGCAATACAAGTTCTTAGTTAAGCATGCAGGTTCTCGTTCTATCATTTCAATTGCGAACATTAACTACTAGCAAACAAGCATTTCAAAAACTCAGATTTATTATTAAGGCGTGCAAGAATCAGAGAATGAAGTTCTACCCACTCACTTAGATCAATCATCTTGTGTTTTAATCGTAGAATACTTCCAGAAGGCTTCCGCTTGAGCCAGCAAAGCGATATCACTTGTAGATAGTGCTAACGCGGAGCGGGACACTACATACTTACCCACCGACAAAAAGTTTTCTCCTCGAAACTCAAGGAGAAATTTACAAAATACAGAGCAGCGATAGTCCTCATCCCTCACCATCCTCAATCAAAAACCACAAGCAAATCAGGAATCACAAAATTACATCTCCAAACAACAAGAAAGCAAACAAGAAAACTTTTGTGCGCACCTTTGAAAATATATATGGACTTATTGTATGGAACGCTCATTGTAGCACAATATCTGGAACATCTCTGAGTCGAAGGCAATAGAATGGGCAAAGAATCGAGTTGCTCTGATACCATTATGTCACGCCCCGATCCTGTAGGGCCGTTCATCCTCGCTTGGGCCCTTACGGGACAAACCGTTCTCGTACGGACGTGATGCCGTGCAAGCCTCACACGGACGTGATGCCGTGCAAGCTTGAATAAGGGCAAATAAGCTATTCAAGACGAAAGAAGCACACATATTACAGAAAAGTACAGAACACAATGGCATAAGAAAATAAGCATCTTTATTGATATTCAAAAGTGTTACAAGAGGCGCTTGGCCGAGGTTACAAATCGCTCAAGCACTCTCTCGAATACAATGACATCATTCCATACATTACATCACCTAATACAAAAGCAACTCAAAGCATCTCGATACGGCTCAAGGCATCGACTTCATATTTCAGGGTCCTAGGGATGAGGCACGACTATCGTTTCTTCGGAAGGTCCAGCACCTGGAAACAAGCAAACTGTTGGTGAGTCAGCACTTTGAAGAAAGTACTAGTGAGTATAAATCAACAAACCGAAGCAAAACTCCCTGAAACCAACACTAAGTAAGCATGTGGCAAAATATTATATTACTAGTGATCTTGCTACTCTTACCTAGGTTCATTTCATGCAGCACAGGGTTAGAGTCAGTTTACTTCTTTCGAAAATATAGCTTTGAAAACAGTTTGCATATACAAACATTTAAGCATACAATAGGGACAGTGTTCTATCGTGCAGTGCACAGCATGTATCGTGCAAAATATTTACTAACTCTTTAGGAGCACAAGTTATTCTAGTGGACAGATTAATTCATTACTAAGGGGCAGCAGAGAACATCAAGTGAAACATGCAAGTCTAGGTGTAATACGAGATTCAAAGCATAATAAAAAATTAATGCATCACTTATTCAGTGATTCTTACCCTTCGTCGAACGGTTATCCATATATCAAACATACAAGTTAGCAACAATTTGCATAAACATATATGTTCTATTTTCTGTCCGTCTCTGCATCAAATAGTTAGGTATGCAAGAAGGCTAACCTAGCATGCGTCCTAACTACATGATGGTCCATGGATAACCACATGATTAGCAGCGGTGACTCAAGGTTCAGCTCTGCACTAGCACGTGCGTACGTCGGCAGCTGTGACTCAAGGTTCAGCTCTTCACCAACGCACACGAATACTAGCAAGAAGGCTAACCTAACATGGTTCACAGTAAAGGAATCGGTATCGGACCCTTCGACCCTTTTGGGGCGGTTTCAATGGTTTTGGTCGGTTGGTTTCGGTATCGATATCGACCAACACTGCAAACTATGCTTAAAAAGCAAACCCTTTTATACCATGGGTATATGTTGTAGCTTAGACAATTTAAAGTAACATCACCAATTGTGTCAACAGTCATTTATAATATGATGGGGCCAATTAGTGTGCAATTTAGTAAGGAAAAATATGACTATCTAACCAAGATTAGTATATGTAGTACCCATTCTGTTAAAGTTCTTCACAATTGTTCATTTTGATGGAGCATGGTGAGTAAACGTGCAAAGTTTTCAGGGGTCTTTCCAAAAGCTGTATCAACTGTCATTTATAATATACATTTGCACGTTTGAAGCATATCAAGTTTTTTTTTGGGTTGTACCCAATGCTCAGCCTACAATATGATATTTACGCAAATACATACAATAGATCGATTTTGACTTGCTGATGGCCTAAAGATGTCATAATGTCTTAATACTTTACATATATAATCACCTTCTGCCAAGGATTTACTTCCTCCTTTAGTTTATGTTGCACACCAGTAGTTTTAACCCAATTAATAGCACAACTTGCACGACCTATGAACCTAGGTGGTTTTGAGTCCCAAGGATGAGACTACAGTACTCCTTAAATATTGTCCGACTAGATTCTTGAATCAATAGTAAAGCGCATTTTAATATCTCAAATACACAAAGTTACTGACAACGATCATATATTCTTGGCACCACGAATACTGTATATTCACAACTTTCTTTCAGGTCATATTCCTGCCTCCATCGAGTTGCTCAAGAACTTACATATATTATCCTTGGCATTCAACATTTTTTTCTGGAGAAATCCCATCTACTATGGGCAACCTCTTGCAATTAAATCGGCTTAATGTAGAAGTCAATAGCTTTAGTGGAAGTATCCCTGTCAACCTTGGAAATTACAAGTCTTTGGAAGTGTTGAACCTTAGATACAATAAGTTGACAGGCACGATACATAAAGAAGTTTTCAATATCTCTAGAATCAACATAGGGTTGTCATTTAAAGAAAATCAGTAAACAGACACGATACCTCCGAAAGTAGGGAGCTTGATAAATACAAGAGAAATATGGTTGTCTAGGAACAAATTGTCAGGGAAAATGCCCAATAGTCTTGACAAATGTGAGGTTCTACGAATCCTTCGTCTTAGTAAAAACTTCCTTGAAGGAAGTATTCCAACATCCTTAAGTGCTTTAAGAGGACTTCAAGAGCTCGATCTTTCAGGAAATAATTTGTCCGAAAAAATAACGACTTTCCTAGAAGACTATAATTCCCTATATTATATGAACCTATCTTTCAATAATCTTGAGGGACAAGTGCCAAGAGAAGGGATTTTTGAAAATATAAGTGTAGTTTCAGTCATCGAAAATGATAAGATTTGCGAGGGGAACCCGATGTTGCATCTGCCAATTTGCCATTTACAGATCATAATAAGAAACATAAATATCATAATCTTGCAATAATTATTTTAGTTTCAAGTGGATTTATGTGCTTGCTCTTCCTATTCTTTTGCTTCCCTTTGTTGGATACGTCAAATATCAAGAAGAAGACACATAGAAAACTATATACCATCAAGGAGCAGCAAATAAGTATCTCATATGATGAATTTGTCAAAGCAACAAATGGATTTTCTGAAGAAAACCTAATTGGTCCTGGTAATTTTGGTTCTATATATCGAGGAACGCTAAACGATCATGAGCATGGTGCTAAAGTTATTACAGTGAAAGTATTTAACCTTCATCAACAATAAACTTTGAGGAGCTTTGTAGCTGAGTGTGATGCTTTTAGAAATATCCGACAACGGAACCTTATCAAGATACTGAAAATATGTTCAAGTGTGGATTTTAAAGGCAACGACTTCAAGGCAATGGTTTTCAAGTTCCAACCCAATGGTTGTTTAGAAAGTTGGTTGTATCCAAAAGAAAGTTATTCTTTCAGACTGAAGGCATTAATGTTGAAGCTTATACAACGAATAAATTTAGTCGATGTGGCATCTGCATTGGAGTATCTCCATCACTATGGCCAAGCTCCTATTATTCGTTGTGATTTGAATCCAAGTAATATTCTTCTTGATGGTGACATGACAGCCCTAGTGAGTGACTTCGGGCTAGCTAGATTTATCAACGAGTCCACAACATGTTCTGCTAGCTCCTTTGAAATAAAAGAAACTATTGGGTATTCTTTTTTTTCTTTTTTGGGATATTAATTTTTTGTGCTTATTTAAATAAAAATTCTTCAGATTTAGCTTATTCTTGATAGCTAGAATTTAGTTTAACTGAAAGCCCCATGTCGAGAAGAACTTAACGGGAGTCATATGACAATAACAATAAGACTGATCGGGGTCTGAAATAGTCATTTCATGTGTCCTTATTTCTTGAATAAAAATGAAGACAATAATTGATTCTATTTTACTTCATCTCAGGCTTTGTTGCACATATACTCCGGCAAAGGACTCATATATCTTTCTATGTATCCTTACCTGACATGTATTCGACACGACACTTTCTCGACACTCTTATCAGATATGTCTTGCGCTCAATTCTAGGTTCCAAAGAGACCAAAATAATGGTTGAAAGACATTTTGGATGGTTCTAATCGACCTAAACATTTGAAGATGGGAAGTGTGTAAAACATATATTCATATCATACCGTATCTTGAATCATAGAAGTTTTGTAACCTAGTATCTACCAGGAACATACATAAATAAGAAATATACGTATTATTAAGACCTTATGAGTAATATATATATAGAGAGAGAGAAAGAGGAGAGATCCACATCCCCCCTATTATGCATCCCCAAGCATCTCTATGTTTACAACCGTTGGTTCTTGTTTAAGTCATATAATCTTAGCCATTGATTTGAATGATTCAAATCAGCGGATAAGATTAGATGACTTAAACAAGATCCAGCGGTTGTAAACATGGCATGCATAGGGATACAAAAAATTAGAGATATGTATTCCTCCTTTAATATATATATATATATATATATATATATATATATATATATATATATATATATACGGGAATAATTTTATGGGACAAATTTACGGGATCAGAAAATATACGTATGTTTCTCTTCTAAATTTATTTCTCTTTCAAAATTAAATCTCTCCTTTTAAAAAAAAATATCTCTATCATAAAAAAATAAGATTTATCTATATGCTTTTTTTTAAATAAAGATAGATTTATTTTCCATTATTAAAAAAATAGAGATAGATAGATTTTTTTTTAAATAGAGGTAGATTTAAAATAAAAAATTTAAAAAGAATTTATCTTTCAAAACAAATCTAAAAAATAATCTATCTTTAGAAATTAATGTATCTTTCAAACATATATTTACAAATATTAATATCAATATTAAAATTAAAATTAAAATTAATGTTAATATTATTTTTAATGTTAATCTTTTTTAGTGTTAATATTAATTTTAATATTAATATTAATATTCATTTAAATTTTAATGTTAATTTAATTTTAGAATTAATTTTATTTATAATTATTATTTTAGTGTTAATTTGAATTTGAATTTGAATTTGATATCAATTTTATTTTTTAATATTAATTAGTCTTATTTTTTTAATGTTAATGTTAATGTTAATGCTAATGTTAATGTTAATGTTAATGCTAATGTTAATGTTAATGCTAGTATTAATGTTAATTTAAATTTTAGTGTTAATTTTAATATTAATTATGAATTTTAATATTAATTTTAATTTTTAATTTTAGTGTTAATTATAAAACTATGTTAATTTTAATATAATTTATTGTTAATTTAATTTTAATGTTATTTTTTAATTTTAATGCTAATGTCAATATTTTATTTTAAAATTAAAATTAAAATTAAAATTAAAATTAAAATTAAAATTAAAATTAAAATTAAAATTAAAATTAAAATTAAAATTAAAATTAAAATTAAAATTAAAATTAAAATTAAAATTAACGCTAAACAATTAACATTAAAATAATATTGAAATTAATATTAATAGTAATAGTAATATTAATATTTTAAATATTTTTTTTAAAGATACATTTATTTCTAAAGATTCGTTATTTTTTAGATTTGTTTTGAAAGATAAAATATTTTTTATATTTGTTTTTAAAAAATAAATTACCTCTATTTTAAAAGATAAAAAAATAAATCTATCAATCTCTTTTTTTAACTAAACAAATAAATCTATCTTTATTTTAAAAAATAGATAGATAAGTCTTATTTTTTAAGGTAGAGATGGATTTGTTTTTAAAAGGAGAGATTTAATTTTTGAAAGGAAAATAAATTTAGAAGAGAACATACGTATATTTTTTAATCCCGTAAATTTGTCCCGTAAGTTATTCCCATATATATATATATATATATATACAGAGGAAAAAATATTTTATTTTATTTTATTTTTATATATATATGACATATATCTGTAATGAATGTATATCTAAAAAAATTCTAACAATATAGTATTCCAAAATTGTATCATATGTGTATCGGATCTGCTTGCATGTCTTTGCAACCTTGTTCTTAGGAGAAGTTAAGAATCATTTGTTAGTGTTTACTCTTTTCAGTGTGTTATGCATAATGTCTTACCTTTTAAAGGTCAGCCAAATATGGGAAAGGAGAGTTACATTAGGTAGAAGACATCCAACACAAATGATTATAGTATCTTTATGAAAATTAAAATAGTTGAGACAATTTTTTTAATAATGGCTTTGTTGTTGTTGTTGTTGTTGTTGTCTACTCTATGCAAAAGTCTAACTATTATTGTTTGGTTCAAATGATAGACTACGAAATGACCAACAAAGTTTTTACTCATGAGATGTCTATAGCTACGGAATACTTCTGATGGAGCTATTTACTGGGAAGATGCCTATGGATGGTGCTTTTAAGAAAGGCCTAGCGCTCCGTACGTTCAACAATGATGGATTTTCTGAGGGGGTCATGAGCACCATGGATGAGTTCTTGCTAGCAAATAGAGTTCAAGCTAGTGACCATTCTCAAACTATAAATTATGCAAAGATCTTTGAATGTGTTTACCTTTGAATGTGTTTCTTTAGTGCTTAGAATTGGTCTCCTATACACAAATGATTTGCCAACAAAGCGAATGGAGATTGAAAGGGTAAGGAATGAACTGAATGTGATCAAGAACACATTCTTTGAGAGATAATGTTGCAGAGAACTGTAACAAGGTCAATTCCACTAGCATATATATAATGCTAGAACAAAATGAAAGTGAGACGCCTTAAAAACATATTTGAAAAGTTATTTCTGATTTTAGTATATATCACTCTTATATTAGACTTGTTGTCTATTAACAAAATTTTCTTTTTATGGCATATATTAATCATCCTCTTGCTTTACTTATGTTAACAAGGCAAGTTCTAGTGACATATATTGCAAAAAATCTTGTATTTGGTTGTTTGTTATTATCTTCTGACAATCTTGAATTCCAGATATATATCATGTGATTATTGGATCTGCTTGCATGTCTTTCTAACCTAGTTCAAAGGAGAAGTTAAGAATCAGTTCTAGTGTTTACCCTTTTTACCTTGTTGTGCTTTATGTATTATCTTATAAAGGTCAGTCCAAATCCGGAGAAAGGAGAGTCACACTAGGTAGAAGACATCGAGCACAAAACATTGTTGGATCTCTATGAAAATTAAAATAGTGATCAACACAAAAATTTGGCAGGCTATTGCTTGGGTATGCTTATCCAGCATTTGAGTGCCTCAAGGCCATGGAATTAGGGAGGGTCCAGATCGAATGGCTTCACTTCCGGTGCCAATACTGGTAATCTTATTTTTATTATCTGGTTGATTAATACTATTAATCATAGAACAGCTAGATCTTGATATCTTAATAAAAAATGAAATATATAGTGAGTGTCTTTGCAATTATAGATAATGTAGATAATATTTTTAATTGGAAGTTTAGCTAGAAAGAAATCATCTGGTAGAAAAGGAATCGAGAACCTTATGGAGAAATTGCACCAACATAGAACTTGGTAGTTTGACATGGCAAAGCTTGACGGAGAATAGGGATCCTTTGCAATCGTATGTGTTAATTGGAAAGTGAAATCAAACCAAACATGTTGCACGGATTCACGAATACCTGACATGACACACGTAATCATATCGGTCATGCCCTAGGGTATTTTCGAGTGTTTTTTGTGTCATTCCTAACAAGTACTCGGCGCAGCACCGACACGATACTTATTTTCGAACTTACTGTGCTTCCTAGATGGATGATTTTACATTTATTGTGAAAGAAAGAATGAATGTGAAGATCTTTGTGTGTGAAGTTATAGGTATCATGGAAGATGCATTATATTGTAAGTACTTAGAGATTGTAATTTAGACCCATAAAATAGATTATGCTGAAGATGAAATAAATGGTATTGTTGGTATAAATTGGGTCATAAAGTAGAAATTGAAGTTAACTGTACTAATTATAGTTGGTCATATCCACATATAGACATAGTAAGAACTATGAAGGAGAACTTGGTTTTCTTGAAATCAAATTGTGTGGTTGACACAAAGCATCAAGTGTGTTTATCCTTGCTTAGTTATGTTAGGAAAGTGATGCTCATGATAGATAAGGTAGTCTATTCTCAAGATAAGAGTCACAAAGTCAAAATTTAGGTTCAGGACTATATTCAGTTGGCCGGTCAAATCATAGGTAAAGGTAGAAGGGAATTAAAGTTTTGAAGTCAATTTGGTTGATGGAAATTTGCTCGCTTATCTGACCTTCGTAAGTTCATCATTTTCTAAAGGATTACTAGTTTATGAACTATTTTTCTTTGTTGAAACTGAAAAGTTATACTTTATGCTGTTAAGTCTCTTCTTTTACCCAATTTACATATGAATCTGACACAAAAGCTGTTGGGAAAGAAGCGCGAAAACCTTCCCCAAACCAGAGAGTACCTGCGAGAGAACCGAGCAATACAACGCACAAACCAAACACCGAACCAAATAAAAAATAATCCATGCAGACACAGACAATTTTGACGTGGAAAATCCTTACGAAACAAACTACGGGATGATCGGAGTCCAACCCTGAAGAACCTCCACAAATCGAATATAGAGAATACACCCTCTAAAAGCTCCTCCCGATCCAATACGAATCACCACAACACTTAGGAATAGAAAATAGATCACACCACGAAGATAAAAGACAAAGAAAAATTATCCAAAATGATCTCCTCCTCCGAAATGGCTCCAATCCTTCTTTCTCCTTCCCAAGATTGCAATGACACTCTTGCCTCCTTTTTTCTCTTCCTTGAGATGATATGTTATGTATTAGATTATTGATTGATTAGGAATTAGGGTTAGGAAAACCTAATATATACCTCATAATCCCCAAGCTAATCTTGGACCGTAGGATACGATCCAACGGTGTACAAAATACCTCTGAAATTTCGTTCAGCCCGCCGACCGAACTCGGACAGACTTTGGTTTTGAGGTTCTGGAACAACACACCGAGTTCGGTCCGACTTCGATTTTGAGGTTCTGGAACACCACACCGAACTCAAACCGAGTTCGGTCCGAACTCTGTCTCCTCATGTACAGTAGATGCGCTTCCTTTCAGCCAAGTTTCTTCGACCTCTCGAATGGCTCACATCGCCTCCCCGAGTTTCTCTGACCACAGACGACACTCGTCGCAGTCTGGAGTGCTCACCACATAGGTTGGGAACCCCACCCACTCCAACAACAAATCTCCCCCTTCACAACTATGTATAGGGGATCGTCATACCGACGATCTGCCTGCAGTACTCAAACTTTTTCCTTGGAAGAATCTTTGTGAACATATCTGCTCCGTTATCGTCTGTATGAACCTTCTCAAGTGCCGCTTCTTCTTCTCAACAGTATCCAGTATCCAATGATACCGGATCTCAATGTGCTTGGACCGGCTATGAAATGTCTGGTTCTTTACAAAGTGAATATCACTCTGACTATCGCAAAGTAAAGGATATTGTGCCTACTTTAGCCCAATTTTCTACAACAGCTTCTTCATCCACAGTAACTCCTTACAAGCCTCCGTCACCATAATGTACTCTGCCTCCGTCGTCGATAAGGCAACACCCTTCTGCAAATGCGACTGCCTTGATACTACTTCACCATCAAACATCATCACATAGCCCGAAGTCGATCATCTCGTATCTACATCTTCAGCCATATCAGCATCGGTATACCCAACCAGCTTCGACTAGTCGCTACCAAATGTAAGTTTCCAATAAGCAGTGCCCTGAAGATATCATAAAATGCACTTGACCCTACTCCAATGTACCCTTCCAGGATTGAAAGTGTACCTACTAACTGTGCCGACTGCGTGAGCAATATCTGGCCTCGTACATACCATAGCATACATAAGACTTCCCACGGCTGAGCCATATGGAACCCGCTCCATATCTTACTTGGAATTAAAATAAATGTCCGTAACAAATTTTATGTGACTAAAATGAAGCACAAGAGAGCATATTTATGAGTTACACAAGGATCAAAATAGAAGACGGGCACGTCTAGGACAAGGGTGTAAAATTTGTTGGAAGGCAAAAGCTAGTGTAGCGCTCCCAATATCGAAGCAACGGTAAAGTACAATGATAAAATAAAATCAAAATAATAAATATAATTCCCAATATTTAATTCCCCAAAATGCTAATTAAATCCATAATCCTATAATTTAGTCAGGGGTTCATCTAGTTGGCTTCTAGGCCTAGTCTACTAACTCATGCATTAATGACCACATATATAATATATAAAATATAATATGCAATATATAAAATAAAATATACACAATACTTATACTAAATAAAAAGACAAAAACATTCCTATTTTAGAATATGGTAGTAACATGTAGTCCTATGCCATGGGATCATTCCTAATGGCCAAATACATGATTAAGAAGCTACAATAAAAGAAAAATTCCGGAATTACCAATTGGGAGATGGATTCCCAATAAAAATACAATTGGACACGATCCGGACATGATATCTAGCTCCTTCTCCTAGTGCTCCTTGCTTCTCCAAGCTTCTAAGCTCCAAAAGTGATAAAATTGAGAAGGAAATGGAGGTAAATTGAGAGAAAAATTGATGGAGAAAAAAATAGAAAATTGGGGATCAAGAATTTAGAAGCAAAATGCAATGAATAAAAATGAGGGGAGAGAGAGAGAGAGAGAGAGAGAGAGAGAGAGAGAGAGAGAGAGGCTTTGTATGGCCGGCCCCTCTACCCCTTCTCCAAGAAAAATTAAATGTCCAAGTTACCCCTACATGTTGAATTATGAGAAATAATTAAGGGTGGATATTTTTGGAAGTCTCTAACTAATTATAATTAAACTAAATCTCCTTAATTAATTAGTAAAAATGACTATGGACTAGGGTCCAAGTTGGGCTCAAGTTGTCATGACAATCCTAGTTGGTCCTACAAGTGTCAAGTCTAATTATTGGGCTAGTCTCTCCAACTAAAACAAATGATACAAGTCTCTAACTAAATAACCAATACTAGTCAATAATTTATAGCTCATCATAATTAAATAATTAATACAATCAACACACTAATATTCAATATTTATTCCTAAAATTAAATACCCATGTTAAATTATCAAACTATCCCTAGCTGAAAAAGTGAGGGTGACACTAATGGTTTATGAAGTTATATTATGTTATATTAAGATTGTAAAAGCATACAAAAGAGGAAAACATATCTATCGTATGTAAATTAATCGACAATGGTGATTCCTATTTCATTCAATTTCAAAAATACTAAGAAATAACTCTGTAAATACTTAAAATTATGCACCTTGGTTAATATACTATTTTAAGAAACAATATTGTAAATACTTAAGATTATAATTTACTTTAAACCTTATAGGAATGGTCTGATTTCGATTTCGATAATTTGAACCTTGGTTATGTCCTATTTTAACATAACATGGAAATCAAATATAGCAAATATAACTCAAATTATATACATATACTATGATATCTAGTATCTAATATGATACTCTAACCAAAATCAAATATAGCACATATAACACTAAAATTCTTAACTCTAAATCTATTTATATAAATAAATATAGGAGACGTATGAAACGTTAGAAGGGGATGCTGAGAGCAGTACGTCGAATGAGAGAAACGATCGATGGGTACAAGTTATCGGGAGAGAAACAAGTGGCAGCATATACGGTACCGGATCATTGGCATCCCAGCCGTCGGTTCTTTCCAGAGCTCCTCCGATGGCTACTCCAGCTCCATCAGTGCCCGGCTCCGGCGTTCCTTCTGGTGCGATGTCTCTGGAGTAGCTTATGATGACTGTGCATGAGCTACATGGGCTGGTCTGACAGTCGATAGACACTCGTGATGCTGTATCACATGCTCCCCCGACGGCAACTATGAAGACTCCTTCGACGGCCACTACGTTGGGTCCTCCAGCTACTCCAACGGCTCCAGCTCTACCGACGGCATCGATGGGTCATCCAGCTCCTTTGAATGCTCCTACCACTGCTTCGTCTGGCATTTCTCCTGATGATCTACAGGATATCATCGCTATGGTTATGGCGCAGTATATGCCTAGCCAACAATCGCCGCAGTCTCCGCCTCCACCGTCAACTTGATAGATTTTTTGAGTTTGTGGAATTTTTTTTTAGTTGGTTGTATTTTTTGACTTGATTATATTTATTTGACTTTGTTGGATTGTATAACAATTTTTTGTACATTCTTGGATTACTCTACTTTATTATTTTATTGTATATATAATATTTGTACATATTTGTATGGGTTATATTAGTTTGTGTGGAATTTACTTGTGTGTAATTTATTTGTGGGGAAATTGGTGAATGTATAACATGTATATACTCAGCAGAAATTAATTTCTGGGAAAAATATTACCTTTAGCGATGGACTGGCGACATAATAGCGACAAAAAATTTAGAAAATCTCAGGTCAGCGACAGAATGTCGACAAAAAATCTCAGGCCAGTGACTACCTAGCGACGGACTATCCGTCGCCAAAACGTCCAATATACACAAATGTACCAAACATATATCAGAGTCCATCAATAATCTATCATTGAGAGGGACGACTTAGCGATGGATTAGCGATGAACTATGTTAGCCCTGAATGTGCAAAATCTTCTAAAAAATTTGGCAAAATTTGGGCTCACATAATCCGTCCCTATTTTGTCGGTAAGTTGTCAGAAAGTTTAGCGACAAAAATTATACGTCACTGATCTATCGTTGGTTTTATATCGCTCAATCCGTCGCTAATCCTTCGCTTTATCAACGGATTAGCGACAGAATTT
This sequence comes from Iris macrosiphon, assembly GCA_036927795.1. Lineage (NCBI taxonomy): Eukaryota > Viridiplantae > Streptophyta > Magnoliopsida > Asparagales > Iridaceae > Iris > Iris macrosiphon. The sequence continues at coordinate 23,238,541 of JAYESA010000012.1, forward strand.
TCGTAGCGACATTAATTTTTCTGACGGAACATTTTTGTCGCTGATCAGTAGCTAAAATAGTATATTTTTGTAGTGTGATAATGACTATAAACAGTAATAGTGAATGTAATACAAGACAAAAATAATAATGAACAGATATCATAGTATGGTAGAAAAGAGACAGATAATCTAGAGCAATATGGTATAAACTGATCACAATGAAATGGAATAAAGGCAATGAACTAGAATATAGAGAAGAATTATAACTACACTAAGTGTTTGAAATATTAGTTTGATATGTGATCGAGACATTTTAATATTTACACGAGTAGCCGATGTCTACAATGGTTGCCAATGTCTACGATGTTTGCCAATGTCTACAATATTTGCAAATGTCTACGATGTTTGACAATGTCTACAATATTGCCAATGTCTTGATCACATATCTAGCTAGAACTTTTCTTGTCCCTACCAATACTCATGGATCTGATCACGACATGTTATATACATGAATAATATAAGTACATGGAGAACACGAATGAACACGAGCACAAGAAATATCCGATACATATGATAAAGTACATATGGAAGGAGTATCCGGAGTACACGATAAAGGGATAACATTTCCTGATATGATCCATATAGTACCAGTTCGTGTAACAATGTATCAGAAATCAAGTAAAATATTTCTAAATACTTGTATTATAGTGATTATCGAATAATGCAAACTATTAGAGAATGTACTTGTCTCTGGTCCTAAGCAAAAGGTATAACTCGGTCATCACTCAACCCTATATATGAATATCATGTCAAATGAGGTGATAATAAACTAAAATATACTAAAATATGATGTTCTAGGTCGAGGCTAAGTCAGACTAGTTGTTACTTTTATTCTAGGTCCAACTCTAACTTCTAGGTTAGTTACAAGGACAAAGTAGTTAATACTAGGTCATACTTAGAATTCTAGGTCAACATCTAAAAGATATTGGCTATACTAGCCAATACTAAGTTCTAGGATATCTTATCTACTAATATCCATAGATAGCCTATAAATATATACTAGGTGATATACATATTACCTTATACTAATTAATATAATATAATATGTACAATACTCTATACTATAATAACTTAGTTCAGGTTATCTTTTTATCTACACTAATACCCCCGACTAACCAATTCCTTGGGTATATAAGTCATACCAGTCCTTACTATGAACTCATACTCTATTATTACCAAACCCTTAGCCTCTAATATTTGACCCTGGTCCCTAACTAAACAATGTTACTTAACCATTAACTCTACCTAGTCTCATTTAGTATCCAAGTGATACATGACTCTCCCTATTAACCAACCGTTCCCAGTCATAAGAACCCCAACTTGCTATTACTTCTCTATGATATGAGACTTAAACTGCTGTTGTTCTCATACCCTTACTTGTGGCACCATCATTTCTTCTTGAATGCTCACTTGACTCGACTTTCCTGCCTATATGTTGTTGTTGTCTGCATCATAAGCAGCAATTACAGTTTATGTTGCAACTATAGCTATCTGATACATGAACTCAACCCAATTTCTGATACAGTAGGTATCAACCTTCACTGATACCATACTCGAGTCTGGGTATTCCCCTCTCTGTATACATCAGTGCCAACACAGACCCCATACTCCACTGGACTGACCAATACTTCAAATACCAATCTCCACAACTTCCCCAAGCTCCAAGTAAACCCCCTATTGCAAAACACATCCCTCACGATCTTACCCACTGCAACCACTACTGCAGTTCTTGCCCGAGTCTCCATACACTCCCTCACAGTTGAATAATTGACTGCAACCTTGTGCAACCTCTACAAAATGCAGACACAGACCTCACTTGCCTTCACTCATACTATCATGATACTCTATTACTTAACACCAACCTTCCTTTGTCACAGCACAACAATGTTGCATACTTCACAATTCCCTTCCCCTCTAATAGACACTGCACAGTTTCCTTCACTCACACATTCACTGGAAACACAACACACCAACACCCAAATCACAGCCCACACTCACACATGGATACTTGATTACTGATGTACACACACACAGTCAACACTTGCTCGAGTACACACACTAATATTGATCACTACACATCAGTTCACTATCTAAAATAAATCTACAGACCATACTCGATCATATACTTGCAGTGCTACCCACTGCAGGTCACCCCCTATTCTACTGTTCACAACCTGATATCACACAAGTAATATTCTCATACTCAAGTACACTCTCAAGGGCCAACACCCTGTCCTAGTGAGCTTGCATATCACCACAGTAGCATCAACAACCATCCACAACTGTCTTGTGACTCAGAGTCACCTGCACGCAGATGAATTGGTGTATCACACCTCCACATATACACACACACACACACAAACACTGATATACACAGTGCACAGGGCCTGCTCGAGCCCCCACAGTCCACTTGCATCAAATACAGTCACACATAGCCCACACACACTGACTATATATATATCATATCATTAAATAGAGGTATATATATATATATATATATATATATATATATATATATATATATATATATATATATATATATATATGTCATGCCCCAGTCCCAAAATACGTAGGACTAGGAATACGTAAGCATGCCAGCCTATGTATATGGCAACTCCAATATATGGAAATCATAACACATACGTACTCTGTATTATGAATAACAATTCACAAGTGGTATAGATTTTATGTCATAAGTCACAGGGCATAACTTGATCTCATCCACAGAATCAAATAACCAATCAACTATATAACTGAATCAAGTATAAAATGCTTGATAAGAACAAGTAGTTGGGTGGAGACAAATCCACTACCAACTAGAATATAAGAGAAACAACATAAGTACATCTAATAATCAATGAGGCTCGAAGAGAAGACCTCCTCGAAAGAGAGATAAGTAGCAAGTCCTGATCCGTGCTCCTGCGAATAGTCAAGATCGTCTACACCTGGAAAGGGACCAGGTCCTCAGAGGGACGTAACAAGGTACATAAAATTATGCCAATTAAATACAGTAAAACATGTATAATAGGCAAAAAATATATAAGTACGTTGTACTAGACAATCTATATAAATATGCATAATGAGGACAACTTTTTTGACGTATGTGTAGTGTAAGATACTCTATCTATCTCACAACTCACACACACGTCCATGAACATCAGAAGCCGTCATACCTCGAGGGAAGCGACCATCGCGACACCAGAAATTGACATACCTCGAGGGTAGTGACCAGCGCGATACAACTACCATAGTGCGTGCTAGTTACTATTGTTTACCAGAGTGGGTAGCCCATACGTCTACTGATTGTCCTCCCCTCCCATGATACTATGTGTCAAGTGTGTGTCAACATATATATAGTATATAATTATGACTGAAAGAACACATATATAATGAATATATAAAAATATAATAAGCATGCAAAATACAATAAACAATTTGGCAAGTTATCTTGTCTGGCAAGAAAGCTGCAAAGTGTAAGCGTCCAAACATCAAGCACGAGGGATCAGAACCATGGCATCAGAATGAATGTCTCCGGATGCTAAAATAAATATCACCTACATTCCCAGAATAAGCGAGATAGCTAGAAAAACTATCCTTTCGTCCACTTTGGACACAGGGGCAAAACGGTAATTTTAGATCAAAACGGGGTCCACATGTGGCCCACTTTGCACCGAAAAGCTTGCCATAAGTAAAGGTCTCTAAATGGAATAAATTATAGGTCAAACAAATTCTAAACGTTGATACGAACTCAACGGTATGTCCAATTTTTGATTCCGGTGAGCCGATCACAAATTCGTACTTCAAGTCAACCCGTGGGACCCGCAAATGGGCGGCTTGGTCAACTGTCTCAGAATCGCGTGAAACTTGGATCACAGGACCAGCGTGATACCACGAATCCAATGGTGCAAGTGTCATCATATTCTGACTAGCGTACACAAAGTGGGGTGATATTTTGTAAAAGTTGTGATACTAGGACTTTTTACTCATACGAGTTGATTCCGATGCGCACACACATTCGAATCAACTTTCGTGAAAGTTCGCACGTAAGGATATACCATACGCGCCTTTTATTGCAATTGTGGTCCCGTTTGGTGGGCGCACTCCGTATCACAAAATCTCAATTTTAAATTACTAAGTTTTTGGTCGTTTTGGAGGCCAAATAATTTAACACATAAAACGAATTAATAAAAACTAAAAGAAGAGTTAAATTCTCGATTGTATTGGAAAGAAAATCTTTTAATTAGATTTTAAAAATATTAAACAAGTTGGTGTCAAATTAGGCATGAACATGGGAGTTAAGTGTTGAAATTCTGGACTATTTTTGGTCCATTTTTTGGCCAACTTTCGGTCGATTTTTTGACCAATCCAGGGCACGAAAACTAGTCTCGCTTGAAGGAAAATCCTAGAGGGTTAGGTTCTGAACGTATACGGACAAACCACTCAAGAAAAGGATAAGAGATGAGAGAGATATGATACCTTGAAGATGGGGAGACAGGGCTGTGTTACTGCGCTGTGCGCGCACGCGGACGGCGGCGCGGTGTGGCAGCACTGGCGTCAGGGTGGGGCCCGACTATCGAGGTCTAGGGTTAGGGTTTGGTTGTATAATATGTATATGTGTATATATATATATATATATATAGAGAGAGAGAGAGAGAGAGATGGAGGGAGTGAGCCGCGGGTTCTTGGTAGAATAGGATTAGGAGTTTGGGTATGGGGTAGTTGGTTTTGCTGGGAATGGTTAGTTAGGAATAGGTTAGTTTTTAGTTAGGAAGTTAGTTTTAAGGTTTAAGTTTTTATGTTTTTTCTTTTTTTTTTTCTTTTCTATTATTACTATTATTATTATTAATATTAATAACTATATATTATTATTATTATTACTACTACTATATATATATATATATATATATATATATATATATATATATATATATATATATGAAGTTAAAAATTCAAAAATAATATTTATACACAAAAATAAATTCTAAAAATCTATCACCCTTTAACAAGCATTCCTAAAATAAAATAAAATAAAAATAATAGTTTTGTGCAATAATTCTAAATAAGTATTTATCTAGGTAATTAAATCAATAAAATATATTTTCTAATTAACTAAGAAATAATATAAATAAATTCAATGATTAATTAAATAAATATAATATTTTAAAATTTGGGATTTTACAACATATATATATATATATATATATATATATATATATATATATATATATATATATATATATATATATATATATATATATATAACACTTATCTATATGTATTATACGATGCATAAGCACTAAGTGCATTAAATCAAATACTTGGTGCACACTCATATATGATACACACTCAAATAAAATACCAAAACCCCCAATAACTATCCAATACTGATTATACATATCAAATTCATCTATATACAACTAAAGAAACTAGTTATAATGAAAATTAAAGAGTAAATACACGATCATGCACAAAACCCCCAAAATGGATCCTCGTATCATAGCGTATCACAAAACGCCATGATATGCCCTATTCGTATTCATTTGTGGACACGTAGCTAGCCTTACATAGTCAATCTAAATTTAATTAGATATAATTGACCTAATGACAAATACTTTGTGCACCAATCTCGGAATTCCTCCAAATTGGGCACAAATCTCAATGTATAAGTCACAATAGGGGTCCTATGAACCTAGTTCTTGTTTCTAAGGGTATCCCTAAGACAAGAAAAGGTTCCTAATGGTCAAATGCATGAATTTGAGTCTAAATTATAAAGAATTTAGAATTATACCTATTGGGAGAGGGATTCCCAATGAATTGCTCAAATGGACATAATTAGGACACAAACTCCTTGCCAATTCCTCCTTCTCCAAGTGCTCCTTGTAATCCAAGCTTCAATAATCCTTAGATGATGAATTTGGAAGGAAATGAGAGTGAATTAGGGTGAATTTGGTGGAAGGATGAAGTAAATTGGGGAAGAACATAATTGGGGATCTAGAATTCGAATAAGAAAAAGGAGGAGAGAGAATGGATCCCTCCTAATACGGTCGGGCCCCTATTTTCCCCTCTCCAAGCAACACACAATGCCAAAAGTACCCCTACTAATTAGTCATAAGGTATTTTTAAGAGGGCTATATTAGGAAGCTTCTAATTCTAAATAAAGACTAATTATAATCTCCTAATTAACTAAAGGAATGAGTCTAATTAGGCCTAGTCCAATGTTTGTTCAATGTGTCATGACTAGTCTAATTAGGTCCACTAGTGTAAAGTCCAAATAATAGGCTAATTTACTAACCAACAAATAGAGTAGCACAATATCTTATATAAATATAACACTATATATAATAAATACAAAATAACCAAATTACCCCTATCTAGAAATGTGGTAGTGACACTATCCCTGATCGATAGCTCCATAGCACCATTCCCCATCCGATACAGTTACATGATTTTGAACCAGCTTGACGAAGCATTTTCGTTCGATACTCGTGCTTTTGATGCACGCCTTGATATACTTTGTTTCAATGTTCTATCTTAGTGTTCAACATATATTCTGACTTGTGTTTCTCTGAGCCATGAACACTGGTCCTATGATATCGCTAGCACGCAACTGATGTATTTTGTTAAGACTGAAGGAGTAGAGGAGAAGGGTCAGGGCCCGTCCACCTTATACTCATATGCCTATTATTTTGCCGAGTCGTCACCGCCTATCGCTTCACCTGAGTCGATACAGCTTATCCCCAAACTCTGTGGTCTATTACGAAGTATGATTTACTTAACTGGTATAACCATACGAGCAGGACGTGCTTCTCAATCATTCGACCCGAGCGGATTCAAAAAAGACCGCACCATCGCTAAGTCTCACTATCTCGGCACTGCTCTGAAGTAACCCATTGATTTTGTTGCACGATACTTGACTTTGTGCACTTGTCAGCATCGAGGCGATAAATCGACTTCAGAATGTCTCGCGTAAAAGCCTGCAAATGAAACCAAAATCCGAATAAATACATGTTCCTAAATCCGTCTTATCGTAATGTAAGCAACTCGATACCTCGTTCCCATTCCGACTTATATTATGCAACCAACACATTGCCTCGTTCTAATCTGACTTAGCGTAATGCACCGTGTGGAGAGGGGCATTACATTTAAGAGGTTAATAACTTAGAAAAAATGAAAGTTCATGGCCATCATTTTTACCGCGAGTCTCGGCTACCTATCTCTGACTTCAATCTTATCTCGGAACGTGCTTCCATTGCGACATGATTTTCCACCCTTGGCTGGCCCAACCAAGTGGACGGTACGATTGCCGTGAAATTCAAGCTCCTGAACCTACCCATCCTTATGTTCGACAAGAAAGCGCCCCCCCCCCCCCCCCCCCCCCCCACCGCCCGCATACGTCTGCATCCTCGAGTAGAGATGTATAATGTAAGATGATCATCATTGAGGGCTCACAACTCCCTCTAAACTGTGAAACAAAGATGTACCCGTCGTATCATAAGTTGGCTGCACACCTTGATCACATTATCGCAGTTGAAACCGATGTATCTCCGCTAAGCTTTGGTACCCCTCCCATTGCCAAACCTATATTCGTAGAGTAATTCCTAATATAGCTCTCCTAAACATTTTATAAGTCGGGAGGAATTTGAAATGTCGAAAGCAGCTACCGGCATACCAGCAGTATACTTAATGGATTTTTTTCTAACCACAAAAATTTCTGGAAAATGTGGTGAGTCTGGTATAATGGTGGTATAGCGGTGTATATCGGTATGTAGCTGCTGCTACAGACTTTCTTATTTCAGCGTTGTTTGCTATTTCGACTCCTCCCGGTTTCTTCGGTCACTCTCGAGTCACACTATAACGAAGAGACCTACGTGTAGTATTTTCGAAAAAGGCTGGCCTCCGTATGTTCATTGAGATGAACAAGTCATAAACATCATGGGTAAGTGCTTTCCTAGCGAATTGGTTTCCATGAAACTGGTGAGCAATCTCAAAATATAAATGATGCAAAAACTTTTGACTTGATTTCTTTGGTGCTTAGACTTGGTCATTTGTGCACGAATGATTTGCCAACTAGAAGAATGGAGATTAAGAGAATAAGGAATGAATTTAACAAAAGAGTGATGCCAAGTTGCACAAACCTAACAGACTCTAGATGGAACACAACATGACTAAGGTTATAGAGTAAAGGCTTGGTTTGGTTTTGCTTCTGCAAAAAAGCAGCAACAGAAGAAGAAGCAGTATCCTGGCTGCTGCTGCTGCTCTATTTTGGATTTTTCTTTTTATCATTCAGTAAAAAGGTCAATTTTTTAATTTTTTTTTAATTTTCGACATAACGTTCGGGACTTTGTGCATACTGTATTGCAGTGCGTCTTTGGTCCACTGTCTCCCAACTTCCATCATTTATAAATGGAAGAAATAATACGCTTCCGTGATTCGATCCACTGATCTTCTGCCACCCAGCCAGGATCTTATACCTCTCTTCGGTAACCACATGAATCATTCGAGTTCGGTACAAGGCCAATTCTATTTAATTCTTCTACAACTAATGGTCGTTTGTTATCTATCAGAATCATGGTCAATTCTATTTAATGCTTGTACAGCTAATGGTTGTTTGTTATCTTTCACTTAATTATTTAATGCTTCTCCAGCTAATGGTTGTTTGTTATCTTTCACTTAATTGCTTGTGAACACAAGTGTGTATATATTTGATAAAGAAATTGATCTCTGCTTGAACTCAAACCACAAATTGATCTCTGCTACAGCTATTTATCATAATTTTGGAATGTGATGGTCTTCTATTGATGCCAAGTTGCAGTAGTCATTCTTGAACTTGAACCACAATTAAACTCTGTTACAGATGTATCATAAATTTGTGATGTGATGGTCTTCTAAGGAAGCTATGTGTGATGCTTCCCTCTTCCACAAACCTGACATAGTCTACATGGAACACAACATACAACATGACCGTGTAAAAACATGCATATGAAAATTTAGAATATAGTTGAATAATGGAAACAAATAAAAGAGGCAATCACACACTAAAAAAATTAGCCCGACAAGAACCAACAGTGAATATGACGTGGTTCAACCAAGATATGTGTACTCTACGAGAGAAGAATGATTGGCCTAGGTCTTTATTGAATCACAAGAGAAACTCATTAGTTACGCAAATAAATATTCTCTTACGAAACTCTCCCTCGTGAGATCGCCAACGAACTCTCTCTAGATTTTCTTAGGGTTTCCTAGCACATCAACAACGCCTCCTTAGCCTTAGTAAGTAGCCTCCGAATACAAATTAGGATTATAAAACACCTTAATATGCTCCTAAATATTTCATAAGTCTGGATAAATATAAATTGACGTTCGAAAGCAGCCTTTAAATCTGACCTACATATCAATACCAGACCGACCAGCATAGCAACGTTTTTCCTAGCCTAAAAGTTTCTGAAAAATATGAAAAATTTTCGACATATTTGTATGTAGTTGTTGTTACAAATTAACTTGCACATATCCTAGTGGTGTTTGTTGTTTGGACTCCTCTATAGTTTCTCGATCAAAGGATGACGTCTATTGCACTCCGAAGTTAAACATGAGTGTACTTGTGACAAATAGCATCTTGTTACATAAAACATATAAATTTTGAGAAGTTGACTTAATTTCAAATTAAGTGGTTGAATAATGGAAAAAATTAATCTAAATCCAAACCATCTTTCTTCCTAAGCACACGGGAACTACACGAAGACAAGACTCACCCAAGACTCGAGGTTCCCCAAAAACCGATTCCAGATTCTTCTGGAATCGAAGATTTTCATTTGATCCGACTTCGATCGAAGAAAGCCACTGGAATTGGAACAACGTAAAAGAAATTTTTGTATACATTTCTTTCTCACTATCATGCACAACTAATCATTAAAAGTAAAGAAGGGAGTAATTAAGCATTGAATATGTTATACATATCATGAGCTAGTAGAACTTAAGTCTTGTAAGCTGTCGATTTGAACGGTGTAAAATTGGTGCAAAATTGGGACACTTTTGTAAGACTAGATCGAACACAGCAACACTAGTGGGAAACACGGTTGGTTTTGCTTCTGCTTTTTAAAAAAGCAGCCTCCATTTCCTACTTCCATAAAAAGTCCATAAGCGCTGATTCTGCCTCTGGCTCTATATAAAGGGAAGGGAAATGAGTACATGAGAGTATAATCAATCAATCAGATATATATTCCCATCCATACCATACGCAGTAATGTGCTCCTCCTTCTTTTTGTGTCCTAAAGTAGCATCTTCCTCTTCTACCATTCTAATTCTACTGCTCCTTGTCTTCTTCTTCTTCTTCTTCTTCTTCATCATCCCACACCACCACCACCACCATCACCATGTCGTCATGTCTGCTCCAGCTGCTATACTAGCACCAAAACACAACAATGTAACCGACCGATCTTCTCTCCTAGTCTTCAAGTCCAAGATCTCCCTCGATCCCCATGGAGTCCTCCTTGCTACGTGGAATGACACCCTTCCATTTTGCCGTTGGCCGGGTGTCGTCTGTGGCCATATGCATCCGGAGAGAGTCGTCTCGTTGAACCTGACGTCCCTCTGTTAATAATAATCATGACTTGGTCTTGCATTATGCATATTGGTTGAAGTGGCAACCTTGAGAATAGGTCCCCAACCATGCATAGATCCTAAATTGTAGCCAACGTGAGCATGACTCTAGGCATTTAGTTAGATTACTTTCATGTATTTAAATAGCCATGTAGTAACTCTTTGGAATCAAGCATTTTAAGAATCATCAACTCTAAAAAGCTCTCTGTGTTCTCCTTTGCCATCAACGCAAGCTTGCTATCTCCTCTCACAAACACACATCTGTGTGAACGATCCCTTCGAGCCAACAAGTGGTATCAGAGCTCGCGTTTGAGAAGATGGGCAAGCCCGGAGCTGCATCGCCGCAGACACCAAGTACTAGTGGGAGTACGACCACACAGCCGATGGCCACACTGGTGAAGGAAGGCAACTTGGCACTCTCATACCCTATTCTTACCAGTACTAACTACTCTATGTGGGTGGTTAAGATGAGGGCTAACATGCGCGCACAAGGCGTTTGGAGCGCGATTGAGCCCAAGGCCAACGAGGAGGTGAACGAGCGCAAGGACCAGGCGGCCCTTGCACTCATCTTCAATGCGGTGGACGAGGAGAGCTTCATGCACATCTCTGACAAGGAGAATGCCAAGGAGGCATGGGATGCCTTGCGCACAGTGCATCTGGGAGATGATCGTGTCAAGGAGGTCAAGCTCCAGACACTCCGATGGGAGTTTGAGGGGCTCCGTATGTCGGAGTCCGACACGGTTGATGGCTATAGTGCGAAGGTGAAAAACTTGGTGAATCAGATCAGAACTCTTGGTGACATGCTTGAGGAGTCATACGTTGTCAAGAAGGTATTACGATCAGTACCTGAGAGGTTCGTGGCGCTCGCCACAACCATTGAAGAGTTCGGAGATCTAAAGACGAAGAAGTTGGAGCAGGTTTTTGGCTCCATGAAGGCGCATGAAGAGCGGATGCGCGCATATGCACCACGACAAGGTCAGATCATGCTACTGAAATCTGACCAAAAGTCGTCACAAGAGGTGGCGGAGAGCTCGAACGCCGGAGGGCGTGGACGTGGCAAGGTCGTGGTCGTGGTCGCGGGAGGGGCCGCGGCAGAGGCGGGCGTGACAACGACAAGCTCGTTCGCGACAAGTCGAAGTCCAAGTGCTTCAAGTGTGGTGACTTCGGGCACTTCGCTGCCGAATGCCACAGCAAGCAGGAGCCAGAAGCTAACCTAGCCAAGGTTAACTTCAAGGATGATCAAGACACACTTCTGGTGGCATCTCACGTGGAGAAGTCCTGCCAGATGACGCGGGGGGCTGGAAGCATCCCCAGGCATGGTGTAGAAGACGTTGTCAGACCCGAGGAGCTTTGGTACCTGGACAACGGTGCTAGCAACCACATGACCGGAGAAAGAACCAACTTCTTGGAGTTTGAAGAGAAGGACCTCGGCGGTGTAAGATTCGGCGACGGCTCAGAGATCAACATCAAGGGCATTGGTAATATTCTTCTGCAATGCAAGACAGGGGAGCACAAGCTACTTGAGGGTGTCTACTACCTCCCTGAGCTAGAGAGTAATATAATCAGTTTGGGGCAACTGGACAAGCAAGGGTGGCAGATCGTCATAGGAGGTAATCAGTTAAAGCTTTATGATAGGGACAACTCCCTTGTTGCAAGGGTGAGGCGAACTGAAAACTGCTTGTACAAGCTTGCCTTGAGAGTGTGCTCGCCTGTGTGTTTGTCAATGAAGACACAAGATGTGGCATGGATCTGGCACGTGCGCATGGGCCACCTCAACTTCCATGCACTGCGGACCATGTGCGCAAAGAAGATGGTCGAGGGGATGCCGATGATAGAGCACTTGAACAAGGTTTGCAACGGGTGCCAAACCACAAAGATGACACGACAGCCATTTCCCGACAAGGCAGAGTTCAGAGCAAAGTCGCCACTACAGCTGGTGCATGTGGATGTCTGTGGTCCCATTACTCCAATGACACCAGCAGGTAACAAATTCATTCTGCTCATAGTTGATGACTACAGCAGAATCATGTGGGCGTATCTACTGACATTGAAGAGCGAGGTCTTCAACACTTTTCGGCGATTCAAGGTGACGGTGGAAGCTGAATCAGGTCACAAGCTGAAGGGGCTCAGAACTGACCGTGGCGGCGAGTTCACCTCACGAGAATTCAACAACTATTGCGAGGACGAGGGCATTCGACGCTACCTCACAGCCCCGTATTCACCGCAGCAGAATGGAGTTGTGGAACGCCGCAACCGAACCATGTTGGCGACAGCACGAAGTCTGCTGCATTCTCGAGGTATGCCCGCTTGGTTCTGGGGTGAAGCTATTCGACATGCCATGTATTTACTGAACAGGTCTCCGACGAAAGCTCTAGACGGCGTGACACCATACGAAGCATGGACAGGAAGGAAGCCGAACCTGCATCACCTGCGCATATTTGGCTGCTTAGCGCATGTCAAGGTGCTTCGTAATCACCAAAGAAAGATGGAGGACAGGAGCACTATCATGGTGTACCTTGGAGTCGAGCCTGGCACCAAGGGACATCGTCTCTATGATCCCATGACCCAGTCTGTACGTGTCAGTCGTGACGTTGTGTTTAGAGAAGATGAACAGCACGACTGGAGCACTGAAGCAAACCAACGTGGGGTCGTCCCTGTCACTTTCACCGTTCAATACAATGAGGAGCATGTACCACTATCTCCAGCGACGATGCCGAGTTCTCCAAGTACACCACGCACGCCACCAGATGGAGTTGGTCCAACAACATCTGAACCTGAGACCTCAGGCTTTAATGTGCCTGTAGTGAGACAGGCATCTGGAGCAAGTGATGCAACCCCGCCAACCGGAGAAGCTTCAGACCCCAACGTCGACGGGAGTGGACCACATAGATATCGTGACTTGTTTGATATCTATGACAACACAAGTGAACTTCATATGTGTAAGCTACTCAACGATGAACCCCAAAGCTATGACACAGCTGCACGTGATCTCAACTGGAAGCGGGCTATGGAGGTTGAGCTTGAAGCCATCCAGAAGAACAAGACGTGGAGTCTTGTAAATCTGCCGAAGGGCACGCAAGCCATAGGGCTGAAATGGGTGTACAAGCTCAAGAAGGATCCAAATGGCGACGTCATAAAATACAAGGCTCGGCTGGTTGCCAAGGGTTATGTTCAACGCCAAGGCATCGACGTCGATGAAGTGTTTGCACCGGTGGCTAGGCTGGAAACCATCCGGCTCATTCTCGCACTAGCATGTCAGCGAGGTTGGCGTGTGCATCACATGGACGTCAAATCCGCATTCCTGAACGGCGAGCTCAAGGAGGATGTCTACGTTGCGCAGCCAACTGGGTTCGTCGTGAAGGGTCACGAGGACAAAGTATACAAGCTTTATAAAGCCTTGTATGGTCTACGCCAGGCGCCACGAGCATGGAACTCAAGGCTTGATGCATACTTGTTGTCACTTGATTTCAGCAGATGTCCACAAGAGCATGCCATGTACATGCGCTGTCAGGAGAACGAAGTGCTGCTTGTTGGAGTCTATGTTGACGACCTTATCATCACCGGCTCAAATCTTAGACATGTGGAGGAGTTCAAGCAGCAGATGAAAGATGAGTTTGAGATGAGTGATCTTGGCGACCTTAGCTACTACCTTGGCATAGAGGTGCAGCAAGGTGTCAATAAAGTCAAGCTGAAGCAAACGGCCTACGCCATGAAGATCCTCGAGCAGACCGGTTTGTTGGACTGCAATGCAAGCAAAACACCCATGGAAGCAAAGCTGAAACTCACCAAGTCTGATACAAGCCCAAAGGTGGATGCAACACACTATCGGAGTATCGTTGGAAGTCTTCGATACTTGACGCACACCCGGCCCGACATCGCATACTCCGTTGGCGTGGTGAGTCGCTTCATGGAGGCACCGACGCAGACTCATTACGCTGCAATCAAGCAGATACTGCGATATGTGAAGGGCACACTACATTATGGCCTTGAGTTTGTCAGAGGACAAGTAGAGGAGCAGCTTCAAGGCTACTGTGATAGCGACTTGGCCGAAGATTTGGACGATCGCAAGAGTACCACTGGGATCATCTTCTACTTCTGTAAATGTCCGATCACTTGGACGTCACAGAAACAGAAGACAGTGGCATTATCTTCGTGTGAGGCGGAGTATATGGCGGCGTCGGCAGCAGCTTGTCAAGCTATCTGGCTGAATCGCATGGTGGAGATGATGACAGGGAGTGAAAATTGTTCAGCAAAGCTACTGGTGGATAACAAGTCTGCAATTGCATTGGTGAAGAATCCTGTCTTTCACGATAGAAGCAAGCATATAGATGCATGCTATCATTTTATCAGGGAATGTGTCGAGAAGGGACAGATTGATGTGGAGTACGTGAGCAGCAAAGAGCAAACTGCAGACATCCTGACAAAAGCTCTGAACCGATCCATGTTTGAAGAGCATCGTAGGAACATTGGAGTCAAGGACCTCTCAGAGTGAAGTCCAGATTAGGGGGGAGCATGTTAATAATAATCATGACTTGGTCTTGCATTATGCATATTGGTTGAAGTGGCAACCTTGAGAATAGGTCCCCAACCATGCATAGATCCTAAATTGTAGCCAACGTGAGCATGACTCTAGGCATTTAGTTAGATTACTTTCATGTGTTTAAATAGCCATGTAGTAACTCTTTGGAATCAAGCATTTTAAGAATCATCAACTCTAAAAAGCTCTCTATCACCTCGATCTGCAGAATCTTAACCTCGGCAATAATTCGCTCACCGGTGTAATTCCGTCGGAACTCAGCCATTGTTTAGGCCTCCAAACAATAAATATGTCTTACAACATGCTTGGAGGATATATCCCTACTGAGTTCGGTTCTCTTCCCGCCCTCTATCACCTCGATCTAAGAAACAATAGTATTACCGGGCAAATACCTTCCTCTCTGGCCAACGCGTCATCTCTTAATTATCTATCACTGTTTGGCAATCTACTTTCAGGAGGAATTCCAGCATCCTTGGGAAAGCTATCTGTACTAACATTACTTAATTTGGGAGCGAACAATCTGAAGGGATCCATCCCGCCTTCGCTGTGGAACCTCTCCTCTCTTGAGTCTCTTTATTTGAGCTTCAACAATCTAGAAGGCTCACTTCCACAGGATTTAGGCCAGACACTTCCACACCTTAAAAGACTAATGGTCGACTTTAACAAAATGCATGGCTCCTTACCCATCTCTTTGTCGAATGCTTCGCAGCTTAGAGATATTGAGCTTGCCTACAACAATTTCAGTGGAAGGATTCCTCCAAACCTAGGGAGCTTACGAAATTTACGCTTCTTGATTATGGGTTATAATCGGTTGGGAGCTAGGGATCCCCTTGATTGGAGCTTCCTTACTTCTTTAAGCAATTGCACCATCTTAGAGGTGCTGCAAATAGACTATAACAACCTTGGAGGCTTGCTACCAAAATCAATTGCTAATTTTTCCACCACACTAGAAATGCTAACAATGTACCACAACTCCATAGAAGGAAGCATCCCTCCAGAGATTGGAAACCTTGTCAGCCTAACGGTACTTGATCTCGGCCTAAACTTTCTTTCAGGCCGTATTCCTACCTCCATCGGGTTGCTCAAGAACTTACATGTTTTATTCTTGAATGTCAACAATTTATCTGGAGAAATCCCATCCACTATAGGCAACATCTCGCAATTAAACATGCTTTATCTAGATTTCAATAGCTTTAGCAGAAGTATCCCGGCTAGCCTTGGCAATTGCAAGTCTTTGGAATTGTTGATCCTTAAACACAATAAGTTGACAGGCACAATACCTAAAGAAGTCTTCAGTATCTCTAGCCTCACCCAAGGGCTTTCATTTGAGGAAAATCAGTTAACAGGCACGATACCTACGGAAGTAGGGAGCTTGATAAACATAGGAGATATAAGGTTGTCTGGAAACAAATTGTCAGGGAAAATACCCAATAGTCTTGGCAAATGTCAGGTTCTACAAATCCTTCGTCTTGGTAGAAACTTCTTTGAAGGAAGTATACCTACATCATTAAGTGCATTAAGAGGCCTTCAAGAGCTCGATCTTTCACAAAATAATTTGTCGGGGAAAATACCAACCTTCCTAGGGGACTTTTCTGAGCTACATGATCTGAACCTATCTTTCAATAACTTTGAAGGCGAAGTGCCAAGAAAAGGAGTCTTCGAAAATAAGAGTAAGATTTCGATCCTTGGCAACGATAAGCTCTGCGGGGGGGATCCGGTTTTGCATCTACCTATTTGTGCATTTTCAGGTCCTAAGAAGAATCATAAGTCTCCAAAACTTGCAGTGATCATTTCAATTTTTAGCGGATTTCTGTGCTTGTTCTTGCTCTTCCTTTTTGTTACTTCCTGTCGTTGGATACGTCAAAGATCAAGAAGGAAACCTACAGAAAACTATACCATCAAGGAGCAACATATAAGTATCTCATATAATGAACTTGTCAAAGCAACAAATGGATTTTCTGAAGAAAACCTAATTGGTTCTGGTACTTATTGTTCTGTATATCGAGGAACGTTGGACGATCATGAGAATAGCGCTAAAGTTATTGCAGTCGAAGTATTTAACCTTCAACAACTAGGAGCTTTGAAGAGCTTTGTAGCTGAGTGTGATGCTTTTAGGAATATCTTACACCGGAACCTTATCAAGATACTGACTGCATGTTCAAGTGTGGATTTCAAAGGCAACGACTTCAAGGCAATGGTTTTCGAGTTCAAGCCCAATGGCAGTCTAGAAAGTTGGTTGCATCATGAAGGAAATGATCCTTTCGGACTGAAGACATTACAGCTTATGCAACGGATAAATATAGCAATCGATGTGGCATCTGCATTGGAGTATCTCCATCACCAAGGCCAGGCTCCTATTGTTCATTGCGATTTGAAGCCAAGCAATATTCTTCTAGATGATGACATGACTGCCCTAGTGAGTGACTTCGGGTTAGCAAGATTTATCAATGAGTCCATAACAACTTCTACTAGCTCCTACGGAATTAATGGAACTATTGGGTATATTGCTCCAGGTTAGTCAGTTATCAAGATGAATTTATTTTTTCTTTTTTGGGACAAATTAAACTTTTGTACTGATTTTAAAAGTTGTTCTTCAGATTTAGCTTATTCTTGACAACTAGAATTTAGTTTAATAGAAAGCCATGTAGAGAAGAACTTAATGGGAGTCATATGAAAATAACTCTAAGGCTGATCCAGGTATGAGATAGTCATTTCATTTGTCCTTATTTCTTGAATAAAATGACGACATTAATTGATTCCATTTTACGTCATCTTAGGCTTTGTTGCGCATATACTCCGGCAAAGGACAATATTTTTCTCTGTATCCTTACCTGACATATATTCAACATGACACTTTTTCAACACTCATGTCAGATGTCTTGCTTAATTCTAGGCTCCAAGAGACAAAAATAATGGTGGAATGTCATTTATACATGTGTGTACCAGATCTGCTTGTATGTCTTTGCAAGCTAGTTCTTAGGAGAAGTTAATAATTATTTTTTAGTGTTTACCCGTTTTATGTGTTGTGCATAATGTCTTTTCTTGTAAAGGTCAGTCCAAATATGTAGAAAGGAGAATTACATTTGGTAGAAGACATCCAACACAAAACATTATAGGATCTCTATAAAAATTAAAACATTCAACACAATTTTTTTGATTAATGGCTTTGTTCTTGTTGTCTACTCTATTCTTGTTCTTGTTCTTGTTCTTGTTCTTGTTCTCTATTCTATTCGCATAACTACCTAACTATTAGTGCTTGGTTCAAATGAAGAGTGTGGAATGACCAACAAAGTTTCTACTTATGGAGATGTCTATAGCTACGGAATACTTTTGATGGAGCTATTTACTGGGAAGAGACCTACAAATGGTGCTTTTAAGGAAGGCCTAACGTTTCGTAACTTTGTCAAGGATGGATTGTCTGAAGGGCTCATTAGCACCATGGATGAGTGCTTGCTAGCAAATGGAGTTCAAGCTAGTGACCATTCTCAAACTATAAATTATGCAAAAACTTTTGAATGTGTTTCTTTGCTGCTTAGAATTGGTCTCCTATGCACAAATGATTTGCCAACGGAGCGAATGGAGATTAAAAAGGCAAGGAATGAATTGAATGATATCAAGAACAAATTCTTTGGGACAACGCTGCAGAGAACTGTAACAAGGTCAATTCCACTAGCATATAATACTATAACTAAATGAAAGTCTCGTAAACTTGTAATGATCATTTCAGCTTTTAGTGGATTTCTGTGCTTCTTCTTACTCTTTCTTTTTGTTGCTTTCCATCGTTGGATACGTCAAAGATCAAGAAGGAAACCTATAAAAAAACTATACCATGCGTCAAGAAGCAACATTTAAGTATCTCATATGCTGAACTTGTCAAAGCAACAAATGGATTATTTGAAGAAAACCTACTTGGTTCTGGTAATTATGGTTCTGTATATCGAGGAACGCTAGACGATCATGAGCTTGGGGCTAAATTTATTGTAGTCAAATTATTTAACCTTCAACAACTTGGAGCTTTAAAGAGCTTTGTTGCTGACTGTAATTCATTTAAACATATCCGGCACCGAAACCTTATCAAGTTACTGACTGTATGTTCAAGTGTAGATCTCAAAGGCAACGACTTCAAGGCAATGGTTTTCGAGTTCAAGTCCAATGGTAGTTTAGAAAGTTGGCATCCAAAAGGAAATGATCCTTTCGAACAAAAGACATTGAAGCTTATGCAGAGGATAAATATAGTGATTGATGTGGCATCTGCATTGGAGTATATCCATAACCATGGCCAGGTTCCTATTAATCATTGCAATTTGAAGCCAAGCAATATTCTTTTTGATGATGACATGACCGCCGTTGTGAGTGACTTTGGGCTTGCCAGATTTATCAACAAATCCACAACAAGTTCTACTAGCACCTTTGGAATTAATGAAACTATTGGGTATATTGCTCCAGGTTAGTCAGTTATCAGAATGAATTTATTTTTTGGGATAAATTATTTTTAAATAATGTTTTTGAAAATTGTTCTTCAGATTTAGCTTATTCTTGACAGCTAGAATTTAATTTAATTCAATGTCAAGCCTAGATGAACTTAAGGGGAGCCATATGACAATAACTCCGAGACCGATCCAGGTCTGTGAAAGTCATTTCATTTGTCCTTATTCCTTGAATAAAAATGAAGACATTAATTGATTCCATTCTACTTCATCTTAGACTTTGTTGCATAGATACTCTTGCAAACAACTAACTCTTATCCTTACCTTACATGTATTCGACATGACACTTTATCTACACTTAATTAGATATGTCTAACTTAATTTTAGGCTCCAAAGAGATCCAAATAATGGTTGAAAGTCATTTTGTATGGTTGTGATCGTGTTAAACATATTGGAGATATGAGAAAGTGTATAAAACATGTATCCTTATTGTACTCGTATCCAAAATTTTAGAACTTTTTGGTACCTAGTATCTACCATGAACATACATAAGTATAATAAATATATATTATTAAGATCTTGTGAGTGAAATATGTATTTAGATATATCTTCATGCATATATATAACATATATACGAAAAGTATGTGTATCTTAAAATTTTGACAGTATTGTATTCCATATTTGCATCATGTGTATTGTTTTTACTTGCATGTTTTTGCAACCTAGATAATAGGAGAAGTTAAGAATCAGTTTTAGTGTTTACTCCTTTTAATGTGTTGTGCTTAATGTATTATCTTGTAAAGGTTAGTCCAAATATGGAGAAAGGAGACATCCAACACAGAACATTGTAGGATCTCTATGAAAATTTAAATAGTCGACACAAAAATTGGGAATAATGGCTTTGTTCTTGTTGTCTACTCTATTTGTATAAGTCTAATTATCTATTAGTGTTTTGTTCAAATGAAGAGTGTGGAATGACCAACAAAGTTTCTACTCATGGAGATATCTATAGTTATTGAATACTTCTGATGGAGTTATTTACTGGAAAGAGACCTACGGATAGTGCTTTTAAGGAAGGCCTAACATTCCGTACGTTCGTCAATGATGGATTTTCTGAAGGGATCATGAGCTCCATGGATGAGCGCTTACTAGCAAATGGAGTTCATGCTAGTGACCATATTCAAACTATAAATCATGCAAATACTTTTGAATGTGTTTCTTTGGTTCTTAGAATTGGTCTCCTATGCACAAATGATTTGCCAATGGAGCGAATGGAGATTAAAAGAGTAAGAAATGAACTAAATAGGATCAAAAACATATTCTTTGAGAGAGAATGTTGCTGAGAACTGTAACAAATTCAATTCCACTAGCATATAATGCTACAACTAAATGAAAGTGATATACCTTACCAATGAATTTGAGAAGCTATTTAAGATTTCAGTATATATCACTCTTGTATTAGACATGTTGTCTATTAATAAAATTTCTTGTTTATGGCATTATATTTATCATCCTCTTGCTTTACTTCTATGAACAAGATCACTTCTAGTGACATATGTCGCCAAAATTCTTGTATTTGGCCGTTTGTTGTTATCTTCCGAGAAAAGGAGCAGGTTTTGAAAGTAGCATCCCGACTACTTCCATAAGCTACCGAACTTCTGTAACAAAGATATCTCAGGGATATGAAGGACTTCTAATTTGTCTAGGGCTCCCAAATGTCATAAAATTCCAAATGCCTGCTCTGCATCTTGGTGAAGGCAATACATTCTTCGAAAACTAATTGGGCGTAAAATAATTTTTCATCACATTCAATGTTATTGTGTCTGCAAAGAACAAAATTTCAAGACAAGGTATAAATATCACCACTACAGGAGTAGTTCAACTAACAGCGAAAATCGGTTTTTTTTTTTTTTTTTTTTGTATTAGCAATGTTGTGTCGAACTAGTACGTGTATGGTATGTCTGACTCAAATAGTTTGGTAACATACATTATGGATATAAATTAAATATACACAGGAACAGAGTTGTGTTTTCGATGGGCCAGCACTATGAACAAACAACAACAGCTCACACTGCTTTCTTGTTGCTTTCCATTCTTTTTATTCATTCTTTCTCAACATCACAGGCTATATTCCTTTTTACTGAGAAGGGATTAAAAAGGTTCCTGAGCGGAGAGCACTAGTTCTTTACAACAACATATATAGCGCAACAAACAAAAAGCGTATGAGAAGAAAAAACCCTATCTATGCTGCTCGCACATCTGGCATGTGGTCGTAGATTTGGGGTTGGTATATATATATATATATATATATATATATATATATATATATATATATATATATATATATGTGTGTGTGTGTGTGTGTGTGTGTGTGTGTGTGTGTGTGTGTGTGTGCAGCAGCTTGGGCCACCGCCGGCTGACCTCGAACTGGACCCAGCCATCTTCATCTTCATCTTCATCTTCCCGCTCTTTCCCTTGGCCAGAGTCTTTGAGCTCTTGCTTGATGCATATGGCCTGTTGGTTGGTAGAACCGGCATCCTTTAACCCACTCTCCAGTGCTCGCACCAGGTTTTCAAAGTAGTTCCTAGTCACACACTGGAAAAAGAAAAAAAAAAAAAAAAAAAACTCAGGCTGCACATCGGAGAATCTAAGGTAGGGGCCGTGGTAGTTCCCCCTAATAATTTTTCCAAGTGCTGGAGTAGCACTGTAGGGAAAAAACCTACAAAGAAATAACAACAAATTATTTAGTTGAATAAATAAATAAAACATATGAAATTAACTGCATAAGATGAAACATATAAATTTACTTACAGCTCTTTGGTCGCGGGCCAAAGCTCCTTTCTGAACTGTCCCTCCGGTCTCTCTGGTTGTGTCGGAGGACCACCCGGTCGGGGGAAATACCGACCACTAGCATCATACTCCGGATACTCCGGGGCCCATCATACAGCTGCCGGAGTATCTGGTGGACGAACTGACATGGGGTGTCGGGATCTGCATCAGATGATGATGGAGACATAGATGCCGATGGTGGAGCGCCGGAGACGTATGCAAAAGAAGTGCAGAACCTTTATAATTCTAGTCATATTCTAAAAAATAATACAATATGAATATTCAAAGGAATGTTCATATAAAGGTACAAGTATTAGATAATGTTGCAATTAGCGTCATAAGAAAGCATATCACACAAATGCAAAGAGTACTTGAAAAGTAGTTCCTTATAGAAATATCCACAGTTCATAGACATAATCAAATCAAGGATAAAGTTCGTAGACATCCTTAAAAAAATTTAATTTGCTTTTCCTAATCCTGACTTTGAAGTTTGAAACACGTGTGACGTCTTTTACCAAAAATTCATATAACACAGTGATATCTAATTCGTATTGCCTCTATTTGCACACACTATGTATTGCCACGGGGCTATAACAGACCAAAATAGTTGGAGGTATTACGTTGAAAAGAACAAGTACAGGGATCACACACTTGCCCTAAGGAACCTATAAAAGGATATCACATATAATTCTGGCCAGGTAGAGCAAATCAAATCAAATCGAGTGAATCCACTGCTCGAGATGGTCTTCGTGCTCATGGCTGATCAGTATCATCAGTCCGACTATGTGGTAGATCCGACACCGAGTCTTAATGACTTTATAACCTCCAACCGTGTAGTGAACCCAACTCATAACTGTAACATACTCGACTTTTCCTTTTGATCACTGTGGATGAATTTAATTTTAAATCTTATGTCACAGGTGGTTTTTCTTTTGTGTTTGCTTCGCTCCACCTAACAAGGAATTTACGTGGTATTCTCCTTGTCACACAAAATAAAATACCAAGAAGAGGGAGGGGAAAGAAAATGAATAGGTACCATGAAGAGGTAGGGAAAAAGTGAACTAGTATGTTGCTCCTCAGAACCCATGTATTGGATTCTGTATCGTTCCTCTCCAAAATATTACTCTACAAGTGGATCAAGCCAGGTCAGGTTAGACTCTGAATCCACAGCTATTTCGGATTTAAAACCCTATCCCAACATAGCTCTAGCTCAAGTGGTTGAGGCAGGCTGAGTCACTTGATCTACAACTGTTCACGGATGGCTCAACTTCAAAACCAAAACCGAAATCCAAACTACTTAATAGGTGTCGAAGTAGATTAGGTTGGGTTCAACTCACATGGGTGGCTCACACCACAAATAGGCAAGATGGTCAAAAGAATAATACTACCTACAATACTTGTTAGTTGAAACAAACCAACCTCAAAAGAAACATGATCCTAACAAAATTGATTTAGAATTAAATCGGGTTCAACTCATATGGGTGGCTCACACACATAGGCAAGATGGTCAAAAGAAGAATACTACGTACAATACTTGTTAGTTGAAACAAAGCAACCTCAAAAGAAACATGAGCCTAACCAAATTGATTTAGAATTAAATCTCCATGTGTTAAAAACAAAACACAACAACATCATGTTCGGGGTTGGACAGCCATCATGTGGTTGTAGATGACAATGCCAATGAGAGTTAGGATGCAGTACACTACAAAATCGAGGGTGGCTATACAGTCTACAGACCATCCATGATAATGACAACCGTCTTAGATGGTGTTCTCATTTTGTCCTGTATGAGAAGAACTCTGAATGACATCCTTCTATATGCCTCTTATTATATGTATATATGCACAACTGCATGTAACAAATGTATATATAATCATGCAAGTATTATGCACATGAACGCAACTTGGCTTCTTGCCCTTTGCAAGCCTAGAAGAACTAAGTTGGTCTTCTTAAAGATTTGCATTGTGTTCCATTTCATCAGGTTGCTTATGCTTGTCAGTATATAGAAAAACTAGCTTGTGCTTCTAAAGGATTTTTTGGGGACTGTTCTTCTAAAAGATTGACCTTGAATTTCATTTGATAGGCTACTTACCCTTGTTCCAGTGTAACTAGAGTCAATTCTGAAGGTCATCAAGGTGAGAGGCTACTTACCCTTTTCGCATAGTATCGACATGAATTCGGTTATCGATGGCTCAGAACACTACCCAAAATTCATTCTAGCATACATTAGTGTGAATCATGTAAGTTCTGCACATCAGTGTAGTATCAAATGTACTATCTGAAGGATATAACAAAATTAAGATGAACCCACATAATGTAATGCTAAGACATCAGCTCACAATATAAAATATAGTGATGGGTTGTGGTATCATCATTGCCGAGGGATGGGGGCCGAAGGACAATCAATGTTATCTACGCATGGTCTCTACCTCCCCCGTCAAATGGCTGCATGGACTATGCCTCGTCGTTATTGGGCCAAGTCCTTGCTTACCCATACCTTAGTATCCGAACTCCAATACCTATTACCAATTGGTATCCTAACTATGATACTCTCATACAAACCCCACACACAAATATGAAGTATCCATACTCATGATACTCAAATCAATATGATATTCACCAAATCCTTAATGATACCAAAGCCAATAAACTCCATATATGAAAATGAACTTGACATGAAAATAACTATAACCATAGATCAAACCCAGGCCTGCTTCTCCTCTTCCAGTATGCACACATTAATGTCACGTCCCGATTCTGTGGAATCGATAGTCGTCCCCCGGGCGTGACCGCCGTGCGGGCCTAGGTTGCGCACCGCACAAGACTGAATTATTTTTGCATAACGAGCACATATTCAGAGTACGCAGATAAATTGAAACACAAATTGAATATGGAAAAGTTCGCTTTATTGATATATGAACATATATTACAAACTCTTGAACGAGTCAGCTAATTGTCGCACGGGCTTACAAAAGTGTTGACACAAAATGAGATAGCAGTCCCGTACATTACGTCCATTTTCTAAACTTCAAAATGTAAAGACCTCCGGGCGGGATGACGGCCTTCCCACGGAGCTGCATTGTGTATTGAGTTGCTAGCTCCTTCCTTCAAGTACTTCAAAATATGGCGCGATCAGGATGCGCCTACAACTGGACTGGATTGGGAAGACGACTTCGGCTCCTCGCTCGGCTATCCTTAGTACGGGGAACCTGTTTTAATGAGGGTCAGTACATCGAAATATACTGGTGAAGGCGAGCTAACCCAACTATACCAATCAACACGTTATATTAATGAAGCATGCATATTATTTGTGGTCTTTCTATCTTGCCTTAGTTTATTTTACAATCAGCAATATATAATAAAATTACTGAAATAAATTTTCCACCGTTCGGTGACTTTTACCTGTCCGTCTGAACCACCTGCACAATACTTACCATGCCTTCCCTGCCACGAAGACACAAGTTAGCTTGCAACAGGTTTAAATATACGTGGGGATCACTGGCGTGATGCCATAATGGACATAGTCAAGGACAAGGATAGCATTCAACGAGATAACACGATGCGCTGCAAGCCATCCCTTCCCGTACACGATGACTACATACAAAGTTCTGCCCGGATCGGATCGGTACCAGTGTCCCAGCGATCGTCCGCAGAACTTATATCCTTGTGCACAAGTTGTCCGTGATCAAACGAAGTTCGTTATTAAGTTAACGGTTCATGCAGTTGAGGCAACATGAGTACAAGACAAGTAGCATTGCATGATTCATTTTGCATAGCCTCCCTGAACAATTATTCGCATACAAGATATGATCCATACTTAGCATAATTTATAGAAGACGATGCATTCTAACTAAAATGATGGTACGAACCAGTGTACTGTTTGTATGCCGGTGTGATCGACAGAGAGAAGATATATATATAAATTGGTATACCGGCAATACGAACTAGTGTAACGTCGGTATGTCGGTACGATCAACAAAGAGCATATACATATGTAGAAATCGATATACTGGTGGTATGAACCATTGTACCATCGGTATGCTGGTGTGATTGACATAAATCATATATATGTAGAAATCGGTATACCAACGGTACGAATCAGTGTACCGTTGGTATGCTGGTGAGATCGACAGAGAGCATATATATGTAGAAATCTGTATACCGAAGGTTCGAAACCGTGTACCGTCGATATGCCAGTACGATCGACATAGAGCATACATATGTAGAAATTGGTATACCGACGGTAAGTATCAGTGTACCGTCGGTATGTCGATTCCTAATGGAAGATTTTCTTTTGATAAAAAAGAATAGCGACAATAGCCTAGCTTTTTATTTTACCATTTATCAAGGTGCTTACAAGTATTCTTAAGACACTTTATAGACTATACCACTGGAGAGAGCGTGTGCAAACTTCAATCTTCTTTAGCCAAAGATTGCGACGTTTTATTTGTGTTTGAAAGGAGTGAAGATTTGTGTTATTGTGAGTCCATGAGTTCATTTAGTTTATGCAATTAAGAGTGGACTAAACACGTACAAATAGTCAATTATTAATTAATCAAAATCAATGTGCCAACAATCTCTCCTATTTTGATAATTGACAAATATGTACGGATTTATGAATATAGCTCCCCCGTAATCAATAATCTCCTCCTTAATGTAATATTTCTTCCCCTTTGTCAAGTAGACAAAATGGACGAGATTAGCAGTTTTATGGATTAACAGGAAAGATCACATGGCAAATGAATAGTATAAGCAACTCAAGCAGAGAAGGGCATCAATAGTAACAACATCGTAGTTACCTGATTTAGGAACTACGGTGTGGCAGACTATGCAATAACGTTCGTAGTAAAAAGGCTCAAGCTGCTTAGATATAGTGGGAATGGCAGGAGGGTTGGGTCCTTTATAAATGATATGGCAGAAGTTGTCAAAGGATAGATCAGGGGAGCGTTGTAAGGCAGCAAAGGTAGGGAGTGCTTCACCTCGATCGGGAACCCTTAGAATTTTTAGCAAGATCTCTGGCAGTAAGACGAAAGTGATGTCCATTCACAAGGGTTTCGACAGCATTGTTCGTGAGATTGGGGATGAGGTTGTAGTAGAACATCTATATCGCATCGCGGTAGACTCGGACCGATCAGTTAAGCAATGGTGTGAGACCATTAACTTCAAAGAATGGAAGCTGTTATTCAAAGAAGTGAAAGTTGATAGGCTTTCCTTCAAAGACTTTGAGGGAATGGAAGGTGAGGAACCAAGACTCTACAACATCAGCAGACTTGAGGAGCCTTTGATCACTATCACCATTGGGCAAGGGTGGAGGTCGGAAGGGGTTCACGACGGCGGATGAACGGGGTCATTTTTGGTATGCCATGGCGGAAAAAAAATAGGAGAAAGGTAGAGGAGAGAAAAGATAGGGTTTTTAGTATTTTAAAGAGAGGATGTGTGTGGGAGTGCCAATGGGTGGAAGAGGAAAGGTGAAGGTCAATATGGGGAAGAGGAAGGGTTTTGAAAAGGGCTTGTTGGAAGGGGGGGGGGGAGGTGAAAGGACAAAAGAAGTGATAGGAATAGTTGGGTATTAATAGATTTTGGGGAAGGTAAAAATTAGAGGTGATAGGAAAGGAAAAGATTTGAAATAAGATTTATCAACTTACTCTTTTCACAATCTGCACACACCAAATCCTTCTTGAAGGGAATACTTGGAAGACCTCTTACAAGTTTCTTAGTAGTGAGCCGGAAGATAGTGTCCATGTTGGCATGTCCAAATCTCATATGCCAAAGCCAACTTTCATTACTATTAGCCACTAAGCACCTATCATTGTTAGTACTTTCCACAAGATAAAAAAACATAAATATTTTTTCTCTAATTCTTTCATATATAATGCTGCCACTTTTACTATAATAAATAAAACATTTGTGTTTAGTAAAATTTATATCATAACCACTATCAGTGAGATTGCTAATACTAAGAAGGTTGTGCTTCAAATTTGTAACAAGAACAACATTATTAATACAAGGGTAAGGAGGGGAGCCAATGTTACCATTACCAATGATGTACCCTCTCAAGTTGTTGCCGAAGGAGACATCCTTCCTTTTTCATCGATAGCGTTACGAATAATGTAGCATGTTCTCCTAGCTTTTGACGGCGGGTTCACCTACAACACGAGTTGAAAATGAAGACTTTGGTACCCAAAATTTTGGAGGTCCTTGAATATTAGTCTTAGAACCCATTTTAGCTTTTCCATGTTGACATGAGTTCTAATTTGACATTGATAGGAGGTGTCCAAACATACCACAATAGTGACACATGGTAGGTGTTGTGACTTTAGTCGAAGGTGAGTGATTGCTTTAAGCGTGGAATCTCCTAGCATGGGTTCTGTCATGCCCCGATCTCCCGCTGGAATCGGCCGTCCCCACTAGGCGCGAATCACCACGCCAGCGCTCCCGCGGGACGATCGTTTCCATCGGGACGTGATGCCGGACCAGCCTGGAGTTGCGCCCGCGTAAGGTTGTAACCTTCGTATCCTGAAAGTCTAGCTTTAATGTTGTTATTAATTTAATTTGGGGCTATTGGGATTTTTTCAAAAATTTTAGTTAATAAAAAACTAACACGAATTTTCTAGGACTTTTAAGAATTTATTTTAGGGTCAAATATAATTAAAAATATCCCAAACTTTTATTTTAGTTCTAAATAATCAAATATATTTTCTAAAATTTTTTGGGAATTTTTTAATTATTTTTAGCATTTGTTTTAAGTTAATTATGAAAAACTGAATTAAAAATAATTTTCAAAAAAAGAAAAACCTAATAAAACCAACCCGCCCAGTCAGCAGCCAGCCTGGCCTACGTGTCAGCCAGCGTGGCCCAGACAGCGGGGCCCAGCGGTCAGTGAGAGAGGGCGAGGGCGAGTGCGAGTCGAATCGGGTCACCGAGCCGACCTCGAGCCGCGCCGAGTCCTAACCCGATTCAGACTCAGCCGAGCCAAGCCGGGTTGAACCTTGGTCGTTCGATCTGAGCGGGTAGCAGCGGATGGCTTCCATGTGGCGCACTCCGAGATGCGGCTGCTCTCTCTCTCTCTCTCCTATATATATATATAGTATTTAGTTTATAAATTCTAGGGTTTTCTTTTAGCCGATTTTAGGGAATTGTCATCTAGGGTTTCCTTCATCTTTCAGAAACCATTACTCATAGCTCCGGACTCCAAACGCAGTCCAGTTTCTTGCATTAGAACTATATTGAGGTTAGTTTTCTAAATTATTAAAATTTTATGAAAATATGAAAATTAAATTCTAGAAAATTCGTAGAGCACAATATGTCCAAAAATAGACATGTCTCGGTGTTTTCGCGATTTCGGGAGAACCAGGAATTAGAATTATGAACCGTTTAAAGTTTCGAAAATCTAATATCGAGATAATTGATATATGTTTTTCCCAGAATTTAATTCAAAATATTTCTGTGCTATTAATTTTTGTAGAACTTCTAGGTTAGCAATCAACCATCGTTGCACAATGCGATTTTGTATGTGCAATAATTTTCAAACGAATTTGAATCCAGATGAGCCATAAATTCCAGCATATTTGTGACACTGAAATCTATAGGAAACCATGCATGAAAGTTGAGTTTGTATCGGTTGACTTTTTGGTCAACAGATTGCCTCGATTTGTGCGCCATGAGTCTCGAGTTGATAAATTTTAGTTCCTTTAGACAAAATTTAGGAATTAAGCTAAAAATAATAATAGTAAGATTAAAATAGGATTTTATAGTAATTATTTAAGAATTAAATGAATTAAAATAACTTATCTTTTGACATGGTAAATTTGTACTACATAGGCTATTTGGACTGTGACTTGGATTCTGACTTATACCAGCTAAGGACCACATGCGAGTATATTTCCGTGATTACTTCCAGTGCTTGATAGTCTCTATAATGCATGCTTAGTATTGATTATTGGATTCTTGAAACTTGCTACACGGATTAGTATGATGGATTCTTATTATGAGATACGTGACTGTTCTTGATTATTGTTATTTCTTCGTGACTGGTTAGGAATCCATGTTGTACTCATGGGGAGGGAAAATACTTAGTAGACGTGTGAACTACCTTTTCCATCCCATTGTCTTACTGGAATAATAGAAGCCATGCACAACACGTGTGGTTTGCCGGATTTTACCCCTTAGTCGTTCACATGTTAACAAGCTATTTCAAATCACATAGAGTAGTTGTTCCTATCTGTTCTTTCACACATTGCAGTTATTTCCTTTGTTGCTTGGAGATATTGTATGATATGTTGCCATGACGGGACTTTGTCATTTATTTATTCTAGTTGCCTTATTGTGATTTTAGTTTTGTTGCTATCATATATTCGTTACTATTTATTGTCTTATAGCTTCTACCATGTGTTGGAACTGTTTTTACTGTGATGTACTCGTTCCTTTCCTGACATGATAAACATTTTAGGTGACTACAATGAGGATGCAATCTCTACACATTATGGACCGTATGCTAGTGACATAATAGAGCCTGATCTTGCCCTTCCGGAGGATCAGGGAGAGTTAGCAGCTCAGATACCGTCTGCAATGGAGTAGTTTAGTAGTAGTTGATTTTGTTAGTTATGTTGGGACCGGACTGTTCTCCGGCAAATTTTTTAAAGTATTTTGAATATTGTACTTTGGATATTTAGTTTTTCGGAAGATTCCTTGAACCCGCATCAAGACTATTATTTCATTATTATCTTGGTGTATTCATTTAAACTAGTGCATGTGATTGAGTATAGTGTGGAGATGTATATATATTGTAAGTTGTAGATTATACTTGTGGCTTATTGTACATCATTCTATCATCGACACTATGACGTAGGCTGGACGTACCCATGACTCATGTCCAAATTCAGGGTGCGGGTCATGACACGTTTTTAGTGGTGGCCCATGCAGGTCAGGTTTCGCACAAGGTTGCGAACTCGTAGTGGTACTCATGTTAGATGTACGACTGCGAGCCTGCTATAGGATATACATACTAGGGATAGGAAGATACTCAATCACAACTAGGGATCCCATATACTCAACTTGCTAACCCTTATTAATTTCTTTCGAACAATCTGACATATTCCATAGTTGATTGTCCTTCTTGAATACCTCCTTATCTTGTGCCATATCAATTGAATTCTTGTTGCTTTCAACCTTTCAGAATGCCACCCAAGACTAGAACGCGCGGTGCCAGAACAAATGGTGCTTTTCCTATACCATCTGCATCGCAGGAGGCCTCATCAGCTGGATCGGGGAGTCTTCCTCCTCCCCCCTCAACCATTACACGAACTCTTCAGAAGCATGATGGAGGCTCAAAAGTCTTAGGCAGAGGCTCAGAGGCAAAAAGCAAAAATACTGAGGGAAGGAATAGAAAATGCCCAACAGGTTGTCCTAGCAGCCAGGGAGAGGGTTGCCCAGCAACCACAACAGCAGGTCGCTCAACCGAAGGTGGGTAACATCCAGGACTTCAAGAAGATGGAGCCTCGGACGTTCAAGGGGATAGAGTAAATCCTCTACGCTGATGAGTGGCTCGAGGATATCGAGCGGATCATGAGAGTTTCTTGACTTTTCGAGGACCTGGAGATTGAGGCGGTTGGCTTGCAGCTTCACAACATTGCTCACACTTGGTTCATAAATGAGCCTAGGATTGCGGATCCTAACCTGACTTGGGAGCAGTTCATGGACCTCTTTAAGAGAAAATTCTTTCCTGCAGTAGCCAAAGGGGTTCTAGAGAAGCAATTCCAGAACTTGGAGCAGAATGGGATGACCATGGATAAGTATGCTGCAGAATTTGGCAGGCTGAGCCGATTCGCAGAGTACATGGTGAGGGACCCGGAGGATAGAGCTAGACGATTTAGAGAGAGCTTGAACCAAGAGGTCAAGGTCCATATTTCTTCGGCTCATACGACTTTTGCTGATATATTGGTAGAGGCTCAAAGAGTCGAGGTGGACATGGGTCTTCAGAATAAGAGAAATAAGGATGCTATCGGCGGTTGTAGTAGTCAGGGGCAGGCAAAGCATCCACAATTTCAGCCAAGGACCTTCCAAAAGCAACAACAACAGTATTGTGCCCCAGTCAGAGCCCCATCTCAGCAAGTGCAGCAGCAGCCACAGAAACAAGTACAACATGCACCCCTATAATTGTTGAAAGAAGCCAGGGCATTCATAGGAGATCTGCCGGAAGATATTAGGCGTGTGCCTATAATGTGGATCACCTTCGCATCAGATGAGAGAGTATCCTACCGAAACCCCTATAGGAGGATCCTCAGCCCAGAGAGGACCAGTTGGACCACCAGTGGCCCCACAGCAAAGAGGACCCCCACTTCCTACGCAACAACAACAGTTTGCCCAGCACCAGCAAAGGGGAGTACCTCCACAGGGCAGAGCTTTTGCCATGACCGTAGAGGAGGTTAAGCCGACTAGTGATGTGATAGCAGGTTTTATTTTTCTCGATTTTATTCCTGTATTTGCCTTATTTGATTCCGGTGTATCGCATAGCTTCATATATGTATCCTTTGTGCTTAAGCATAGTTTAGTAACAGAACCCTTGAGTAGGAGTTGCAAGATCACGACTGGTGGAGGAACTATCCTAGTCAGTGATACTTGCAAGGGGCGTCGTGTTACCTTAGAAAGCCATAATTTGGATGCTAGTTTACTCGTAATGCCACTTTTGAGTTTTGATATTATTCTTAGAATGGATTGGTTGAGTATGCACCATGCTAGCATAGACTGACGTGGAGGACGTGTCCAGTTCCGTCCTCCAGGAGAGCCAGAATTTGAGTTTGTTAGGGGAGGAGTTGAGATGAGTGATGGGACTATTTGTGGAGCAATGGTAGCAGAGAAGGACTTGCCACACCCTATTATTACAAAATTTCTAGACGTATTTCCTGAGGAGGTACCAGGATTGCCAACGGACAGAGATCTTGAATTTTCTATAGACCTAGTGCCTGGGGTAGAGCCGGTGTCGCAGCAAGTCTATATGATCAACAACAATGAGCTGGCAGAACTGAAGAAGCAGGTTGATGATTTGCTAGACAAGGATTTTATTAGATCGAGTTCCTCTCTTTCGGGAGCCCCGGTCTTATTTGTACCAAAGAAAGATGGGTCGGTGCGAATGTGCATTGATTACAGGGCTCTGAACAACCTCACCATCATGAACAAATATCCACTACCAAGAATAGGCGATCTTTTTGATCAGTTAAGAGGTGCAAGAGTATTTTCGAAGATTGATTTGAGGTCTGGCTTTCATCAGTTGAAGGTGAAGAAGGAAGATATTCCGAAAACTATATTACAGAAAAGATATGGCCAATATGAGTTTATGGTGATGCCATTTGGGTTGACTAATGTCCCGGCAGTCTTCATGAACTTGATGAACAAGGTATTCCACCAATACCTTGACAAGTTCGTAGTAGTATTCATAGATGATATCCTTGTCGATTCAAAGACACCGGAAAACCACGAAAAGCATCTAAGGATTGTGCTAGAGACCCTTCGGAAGGAGAAGCTTTATGGAAAACTCTCGAAATATGAGTTCTTCCTGGATAAGGTAGAGTTTGTTGGGCATGTGGTGACTAGAGACAAAATTTTGGTGGATCCAAAAAAGATTGCTGCTGTAGAGTCTTGGACCACTCCGAGTTCTGTTCCAGAGATCAGAAGCTTATTAGGATTGACCGGATATTATAAGAAATTTGTAAAGGATTTTTCTCAGATTGCAGAGCCGTTGACTAGACTCACTCGGAAGGATGTGCAGTTCATGTGGACCGAAGAATATCAGGCTGCATTTAATGAGCTAAAGAAGAGATTGACCACAATGCATATTTTGACGGTGCCATCGAGGACGAGTGGATTTGTCATTTATAACGATGCTTCGAAAAAGGGCTTGGGATGTGTTCTAGATCAAAATAGGAAGGTGGTGGCATATGCTTCTAGGCAGTTGCGGACACATGAGAGAAACTATCCTACTAATGACTTAAAATTAGCAGCGGTAATTTTTGCTCTAAAGCTGTGGAGACATTATCTTTACGGAGAGCGTGTGAAAATATACACTGACCACAAGAGCTTGAAGTATGTCTTTACCCAGAAAGAGCTAAATATGAGACAACGCAGGTGGCTAGAACTAATGAAGGATTTTTATATTTTACTACAGTATCATCCAGGGAAGGCTAATGTGGTTGCCGATGCCTTGAGCAGGTATCCAGTAGCGATGTCCCTGGGGTGCACCTCTCTGCTGATGTTGGTACTGAGCAAACCTCTGCTGCTATGGTGGAACTGGAGGTCCCCTTTGTTGGCCTCCTGGTACAGTAGGTACCCTCGTTTGTCCCCTCTGAGCGGCTGTTCCACCCTGACCTGGACGAGTCTGAATAGATGGACAGTCCCTTAGCTGATGTGCTGACGATCCACAGGACAAGAACGTACCCAACCTCTTCCTACAGATATCCCTAGTGTGTCATGTCTTCCCGCAGAATGCACACTGGACAGCGGGCTGAGTCTGCCTCTGTGGCTGCTGTTGCTGGGTGTGTCCTCGAACTAGTGCCTGGTGCTGCTGATGCTGTCGCTGGTACGACCTCTGTTGCTGCTGAAAGTATGGGCGCTTGGCCGGTCCTGCACTACCACTCACTCCTCCAGAAGTGTCGCGTCATCTCTTGGGCCTGAGGTCCAAGTCATCCCCAGCAATCTGGGCATCCATCAGAATACCCTCGAATGTAGTAGTGCTACGTTTCGAAGTGCGAGACTTGATCTCTCTTGTCAACGCCTT
The DNA here is from genome assembly GCA_036927795.1 of Iris macrosiphon. Classification (NCBI taxonomy): domain Eukaryota; kingdom Viridiplantae; phylum Streptophyta; class Magnoliopsida; order Asparagales; family Iridaceae; genus Iris; species Iris macrosiphon. The sequence continues at coordinate 23,273,738 of JAYESA010000012.1, forward strand.
CCTGAATTTTTGGGCTCTGTCTCCTGGGTCTCGAATCATCGATGGCGCGAATTGACTCAAACGACAAAACTCCCCGGCGTACTCGTCGACTGACATGCTTTTTTGGACCAAGTTATGGAACTGACTCTCCAATGCTCCCTGGGCTACGTCAGGAAAGAACTTCTCCTTGAAGATCTCCTTGAAGGCCTCCCAAGTAAGTCCTCCGTCACCGAGTCTTGGCTCCGTACGATACCATATCAGCGCGATGTCAAACATCTGACTGCCGGCAGCTTCGATCTAAAGAATCTCCAGAATCTGCGCCAAACGCAAGTTCCTTTCTATATCCTCTAGCCAGTCGTCAGCATTGAGTATCCCCCCGGTTCCCTTGAACTCGAGGCATCATCCTCTTGAAGTCCACTATAGTACCCGGCCTCTGGCGGCATCCTAAAGACAGACCGAAAAGAATCAATTAAGGCAATAGATACGATATCATCAAGAAAGGACAGTAAAATTTTAAAGGAAGTAATTATTCAGAGTAGCATTATAAAGATCAAAAAATTTCTAGTTATGATTGAGCATACTATCATCCTAAATCATATTTTCTAACGCAGGCTCGTAGCAATACTCAAAGTGAGCACTACTACGACATCGCTCTAAATGCAAATTTAGACAGACCTACATTGTCCTCTAGAAAAATGTTATCCAGTTAGGATTGGAACGAAGTACAAGCACTATTAGCAGTTTTATTTATATTGATAAAAACTATAATACAGTGTAAAGAAATACAAGATGAAGATAAATACTGGAAATAAGAAATACTGGAGATAATAAAATACTGGAGAATATATAATCAGCAATAGCACGACTAGCAATGAATAGAAATATAAGTGAATGCGAGAACAATGAACTGGAATATAGAAATAGAATATCTAGCTAAGTGTTTGAAATATCAGTCTATCATATGATCGGCTTGGGACAAGATCAGGCTTGTTATATATGATTGGCTATGATTCATGTAAGGTTAGGCTAACCATCTGGTTAGCTATGATGCGAGCAATAGTCAGGCTAATCATATATAACAGGCTATGAGGCATGTAAATGGTCGGCTACACCCGACGTGATGTGTGGGGTGAGCTATGATGCATGTAAGTGGGGTATGATCACATAATATGGTAATATTTTCCTGTCCTCCAGCTAGCACGATGGATTCCAATCACGACTCCTCGTGACAGGTATCGACGATGCTAACCCGTGTATCCATAGTGTCAGAATCAAGTACGCTATATAACTAGAATCATAGAGATGATCAACATAATAAAAACTGTCAGAGAATGTACTCGCCTGGGGTCCTGAGCTGGCAATACCAATATCCTGCTTATGAAGTCTCGTACGAATGATCCAACGGTCATATATATATAATATAATATAATAACATCAGTCGTCACACTAGTACGCACGTAAACACAATTTTACCGTACTTAGAACTAACGCAAGCAGGGGTTACAACTGGTCAACTAGCAGGGTCAAGTGTGCACGTCTAAAATGCACGTGTCATGTCCTCGAATACCGTGCATAGCAAAAAGAAATAACTGACACCATCACATGTCCAATCTCTAAATCTCGTGCAACGCTAACACATGTCCAAGATGGTACATTAGGGTACACAGGGTAGACAGTCAACTAACACCTATGGTCATACAACATATATAATACTAATAAACAAATTCCCATAAAGTATATATATATATAAACCTAAATACTACCCACACATGCACACACATACACACTAAGTATTAGGGTTTACCAACACACAGTGTCATGCAACACACAACATGAAAGAAAGGGGCAAGTACGAACCTTGGTGTGCACGTGACCGAGGAGGGGGTGACACCGGGAAGATGGTGCTGACGCTGTGGCAGTTGCTACTCGCCGGAAAGGAGATCGACGGTGATGGTTTTGACCAAGTCGGGGTGGTCGAGGGTGGTGAAGATGCGGTGGTTGCTGGCCGGGGTAAAGGTGGTGATCAGTGAGAAAGTCGGGATGATGGAGATGATGATGGTGGCGGTGGCTCGGTGGTTGCAAAAGACTGTCGGGGTCGGGATGTTTAAGATGGGAGAAGGAGAAGTCGATGAGGGTGGTTGAGATGGTGGTTGCTATCGGCGGAGGAAGTCGTGGGGAAGTCGGGGTGAAGGAGGCTGTTATGGTCCGGCGGAGAGTTGGTCGGGGAAGAGAAGGAAGAGGGTGGTCCGGCGTAGGGAAGTCGGCTGTGAGGGAGAGGCTGCTATAGTAGAGGAGTCGGGCGGGAACATGGTGGTTCGACGGTTGGAGGTTAGGGTGCTTAGGCAGAATGGAGGCCAGAGGAAGGAGATGAAGGATGGTTTAGGGTTTCAGTTTATTTTTGTTTGATGATGGTGATAAAAAAATAATAGAGAGATGAGAGTTTATGTATGAGAGAGAAAAGTGGGTTGATCACCTAGGGATTAAGGCGGGTCATGTGCTCCTTGGGATGGGGTTGGTTTCTACATGAAGGAAATTTGATGGCTAGGATAGTGCATATTTGAATGGAGGGCTTAGGATGGCTAGGGGAAAATTTTGAGTGTTGTACACTCCAAAAATAGGGTAAAAATTGGTATGACCGGTCAAAAAAGGAGGGGAGTGTGTTTCTTCATATCTTGGGTCCAATGGGAGGTGGACACCTCATTGCATTTTTGCATAAAAGTCCCCAACAATTGGAAAATTGCATAATTATTGGATTTGTGCTTGGATGAGAAAAAAGATCATATTTGGTGTGATGTAGTGGTTGAAAAGGGTGTGTGGTGTTTAGTATGAACCTTGAGGGTGTGAGTGGGGGTTTGGGTTGGTGTTAGGTCTAGTTTTGGATTAGGTTGGGTCCTTACACCAATTTAATTAAAATTAATATAAATGTTACTCTTAAATTAATTGGAAGTGCATATGTTTAAAATTAGGTGGAACACAAGTGTCATGGGCGTAGAAGACTCGGAATAGAATATTATCATAATTTGGGTTGCACAAAATGGGTCGAGAATCTGTCTCCAATTTCGATTAGAACGGACAAAGATGCAAAGTTAGATTTATTTGGATTTAAAAATAAATGTTTGTAACGAATATTGTGCGACTAAAATGAAGTACAAAAGGGCATATTTATGAGTTACACAAAGGTCAGAATGGAAGACTGGCACGTCTAGGACAAGGGTGTAAAATTTGTTGGAAGGCAAAAACTAGTGTAGCGCTCCAAATATCGAAGCAACGGTAAGGTACAACAATTCAATAAAATCACAATAGTGAAATATAATCCCCAATAATTAATCCCAAAAATACTAATTAAAATCCATAATCCTATATTTTGGTCAGGGGTTCAACTAGTGGGTTTCTAGGTCCAATCCACTAACCCATGCATTAATGAACACTATATATAATATATATATATATATACATATCATGCAATAAAATATACACAATACTTATAATAAATTAGAAGACAAAAATATCCCTATTCTAGAATGTGGTAGTGACAGCCTCCATCATGTTCATTAACTACTCAATCAGATCGTTAAAGAGTGCATCCTTCGGGCTACCAGCACTACCCGAAGTACTTGAATTGCTTTCTTCTGCCATTACTGCAAAAGAGAGTAACTTATATCAGACTCATAAAGTATTATGGACTCACCGTATGGAATGTCTCATTTTGGTCATATGATCAAGGGTTCAACTAAAAGGAGTCTCTTTTGAAAACTTTTATTTTGAAACATGGGTCAAAGGAGTGAAGCTGTCACGCCACGATCCCGCAAGGGTCAATCGTCCTCGCTAAGCGCCTTGGGGAACCGATCATCCTCGCATTGTCATAATATCGTACAAGCCAAAGTTGCGCATGCACAAGGCCAAGGCTTGAACAATCACAATATAAGTTATTCAAAGTTATAAGCAGAGGCACGGTATGCAGAAAAGTAAATGAACATAATGGTACAAGAAACAAACTCTTTATTGATATCAGAAATAATTACAAGGCTTGCCAATAGGCTACATCAATACAAATTACAATAACATCGTTCCATATATTATATCCTTTTATACAGAAAATATCTTAAAATATCTCGATACATCTCAAGGAATCAACTCCGGATTTTTGGCTCCTAAGAATGAGGAACTGTTATCTCTTCTGCATATCCAACACCTGTGAAATAAACTGGTGGGGGGTCAGCACTTTGGTGAAAGTACTAGTGAGTATAAAACAACGAACAGAAGCAACACTCCTTGAAACCAACAATAAGTAATTATGTGAGAAAATATTACATTACTAGTGATCTTGCTACTTTTACCTAGTTCGTTTCATGCAGTACATAATTCAGAGTCATGTTACTTCTTTTGTAAAATATCTTTGAAAGTCATATTTCATATTTGATACATTCAAGCATGCAATAGGGACAATTCAATGCAGGAAGGTAATTTACACTATCGTGGAGTGTGCATCATGTATTGCGCGCCGTGTTCATTCTCTTCTATTTACTATAGTAGCAATCACTCATTCAGTTCTATCCATGGAAAATATACTATTATTTCTTAAAAGCAGCATGTAATAGGAACAAATACATCGATCATCACTTATTTAGTGTTTCTTACCCTTTGATGAACGGTTATCCCTGCGACAAACATACAAGTTAGCAATATTTTACATAACTATATAGGTACTTGTTCCTGTTAGTTTCTACATCAAATATTTAGGTATGCAAGAAGGCTAAATCCTAGCATGCGCACTAACTATATGATGGTCCATGGGTAAACCCGTGAATAGCAGCTAGAACTACGAGCCTAGTCTGACTATTAGACAGGACAGCCCCCTAATCGCGAGGACTACAAGCCTCAAGGTGTTTCGATTATCTCTCTTAGGCCGAACGATTCCCAGTGCCCCAGGAACCGCTCGAGAGAGTGCCCTTGTGCACAAGTTGTCCAAAGATCGATGCGATGAATGTATTCTATCAGATAATTCTATAATGCAAGCAAACAATGATTTAGCAACTTCTATCTCTTCTTCTTATAAATCGATCGATAGGTTCTATTCACGGCCCAGTACTACACTAGTATACGCTCATACTAGCTACTTTGACACATGATCAAGCTATTTTTTAAACGAGTTCGATAACAAGTATAGTGCCCCGCTCCCCGTTGGTACTATGTACTAGAGATATCGGTTTGCTGACTCAAAAAAGAAACCTTCTTGAATAGCTCCTTGTTGAACCAGAAGACGACTGATTTAGGTGAGTGGACAGAACTTTATTCTTTGATTCTTGCACGCCTTAATAATGAATCTAAGATTTTGAAAAGCTTGTTTGCTTAATAAGATAGCGATCGCATGAGAATGATAGAACGAGAACCTGCTTGCTTAACTAGAAAACTTGTATGCTTGTCGAAAAGAGATAGAACCATTGCTATGCTAAGTCAAGAAAGAAGTATTGTATGCTTAGTTACACGGATACCGCTATCTAACGAATCACTGTCATGCTAATAATCAAGAGTAAAAGAATGTTCATATATTTTCATCGTATGCTAAATAAGAGTAGAACTGCATGCTTAGCTACAGGAGATAGATGAATCGTGCCATGTTTTGCTTGTCATTGATGCTTAAAAGATAAAACTGTTTGAATAACTTGTATTGTATGCTATTGAACATATCGATTCATTGGGAAAAAAAGAAGATTGAACCTATCGAAATGATTGAACCTATCGAATTGGTTGAACGTGTCGAACCTATCGAATTAATTGAAAGAAGAGAATTAAGAGCTTTGGCTCTATCGCTTGATATCATATTTGCTGTTCTTGGACATGTGCATTATATAGTCTTTATCCGATAAAATTATATTCATTCATTGGTCTGACAACTTGTGCACAAGTTATCGGGTCTCTCGAACGGTTCCTGGGGCACTGTAAACAGTTCATCCTTGGGGAGACTAATAAAACACCCTGAGGCTTGAAATCCTCATGATTAGGGGGTGTGGCTTTTAGTGTAGTGCTGAACCATGAGTCTTGGCTGCTATTTTGAGCGTATTTTAGTGGATAGCAACCATGTGTCTCAGCAGCTATTAGCCGATCCGTCATTAGTGAGATGGGCTTGTACGTACCAATTGCTAATCCCGAGGATCCATACTCGGGGGCTATCATATAGTTAGGAATGCAAGAAGGGTAGCCTAGCATGCACCCTAATTATATGATGACCCCCGAGTATGGATCCTCGGGATTAACAATTGGAACGTACAAGCCCTTCTCACTAATGACGGATTGGCTAATAGCTGCTGAGACACATGGTTGTTATCCATTAAAATACTCTCAAAATAGTACCGAGACTCATGGTTCAGCACTACAAGCCCTTCTCACTAATGACAGATTTTAAGCCTCAGGGTGTTCGATTAGTCTCCACAGGACGAATGGTTTTCAGTACCCCAGGAACCGTTTGAGAGACCCGATACCTTGTGCACAAGTTGTCAGGCCAATGCATGAATACAATTCTATCAGATAAAGACTATATGATGCATATGTCCATGAACAAGCAAACATGATATCAAGCGATAAAGCCAGAGCTCTCAATTCTCTTCTTTCAATTAATTCGATAGGTTCGATACATTCAACCAATTCGATAGGTTCAATCATTTCAATAGGTTCAATCATCTTTCTTTCAATGAATCGATATGTTCAATAGCATACAATTCAAGTTATTCAGACAGTTCTATCTTTCAAGCATCAATGATAAGCAAAACGTGGCACGATTCATCTATCTCCTTTAGCTAAGAATGCAGTTCTACTCTTATTTAGCATACGATGGAAATATATGAACATTATACTTTTGATTATTAGCATGGCAGTGGTTCGTTCGATAGCGGTGTTCATGTAACTAAGCATGCAACACTTCTTTCTTGACTTAGCATAGCAATGGTTCTATCTCTTTTAGACAAGCATACAAGTTCTCTAGTTAAGCAAGCAGGTTCTCATTCTATCATTCTCATGTGATCGTTATCTTATTAAGCAAACAAGTATTTTAAAAACTCAGATTTATTATTAAGGTGTGCAAGAATCAGAGAATAAAGTTCTGTCCACTCACCTAAATCAGTCATCTTCTGATTCAACAAGGAGCTTTTCAAGAATGTTTTCTTTTTGAGTCAGCAAACCGATTTCTCTTATACATAGTGCCAACGCGGAGCGGGGCACTATAACAAGTCTATGTTTCAAGCAGAAGTTCTTTTAACACGAAACCAGTAACTGTTCTATAAATCTATAATGCTACAGTTCTATCTTTGCATCAATGACAACCAAACATATAAGCGATCTCTAATTAAGCAAGCATGGCATGTTCTTCTATCTCTTCTAGATAAGCATGTAGTTCTACTCTTGTTTAGCATACCATATATTGACATGTTCAATCATTTTTTAATATTCTTATTAGCATGGGAAAGTTTCGTTCGATAGTCGTGTCAGTGTAACCTAGCATGCGACATACTATTCTTTACTTAGCATGTCAAGCTTCATCTATTATTCCTAGCATATAAGTTCTTTAGTTAGCATACATGGTCATGATTTATCATTCTTGTAAAGGAAACATTAATCTTCTTAGCAACAAGCATTATAAAACTTAGATTCATTCTTAAGGCGTGAAAGAATCAGACAATGCAGTTATGTCCACTCACCGAGATCAATCATCTTGTGTCCCAACAGGGAGCTCTTCAGAAAGGCTTTCAGTTGAGCCAGCAAACGGATCTTTCTTGAACATAGTGCCAACATGGAGCGGGGCACTACATACTTACCCACCCAAAAAAAGTTCCGTCCTTGAAACTCAAGAAAAAAATTTTGATATCCAGAGTAGTGATAGTCCTCAACCTTAGCCATTCTCAATCTAAAAACTCTAGCAATCAGAACTCAATAAAATACTAGCAATCAAAAATTTGAAATCATAAATCATATCTCTCAATCCATCAAGAAAATAATCAAGAAAACTTTTTGTGCGCATCTTTGAAAATATTTACGGACTCATTGTATGGAACACTCATTGCAGCAACGATATCAAGTGGCAAGGAATTCCAGTCATTAGGAGATCTCTGAGTCGAAGCGAAGCAACAAAATAGCTAAAGGATCAAGTTGCTCTGATACCACTTTGTCATGCCCCAATCCCGCAAGGGCCGATCATCCTCGCTTAGCGCCTTGCGGAATCGATCGTTCTCGTATGGGCGTGATGCCGTGCAAGCCTAAGTTGTTTTTGCACAAGGCCAAGGCTTTAACAATCATAATATAAGCTATTTAAAGTTAGAAGCAGCGGCACAGTATGCAGAAAAGTAAATGAACACAATGGTATAAGAAATAATAGCTTTATTGATATCATAAATGATTACAAGGCTTGCCAATAGGCTACATCAATACAAATTACAATGATATCATTCTATATATTATATTATTTTATACAAAAAATAACTCAAAATATCTCGATACATCTCAAGGCATCGACTCCGGATTTTTGGCTCCTGAGGATGAGGAACTGCTATCGCTTCTACAAATCCAGCACCTGCAAAACAAACTGGTGGGGGGTCAGCACTTTGGGGAAAGTATTGGTGAGTATAAAACAACGAACAGAAGCAACACTCCCTGAAACCAATACTAATTAATCATGTGAGAAAATATTACATTACTAGTGATCTTGCTACTTTTACCTAGGTTCGTTTCATGCAGTAAAAGATTCAGGGTCAGGTTACTTATTTTGTAAAATATCTTTGAAAGCCACATTTCATATTTGATACATTCAGGCATGCAATAGGGACAGTTCAATGCAAGAAGGTGATTTACTCTATCGTGGAGTGTGCAGCATGTATTGCGAGCCGTGTTCATTCTCTTCTATTTACTATAGCAGTAATCATTCATTCAGTTCTATCCATGGGCAAGATACTATCATTTCTTAAAAGTAGCATGTAATAGGAAAAAACACATCGATCATCACTTATTCAGTAATTTTTACCCTTTGCCAAACGGTTATTCCTGCGACAGACATACAAGTTAGCAACAATTTACATAACTATATAGGTACTTCTTCCTATTCGTCTCTACATCAAATAGTTAGGTATGCAAGAAGGCTAAATCCTAGCATGCACCCTAACTATATGATGTCCACGGGTAAACCCATGAATAGCAGCTAGAACTACGAGACCAGTCTGACTATTAGACAGGACACCCCCTAATTGTGAGGACTACAAGCCTTAAGGTGTTTCGATTATCTCTCCTAGGCCGAACGCTTTCCAGTGCCCCAGAAACCGATCGAGGGACTGCCCTTGTGCACAAGTTGTCCAATGACCGATGCGATGAATGCATTCTAGCAGATAATTCTATAATGCAAGCAAAAAATGATTTAGTAACTTCTATCTCTTTTTCTAATAAATCGATCGATAGGTTCTATTCACAGCCTAGCACTACACTAGTATACGCTCATACTAGCTGCTTTGACACGTGATCAAGCTATTCTCTCAACGAGTTCGATAACAAGTCTATTTTTCAAGCAGAAGTTATTTTAACACGAAACCAGTAACAGTTATATAAATTTAGCATTATATCCCTTTACTAAAAGCAAAAGATACAAACACCTTGAGCGGGAGTCTCCAACTGTAATAAGAAGCTTCAAAAGTTATGTGCACGAGCTTATATTGATGGATGAGATGGGCCTTAGCTCCTCGCGATGTCACATTGGCTCGTAGAACTTATGGAGACGTGGGTTAGCATATTTGAAATGTACAGCTGAGGGAGAATTAACCCAACTCACCAAATCAACATGGTATTCATGTGAAGCAAACAATATTATTAGGTGATCTTTCTATCTTGCCTTAGTTTAAATTACAAGCATATGATAGGAATTGAAACAACATAATAATATTCGTCGCCGAAACGGTAAATTTTACCAGTGGCCGACTTATCCATCCTACACAAAATCTTACCATGTTCTTCCCTGTGGACTAGACATTATTAACTCAACAGTTGAAACATATAAGAGTCACTGGCACCACAAGCCATACTGGACTATAGCCTGCTTGGACGACGATCCTTTCAGCACAGGTAGCGAGCGCCACTGAAATTTTTTGAATCACCCGTGCTAGTATAGCTATCACAACTATCCATGTTCCCCTTAGGCAAAATCTGTCCCAGTGCCCCGAAGAGCGTTCATGGAACCATACCCTTGTGCACAAGTTGTTCGTGACCATGCAATATCTAAAACTAAGTTAATAAACATAGCATGCAAGACAACAAAATCTGAATATCGATACACAATAATTTCTGATAGCATAGTCTACCTGCCTCAAGTTATCTCATTGTAAAATCTATACTACTTGTTGCAACATTTATGAGTAAATCCATTGTAGCTACAACAAAAATATGATATACATTTATATTACACAAGCAAGCAACAGTTTATATTTTTAGGTGACAAGCAACATAAATCATGAGTTCTCTTTTATTATCTAGATTTTTTTGTTATGGTATCGTGGATCGAAACATGCAATAAGAGAGTCATTTTGATTAAGTGTGAAGATATGGAAAGAATGGTCAAAGCCACTCACAGTTAGAGAATTGTTGAGAGAAAGAGATCCCCAATGCTACGTTTAGACTTCACCTACGCGACGACCTACATTTGCACCAACAGATGATTGATACCTTCTCTTCTCTTTTTCTCCAAATTCGATATGAATGCGTAAATCGAAGAACGCAAGCAATACAAATCATCGAAAATATTCACGAAAACGCATTCATAAAATCAACAACGAAAGTATCAGCAAAAATAATAGCGAAAACGATAACAAAAACAAGCAGTAAAAAGGTCCGAGAAAGTGACTCTTATCTAGAGTTCTCAATCTAGACACGATCTACTGAATATCGGACCTGATTCCGATGAAGCCAATCAGTAACGAGAAAATAATCTTGATTTATCTATCCCGATTAACCGATACTGACAATGTTGCATTACAGTGCCTACGAATGAGGAGCGGGGCACTACACCAAAAGTTCGTTTGAAATCATACTTTGGAATTTCATCATATATATATATATATATATATATATATATATATAGGAAAACTATCTTTTTATATAACACGGGGAAGTCCCATCTCAGGGTACAAAACGTGATTGTGTTCGTGTAGAGCGAAACAAAATCTTGGGGAAAAAAAACTCGCGACGACAAAGAGGCACGATGCCGCACCAGGCAAAATAAAAGTATACCCCCTAGAACGCTATCCAACTGAAGCAAAAAAGAGTAGCATTCCTACGACAAGTTAAAATTCTTCGATTCTTTTGGTAACAACTCTATAACAAACTGAATTATCCGATCGTAGCATTCATACAACAAGTTAAAATCAAACTTGAGTTTCAACAGCCGCATCACCACCGACAAGACAGAATGAGAATGACAACTCGGGTATAACGGAGTATCGACATTCTTAAACACATCATAGAACTCCTTTGCTTCAGGATTCGAATCCTCCGGATCAAAATTAGGACCGGCTACATTAAATACCAACTCACGTTCCAGGTTTCGTTGCCGATATTCGAAGTGATCTCCGTGAGTGAACTCCCCTACCTCCGTATTGAAGGAGAACTGATATTGCAGAAACAAAGGTTCCCCTTGAGTCGTCCACTCCTTGTAGTTCGGTACGAAATCCTTCTTTTAGAGATGCTCCCTCATGAGATCCACCTCTCTGAATGGTATTTTATTACATGTGACACAAGGGCACTTGATTAGCCTCTCATCCATGAAATAAGGTTGCCTACTTGCGTATTTGAGAAATTTCTCAATGCCCGTCTTGAAATCATCTGTCAAACCAATCCTGCTCTCATGTCGCCAATTGTACATCAACGAACGATCAACTAAGTATCGACTCATTGATTTCTTACCCACGAATGATTCTGCACGTATCATATATATTCAAACAAAATGGATTAAATACAAAAACTAGTTAAAAAAATGTACAAGATAAATGTGTCAATTTATGGTAGAGGTTGCATTAGGAAAGCAGTAAGTCCTATACTAACAAAGATGAAGTATCGAGTAAGAAGAAGTATGAAGTATCGAGTTCACCCTACTAACAGTAGCCATTCCATGGATAAAGCATTTCTAACTTATGAACATTTTTATAAGAAGATGAAGTATCGATTACACAGGTTGGAGAATATTGAGGGCTCAATGGAAAGATAGAAACGATCCAGCAAAACTTACTAGGATAAAGACAATGGGAAGAGTGTCAAAGAACTACAAAGGTCAAAGAATTTTATGGGTCTATTTGGGTCATCTCCTATTACACTTATTTACGTCAACCAAATTATTCTTAAAATGACATTTTTCATTAAAAATAAATCTACATATTCTACACAAATCACAACCCTAAACATAAAATGAATGATGAAGAGTGTCAAAGAACTACAAAGGTCAAAGATCGCTTAAATACTTGGGTACGACATTAGCAAATAGCTGAGAAAATTCACTCACCTATCGTCCTCAAACCAATGATCTAACACAATACGCTACAAATATATACAACCTCTCAGAACTAAACACCCCCACCTGATCAAAGCCTGACCAATGAGAAAAAAAAATAAGCCTTACAAAAGAAACCAGGGGCAATATACATAATTCACATCAACAAAAAACCAAGTTGCGGTTAAATAGGCACCTCAAGTTACAACACAACCCTAGAATTGCATTCTTTTTCCGAAAAAACTTTGAACGACATGGATTAAGCTCTATTACCATTATGCAAATGCTAATCTTCTGGGCATCTCATATGGAGACAAATTTGTACCAGAGAATAAAATTAAACCAAATTCATCACCAAGACCACAGTAGAGTAGTTAATACTCAAATTCATCTCCATGTATACATATACATATTAAAATACAATAATAAATTTTCTCAATTAACAAAGAAACCAATACAAGTTAGGGTTAAACCCATCAGATCCATTAACATAGAAAATAATAGAATTTAGGCTTAAAATTTGAAAAAATTTACCAATGGAGAATGGAGGAACATAGAAGGGGTTCGGCATGTCATCTTAGGAGGCGACGGTGCTCCGAGGAAGCCCCCGCTCTGAGGAAGCTTACGCCGCGGCAGTGCTACGATCTAGGAAGCCCTCCGCTGGTCGGGGTCGGGGAAGGGGGGGGAAGAGAGGTTGGGGAAGTAGGAAGGGGTCGAGGAAGGAGTGGTCAGGGAAGGAGGGGTCCAGGTCGGGGAAGGAGGAAAAGTTTTTTCTGGATGAAAAATATGAAATGAAAAAGAAGTCGTGGGCGGCTATTTTTACATTTCGCAGCGACAGAGATTTTTTGTCGCTATTCCGTCGCCGCATAATTTCTGACGCCTTAGCGACGGAATAGCAACGAAAATATGGACGAATATTTCATATTTTCGTTGTCGTCGCTTGTCAGTTGTCCGTTCGTCGCTACGACAGCAATGGATCTCGATCCTTCGCTACAGTCAGTCAACTAAGTGGAGGAGAACATGATGGCTATATATATATATATATATATATATATATATATATATATATATATCCATTCAATGAAAAAAAATTCAGCCAATGACCCTCCAGCCTAGTGGTTAATTGAGAGCCATGCGGCCCAAGTGGTCGGTTGTTCAAGCCCATGTAGGTGAGTGGAAGAGATTAATTACCAAGGAACCCGTGCCCCTTTCAAATATTTTTTTTTTAATTCAACATCATTTTATTATCTGGAACTCAGGAAAGAACTCAAAGGTTACAAGATCAGCCAACCCAATCCCAGGCTAGGATTAGAGTTGCCGAAGAACTCAAAGGTTACAAGACCTCGCCTGTATGCCCCTTTCCAATATATATATATATATATATATATATATATATATATATATATATATATATATATATATATATATATATATATATATATATATATATATATCCCTGACCTTTTTTTTTTTTTTTGGATTAAGCATGGTTGGCTAGTAGTACAAATTTTCTGTATAGTGATCTCTGTAGAACAATTAATTCGTTCTGCTCTATTTTTGACAATCAGAATGATTTTATATTTAACTTCTGTAAGAAAAAAATGAGTTGGATTTTCTTATAAGTCCTACTTTTCTTGATTGTATAGAATATAGACTATGTTTCTAAGATCCACAATATATGTCCAGCCTTAGAGCACCTCAATTGACTTGGGGATCGCTGTTGGAGGTCCCTTGCTGATGCCAACAGGCCAACATCAACCTTGACAATTGGAAACTTCAATTTCTTGTAATGAAGTGGGATGTGATGGAACACAACACCGTGTAAAATTATGCATATTTGCCAACATCAACCTTGACTTGGAACCGTTATCTTTCGGTAACAGATGCTATACTCTCCTCGTGTGTTCACATATGAAAGATATTGCTTCTTGTATGTACCAATGTAAGTCATGATATTCTTTCTTCCTTCTGACATTCTACTAATATGAATTTGTTCTTCTTCTTTTTATTTGCAGAGAAGTAGCTAGGAATTGCTCCAAAGCAGAACAGATGTGCATGCACAATTCTCTGACACACCGATCTATAAATCATCATTTGATGCACCAATATATAAATCATAGGATGAACCTTGTCGCGGCTCGGCTATTCAAAAAGCAGCCTCAATTAATTGACTTGGAGATGTCCTACTGATGCCACAATATCCAGCCATAGAGCAGCCTCAATTGACTTGGAGATCGATGTAGAAAGTTTCCTACCAATAGGCCAATTTTAACCTTGACGTGGAAACTTCAAAGTCTTGTAATGAAGTGGGATAGAATATAGACTAGTTCTGTGATCCACAATATCTAAGCATAGTGCACCTCAAGACATCTAATGATGCCAAGTTGCACTAAGTCATTCTTGAACTCAAACCACAAATTGATCTCTGCTATAGCTATCCATCGTAATTTTGAGATGTGTCTACGTCCACAAGAGAAGAATGAGCGGCATAGGTCTCCAGGGTTAAGGGATAATATCTTTATTGAATCAAAAGAAAAAACCTTTCAAGAGTTACACAAACAAATATTGTCTTGCAAAACTCTCACTTGTGAGTTCTCCGACGAGCTCTTTCCTTTTCTCTCTAGATTTTCTTAGGGTTTCCTAATACGTCAGCAATGCCTCCTTAGCCTTAGTACGTAGCTTCTAAACACAAATTAGGAATATAAAACACCTTAATATAGCTCTCCTAAACATTTCATTAGTCATGATAAATATAAATCAAAGTTTGAAAGCAACCTTTAAATATGACCTGCTTATCAATACCAAACTGAGCGACATAGCAACGTTTTTCCAAACACAAAAATTTCTAAAAAAAATATGGTGATTTTTCGGTATACCGGTATGTAGTTGTTGCTACAAACTAGCACATATCTGAGTATTGTTTGTTGTTTCGACTCCTCCCGAATTTCTCGATCAAAGGACGATGTCTATTGGACTCCGACGTTAAACATAAGCCATTTCATGAATAACACATGACTACTCAACCGAAGAGCAGAACTATTTGTGACAAATAGCATCTTGTTACATACAAAATATAAAATTTGAGTAATCCAATGAAAGTTGACTTAATTTTAGATTAAGTGGTTGAATAATGAAAAATATTATATCACGCAATGCTAAGTTTATTGTTGAATGTGAAAGATTTATATATATATATATATATATATATATATATATATATATATATATATATATATATATTTCTCACAATCACAATTAATCATTAAAGAAGAAGGGAGTAATTAATTAAGCATTGAATATGTTATACATATCATGAGCTACAACTTTGTCTTGTAAGATGATCGAACACTTTTTAAAGACAATTAATAGTGTTGAAAGGAATCTTCTGCTAACATGATCGAACCAGTGGGTTGGTTTGTTTTGCTTTCTGCTTTTTCAAAAAGCATCCTCCATTTCCTACTTCCATAAAAGTCCATTAGTGCTTCTGCCCCTGGCTCTATATAAATGGAAGGGAAATGAGTATGAGTATAATCAATCAATCAGATACATATTCCCATCCATACCATACTATACCATCGCTGTGCGCACGCAGCAATGTGCTCCTCCTCCTTCCTTTTGTGTCCTAAAGTAGCATCTTCTTCTTCTTCTTCTACCTATCTAATTCTACTGCTTCTTCTCTTCTTCCTCATCATCCCACACCACCACTACCACCATCTCCATGTCGTCATGTCTGCTCCAACTGCTATACTAGCACCAAAACACAACAATGTAACCGACCGATCTTCTCTCCTCCTCTTCAAGTCCAAAATCTCCCCCGATCCCCATGGAGTCCTTGCTACGTGGAATGACACCCTTCCTTTTTGCCGTTGGCAAGGTGTCGTCTGTGGAGGTAGGCATCAAGAGAGAGTCGTCTCGTTGAACCTGACGTCCCTCGGCCTAGTCGGAACCATACCACCTCACCTAGCCAACCTTACCTTACTCAGGACGAACAACTTCTCCTCCAATCACTTCCATGGGCTGATCCCCCAAGAACTGTCTCGTCTGTCTCGTCTGCAGATTCTTGACCTTAGCAATAATTCGCTCAGTGGGATGATACAGTTAGAACTCAGCCATTGTTTAAGCCTCCAAACCATAAAATTGTCATACAACATGCTTGGAGGATATATCCCTAGTGAGTTCGGTTCTCTTCCCTCCCTCTATCGTCTCGACCTAAGTAACAATAGTATTACTGGGCAAATACCGGACTCTCTGGCCAACGCGTCATCTCTTAAATCTTTAGGACTGTCGTATAATCTACTTTCAGGAGTAATTCCAGCATCCTTGGGAAAACTATTTGTACTAACATTTCTCAATTTGGGAGGTAACAATCTCGAGGGATCCATCCCGTCTTCGCTATGGAACCTGTCCTCTCTTGGGGCTCTTGGTTTGGCCCACAACCAGCTGAAAGGTTCACTTCCACAAGATTTAGGTCAGGAACTTCCACACCTTAAACAACTAGCTGTCAACTCTAACAAAATGCATGGCGCCATACCTATGTCTTTATCGAATTCTTCGCAGCTTAGCCTTATTCAGCTTCAGAACAACAATTTCAGTGGAAGAATTCCACCAAACCTAGGGAGCTTACAACATTTACGCATCTTGCTTCTGTATGGTAATCAGTTGGAAACTAGGGAGCCACTTGATTGGAGCTTCCTTACTTCTTTAAGCAATTGTACCATCTTAGAGGTGCTGCAAATAGATGAAAACAACTTTGGAGGCTTGCTACCAAAATCAATTGGCAAAACATTTCTTCCACTCTACGAATCCTAACAATGTCAAGCAACTTCATAGAAGGAAGCATCCCTCCAGACTTTGGAAACATTGTCAGCCTAACGACAATTAATCTTGCTTCAACCATTTTTCAGGTCGTATTCCTGCCTCCATCGGGTTTGCTCAAGAACTTACATACATTAGAGTTGTACTTCAACAATTTTTCTGGAGAAATCCCATCCACTATGGGCAACCTCTCACAATTTAAACCTGCTTTATATAGAGATTCAATAGCTTTAGCGGAAGTATCCCAGTCAGCCTTGGGCATTGCAATGTCTTTGATAGGGTTGAACCTTGCATATAATATTTTGACAGGAATGATACCCTAAAGAAGTTATCAGCATCTCTAGCCTCAGCATAGGGGTTAATATTTGAGAGAAAATTTGTTAACAGGCACGATACCTCTGGAAGTAGGGAGCTTGGTAAATGTAGGAATTTTTATCATATCTGGAAACAAATTATCAGGAAGAAATACCCAATAGTCTTTGGCAAATGTCAGGTTCTGCAAACAGCTTCGTCTTGGTAGAAACTTCTTTGAAGGAAGTATCCCTACATCATTAAGTGCATTAAGAGGCCTTCAAGAGCTCGATCTTTCACAAAATAATTTGTCTGGAAAAATACCGACATTCCTAGGGGACTTTCCTGACCTACATGATCTGAACCTATCTTTCAATAACTTTGAAGGAGAAGTGCCAAGAAAAGGGATCTTCAGAAATAAGAATGAGATTTCGATCCTTGGCAACGATAAGCTCTGCGGGGGGGATCCGATAGTTGCATCTACCTATTTGTTTATTTTCAAGCCCTAAGAAGATTCATAAGTCTCCTAAACTTGCAGTGATCATTTCAGTTTTTAGCGGAATTTCGTGCTTGTTCTTGCTCTTCCCTTTTTGTTGCTCTCTCGTCGTTTGGATATGTCATAAGATCAGAAGGAAACCTATAGAAAAACTATACTTACTAAGGAGCACACATATAAGTATCTCATATGACGAACTTGTTAAAGCAACATAATGGATTTTCTGAAGAAAAACTGGAATAGTATATAGAGGAATGTTAGACGATCATGAGCTTGGCGATAAAGTTATTGCAGTGAAAGTATTTAACCTTCAACAACTGGGAGCTTTGAAGAGCTTTGTAGCTGAGTGTGATGCTTTTAGAAATATTCGACACAGAAACATTATCAAGATACTGACTGTATGTTCAAGTGTAGATTTCAAAGGCAATAACTTCAAGGCAATGGTTTTCGAGTTCAAGCACAATGGCAGTTTAGAAAGTTGGTTACATCCAGAAGGAAATGATCCTTTCGGAAAGAAGATATTGAAGCTTATGCAGCGGATAAATATAGCAATTGATGTGGCATCTGCATTGGAGTATCTTCATCACCATGGCCAGACTCCTATTATTCATTGCGAT
This sequence comes from Iris macrosiphon, assembly GCA_036927795.1. Taxonomy (NCBI): domain Eukaryota; kingdom Viridiplantae; phylum Streptophyta; class Magnoliopsida; order Asparagales; family Iridaceae; genus Iris; species Iris macrosiphon. The sequence goes on from JAYESA010000012.1 coordinate 23,292,441, forward strand.
TTAAAGCCGAGCAATATTCTTCTTGATGATGACATGACAGCCCTTGTGAGTGACTTCGGACTAGCTAGATTTATCAACAAGTCCACAACAAGTTCTACTAGCTCCTTTGGAATTAAAGGAACTATTGGGTACATTGCTCCAGGTTAGTCACTTATCAAGACGAATTTCTTTTATCTTTTTGGGATAAATTAAACTTTTGTGCTATTTTTGAAAATTGTTCTTCAGATGTAGCTTATTCTTGACAACTAGAATTTAATTTAACTGAATGCCATGTCGAGAAGAACTTAACAGGAATCATATGACCATAACTCTAAGGACCGATCCAGGTATGAGATAGTTTTTTCATTTTTAGTTATTCCTTGAATAAAAAATGAATACTTAATTGACTCCATTTTGCGTCATCTTAGGCTTTGTTGTACAAATACTCCCACAAAGGATTATATCTTTATATGTATCCTTACCTGACATGTATTCGATATAGCACTTTCTTGACACTTATGTCAAATATGTCTCGTTCAATTCTAGGCTCCAAACAGACTAAAATAATGGTTGAAAGTCATTTTGTATGATTTTGATTTACCTAAGCATATTGGAGATATGAGAAAGTGTGTAAAGCATGTATCCATATCGTACCATTTCCTAAATCTTAGAAATTTTTGAAACCTAGCATCTACCACGAACATACATAAATAATAAATATATAGGTATTATTAAGACATTGTGAGTAAAATATGTATATAGATATATTTTATGCATTCTAAATATAACATATATCCGTAATACATATGTATCTTAAAATTTCTAACAATGTAGCAATCCAAATGTGTATCATGTGTGTATCGGATCTGTTTGCATGTCTTTGCAACCTAGTTCTTAGGAGAAGTTAAGAACGTTTTAGTGTTTACTCTTTTTAGTGTGTTGTGCTTAATATCTTATCTTGTAAATTTCGGTCCAAATATGGAGAAAGGAGAGTTACATTAGGTAGAAGACATCCAACACAAACCATTATAGCGATCTTTGTGAAAATTAAAATAGTCGACACAAAAACTTGGAATAATGGCTTTGTTCTTGTTGTTGTCTACTATATTCTTGTTCTTGTTCTTGTTTTTGTTGTTGTCTACTCTATTGGCAGATGTCTAATAAACTATTATTGTTTGGTTCAAATGAAGAGTACGGAATGACCAACAAAGTTTCTACTCATGAAGATGTCTATAGCTACGGAATACTTTTGATGGAGCTATTTACTGGAAAGAGACCTACGGATGGTGCTTTTAAGGAAGGCCTAACGCTTCGTACGTTCGTCAAGGATGGATTGTCTGAAGGGCTCATGAGCACCATGGATGAGTGCTTACTAGAAAATGGAGTTCAAGCTAGTGACCATTCTCAAACTATGAATCATGTAAAAACTTTTGAATGTGTTTCTTTGGTGCTTAGAATTGGCCTCCTATGCACAAATGAATTGCCAACGGAACGAATGGAGATTAAAACTGTAAGGAATGAGCTAAATGAGATCAAGAACATATTATTTGAATAATAATGCTGCAGAGAACTATATCAAGGTCAATTCCACTATCATATAATTCTACAACCAAATAAAAGTAATATGCGTTGACAACGAATTTGAAAAGTTATTTCTGATTTCAATATGTATCACTTTTGTATTAGACTTGTTTATTAATAAATATTCACGTTTATGGCATTATATTTATGATCCCCTTGCTTTACTTCTATTAACAAGGTCAGTTCTAGTGATATATATAGCCCAAAATCTTGTACTTAGTTGTTTGTTATTATCTTCTAAAGAAAGGAGCATCTTTTGAAAGTAGCATTTTGGCTTCTTCCATAGCTAATCTCTTTTGGATAGAATATAGAGTAGTTTTGTGATCCACAATATCTAAGCATAGAGCACCTCAATTGACTGAGGATGTTGAAGGTATCCTATTGATGCCAATAGGCCAACATCAACATGGACTTGGAAACATCAAGGTCTTGTAATGAAGTAGGATAGAATATAGACTACTTCTGTGATTCATAATATCTAGGCATAGAGCACCACAAATTGATCTCTGCTACAACTATCCATCGTAATTTTGGGATGTGTCATGCCCTGCTCCCAAATAATCGGGTACGAGTCGGATACATCTATCTTACGCTGTGGACACAGCAATAGTGAGCTGTCTAAACCTTAGTTTTCACCAAATTTCATTTATCAATTATACTCATCACAAAAATGATATCGTTCTCTGATACTAACAATCACCACAATTCCACTATTTTCATTATTACATGTCCTTTTATAAAGAATGTCCGAAAACAAATCTGGTGAATGATAAAGGAAACTATAAATCCTCAACTACACAACACGGCAGCTATCACAACACATAAAGTTGTAACAAGTAAATCTATACAAAGATGATCCTAAATTTCATGAGTGATCTCCGGGTCCTGTGCAACATCTTCCATTAGGTCATCAGTAGTGTCACGCCCCAGTCCCAAAAATACGTACGACTGGGACACGTTACGCATGCCAGCCGCATGGATATGGCAACTCCAATATATGGAAACCAAATTCATACGTACGCTGTAATATGAATATCAAATCCACAAGTGGTATAAAATGTAATATAAGTCACAGGGTAAAATCTAAATCTCATCCACCAAAATCATATAGAAATAAATAACCAGTATCTATGAAACTAGATCTCAATAAGAAGTATCTAAGGATGATAGTTGGATGGAAACAAATCCACTACTAACTCGAATATAAGAGCAAATACAATATGAGTACAACACAATAAACACAATATAAGAATACCAGCTAACAATCACGGGCTCGAAGAGAAGACATCCTCGAACATATGTGTCCATCCAAATCTACGCTCCTGCAAAATACTCAAGAACAGATACACCTGGCAGAGGACCAGGTCCTCAGAGGGACGTAACAAGATACAGAAAATACGAGCCAATTTGAATACAGTAAACATGCATCATATTTGAAAATAGATAAGTACGCTGTACAGGACAATCTATATGAATGCAAATGAGGACAACTTTTCGACGTATGGGCAAGGGTAGGCTACTCGATCTAATCCTCACAACCTCACGCTCGTAAGTGGACATCATCAGCCGACATACCTCTGGGGTAGCGACCCTCGGACTCCATCAATCGACATACCTCTGGGGTAGCGACCATCGGACATGACCCACCATAGTGCGTGCTAGTGACTACGGTGTTACCAGAGTGGTTAAAAGCCCATACGCCTAATGATTGTCCTCTATGATACTAAGTGCCATGTGTGTGTCAACATATCCAATACATAGTAATGACTGAAAGAAAACTATACATGCAAGAATAAACAGAAATGCAATAAATATAAAAAAATATAAATAGCATGCAAAAGTACTGTAACAATTTGGCAAGGTATCTTGCCTGGTAAGAAAGCTGCAAGGTATACTGTCCAGAAGTCCAACACATAGGATCAAAAGCTATGGCCGCAGAACAAATGTCTCCGGATGCTGAAATAAACATCACCAACGTTCCCAGAATAAGCAAAATAGCTAAAAAGTACTTTCCTTTCGTCCAATTTGGACATAGGGGCAAAACGGTAATTTCGGGTAAAAGTGGGGTCCACCTGTGGCCCACTTTGCACCGAAAAGCGTACCGAGGGTAACAGTCTCTAAATGGGACAAACTATAGGTCAAACAACTCTAAATGTCAATACGAACCCAACGGTATATCCAATTGTGGATTCCGATGAGCCGAACACAACTTTGTCCAAAAAGTCAACTGTGGGGCCCGCCAATTGGCGATTTGGTCAACCGTCTCAGAATTGCTTGAAAATTGGGTCACAGGACCAGCGCGTTACCACGAGTCCCAGTGGTACAAGTTTCGTCGCAATCTGACAAGCGTGCACAAAATACGCGCGAGTTCCACAAAAGTTGCGACACGGGGTGTCTCCGCGGATACGGCCTGATTCCGGCACGCACACGCGTCCGAATCAGTTCCCACGAATTTTTACGTGTCCGGTTATGCTGCATGCACCGTTCGGTACACTTGGTATACGACGGGGCGGTCCCGTTTGGCGGGGCGCGCTACGTTTCACAACTTTTAGAATTCTAGAAAATGTGGGTTCGCGGGGTTTTGTGACGAATTTAATTCTGTCCACAACAGCTAATAATCTAGGGTTATTTAACAGAAAATAAACTCGGTCAAGTGTTCTACACATATCAAAAAGAATTACCGAATTCGGATCTCTGTGGTGGGAGATACGAACTCGGCAACATGGGTGGTCACCGCAGTTTTCTGCGATCCCAGAATTGGGTCTGCTTGCGCCAACTTGGGCGCTGTTTTCACCTATGGGTACATGTTGTTCGAAGGTCTGCTATTATACAAATAGGGAAGAGGGTTAAGGGGTGAGCATACCGGTGAAGACGGAACGGCGTTTGGTTGAGCGAGTCGACGGGAAGCAACTCCGGAACGAAGGTACCTCGTGTGAGAATCTGCAGTACGCGAGGTCGGGGTCGTCAGGATGGTTTGGACGGCCTGGCGGGGTTCTCTGGCTGCGGTGGCGGCTCTAGATGAGAAGAGGGGGTATGGAGATTTTAGGTTAGGGTTTTATGAAATAATATATATATATATATATATATATATATATATATATATATATATATATATATATATATATATATATATATATATATATATATATATATATAGGGAGAGAGAAGGGATGGGTCCGCGTGAAAGATGGGGGGGGGGCGCTGTGTAATGGTCGTGGGAATGGGATTTCTAAGTTGCATTGCTAGTTTTTTTGCTAACTTCTAACGTTTGCTACTTGCTAAGTTGCTTTAAGTTGCAAGTTGCTAAGTTCTGTGGAGTACTAAAGTTTGCTAGTTTGCTAGCTAAGTGGAATAATAAAGTTTGTATTATTTATTAGTATTATTAGTATATTATTAATTTCTTTATACTTTTCTTTTCTTTTCCTTTCTTTTTTTAAAATATATATATGCATATATATATATTTGTATATATATATATATATATATATATATATATATATATATATATATATACTCATAAGAAAATTATAGATTAGAATAATGCACGCCGCTAGGCTAGCAACTGCTCAAGGGATCTCCTATATGGAATAAATTCCGAAAAATTCCTAATGGTCCCATAAATCCTCTAAGTGCCCGAACACCTAAAATAAAAATTATTAAAAATCTATTTCTCCTATTTAGCCCTAATTACTACAATTAAATTAATAATTAATAAATAAAAGGGTATATACGATTTTTAGGAAGGGGGTTTTACAAGTAGGACCATAGTAACTAGGGTATATCTCATCATCATCCTCACCTGCCACGATTATTCAGTCAAAAAAAGAGCAAAGTAATACATAGCCCAAATCACCCACAATATTATACAAAAAATAAATAATAGGTGATAATCAGAAAATAGACAAGTGACCAAAATATACCTGGATAATCATGCACTACACTAAATGAATGACATGCAATCTGACACTAAACACAACATGTAGGGGCTAATGTGAGTAAGGCACTAATAGTACTAGCAGTCATTCAATAAAATGGACATAAGGCACAAGTGTGCTAGCAGTCAATCGTCGTCCGGTTAATGGTAAACCATATGCTATGACTAGTGCCACCCTTCCGACTCAATCAATAGCAATGAATGAATAGTGACCATGTACAATCAATATGAAATACAAAATCGTAAATGGAGAGGGGATGTGTACTTGCCTTTATCTTTGGAACGGGTGATGGTGTGGAAAAATGCTCCTAAAAGACAATATAGGTGTGTTAGACTTCAAATAATCACTAAGATAAATTCTAACTAATTCTAATTAAGCCTAGCTTGGTTTTAATATTAACAATTCACCAATTATTCTTAATGACTAAATAACTATTAAACTAACTATTTTATCTAAAAACTAACTATCATTAACTAACGACTTAAATAGAATTCACCTATTTAAACTATGCCCTGTCTACTGGCCCTGGCCTAGTCCAGTCTCCCGAATTTAAGCCTGGACTCATGAGTCCCCAACCCTACTTGGCTTAGTCCACTCAATCACTAGGTTAGGGTCTAGTCTTATAGACTTAGCCCAAATTCTAAGCTTATAAACCAATGTTCAGTTTTTGGTATGAGCTGAACCCAACTTCTTTGGCCCAAACCTATGGTCTATAGACCCTAGCCCACAGCACCTGATCTAACGATCGAATCTAATCCAGTTACTATAGGGACCAATTCAACTGATTTGAATTAAACCCTAAACTAGCCGTTGGATTTAAATTATCGGTTTCCTGAACCGAGTGTTCCTAACAGAGTCATCACTGTGTCACATAGATACGGGTCCGCAGAGTTGTGTCTGACCCAGTCAAGACTCTGGCTCAGGGTAGTATAAGAAATCAAGGCCGAGTGCCCAAGTGTCTGATTGATACTGGACACGAGTTCATCAATCCTTGTTACAACACGGTATCCACTCCCAAATTTCATGCTCAAGAACTCGAGATCACCGATATTAACATTAAGAAGGAGATCAGCGTTGGTATATATACATGTGACGTGTAACCAAAACTATGTCTAAATCAATCTTGAAGACATGATCAGGAGACACGATCGTCCCTGTGTCCGATTCAAACAAGTACTCCTCTGAGGCAATCTATCAACCACCTAGTGTACAGAGAAGAGGAAATAACAGTCAGTGATTCTTCTGATTTCATGAGTACAAGAATTTAGGGAAAATTTGTTATGAAACACAGAGAAACGAATACTTACTAGAGTCTCGAAAGAATTGAACTCCCTCCCGAGCTTGCAGAGCTCGCAACTCTACGCGGCTAAGTCTGAGAGCTTGTGTGCATTTCAGTTTTGAATACATGTGTCCGTCCATGTCACCCGTGGACACAAAGCAAGGTCAAAACATAGTCTAGATCGATGTTGTTGATCGGAGCATAATTCGTCACCATTGTTCGACGAACAGCCATAACGATCAGATTCACCGGATCAGATTCAGAGTGTCATGTCCCGATTGCGCAAGGGCCGATCATCCTCGCTTTGGGCCTTGCGGAACCGATCGTCCTCGCATGCGCGTGATGTAGTGCAAGCATAAGTTGTGCTTGTACAAGGCCAAGGCTTGAACAATCACAAGATAAGCTATACAATATGTAGAAAAGTAAATGAACACAATGGTATAAGAAAACAAACTCTTTATTGATATCTGAAATGATTACAAGCTTTGCCAATTGGCTTACATCTCTAGAACAATATAGATTACAATGACATCGTTCGATACATTATATTCCTTTATACAAAATTAGCTCTAAACATCTTGATACAACTCAAGGCATCGACAGATCTTCGGCTCCTGAGGATGGGGATCTGCTATCGCTTCTACATATCCAGCACCTGCGAAACAAACTGGTGGGGGTCAGCACTTTGGAGAAAGTACTGGTGAGTATAAAAACGACAAACAAAAGAAAAACTCCTTGAAACCAACACTAAGTAATCATGTGAGAAAATATTACATTACTAGTGATCTTGCAACTTTTACTTAGGTTCATTTCATGCAGTGCGGGATCAAGTCAGATTACTTCTTGTTGAAAAATTCTTTGAAATCAGAGTTCTTGTTCAATTCATTCAAGCATAGAAAAGGGATTACTCTATTGTTCAGTACGCAACATATAATGTTAGCCGTAACTATAATCTCTAAGGAACATAAGCAACATCTAGTGGACTATTCATCTTATCAAGGAAACATTAGCATATTACATCAGCATCGATTTGTTTATAGAAGCATCATATGATAAGAAGCATAATAAAATGATCAACAGTTATTCAGTGATCCTTACTGTCACGCCCCAGTCCCAAAATACATGGGACCAGGCCACGTGGCAATAGCCAACTGTCACATCTCTGAGGATATCCCAATTTAATGGATCCTAACGAAGAGTGCTACGCTGTCTTAAAATACTAGCATGTCCCATATCAATCAACAATAGATAATCTAATCTCATCCACAATATAAACAACAAAAATGTACTAATAATAACTGCTGGAAGATAAACGCCAGTCTCAAAATATCATAGTACAACCAAGAATGTCTAGTGGGAACAAACCCACTACTATGACGAAATAAAAGTACTGAAATGACAGATAAAAAGAGTAATGACTAGGGCATCGACTGACTAGATAATGATGCACCCAATCCTAGGCAGAATGTCTACCAACTGATCACAAAAACTCTGACGGTAGCACCTCTAGCTCATACTCGGTAGCGTACCTCGTCTCCTGTCCCGGTCCGTACACTGTTGGATAATATGCCTCGTCCAAATCTGGAAAGGTATCAGGTCCTCAGAGGGACGTAACAAGATACATAGAAGCATGCCATATATATAAATAATGAATAAAATAAATAAAGGGTGTGCTAACCAATCTAAGTGAATGCAATATGAGGACAACTTTGGTACGTATGGGTAGGCGTAGGCATAACGTCCAATACCCCGAAGAGCATGGCAGCAGTATAGTATATCGTCCATATCGCTCCGAAGAACTTGGCAGCAGTGTAAAGGGAGTAATTGGATCCGTGGCTCCTCTGGATACTACGGATTCTAATGTGTGTATCCCATACGCCTAATAGTGTCCTCCCCGCCCAATGTAGATACACAAGTCGAATACTCGACGTGCGTACCACGTATCTATATGCCAAGTCTCTACTACAATAAAATCCTGAATTACGTACTAACCGTGATACATGTCACACGCACCGATAGCTAGTCGAGTACACGAACCCGCATCCCAATATGAATTTGTCACTGTGAAACGTGTAAGAGTGTCAGGTCTCAGAAGATAACAGAGTATCCTCCAATGGGGTGAGTCTGCTAATGCCTAGGTCAAGTACACTAATCATCGACGCATCCGTCGACTGCACCCGAGTCAATCTCGGACGCGCACAGTTGTATAAAGAAAGCAACAAGATAACAATACAACATATACATAATTTAAATTAAACATTAAATATGGCAAGGTATCTTGCCTGGGTCCTCAAGCTGTGAATGCCAAAAGCCTACTCCTGCAGTATCTCCTGGCTGGTCCAGTGACCCTAAACACATAATATAATATAGCAAATACTGACATCAGGCACTAAGCAATGCATACACACAACTTATGACGCTACTCTTAGGTACTGACGCAAGGTAACGGCTGGTCGACTACAGTGGCGTGCGTACACGTAGCTAAGATGCACGTGTGCCCTGTCCTCAGTCACCGTGTACCTCACGATAATAAATTACTAAGTTATGGTTTTACGACACCACATTACGTCTTGTTGAATTACACGTCATTAATTCCCATGTTTAGTGTATTAGGTCTATGTCTACGTTTTTAGGTGGAATACAAGTTCTTTATACCATTCTTATGATTGGGAATAATTATCATCAATTAATTACTGTTTAAATCTAATTAACATACATACCCACATATAGGGTTCCATATAAATTTATTTGTGTCCACATAACGACACGCGACACAAACTCGACGACACGACGATACAACTATTCATGATACAATGGAGAAAGAGGACAAACGAGGGTTACCTATTCGAGGCTGAACGTGGGGGCTTGTGCTCGAAATCTGGCCGTCCTCCGGCGAGGGGTGGCACTCCGGCGTCGGCCGGCGACAAGCAAAGCAGCAGCGACAACGACCGTAATCCGCAATAGCGGCCTAGGCAGCGGCAGTTGCTGGGCTGGGATGGTATTGGGAAGGCGGCTGGTCGTGGGGAGGGTGGTTCTCCGCCTGATAGCGGTGGTTGGCGGCGCTGTAGGCGGTGGTCAGGCCGGGAGCAGTCGGGTTCGGGTTAGGCGTAGTGGATGCTGGTTATGGGAATGGTGATGGTACATTGGTGATGGTGAGGATGAAGGCGGTTGCAGGCGGCTGGTTGGTAGTCCGGCATCGAGTAGGTGGCGGACTGAGGTGCTGTGGAGTCGTCCGGTCGGGGTGGGGGAATGGGTGCTCGGGTGAGGTGAAGGAGTCGGCTAGGTTATGGAGGTGGTGATGGTGATTATGTTCTAGGGTTTCCTAGTGAAAAGAATTGTATATTTATATAGGTGTTGGAATTTATGGGCTGGCCTCGAGGCTTGGGCCGGCCAGGGCTCATTGGGGTGGGGGCTGGTCCACACGCAAGGGTGTACGTGGCTTGGTCAAATCCTGTTTAGGGTGAAATTGCCTCAAATTTTAATTTCATTGAAAACAAAACGCATGGTATTCTCTAATGCATTGAAGATACATGGAACTAAATTCGAGTGGAGCACAAGAGTCATGGGCATAGCTGGCTCAGCTTAGGCTAATACCCTAATTTGGGTTATAGGGAATTGGGTTGTGGTTGTGCTTCAAATTCAAGTAGGAATGGACAATTAAGGGAAATTGGATTTATTGAAATAATACATAGACGTTTGTAACGAATATTTTGTATCTCAAATGAAGCACAATATTGAGTATCTAAAGGTTACACAAGGGTCAGATGGGTAGTCTGGCACGTCTTGGAGATGAGTATTTAATTAGTTTTGGGGTACCTACTAGTGTAGCGCTCCAAATATCGAAGCAACGGTAAGGTGTATTAAGACATATGATTGATGTACATAAATCCTAATTGAATCCAAACTAATCCTAGTCTCTAGATTTAATTCAAATTAAACCCTAAATTGGTCGAGGGGGTTTACAATCTACCCTTCTTAGAGCATTTCGTCCTCGAAATTAAAACATATGTATGGTAAGAACTACTGACTGAAATTAAAATAAACCACTACATACCTATGCCTTCGAAGAGATGGGGTTAACGCTGTCGAATATCCTCCTCACATTCCCAGGTCGACTCGCCTCGTGCATGATTCCTCCAAGCGACACGAACTAGGGGGATAGTCTGACCTCGCAATACCTTCTCACTTCTGTCCAGAATCTCTACAGGCTCCTCTTGGTATGATAAACTCGGACCGACTGTGATTTATGAATGGTCAAGCACATGACTCAGATCTGGCATGTATCTCCTTAACTGAGATACATAGAAGACGTAATGCACTCCTTCCAAAGTTTGTGGCAAGGCTAACCTGTAAACGACCTCTCTGATGCATTCTAACACATCGAATGGTCCGATGTACCTCGAACTCAGCTTTCCTCTGCCTCCAAATCTGATAATCCCTCGAGTAGGTGAGATCTTTAGAAACACGTGATCTCCAACCTGGAACTCTAGAGGTCGTCGATGCGTATTTGCCCAATGCTTCTGCCTGTCCTGTGCTGCTCGCAGGTGTCCTTGGATCTTCTTCACCTTGTCCACTCTACGAACAACCAACTCTGACCTGAGAATCTGTCTCTCACCTATATCGCTCCAACATACTGGAGAATGACACTTTCTTCCATACAACGCTTCATAGGGAGCCATCTGGATGCTCGTTTGATAGCTGTTGTTGTAGGAAAATTTGACCAAGTGCAAATAGTCCTCCCATGATCCTCCAAAATCTAGCATACACGCTCTTAACATGTCTTCCAATGTCTGAATGGTGCGCTCTGACTGGCCATCTGTCTGCGGGTGATACGATGTGCTAAACTTTAGGCGGGTACCGAGACTCTCTTGCATACTCCGGCAAAAGTAAGATGTAAACCTCGTATCCCTATCAGACACTATACTAACTGGAACTCCATGCAGTCGCACAATCTTCCTCATGTACATATCTGCTAAGACCTCTGTAGATTGCCCAACTCTGAAGGGTAGAAAGTGTGCGGACTTGGTGAGTCTATCTACGATTACCCATACTGTATTCTGACCACTATAACTCCTCGGAAAGCCCATAACAAAGTCCATAGTGATATGCTCCCATTTCCATTCAGGTATCGAAAGCGGTTGAAGTAATCCTGCAGATCTCTGATGCTCAGCCTTGACTTGCTGACATACCAAGCACTTCGCCACAAAGTGTTATCTCTCTCTTCATTCCATACCACCAGTAGTACTGTCTCAAGTCTCTGTACATCTTCGTGTCTCCCGGATGAATAGAGTAGGTTGAACTGTGTGCTTCTGACATCAACTCCTGCCGAAGTTCTCCATTTGGAACATAGAGACGATCTGCACATCTCAAGGTTCTGTCTTTATGTATACGCAATCATGTCTGTATTCCAGCCTCTGTCCTCTGTCGAAGCCTCTGAAATCTGGCATCTGGCGGTAAAGAAGCCTTGATCATCTCTACTAATGTCGATTGCAACTGAAAACTCGACAACTGTCCGTCTACTCCGGGCATAACGACTTCTATACCCATCTTCTCTAGATCTCTCAACAGATGTTGTTGAGTAGTCAAGAAGAATGCCATGGGTCTTCTGCTCAACGCGTCAGCTACTACGTTGGCCTTTTCCGGGTGGTACTGTAGCTCAATCTCGAAGTCTGTCATCACCTCGAGCCAACGTCTCTGCCTCTGGTTAAGGTCCTTCTGGGTGTAGACATACTTTAGACTTGTATGATCAGTGAATATCTCTACTCTTTCTCCATATAGGTAGTGTCTCCAAAGCTTCAAAGCAAAAACACTGCTGCAAGCTCCAAGTCGTGAGTGGGATAGTTCTTCTCATGGGTCCTCAATTGCCTAGAGGCATAGCTACAACCTTTCCGTGCTGCATCAAGACACATCATAATCCTTTCCCGGATGCATCGCTATAGATCACGAATCCTTCGGGTCCAGAAGGTATGGTCAAGATAGGTGTTGTAGTCAACCGCTTCTTCATCTCATCGAACGTTGTCTGATACTCCTCTGTCCAGGTAAACTCCTGCTCCTTACGGGTCAAGCGGGTCATCAGTTCTGCGATCTTCGCAAAGTTCTTCACAAACCTCCGGTAATATCTGGCAAGTCCTAGGAATCTCCTCACCTCTGAGACATTGGTAAGGGTTGGCCATGTCTCTACTGATGAAATTTTTACTGGATCTACTGAAATACCATCTCCTGGGATGACGTGTCCAAGGAAAGCGACACGATCTAGGAGAAACTTGGACTTGCTCAGCTTGGCATAAAGCCTCTCTCTCCTCAGCATCTCTAACACTAGTCTCAAGTGCTTCTCGTGCTCCTCGTGGCTCTTCGAATACACCAAGATGTCGTCGATGAAGACTACCACCAACTGGTCTAAGTATTGGTGGAAGACTCTGTTCATCAAGTTCATAAATACAGCAGGCACATTTGTCAGTCCAAAAGGCATCACTAAGAACTCGTAGTGACCATAACGAGTCCTGAATGCTGTCTTTTGAATGTCTTCTCTTCGCACTTTTACTTGATGATAACCCGATCTCAAGTCGATCTTTGTGAACACCACTGCTCCTGTCAACTGGTCAAACAAATCATCAATCCGTGGTAGGGGGTACTTGTTCTTGATGGTCAAAGCATTAAGGGCTCTGTAATCAATGCACATGCGTACTGTTCCATCCTTATTCGGTACAAACAACACTGGTGCTCCCCAGGTTGATGAACTAGGACGGATAAATCTCTTGCTCTGCAACTCCTCTAATTGTAACTTCAGCTCATCTAGTTCCTTCTTCGCCAATCGGTATACATTAGAAGATACCGGTGCTGCTCCGGGTACTATCTCAATAGTGAACTCCACGTCTCTATCTGGCGGTAAGCCTGGCAATTCTTCGGGAAAAACATCCTTGAATTCTGCAACTATCGGCGGGGGTACCATCTCCATAGCCATGTAAGCTCCATCTATCTGTCCTACTCCTTGCTCGACGGTCCCTCGCATGTACTCGAACTCCGGTTGATCTGGCGGTCTAAAAGTGGTGCTACCTTTTCGGCAATCTAGTACGGCATTATACTGGCTTAACCAGTCCATGCCTAGCACAACATCAAAGTATGGCATGGGTAATACCAAGAATCGCGCTCTCATTTCTCTACCACATACAACTACCGAACACGTTCTAATAGTGTTGGTAACCGGCACGATACCTCCTCCGGTAAGAATCTTCCAACTCTTAGGTAAGGGAGAAGTAGCTACTCTATGCATTACTATAAATCTACTAGATATGAACGATAGTATAGCTCCAGAATCAAATAATGCATTTGCAGGTAATGATGCAGCTAAAATGGTACCTGTGATAGCTTCCCCTTCTGTTTTCTCCTCAGTAGCTGCTAGTGCAAAGGCCTGTGTGTGCCTCTGCCCTCCGGTCTGCTGTCGGGCTCGATCAAACTGCGCCTCCTGTGGGGCCAAGGGTGGTCCCCTCTAAAATCCTTCGGGTGCTGGTGGACGTTGACCTTCTGGCAGGGGTAGTATCCTCGGAACTGGTGCTGCTGGCCTCTGTCCGGTCTACGGGACTGCCTCTCTGCGCTGTGGGCAGTCTCGGACTTGGTGCTGGCTCGATCCACAAATTAGGCATGTCCTCAGTCTCTTTCTGCAGTCCTTCTCATAATGTCCTCTCTTACCACAGTGGTAGCAAGTTGGGAGCTCCTTTTGCTGGTATGGTATTATCCTCTATTGTGTCTGCACTCTGGGGCGTTGAATCGGTCCTCCTGCTCTGGGCTAGGCTCTGGTTGGTGTGGTCGTGCTGGAACGTCTAGCTCCTCTGCCGATGGCCTCCTGGATCCTCGCCTCTGAAAGGACATCCTCATAAGAAATCCTCGTCTGTGGGGCGGTATACCTCTGTAGCTCGAAAGTGAGGCCGTGATGGAATCTCTGGGCCTTCTCTAGATTATTGGGTATCAGGAAGGCACCAAATCTGCTAAGGCGGCTAAACTCTGCGTCGTATGCGTCAACAGTCATATTCCCTTGTTCTAGATGTAGGAACTGGGAGTACAGGGCATTTTTGACTCTAGTTGAAAAATACTTTGCATTGAAGTATTCTAAGAACTGTACCCAAGTCTGGTTCTTGCCTACACTGCGCTTAATAGAATCCCACCAGTGATGGGCGTTGCCTTTTAGTTGGGCCCTTACCGCGGTCATCCAAAGGTCTGGATGTAGTTGTGAAGCCTCTAGCAGCATCTCCGTGTTGGCGACCCAATCAGAGATCTCTTCTACGGTCTCGTTGCCTGAGAAAGTATCTGGTCCCATCTGTCGGAACCATTTAACAGTGCCACCTGTTTGAGCTGGTGGAGGTATTGGTGTTGGTGCTGTGACAGGTGTCCTCTCCAGAACAGCCATCAAACTCTGTCTCAATGTCTCGGTCTGATTCCACTGTGCTTGCATCATAGTCTGGAAGAACTGAAGTATCTGTGGCTGTCCATCTGATTGTGGCATCCGGGGTAGATAGGGTAGAGGTGGTGGTAATGGAACCTCTGGCTGTGCAGTAGGTGTCTCCTCTGATGTTGGCCTCTCAATCTGCGGTATCGGCATAGCCCCTGAAGTCTGGCCCTCAAAATGCTGCGTGGGGATCGTCTGAGAAGTCTGTCCCTCGGGCTGCTGGGTAGGATCTCCCTGAGAAGTCTCGTGCCAATGTATCAGCGGGGTCTGTAGTGGTGGTTGCCCTCCAGGTGGTCCCTGGGGTACCTCCTCTCTTTGGGTGGTGTCGGCTGGCACCACGGCACTGGGTGCTCCTCATCTACTACGCAAGTTTATCTTGCTGTAAGAGATAGGACTTCATTAAAAGAGTACGGAATCAATCAAATATGAACAGATATTTAGAAGTAGTACGAAGGAAGTTCAAAGACGTAATCAAAGTGGATGAGACCTAGTAATTTCTATCCTGTTGCAGGCTTGCTGGGCATGTTCCCATACCACAAGCGAATAAGTCGACCTGCATGGGCCACCACTAAAACCATGTCACGCCCCAGTCCAAATATACATGGGACCAAGCCACGTGGCAATAGCCAGCAGTCACATCTCCGAGGACATCCCAATTTAATGGATCCTAACAAAGAGTGCTACGCTGTCCTAAAATACTAGCATGTCCCATATTAATCAACAATAGATAATCTAATCTCATTCACAATATAAACAACAAGAATGTACTAATAATAACTACTAGAAGATAAACGTCAGTCTCAAAATATCATAGTACAACCAAGAATGTCTGGTGGGAACAAACCCACTACTATAACAAAATAAAAGTACTAAAATGACAGATAAAAAGAGTAATGACTAGGGCATCGACTGACTAGATGCGCCCAATCCTAGGCAGAATGCCTACCAACTGATCACGGAAACTCTGAAGGTAGGACCACTAACTCCTACTCGGTAGCGTACCTCGTCTCTTGTCCCGGTCCGTACACTGTGGGATAATATGCCTCGTCTAAATCTAGAAAGGTACCAAGTCCTCAGAGGGACGTAACAAGATACATAGAAGATGCCATATATATAAATACTGAATAAAATAAATAAAGGGTGTGCTAACCAATCTAAGTGAATGCAATGTGAGGACAACTTTGGTACGTATGGGTAGGCGTAGGCATAACGTCCAACACCCCGAAGAGCATGGCAGCAGTGCAGTATATCGTCCATATCGCTCCGAAGAATGTGGCAGCAGTATAGTATATCGTCCATATCGCTCCGAAAAATGTGGCAGCAGTGTAAAGGGAGTCATTGGATCCGTGGCTCCTCTGGATACTACGGATTCCAACTTGTGTATCCCATACGCCTACTAGTGTCCTCCCCGCACAATGTAGATACACAAGTCGAATACTCGACGTGCGTACCACGTATCTATATGCCAAGTCTCTATTACTATAAAATCCTGAATTACGTACTAACCGTGATACATGTCACACGCACCGATAGCTAGTCGACTACGCGAACCCGCATCCCAATATGAATTTGTCACTGTGAAACGTGTAAGAGTGTCAGGTCTCAGAAGATAACAAAGTATCCTCCAATGGGGTGAGTCTGCTAATGTCTAGGTCAAGTACACTAATCATCGACGCATCTGTCGACTGCACCCGAGTCAATCTCGGACGCGCACAGTTATATAAAGAAAGCAACAAGATAACAATACAACATATGCATAATTTAAATTAAACAGTAAATATGGCAAGGTATCTTGCCTGGGTCCTCAAGCTGTGAATGCCAAAAGCCTACTCCTGCAGTATCTCCTGGCTGGTCCAGTGACCCTAAACACACAATATAATATAGCAAATACTGACATCAGGTACTAAGCAATGCATATACACAACTTATGACGCTACTCTTAGGTACTGGCGCAAGGTAACGGCTGGTCGACTACAGTGGCGCGTGTACACGTAGCTAAGATGCACGTGTGCCCTGTCCTCAGTCACCGTGTACCTCACGACAATAAATTACTATGTTATGGTTTTACGACACTACATTACATCTTGTTGAATTATACGTCATTAATTCCCATGTTAAGTGTATTAGGTCTATGTCTACGTTTTTAGGTGGAATACAAGTTCTTTATACCATTCTTTTGTTTGGGAATAATTATCATCTATTAATTACTGTTTAAATCTAATTAACATACATACCCACATATAGGGTTCCATATAAATTTGTTTGTGTCCACGTAACGACACACGACACAAACTCGACGACACGACGATACAACTATTCATGATACAATGGAGAAAGAGGCCAAACGAGGGTTACCTATTCGAGGCTGAACGTGGGGGTCTGTGCTCAAATTCTGGCCGTCCTCCGGCGAGGGGTGGGGCTCCGGCGTCGGCCTGCAACAAGCAAAGCAGCACTGGCAACGACCGTAATCCGCAGCAGCGGCAGCAGCGACGGTTGCTAGGCTGGGATGGTATTGGGATGGCGGCCGGTCATGGGGAGGGTGGTTCTCTGCCTGATAGCTGTGGTTGGCGGTGCTGTAGGCGGTGGTCAGGCCGAGAGCAGTCGGGTTTGGGTTAGGCGTAGTAGATGCTGGCGATGGGAATGGTGATGGTACATTGGTGATGGTGAGGATGGAGGCGGTTGCAGACGGCTGGTTGGTGGTCCGGCGTCGAGGGGTTGGCGGACTGAGGTACTGTGGAGTCGTCCGGTCGGGGTGGGGGAATGGGTGCTCGGGTGAGGTGAAGGAGTCGGCTAGGTTATGGAGGTGGTGATGGTGATTATGTTCTAGGGTTTCCTAGTGAAAAGAATTGTATATTTATATGGGTGTTAGAATTTTTGGGCTAGCCTCAGGGCTTGGGCCGGCCAGGGCTCATTGGGGTGGGGCTGGTCCACATGCAAGGGTGTACGTGGCTTGGGCAGATCCTGTTTAGGGAAAAATTGCCTCAAATTTTAATTTAATTGAAAATAAAATGCATGGTGTTCTCTAATGCATTGAAGACACATGGAACTAAATTCGAGTAGAGCACAAGAGTCGTGGGCACAGCTAGGCCAGCGTAGGCTAATACCCTAATTTGGGTTATAGGGAATTGGGTTGTGGTTGTGCTTCAAATTCAAGTAGGAATGGACAATTAAGGAAAATTAGATTTATTGAAATAATACATAGACGTTTGTAACGAATATTGTGCAGCTCAAATAAAGCACAATATTGAGTATCTAAAGGTTACACAAGGGTCAGATGGGTAGTCTGGCACATCTTGGAGATGAGTATTTAATTAGTTTGGGGGTACCTACTAGCGTAGCGCTCCAAACATCGAAGCAACGGTAAGGTGTATTAAGACATATGATTTATGTACATAAATCCTAATTGAATCCAAATTAATCCTAGTCTCTATATTTAATTCAAATTAAACCCTAAATTGGTCGAGGGGGTTTACACTTACCCTTCGTCGAATGGTTATCCCTGCAACAGACATCCAAGTTAGCAACAATTTGCATAATCATAAATATGTTCTATTTTATGTTCGTCTCTACATCAAATAGTTAGGTATGCAAGAAGGCTATCCTAGCATGCGACCTAACCATATAATGGCTCAAGAGTGTTCTTTCCCATGATTAGTAGCGATGTTATCACGGTCCAACACTGTACTAATATATGCTCATACTAGCTGCTTTGATGCGTGAACCAGCTAACTAATGGACATAAACACCCACCTGATCGCGAGGACTTCTATGCCTCAGGGTGTTCTCTCTGATCTCCCTAGGGCGAACGATCCCTAGTGCCCCATGAACCGGTCGTGGGATTATCCTTGTGCACAAGTTGTCCGAGACCAATGCATGAATGCACTCTATCAATTAAACACTACGATGCATGATGTAAATAAACAAACATATTTCTATCTTTACTCTTTTTTCAATCAAGCGATAGGTTCAATTTCTCTTTACATATCTAATAGCACACCCCACTAGATCACAAGGGCCGTACCTCAGGGTGTACTATTAGTGTCTTCTCTCTCTCTATGCGGACAAGCCACCATCTTTTCCTCTATAACTCTTTTTAACAGTCTAAGAATTTCATACAGTTCTCTATATCTTTTTAACTAAGCAGGCAGTTCTACTCTTGGTTAGCATATGATGAAGGAACATATTCAAGCATTCTTTTACTCTACTCTATTAGCATGTGATAAATGACATACAATATTCTCGTACTTTTGTTTATTAACATGGCAGTAATTCATTCAATGGCACTGACTTAGCATGCAACATTCTTTTTTATATTTTGCATAGCACGGGTTTGTTTATTAGACAAGCAATACAAGTTCTCTAATTACGCATAGCAATGATCATTCTTTCTTATTAACCAAGCAGGCAAGTATTCTTAAAGAATATAGTTCTCTAATTAAATATACAGATTAAGGTTCTATCCTTCTTCTTATGAACATTACCCTACTTAGCAACAAGCATTTATAAAACCAAAAATCTTTATTAGGTGTGAAAGAATCAGAGAATTAAGTTTTGGCCACTCACCCAGATCAATCATCTTGTGTCCCAACAGGGAGCTCTTCAGGAAGGCTTCCTCTTGAGCCAACAAATGGATCTCTCTTATACATAGTACCAACATGGAGCGGGACACTACATACTTATCCACCAAAAAAAAGTTTCGTCCTCGAAACTCAAGAAGAAACTTACGATATCCAGAGCAGCAATAGTCCTCATCCCTCGCCATCCTCAATCAAAAAACTCTAGCAATCAGAAATCATATCTCTCAACCAATAAAATAATCAAGAAAATTGTTGCCGACATCTTTGAGAATATTTACGAATTCATTGTATGGAACGAGCATCGCGTCAACGATATTAAGTGGCAAGTAATACATCTTCAAAATGCAACAGAATAATGTATGGCCAAAGGATAGATTTGCTTTGATACTACTATGTCACACCCCTATCCCGTTAGGGGCGATCGTCCTCGCTTTGGGCCTTGCGGAACCGATCATCCCCGTATGGGCGTGATGCCGTGCAAGCCTAAGTTGCGCTTGCACAAGGCCAAGTCTTGAAAAATCATAAGATAAGCTATACAATATGCAGAACTAAATGGAAATAATGGTATAAGAAAATAGTCTCTTTATTGATATCTGAAATGATTACAAGACTTGCTAATTGGCTTATATCTCTAGAATAATACAGATTATAATGACATCGTTCCATATATTACATCCCTTTATACAAAAGTAGCTCTATACATCTCGATATAACTCAAGGCATCGACAGATCTTCGGCTCCTGAGGAAGAGGATCTGCTATCGCTTCTGCATATCCAGCACTTGCGAAACAAACTGGGGGTCATCACTTTGGGAAAAGTACTGGTGAGTATAAAAATAATGAACAAAAGTAATACTCTTTGAAACCAACACTAAGTAATCATGTGAGAAAATATTACATTACTAGTGATCTTGCTACTTTTACTTAGGTTTATTTCATGCAGTATGAGATCAAGTCTGATTACTTCTTTTTGAAAACATCTTTGAAATCAGAGTTCATGTTCAATTCATTCAAGCATAGAAAAGGGAATACTCTATTGTTCAGTGCGTAGTATATAATGTGAGCCATATCTATAATCTCTAAGGAACATAAGCAGCATCTAGTGGACTATTCATCTTATCAAGGGAACATTAACATATTCACGTCAGCATCGATTTGTTCATATAAGCAGCATATAATAAGAAGCATAATAAAATGATTATCACTTATTCAGTGATCATTACCCTTCGTCGAACGGTTATCCTTACAACAGACATATAAGTTAGCAATAATTTTCATAATCATAAATAGGTTATATTCATTGTCCGTCTTTGCATCAAATAGTTAGGTATGCAAGAAGGCAATCCTAGCATGCGACCTAACTATATGATGGCCCATGAGTGTTTTTCCCCATAATTAGTAGCGGTGTTATCACGACCCAGCACTGCATTAATATACGCTCATATTAGCTGCTTTGATGCGTGAACCAGCTAACTAATGGACATGAACACTCACCTGATCGTGAGGAATTATTTTCCTCAGGGTGTTCTCTCTTATCCTCCCTAGGGCGAACGGTCCCCAGTGCCCCAGGAACCGGCCGTAGGATTATCCTTGTGCACAAGTTGTCCGAGACCAATGCATGAATGTACTCTATTAATTAAACTCTACGATGCATGATGTCAATGAACAAACAAATTTATATCTTTACTCTTTTTTCAATCAAGTGATAGATTTGTAGAAGCATGGAAAATCTCTACCTTGTGCCAAAGAGATCCAAATTCATGCGCCAAAGTGATCCAGCGCCATACGCTACTATTGTACTACTGATCCCATGTGCCAAGCAATGTCATGTGCCATTATTATACTAGTGTTCCCATGTTCCAAGCAGCGTCATGCGCCACTAGTGTACTAAGTGTTCTCACGTACCAAGAAGCGCCATGCGCCACTATTGTACTAAGTGTTCTCATGTGCCAAGCAGTGCCATGCACCACTATTACTTCATTAACTTCCATGCGCCAGACGGACATACTCCCAAGGTGCAATCATAATTGTCATATGACATGTGGTATGAGTGTTATGGGCATCAACAATCCTAAATCTCAAGAGACCACGTGGCAACTTATGGCAGCATGCGTCGTTGATTGCAATATATGATACTATACAGCAGCATGAGATGCACACATGCACGCCCCCTCAAAGCTATAAATAATAGAAATTTCCTACAAAAATAGAGGACCCCAATCGTAAAAAGAGAGAGAAGAGGAGAAGAAGACAGAAGCGCTAGCCTCGTCGCCCTCCTTGGTCCAGGATCGTCAACGAAGTAAAGGAGCCACTGCAGTGCTCGATCTCCACCGTCACATTTCTGCAGAATCCTTTATTTTTTTATTGTACTTAGACTATATGTCTTAAAGATTCTTTTGTACTCTTTGTAAATTCCTAAAATCAATTAAAAGTTTGCATAACTTTTCCCTTCTCCCGATGGGTGTTGATTTTGATTTTCGGCGATGTCGACAAAAATGGCGACTCTGCTGTGGAAGAGCTTCTCCTCCAATCTAATGAGAAGTTGGTGATGCAATCCGACATGACCAAGTTGGGCTCTACTCAGAGGATGTTGGTCATTCGCTTTGACCAACAGGCATTCGAAGACATGTTGGACAAGTCGAGTTCTACCATGAGGCCCGCACGACCTCGCCAGACCCACAAGACTCGGGTCACGAAGGTCGTTGAACCACGCCTGAATTCGATACCCGATGCATCACCAACCTCCACCGCAGATGCACATAAGGTTGCCAATGATCTCACCGATAAGTCGAGTTATGCGAAGAGACCGGCACAACCTCATAAGACTTATAAGATTTTGGTTGCCAAGGCCGATGCGCCAAACCCCAAGTCTGTTCCAAAAGTTTCGCCAACCTCTGTCGCAGATGCATATAAGGTTGGCGCGCATTCTATCTCCATCTCCGAAGCCACCCTTGAGAGGAACAATATTGAGCCTCAAGAAGCGTGCCTATAGTGTCGTCCAAGTAAAAAAAGATGTGCCATGCCTGTACATAGGTACATAGAGTCTCCTCCGAGCAAAGCTGCCTTCAACAAGGACTTGTATATCCTAACTTGGATTCCCTCTACTATGCACCTAGGAGCGTTAGTTCAAGGAAATCCAAACCAACACGAGCCATACGCGCTCAAGGGGCTGCGCAACCAGCCCCTCAAAAGCATGCGCCACTTCTTGCCATGCGTGCTGCTGACGGAAGACTGTATAGGGCAAACCCAGGCACTCATGCGCAGGAAGTGGGTTGACCATTGAAGCCTTCCCAAGCCCACTTGGATGCCGCAGTTACACTCAAACCAAGTCGGGAAACGAATACTATGATGATAGACCCATGCGCCCAGTTTGGCTGCGCGCATAAGAAGGGTCTGTCCCACAGTAAGTCTTCCACCAATGATCCGGTTGCAGTTCTACAGAAGAAAGGGGTCAGGGAGCAAAATCTCCATATTTACCTCCATATGTAAGGGTTGCCCGAACACATGAAATGAGGGTGAAAGGGAAGCTTCCATGATTTGATTTATGCAACGTGATTAGTCACAAGCGTAAGACGAGAGATGCCACCCTTACACAGGAACTGTCCCTTCATGGACATACTTGTGCGAGCATCATCATCAACTATTGTTGCACTCAAGCACCGGTACCGCCAAAAAGACAGTTGGTGTTCCAACGGTTGCAATCCGCAACTCCAACCCGACGGCGTCCCTGAAAACAGCCACATGACGAGAAAGAATTGCCCATCGCTTTATGTTGCTCAATGTGGAGATCTCCTCCTCTGAAAAAAATATCAAAGTAACACCTAATCTAAGGGTGTCAGTCGGCGCATTGTGAAGCCATCCACGGGGTAGCAAGCAAGTACCTACCGTAGGGGTATTTCAAGGCATGCGTTCAAGAACGAAGGCTGAGGGTAGTCATACCTCCATGAATAAGGTTATAATTGGAGCTGGGTAGCAATCCCCGGTGTTGTAAACTCCCTCGACCAGATTTCAGTAATTTAGGATTAATTTTGACTAATTAGAATTATTGCAACTTTTTAAAATTTTATTTATTATATATTCTATTGATTGTGCACCTGTTCATTACACAATTAATTAGGGTATCACACTAGCTGTTAAACCTAAACCAATTTCACATCCCTGCCTTAGACTTGCTAGACTACTTTTCCTGTATTTTTAGCAACTCCCAGAAACCTTGTTTGGTGCTTCGTTATAGTCGCACAAATATCGTTACAGACATATGTATTTATTCCCTATTTAAATTTCTGCTCTTTACCCACCACTGTACCATAGAGAATTGAGGACCAGTAGACACCTGTTTTGCCCAAACAAAAATACGATAATATTCTACTCTAATAATATTACAATTATCGTATTGACACCGTAGAAAAATTATGACCCTACCTGCCTCTAATTAATTAGTGAACATCGTGCGCAGTATTTATTAATTAATAAATACGAGGATCTGTATCACACAGAATCAGACCCTGACACTGTCCAGGCTCACCCCCACCCTGTCCAAAACTTTTCCCCAGCTATTTTTCCTCAAATCTGAACAATTCAGTAATTCGAGAAATCAGTATTTGAAATCAGGTAAATTGTGAAATTACGCAAAATACAAATTTTAGGCTTTTATGCAATTTATGAAAAGTTAGGGGTTTTTATGCAAAATTTTATGCAAGGTGGCATAATCCTATTGGTTAGTAAATAGGTGTGTGAGACCCACCCAAAACACCCAGAAAAATCCAGGAGAAATATCCCAAAAAACAAAATTACCCAAATACCCTTGAAGTTGCAATTATTTACAACTTTGCCATTCACCCAAACCCTATATAAACCGACCCCCCCCCTCTCTTCAAACTTGCACCTCCTCCCTCAGCCACCTCCGGCCACCCCCTCCGGCCAACCTCCGGCAAGACCCTCGCCCCTACCCCACCTCCCCTCCGGCCAAGCCACCTCCCCTCCGACCGCCTGCTCCGCCGCCGGCAGCCCCCGCAACCTCCCCACTCCCTCACTGCCCACAACAGCCACCACCACCCGAGCCACCCCCTGCGCCACCCTCCGCCACCGTGCACCGCCATCAACCCCACCACTCGACTCGCCACCTTCCCCTCCACCGAACCACCACCCCCTCACCGCCCCACGACACTCCCTCCGGCCGCCCTCACCTCCACAGTGCCCCGGCCCAACTCTCGACTACACCACCACCCTCACCTCCAGCCTCCGCCACCGCCGTCGTGGACCTCCGCCACCACCACCAACCTGACCGCCCCTCCTTCCTCCGTCGATCCCACACCCTGCCCGGCCACCTCCGCCACTCCTCCGCCGCCGGCAGCCCCCGCACTCTGCTGCTGCTGTTGCTACTGCTATCTGCTACTGCTGCTGTTCCTGCTCCTCCGGCCGCCTCCGGCCATCTCCGCCGCCGTCCTCCTGCCGTCGACGACCCCTAGGGCCCACCTGTCAGTAGGTATACTACTAAACCCTAATATATATGAATTTATATATATATTCCTATATGTATATGTATATGTATATATATGTATATATATATGTATATATATATGTATATTAATATGTATATAAGTATATTTATATATACTGTATATATATTATGTAATAATTATATATATATATGTATTTATATATATATTCCTATATTATATATGTATATATATATATATATATGTATATATATATATGTATATATATATATATTAATATGTATATATGTATATTTATATATACTGTATATATTATGTAATAATTATTAATATATATATATATGCATTTTATTCTGTTTATATATATCTATAATATATATAAATATGTGTGTACATATATTTATATATATATATAGTTATATATGATATGTACTATACATTTTCTTAATTTATTTTCTGCACTTAATATATTTCCTGCATTTATTATATATGAATATATATATATATCTATATGTATATATATATTATCTATATGTATATATATATTAATATTCAGCTGGATAATACAGCTTATATATTATATATATATTTTCAATTCTTGCAATGTCATTTCAATTTATTACATAATATTATATATTACTGTGCTGGATATTACAGCCTACATATATATGTATACATTTACAATTCTTGCACTGTCTTCAAATTTATTATATATGTATATATATATTATCTATATATATTATATAAGTTATATTTACATTCCTGCCCTGTCAATTTATATTATTACATCAGTGGATATACCCTGATTATTTATATTATTATATCAGTGGATACACCCTGATTATTATATTATTATACATATATGGCAGTGGATATACCCTGCTACGATTATAAATGTTATATATACTTGCATTTTCTGTTCTTTATATGCTAGATATTATATCTATACATATATACATACTATATATATAGCTATATTTATATAAGTAAAATATATACATATACTTTATATTACAGCCATGATATTCACGAACCCTGTCTGTTTTAACAGAAACCACCTTCAGCACAGCCAGTGACCCCCTGTCACCAGCAACCTCAAACCTGACTGTAGGTTATCAACACTATCAGGGAGTAGGCAAGTATACCTTGCCAAGTTAATGTTTAAATTCAATTATTGATATCTGCTTATTACTTGAATTTCATATACTATGAGTACCTGAGACTGCCTCTGGTACAGTCAACTGATACGTTGACAAGTAGTGTAAATAATTTAGTCTTACAGACTCACCAACACTGTGAGAGTATCCTGATATTCTCCTAGACCCTATCACGGGAACACGCAACATGGTTGCATTACATATATGGATGTGAGCTGCGTATTTGATTAGCTACCAGTACGTGGGACCCGCATCACGGATTAGGATAATTCAGGGAAGTATAACTTGACATTTAGTTTCATTGGGATGGGAAAGATAACTAGTAGACGTTTGGGACACCCCCTCCAATAATGTTTTATACTTTCGTACCAGAGATGGTCGATTGCAGAGCTACCCGTGAGTCCGGGGGCATACGACACATATACTAGCCAGTCACCACGATTGGTGAATTACGTCAGCGTATGTCTAGCCACACATTCCCATGCGTACTACAAGTTCTTTACTTGCATTTCACTTAGATGGTTAGCACCCTGTAATTATTTTCTTTATTCAGTATTTACATACATGGCATGTCATTTTCTGTATCTTGTTATGTCCCACTGAGGACCTGGTTCCTTGCCAGATCTAGACGAGGCTTTCTACCCCACTGTGTACGGCCCTGATCAGGAGGCTAGATGTGCTACCGAGGAGGAGCTCGAGGAGACACCCTCAGAGTATGCTTGACCCTAGATGCCTGCCACCTGGAGATGGAGATGTTTCATCAGATAGACACTGCTTAGTCTATCTGATTTTTCTGCGCTATTATCAGTTTTTGTAGTAGGCGTGTATTCTCACCAGTTGTGTACTGTATCAGACTCAGTTATATATATATTGCAGCACTTACTTTTCTGACATTTTCTTGTGGATGAGATAGATTTGCCTGTGTTATACTTGTAGTATTTTAGGACAACGTAGCACGTCCGTATGGGTCCATTCAAAATGGATTAAGCCATTAGTGACGTGTCAGCTGGCCAGTGACACGTGGCCTAGTTCCTGACATTTTGGGACTGGGGCGTGACACGGTTTTAGTGGTGGCCCATGCAGGTCTAGTTTTTATTGCTAGTGGTATGATGACATGCCCAGCAAGCCTGCAATAGGATAGGAATATTAGGTCTCATCCACACTGACACCATCCTTAAATATTTTTTTAATTATTATTTGCATCTTGCTTGATTATCATTTATTATCTCCTTAGTATTTTCTAATTATTCTATTATCTTGAGAAATATGGACATACCCGGGAAACCTGCGAATGATGGGGCTGACCAAGCCATAAACACCTCGCCAAGTGTCCAAGGAACCCCGTATAATCACCAGAATTCTGGCAAGGAGACGACACCAACACCGCAGGCGGAGACACCTTTGCCTCCACCTCCAGCCTTGCCAATCCTAATGCCACAGCTTGAGGGTCAACCTCAAATGTTGCAGTTCCTCCAAACAATGTTGCAGAACCAGTGGCAGCAGACTGAGGCCTTGAGACAGTCTCAATGGCAGCAGACTGAAGCCCTGCGACAGACTTTAATGACGGCCTTGGAGAGAACTACTACTCCGGCACCAGCACCTGTCCAACCAGTGGGCACAGTCAGAGGCTTCCGCCAAATGAGCCCGAGGAACTTCAAAGGCAGCGAAACTCCCGAGGAGATCTCCGATTGGATCTCCAACACCGAAATGCTGCTGGAAGGATCGCAACTCACTCCTGACCTATGGATGACCGCTGTGAGGGCCCAACTTCTCGGCAACGCCCATCACTGGTGGGAATCCATAGAGCGCAGCGTCGGCAAGGATCAGACCTGGGAACAGTTCCTGGAGCACTTCAACGCCAAGTACTTCCCAGCTACTGTTCGGAATGCCTTGTATTCCCAGTTCCTGCACCTGGAACAAGGGAATATGACGGTAGATGCCTACGACGCGGAGTTTAGCCGACTGAGTCGTTTCGGTGCTGTTCTGATACCGAACGAGCTGGAGAAGGCTAGAAGATTCTACCATGGCCTTAACCACGAACTCCAGAGGTACACCACAACGCAGTCAAGAATCTCCTACAACGAGGTTCTTACAGAAGCGAGGGAGCAGGAAGCAATTGGTCGAGGAGCCAGACGCTCAAATCCAACCTTCTCGGCCAAGAACCAGCAAGGAGCAGGAGGACCTATACGTCGTCCCCAATATCAGACTCAGCAGAAGACGGGGCCCTACCAGAAGAAGGAGCTCCCGACTTGTCACTTTTGTGGAAAGAAAGGACATTGGGTCAGTGACTGCAGAAAGAAGCTGGGATTATGCCTGCTATGTGGAGCTAAAAATCATATGGCCAGAGACTGTCCACAACGCAGAGATGCAGCACCTCAGTAAGGGCAGAATCTAGGAGCACGAGCCCAGAAGATGCTACCCTCCACATCAGGAGGATATCAGAGAGGAGCACCTTTGCCTACTCAGGAGGCCCAGTTCAAGGCCAGACAACAAGACGGAGGGCAAAGGCATGGACAAGCCTTTGCATTAGCTGTCGTTGAGAAGAGCCTGAAGGGGAAACTATAACAGGTACCATTTTAGTTGCATCATTACCTGCAACTGTATTGTTCGATTCTGGGGCTACTTTGTCTTTCATATCCAGTAGTTTCGTAGCCATGCACAAACTAGTCACTTCCCCACTACCTAAGTGTTGGAAAATACTTACCGGAGGAGGCATTGTTCCAGTTACCAACATTATTGAAACATGCCCGGTAATCGTTTGTAGTAGAGGACTAAGAGCGCGATTTTTGGTACTCCCAATGCCAAATTTCGACGTTGTCTTAGGCATGGACTGGCTAAGCCAGAATGATGCTATTTTAGACTGCCGAAAGGGTAGTGTTATCTTTAGACCCCCAGATCACCCGGAGTTCGAATATGTCCGAGGTACCATCAAGCAAGGAGTAGGCCAGACTCCTAGAGCTTACATGGCGATGGATACAGCACTCCCATCAATTATAGCAGAGTTCGAAGACGTATTCCCAGAAGAATTGCCAGGACTACCGCCTGACAGAAAAGTGGAGTTCATTATTGAGCTAATTCCCAGAGCTGCACCAGTATCCTCCAATGTATACCGACTGGCGAAGAAGGATCTTGACGAGCTGAAGCTTCAACTGGAGGAACTACAGATCAAGGGATTTGTTCGTCCTAGTGCATCACCCTGGGGAGCACCAGTGCTGTTTGTACCAAAGAAGGACGGAACATATCGCATGTGTATTGATTACAGAGCCCTCAACGCTCTGACAATAAAAAACAAGTATCCCTTGCCGAGAATTGACGACCTGTTCGATCAACTAATAGGAGCCGTGGTATTCTCGAAGATAGACTTGAGATCAGGCTATCATCAGGTCAAGGTACGGAGAGAAGACATTCCAAAGACAGCATTCAGGACTCGTTATGGTCACTACGAGTTCCTGGTGATGCCGTTTGGACTGACTAATGCACCTGCTGTATTCATGAACCTGATGAACCGAGTCTTCCACCAATATCTGGACCAGTTCGTGGTAGTCTTCATCAACGACATTCTGGTGTATTCAAAGACCCACGAGGAGCATGAAGGGCACTTGAGACTAGTGCTAGAGACGCTGAGACGAGAGAGCCTTTATGCTAAGATGAGCAAGTGCGAGTTCTTCCTTGATCGTGTCGCTTTTCTTGGACACGTTATCATAGGAGAAGGCATCTCGGTGGACACAGCAAAGATTTCATCTGTGGAGACATGGCCAACTCCGACCAATGTCTCAGAGGTGAGAAGCTTTCTAGGACTTGCCGGATATTACCGGAGGTTCGTAGAAAACTTTGCAAGAATCGCGGAACCAATTACCCGCCTTACCCGCAAGGAGCAAGAGTTCATATGGACTGAAGAATGCCAGACAGCTTTTGATGAGTTGAAGAAGCGTCTGACTACAGCTCCCATCTTGACTATACCATCTGGATCTGGAGATTTCGTCATCTATAGCGATGCATCCGGAAAAGGATTTGGTTGTGTCTTAATGCAACATGGGAAGGTTGTAGCTTATGCCTCAAGACAGTTGATGACTCATGAGAAGAATTACCCCACTCATGACCTGGAGCTTGTCGCAGTCATTTTCGCCCTGAAGCTATGGAGACACTATCTATACGGCGAACGAGTGGAGATTTTCACCGATCATAAGAGCTTGAAATATGTCTACACTCAGAAAGATTTAAATCTGAGGCAAAGACGATGGCTCGAAGTGATGACGGATTTCGAGATTGATTTACAGTACCATCGTGGCAAAGCAAATGTGGTAGCTGATGCTCTAAGCAGAAGACCCTCGGCATTCTTTATGATCACCCAACCAGATCTGCTGAGAGATCTAGCAAAGTTGGGAATAGAGGTCATTATGCCCAGACTTGACGGCCAATTATCAAACTATCAGCTACAATCAACCTTGGTAGAAAGAATCAAAGCTGCTCTACCAACAGATGCAAGATTTCAGAGGCTTCGTCAAAGAACAGAGGCTGGAATCCAGACAGGATGTCGCATACACGAAGATGGGACTCTAAGATGTGGTGATCGTCTTTATGTTCCAAATGGAGAACTTCGTAATGAGCTGATGTCAGAAGCTCATAGCTCAACATACTCTATACATCCGGGAGGCACAAAGATGTACAAAGATCTGCGACAATATTATTGGTGGCATGGAATGAAGCGGGAGATAGCACGTTTTATGGCTAAATGCCTGGTGTGTCAGCAAGTCAAGGCTGAGCATCAGAGATCTGCCGGTCTACTTCAATCCCTTCCAATACCCGAGTGGAAATGGGAACACATTACGATGGACTTTGTTACGGGCTTCCCAAGAAGTCCTAGTGGTCATAATGCTGTCTGGGTGATCGTAGACAGACTCACCAAGGCTGCTCATTTCCTACCTTTCAGAGTCGGCCAATCTACAGAAGTCTTGGCAGATATGTACATGAAGGAGATAGTGCGTCTGCATGGAGTACCAGTCAGTATAATATCTGACAGGGATACGAGGTTTACATCCTACTTTTGGCGAAGTATGCAAGAGAGTCTTGGTACCCGCCTCAAGTTCAGCAGCTCGTATCATCCACAGACAGATGGCCAGTCAGAGCGCACCATCCAGACCCTAGAAGATATGCTGAGAGCCTGCATGCTTGATTTCGGCGGATCCTGGGAAGATCACTTACACCTGGTGGAATTTTCCTACAATAACAGCTATCAAGCGAGCATCCAAATGGCTCCCTTTGAAGCTTTGTATGGAAGGAAATATCGTTCCCCAGTATGCTGGAGTGATATTGGCGAGAGACAGATCTTGGGACCAGAACTGATTATTCGTACGGTGGAGAAAGTAAAGAAGATCCAGGGACACCTACGAGCTGCACAAGACAGACAGAAGCACTGGGCCAACATTCATCGCCGACCTCTAGAGTTCCAAGTGGGAGAGCATGTGTTCTTGAAGATCTCACCTACTCGAGGTACTATCAGATTTGGAGGAAGAGGGAAGCTAAGTCCAAGGTACATTGGACCCTTCGATGTGCTAGATCGCGTCGGAGAAGTTGCTTACAGGCTAGCTCTACCTCAGACTTTGGAGGGAGTACATGACGTCTTCCACGTATCTCAGCTGAGGAGGTACATTCCAGACCCGAGTTATGTGCTAGACTATTCAGAGATCACCATCGGGCCGAGCTTATCGTACCAGGAGGAGCTTGTAGAGATCCTGGACCGTAGCGAGAAAGTGTTGCGGGGTCAGACTATTCCTCTTGTTCGTGTTGCATGGAGATATCATGCACCAGGTGAATCCACCTGGGAACGAGAAGAGGATATTCGACAGCGTTATCCCCATCTATTTCCAAACCAGGGTATGTCCAATATTTCAAACTCAATCAATATATGTCCTAAATTAATCTTTCATTCTCTTTATATGTTTATTTTTATTTCGAGGACGAAATATTCTAAGGAGGGTAGATTGTAAACTCCCTCGACCAGATTTCAGTAATTTAGGATTAATTTTGACTAATTAGAATTATTGCAACTTTTTAAAATTTTATTTATTATATATTCTATTGATTGTGCACCTGTTCATTACACAATTAATTAGGGTATCACACTAGCTGTTAAACCTAAACCAATTTCACATCCCTGCCCTAGACTTGCTAGACTACTTTTCCTGTATTTTTAGCAACTCCCAGAAACCTTGTTTGGTGCTTCGTTATAGTCGCACAAATATCGTTACAGACATATGTATTTATTTTCTATTTAAATTTCTACTCTTTACCCACCACTGTACCATAGAGAATTGAGGACCAGTAGACACTTGTTTTGCCCAAACAAAAATACGATAATATTCTACTCTAATTATATTACAATTATCATATTGACACCGTAGAAAAATTATGACCCTACCTGCCTCTAATTAATTAGTGAACATCGTGCGCAGTATTTATTAATTAATAAATACGAGGATCTGTATCACACAGAATCAGACCCTGACACTGTCCAGGCTTACCCCCACCCTGTCCAAAACTTTTCCCCAGCTGTTTTTCCTCAAATCTGAACAATTCAGTATTTCGAGAAATCAGTATTTGAAATCAGGTAAATTGTGAAATTACGCAAAATACAAATTTTAGGCTTTTATGCAATTTATGAAAAGTTAGGGGTTTTTATGCAAAATTTTATGCAAGGTGGCATAATCCTATTGGTTAGTAAATAGGTGTGTGAGACCCACCCAAAACACCCAGAAAAATCCAGGAGAAATATCCCAAAAATCAAAATTACCCAAATACCCTTGAAGTTGCAATTATTTACAACTTTGCCATTCACCCAAACCCTATATAAACTGACCCCCCCCCCTCTCTTCAAACTTGCACCTCCTCCCTCAGCCGCCTCCGGCCACCCCCTCCGGCCAACCTCCGGCAAGACCCTCGCCACTACCCCACCTCCCCTCCGGCCAAGCCACCTCCCCTCCGGCCGCCTACTCCGCCGCCGGCAGCCCCCGTAACCTCCCCACTCCCTCACTGCCCATAGCAGCCACCACCACCCGAGCTACCCCCTGCGCCACCCTCCGCCACCGTGCACCGCCACCAACCCCACCACTCGACTAGCCACCTTCCCCTCCACCGAACCACCACCCCCTCACCGCCCCACGACACTCCCTCCGGCCGCCCTCACCTCCACAGTGCCCCGGCCCAACTCTCGACTACACCACCACCCTCACCTCCGGCCGCCTCCAGCCTCCGCCACCGCCGTCGTGGACCTCCGCCACCACCACCAACCTGACCGCCCCTCCTTCCTCCGTCGATCCCATACCCTGCCCGGCCACCTCCGCCACTCCTCCGCCGCCGGCAGCCCCCGCACTCTGCTGCTGCTGCTGCTACTGCTATCTGCTACTGCTGCTGTTCCTGCTCCTCCGGCCGCCTCCGGCCATCTCCGCCGCCGTCCTCCTGCCGTCGACGACCCCTAGGGCCCACCTGTCAGTAGGTATACTACTAAACCCTAATATATATGAATTTATATATATATTCCTATATGTATATGTATATGTATATATATGTATATATATATGTATATATATATGTATATTAATATGTATATATGTATATTTATATATACTGTATATATATTATGTAATAATTATATATATATATGTATTTATATATATATTCCTATATTATATATGTATATATATATGTATATATATATGTATATATATATATATATATATATTAATATGTATATATGTATATTTATATATACTGTATATATTATGTAATAATTATTAATATATATATATATATATGCATTTTATTCTGTTTATATATATCTATAATATATATAAATATGTGTGTACATATATTTATATATATATAGTTATATATGATATGTACTATACATTTTCTTAATTTATTTTCTGCACTTAATATATTTCCTGCATTTATTATATATGAATATATATATATATATCTATATATATATATATATATATAGATATTATCTATATGTATATATATATTAATATTCAGCTGGATAATACAGCTTATATATTATATATATATTTCAATTCTTGCAATGTTATTTCAATTTATTACATAATATTATATATTACTGTGCTGGATATGACAGCCTACATATATATGTATACATTTACAATTCTTGCACTATCTTCAAATTTATTATATATGTATATATATATTATCTATATATATTATATAAGTTATATTTACATTCCTGCCCTGTCAATTTATATTATTACATCAGTGGATATACCCTGATTATTTATATTATTATATCAGTGGATACACCCTGATTATTATATTATTATACATATATGGCAGTGGATATACCCTGCTACGATTATAAATGTTATATATACTTGCATTTTCTGTTCTTTATATGCTAGATATTATATCTATACATATATACATACTATATATATAGCTATATTTATATAAGTAAAATATATACATATACTTTATATTACAGCCATGATATTCACGAACCCTGTCTGTTTTAACAGAAACCACCTTCAGCACAGCTAGTGACCCCCTGTCACCAGCAACCTCAAACCTGACTGTAGGTTATCAACACTATCAGGGAGTAGGCAAGTATACCTTGCCAAGTTAATGTTTAAATTCAATTATTGATATCTGCGTATTACTTGAATTTCATATACTATGAGTACCTGAGACTGCCTCTGGTACAGTCAACTGATACGTTGACAAGTAGTGTAAATAATTTAGTCTTACGGACTCACCAACACTGTGAGAGTATCCTGATATTCTCCTAGATCCTATCACGGGAACACGCAACATGGTTGCATTACATATATGGATGTGAGCTGTGTATTTGATTAGCTACCAGTACGTGGGACCCGCATCACGGATTAGGATAATTCAGGGAAGTATAACTTGACATTTAGTTTCATTGGGATGGAAAAGATAACTAGTAGACGTATGGGACACCCCCTCCAATAATGTTTTATACCTTCGTACCAGAGATGGTCGATTGCAGAGCTACCCGTGAGTCCGGGGGCATACGACACATATACTAGCCAGTCACCACGATTGGTGAATTACGTCAGCGTATGTCTAGCCACACATTCCCATGCGTACTACAAGTTCTTTACTTGCATTTCACTTAGATGGTTAGCACCCTGTAATTATTTTCTTTATTCAGTATTTACATACATGGCATGTCATTTTCTGTATCTTGTTATGTCCCACTGAGGACCTGGTTCCCTGCCAGATCTAGACGAGGCTTTCTACCCCACTGTGTACGGCCCTGATCAGGAGGCTAGATGTGCTACCGAGGAGGAGCTCGAGAAGACACCCTCAGAGTATGCTTGACCCTAGATGCCTGCCACCTGGAGATGGAGATGTTTCATCAGATAGACACTGCTTAGTCTATCTGATTTTTCTGCGCTATTATCAGTTTTTGTAGTAGGCGTGTATTCTCACCAGTTGTGTACTGTATCAGACTCAGTTATATATATATTGCAGCACTTACTTTTCTGACATTTTCTTGTGGATGAGAGAGATTTGCCTGTGTTATACTTGTAGTATTTTAGGACAGCGTAGCACGTCCCTATGGGTCCATTCAAAATGGATTAAGCCCTTAGTGACGTGTCAGCTGGCCAGTGACACGTGGCCTAGTTCCTGACATTTTGGGACTGGGGCGTGACAGGTGTTCTACTCCAATCCTGCCTTCTAAGAGGATGGTGAATCCTTGCAAACTGTTGACATCTTAACAGGGGGTAGCCGTACCACCCATAATGAGCCTACGATCGAGACTGGGGGTAGCAATCCTCCAAATTTTAAAGATGACGCAATAACGTCAGCTCTCCATAAGGATAGTGAGACTCAGGCATCTGGGACTGAAAGTGAGATGTCCACCTTCCCATGCACCTCATCCCACGTAATGCCAATATACATGGTGGAAGATCAGCCGGGTGCGAAGTCCAATAACCAACAACGCCTTGAGGTGCTCGAAGCCATGATACAGGCTCTGAGCACTTCAATACCAAATCTGAATCATACAATGTTGGAACTCAGAGAAAATATAGTCCCGACACAGCAACAAGCCCCAGGACAAGCAAACCCAGATCAAGGGACTAATGAGGAATCCGGCATGCCGGATCCGACTCTTCATGTCGCAAGCAGACAAACTGTACCTCGGACCTTTGTTTCTCTCTTGCCAGATGATATCTAGGAGACTCTTAGGGAATTTTGTGCCCGCGTTGATGCTCGAGATAACCAAGACAGACTCCAGAAGCTTGGGATCCAGCAACCCTATCCTCTTGTATGGGATAACGTGGTATACCCTCCCAAATATAAGCCACTATCTCTAACTCCATTTGACGAGAAGACATCACCCCCATCAATACATGAGATACTTCCGGTCTAAAATGGGGCATTTACCATGGGATGACGCCTTGCTCACCAACTTGTTCGTTGGAGCACTATCAGGGGTCACTTTTGAGTGGTTCTGTAGCCTCCCAGAAAAATGCACTTCGTCTTTCAAGGACCCGAAGTCCCTCTTCCATGCCTGATTTTATGAGGGAGGGATGGATATGACTATGTCCTTCCTGATGGATATCACTCAAAGGTATAAAGAGCATGCACGAGAATGCATTGAACGGTTCTGATGGGCGACGTTGAAGTTGCCTTCCGGTATCCCCGAGTCTACGCTAATAGACACATGTCGAAAGAATCTCTTACCATCAGTCAGACTCTAGATGGCATCTGGCCTATTCAATGACTGGACGGCATTCATCATTAGTGCTGATACCGAAAAGAACACAAAAGACACTCGCTTATTCGGATTCCAAGCCCCCAACACTGAGGACAAGGAAAAGTAACCTTTCGTTGCCAATAACAGTCGTGATAATAAAGAAAGCAATCCCTGACAGTCAATATATCTAAAGGACCGACTGCACATGTTACCAAGCAAACAGAGCCATAAAGAGTACAAAAAATATATTCCTTTGACGACGATGATGACATGGAAATTTTTGATGTCTTGATGAAGGGCAACAAGCTCCGGCTACCTGACGTCAAACGTCCCGACGAGGCAGACAAAGTCTACAATCCTAAGTATTATCACTACCATCGATACGTCCATCACTCCAGACGAGACTGTTACATATTGAAAAGGCACATACAATGACTGATCGACTCCAATCTCTTATGCAAGATTTTGAAGATAAAATGGTCACTGCGAACATGGTATCCTTACAATTCGGCACCTTTCCGATGACTAAAGCCCAAGACGGTGTCATCCCCATTTCGAAGGCAATGATTGAAATAGTCAACCTTCTACCGGTACGCGACCAAGCAACTGGGCCAGTTCCCCTCACTTCTCCAAGAGGTGAAGTCATGTGGATTTATCCAGACCTCGTCCAGGACATGACACAGTCAGCAGTATCTCTTGTCTCTAAGTCCAAAAGAAAGAAGACCAAGTCCTGTCACATGGTCTCTCCGTCAACAGATGAAGCTCTGGTGGGGGTAACCAGGTCGGGGCTAGCCTATCAGCCCGACACAACACTCCCGACGAATTTGCACCTCCAGTAGTTGAACCCTCTGCCTCCGATCCAGGTCTATTCCAGCTTCTGGCAGCGGACACGCAAAAGCAGAAGGAAATTTGCTATAATAAACCTTTTTGAAAAGATACAACACAAGGGCTGGAGAAGCCTTACAACTTCAACATATTGGCACAACTGGCCAACACTCCCGCTAAGTTGTCTTTTTTCGAGCTCCTACGTCTCTCTAAGAAGACCCACGACGCTCTGAGTGAGGCATTACAAAATTCCAACTCCTATTTGGCCCAAGTCAAGCCACCGACCGAGAATCCCACCACATGTCCTCACTACAATAGTGTGACAGAGGCAATCCCGAGCATCACATTCTCCCAGTAGGACATATTGTTAAAGAATAATAGGCACGATCGCCCCCGGTATTACACAGGATACATTGGAGCCATTAAGGTGGACTGGATACATATCGACCCCGGATTTTCTCTCAACATCATCCTACGAAGTCTGCTACAAATTTTGGGGATCCCGATGCATCAATTGGCAGCCACTAAGACCACCAACAGTGGTTTCAATGTCGGGAGAAGCTATCCTCTAGGCAAGATTCTTTTGAAATGCCAAATAGGTGATCCCCGAACAGAAGTGACTATGTTATCGAAATGAAGGTATCCTACAATGTCCTCATCGGACGTCCGTGGATACACGAGTATATGATTGTTCCATCCACTCTCCACCAGTTCTTGAAATGCATCAACGAAGACGTCGTTGTCAAAACAGAATTCATCGATGTGGATCCTTTCAAAGGGATCGAGGCATACTACTCTGACTCGGTCTCATACAAACAAATCCATCTAGACGAAGGTAGTAATGACACCGATGATGAAGCCGATAATGTTATAACTTCATGCACTCCTATAAGGATCCATCTCAAAGGACGCCCAATTCCCGCAGCTAAACCCTGTAGAAGCATAGAAAATCTCTACCCAGGCGCCAAAGAGATTCTGATCCATGGCCCAAAGTGATCCAGACCCATGCGCCCAAAGCGATCAAGAGTCGTGAGCCAAAGTGATCCAAAGCTACACACTAGTATCTTAGTGTTCCCATATGCCAAGCAGTGCCATGCGCCACTAGTGTCTTAGTGTTCCCATGTGCCAAGCAGTGCCATACGCAACTAGTATCTTAGTGTTTCCATGTGCCAAGCAGCGCCATGCGCCACTATTCTACTAAGTGTTCCCATGTGCCAAGCAGTGCCATGCGCCACTATTACACCATTTCCATGCGCTAGGCGGACATACTCCTAAAATGCAATCAGATTCAACCGTGACACGTGTTATGAGTATTATAGGCATCAGAAACCCCAGATCTCAGCCGAACACGTTACAGCCTATGGCTCCAAGCGCCGCTGACTACAACATGCGCCGCTACTCGGCAGTATGAGATGCGCGCATGAACGCCTCCCAAAAGCTATAAATAGTGGGTGTTTCCCACGTAAAAGAGGAGGATCCAATCATGAGTAGAGAAAGAAAAGAGCACACACGCCCTAGACGCACGCAGCTCAGAAAGGAAGAAGACAGAAGCGCCAGCCTCGTCGCCCTTCTTGGACCCGGATCGTCAACGGAGTAAAGGAGCCGCTGCAGTGCTCGATTTCCACCATCACAACTTTCCCAAAATCTTTTTTTATTGTATTTAGACTCCGTATATCAGAGATTCTTTTGTACTCCTTGTCAATTCCAATCAATAAAAAAAGAGTACTTGTATTCCTCCTTGTTGTTTGGAATATCGACAAAAATGGCGACTCTGCTGTGGAAGAGCTTCTCCTCCAATGAGAAGCTGGTGATGCAATCTGATGTGACCAAGTTGGGCTTGAATCAGAGGATGTTGGTCATTCATTTCGATCAACAGGCATTCAAAGATATGCTGGACAAGCCGAGCTCCACCAGGAGGCCTGCACGAGCTCACAAAGCTCACAAAGTATGGGTTGCCAAAGCCGCTACGCCAAACCCGAACTCAGTTCCAGAAGTACCGCCAACCTTCGCCGTAGATGCATATGAGGTTGGCACGCATCCTATCTCCATCTCTGCTCTCAAGAAAAATAGTGCCAAGTCCCAAGGAGTTCGCCCACTACGTGGTGCGAACAAGAAAAGATGCGCGACACCCACGCATGGGCGAATGGAATCTCCTCCGAGAAAAATTGCCTTCAACAAGGACTCGTATAGTCCTAACATGGATTTTCTATACTATGCGCTTAAGAGCGCCGGTTTAAAAAAATCTAAACCAACCCGAGCCATGCGCGCTCTTGGTGCTGCACAACCAGTCCCCCAGAAGCATGCACCGCTTCTCGTTAGACATGCTGCTGATGGAAGACTTTATAGGGCAGACCCAGGTGCTCATGCATCGGATGTTGGTCGACCGTTAAAGCCTTCCCAAACTCACTTGGACACCGCAGTTGCACTTAAGTCAAGTCGGGGAACAAACAAGGTGAGGACTGACCCATGCTTCCAGTTTGGCTGTGCGCATAAAGTCGGTGCATCTCACAGCAAGCCTTTCGCTAATGATCCGGTTGTAGTTTCTGTAGAAGTACCGGGTCAGGGAGCAAAATCTCCACTTTTACCTCTATGTGCAAGGGTAGACCGAACACATGACATGGGGTGAAAGTGAAGCTTCCATCGTCTGATTTACGCAACATGATTAGTCACAAGCGTAAGACGAGAGAAGCCACCCTCACACTGGATGTGTCCCCTCGAAGACACGCCTGTGCCAACATCATCATCAACTGTTATTGCACTCAAGCACCAGTTCCTCCAAAAAGACAGTCGCTGTTCGAGCGATTTTACCCCATGACACAAACCCGATGACATCCCAGGAAGCAAGATCGCGACGAGAAGGAATTGCCCATCGCTTCATATTGCTCAACATAAAGATCTCCTCCCCTGGAAAAAATTTCAAATAAAATCTCACCAACCTTAAGGGTGCCAGTCAGTACCCCACGAAGTCGTACATAGGGTAGCAGACAAGTACCTACCGTAGGGTATTTCAAGGCACGCCTTCGAGAACGAAGGCTAGGGGTAGACATACCTCCCCAAGTAAAACTGTAATTGAGGCTGGGGGTAGCAATCCCCTGATGTTTCACTTCAAAACTGCCTTCCAAGGGGACAGTGAATCCTTGCAAACATGTGGCATCTTAACAGGGGGTAGCCATACCTTCCAATACAAGCCCGCAATGGAGACTAGGGGTAGCAATCCTCCAAATTTTGAAGATGATGGAATAATGCCCACCCTCCCCGAGGACAACGAGAATCAGGTATCTTGGACTGAAAGTGAGGCGTCCACCTTATCCCACGTAATGCCAGTATACATGGTAGGAGACGAACATGGCGGAGAGTCTAGTAACCAGCAATGCCTTGAGGCACTTAAAGCCATGATACAGGCTCTGAGAACTTCAATGCAGACTCTGACTCACACAATGCTAGAACTCAGAGAAAACTTTGTCCTGACACAACAACAATCCCGGGGATGAGTAAACCCAGATCAAGGGAACAACGAGGAATCCGGCATGCCTGATCCGGCTTCTCATGTCGCAAGCAGCCAGAATGTACCTCGATCCTCTGCCGCTCTCTTGCCAGATGATATCCAGGAGACTCTTAGGGACTTACGTGCTGGCGTAAATTCCATCATGATCAAATAATCCGTGTATGGTATTCCGACTTTGTCTAGCCTTGACAGTAGCGTGGAAGAATTTAGAACACCTATCTCCATCTCTGAGCCAGCTGCATTTAGCTCTTTGTCTGATCTGGACCTCATCTAAGAATGTATTCTTGTGCAGACGATCTTGAAGGGCTACCTCCTCTTCCGTGAGGGCGGAATTAAGCGGGTCTAGCTGAACTCTCATATAAATATCAGCCAGCTTGACCTCCAGTTCTTGGAGAGGAGTGGGAGGTCTGCCTTTATTCCAGGCCTTGAGAAGGCCTTTGATAACTTTCAATTTTTGAACCATCTTGAACTGAACAGTTCCAGTCGAACCAGACTCCCAAGCTTGTTGAACTACCTCCTTATAGCCTTCCATATGAATCCAAGCATTGTTGAGTCAGAAAGGCCTCCCTTTGATAACCAACACTTCTTACAGTCTGATAACAATGGGGGAGTGATCGTTAGCTCCAGGTGTTAAGCATTCTGCCCTAGAAGACAGGAACACTTCCAACCACCTCCCGTTACATAGAGCACGGTCAAGCTGGATGACAATTCGGTTAGTTATCACCCTGTTATTCCACATCCATATATGTCCTATCTTATCCATACACCTGAGACTAGAGGATAATAGACAATGTTGGAATTCCGATAGAATCGCTTGTTGCACTGGGCGGCCTCCTATTTTTTCATGAGCGAATAAGGTAGCATTGAAGTCTTCCACCACAACTAACGGTCATCTATCTCCAATTAGCGTACTGGTCGTAGTAATGTCATTCCACAACCCTAGACGCTTGATTCTGTCATTATGACCGTACACCGCTCCTACCACAATATGAAGCCCCCTTTTGTTGGTGAATTTAATGGTGAGGAGTGGGTCATATCGTTGTATCATATCTCCCTGCCAAATTCTGGTATCCCACCTAACCCATATACGAGCTATATCGCTACAATCAAGGTTGTGGACGGAGGACCAATGCGTTGGAGTACGCCTATTAATCAAAATTTTCGATCTTACTTTATATTCTAAAATGTTGATGATCAAGCACTTGGATTTATTGTTGTACGCAAAATATCCCTCCACCTACCAATTGAATTTGCCTCTCTCACATTCCAGGTGAATATAG
This sequence comes from Iris macrosiphon, assembly GCA_036927795.1. Classification (NCBI taxonomy): domain Eukaryota; kingdom Viridiplantae; phylum Streptophyta; class Magnoliopsida; order Asparagales; family Iridaceae; genus Iris; species Iris macrosiphon. The sequence goes on from JAYESA010000012.1 coordinate 23,335,198, forward strand.
TCATAAATTACGTTGGTGGGTTCCTTTGTTGATACGTGAACTCTCTCTAAGGGATGGGGAGAGTCCATCCTTTTGTCGGTTATGAGCTTTGCCATCTCCTACTTTGGATTTCACTTTTGCCTGCCAAATGGGATTCAGGTACGTCAACGGTTCCTGACTAGGTTGCTGCCCGTCTAGTTGTCCGTCATCTTTACTTGGGGTCTTTAAAGATTTGTCCACAGGCGAAACTATACAAAGCGCTCCTCCACTTGCCAATCTCCTCCTAACTCTGACATGATTACCTTCTTGGTTAACATAGCACTAAACGTGACCAGACTAGAGTTGTCTTTCCCTTGTTGGTTGTCAGCGGCGAACACTACCATTGCATATTGTGTCTCCTCATTTCCTCCCCCTTTTTCTTCTTTCTCATTCTCCGCTCCCATTATCTTCCTCAGTAGAGAGGATTGGGGGGCCTCGTGCAGGGATAACTCATCCATATCCATACTCCTTTGCTCCACAGTTAAGTCAACTTCGTCTCCCCGTGAGCTAGGGATAGCTGTACTAGCTCCAGTATCTCTAGTAGGCGTTGGCACCTCTGTACTAGAGCAGGGGACTTGCTTAGTGGCCTCCGGGGTGACTCTAGCGTCCGGGCACTGGGCCTATGGTGTCCAAAGCTTTGGCAGTAATTACAATACGACAGGACCCATTCATACTCAACTTTTTGGAAAATGGTTTCGCTTATCGAAAGATCAACCTCCAGCTTATCAGGAAGCTTATCAGCCGCATTGATCTCAACAAAAATGCTAGCAAAGGACAATCGATCTCTATCGGTAATGTATTTGTCTAGCCGAAGGGAGATTCCAACTCCGCTAGCCAGCTTCATAATAGCCGGGACACTCCATATAGTTAGGGTGAAAGCCAAGGGAACATAATCCGGATAGGAATAGTTGCCAGCCGATCCCGTTCAAATTTAGTAGAATGATCCCATCTTCTCAGGACAACCAGTCTCCTATTGAATGTCCAAGGGCCATTCTGGATCACCCTTTCTAAATCTTTCGACATCCCAAACTTGATGAAATAGAAGCCATTCTCCCTACAGTAAATATCCATGCTCCCTTTAGGTCTCCACATTCGCAAGGCGAATCCCTTTAGCTGACTGAAGTAAGGTCGTGCTCCCATAACGTAGAGGACAATAGTGTTCTTCCAGAATACTTCTGTTTTGGCGATGTCCTCTTTGGTGATAGAGATGACCTTTCTTCCTTCTTTAAGACTGGACGCCATAAAGTGCATCTCAATGTCATCCCTCGCAAGGTCGAACCTGCATCGATCTGCCCAGGAGATGGGAGCCACTCCCGAGGTCTTAAAAGTATTAGGAATCCTATCCGATATTTTGTCAAACATCTGGGGTGCGTGTTACGGCAAAAATTTGGGCATGACTGTCACTACCACATTTTCTAGGAAAGGGTATTTTGGTAATTTCCTATTTAAATAAATATTGTGCATGGTAAATAATTATTTTTTGTATTATTTAATTGTTGTTAGTTATTATTTAATTATTTTGGACTTATTTTAGTGGACCCAACTAGTTTAGTTTGGACCCATGGACCAACATGAATTAACTAGTTAGACTTGGCCCATTTAGAAAGCCCATAGTTAAGGAGATGGATTAAATTAATTAAATGATTAGACTAGAAGCTTCCTTCCTTAATTATTTCTTCATGAGAGGCCCCAAGGGGTACATTGGACATTTTACAATTGCTTGGGGGAGGGGCTATGGCCGGCCTATTAATGAGGGGGGGAAATTTCTCTCTCCTCTCATTTCATTCCAAATCTAGATCTAGAATTTTTTCCACTACCAAATTCCCTCCATTCCCAATCCAATTCCCTACCAATTTCATTCCAAATTCTTCCCAATTCACCATTAGAGAAGAAGAAAGCAAGGATCTAGAAGAAGGAAGCAAGGATCTACAAAGAGGAGCAAGGATCAACAATTTGGAAGCAAGTTCATCTCAATTGGAGGTTTCATTGGAAATCCATCTCCCAATAGGTATAATTCAGATTTTTCCCATTTAAATAGCTTCTAAATATGGGATTTAATCATGTAAAATCAACCTATATGTATGTACTACCCATAGGACTTTGTTTTGTGTTCATAGGAGACCCATGGAGAAAGTTATGGTGCTTTTTGTATCAATTTTGTTGGAATTCCGAATTTACATTTTGTTGTGTGTGTCAATTGATCCTATAGATCAATTGGACATGAGATTTGTGTTTGAGGCTAGTGTCGTGTCCATATTGGGATACTTGTGGTTCGTATCCCAACTATTTGGTGATACGTGTCATTTGGGGGTTTTCCTCCGACACGGGGCTTTGAACATGTCGTATTTTGATACGGACACATAGATCTACTTTTGACACTTTGATTTGTTCATAAATATTATTTGTGATTTGTTTGTGTCCTTCGGGGTGCATTTGGTTGTGTGTTGGACTCGTGTCGCATGCGTATCCTAGATCTAGTGGGATACGGTGAGATACTCTCCAATTGTGTGTATTTTGCATAGATCTAATTAATTATGGTTCAATTCTCATTTATAATTAGTAAATATATATGGATATTATATATTTATTTTGTGTATTTATTATAGTAATTATTGTAGCATAGATCTATATTTTGTGTGTGCTAATATAATGTACAATATAATATGTAGCTTTCTTGCATTCAAATATATATGTTACTACTTGTTAAATAATATAATTTATACATAAACTATTTTATAAAATATATTTATGTGTTTGATTGTGTAATTGTATTATTTATAATTATTATGAACTTATTGTATATTAATGTATATATTTTAGGTGTGCTTCTAGCCATATAAAATATGTACATTAATATGTACATGAGTTTGTAACAATTGGTATTTAATTATAAGTGTAGATGTGTATATATATAAGTATATAATTATTAGTTATTTAATTATATTGTATTGTGATTTTATTGTATATATATATATATTGTTATATATATATATATATATATATATATATATATTGATTGTTTTAGTAACAGTGAATTAATGACAGTAAAACTGTCATTAATTAGCCGATACAGCAGCCGCTGTAACTCTGTGCATATAAATGCATTTAATGACAAATCTGTCATTAATTAGCAGTGGGCGGGTCTGAGCGAATTTTCTGCGACAGTCTTTCTGCGACGGTTTTAAACTGTCAGCGATCCAGTCGGCAGTAGGAATTGTATTCAGTTTTTTCTGCGACAGTTTTTCGGTGACAGACGAAACTGTCACTATTAGCCGTTTTAATTAAATTGTATTCTTCGCTCACTGTTTTCAGTGACGCTTTGACAGATTTAATGTATATATTATATATTGTATTTGTATATATTTATATGTATATATATATGTGTTTTGTGAGGTATAATAATTGTTATAATATAGTATTTTAATTATATGAATATTGGGTTGTATATATATATTTTTAAGGTATATATTAATTGTATTATTAGTATACTTTGTGTGAGTTTCTTTTGGAATCTAATTTGATTCCTAAATTGTTGTATTTTATTTTTATATTATTTTATGGATGTTTTGTGAGGTTGACTTTGGGTTTGACCATGTTTGACTTTAGTGGACTTTAGAGTTGACCATAGTTGACTTTTGCCTTAGAATTGAGTTATTAACCTAGAAGTTGTCTAGTTTGACTTGTTCTCTTTCCGGGACCTTGTTTTAATGTTGTATTCCATATCTAGGTCTTCGAGGCACCGAGTCAGACATTTGTGAGACTGTTCATTGGACTTCAGGCGAGTACATTCTCTGATAGTTTCTCATTTATGATATCCTCTATGTTCGTTGTATCTAGTGTAGATTTACATGTTCTCTTGACACTATTGTTACACGGATTGGTATATCCGGATCTCGTCATGAGATGTTATTCCTTGGTATATGGTGTATATGGTGCAAGTATTGTTTCATTGGTTATCTTGTACATGTACAGACACCGATTTTCGGGAGGAGTCGCTCTCTTCTTGGGGAATCTCGTGCCATAACGTACCGTGGTTGGATCTATTATACCAGTCGGGGGTGGGGAGTATTTTAGTGTAGATATGTGATCATACCCTCCTTGTGCATGTCTTATTCCTTGTGAGTGTTGATCATACACCGCACGTATAATTAGCCAGGCCATTATACTCTTGTGCAAGTTCCCAAGCCGATCACATGTTAAAGCTAGTACTCACACACTTAGTCATTAGTATTCTTGTTCCATCAGCATATTGTTCATTATTGTATTTCTTTCCAGTACTTCCTTATTGTCTATACATTTCTTGTATCTATTTATGCATCTTGTTTATCCACAGCTATTTACTGTTACATAGTTTTTATCATTATTTGAGAACTGCTGTTAGGGTTGTACTCTGCTCCTTCCTGACTGGAAATATTTTTCCAGATGACACTGAGGAGTACCCTACCTACTATGGACCCCAGGATGTTGTGGGTTTAGATTCTGAGACCCTGGCTCAAGAGGGACTTATCCCAACTGAGACAGTTGACCCTGGAGTTGTAGCTTTATAGTTTTGTAGTATTCTTTTGTACTGGATTTGTCTCCAGCTTATTTCTGTTTTTCTTCAGACTCATTGATGTATTATTTTAGACTCATGAGTTGTATTGTGACTATTCTATTCTTTATCTGATTCGTGCTCATTCTATCTTAGTTCTGTGATTGAGTATTTTATCATTATTGGTGGTTCATTATATTAGATAGATTATCTAGACAGCGTTCTACCGCCGATTCTGCGGCGTAGGCTGGGCGTTGTTTCCGACTAGTACCCTTACACCGGGTGTGGGTCGTGACAATGACCGTTGGGGAACCGGAAGCTCGGACAGGATTAGCCGAAGCCGGATGGCGTGAGCCGCCTCCCTTCCCCATCCTGGGCGGACCCACCAGGGGTGCATGTCACGCCACAGGAGGAGGAACGAGCCTAGGCGCATGTGACAAGACGGAGGTTTTAACACATTTCCTGCATCATCGAGTCGCCGTTGTCCATCCATCACTGGAGACGTTCGGGACTTGCTGAGAGGCCGTAGGATGCCTCTGCGCCACCGAAGGCCGAAGGTGGGAGCTGTCGCCCGAGGTTTTGGATCCGGATCCAGAACCCAGAAGAGTGGGAGGGGACGAGAAGAGGAAGGCCAGGATAGGGCTGTCGGGGCAGGGTGGAGTTGGGGGGCCAGCGGCGGAGAACGTGGGAGGGAAGGGCGGGTGGCTGGAAGAAGGAAGGGGAGGGTCGGGAGGATGAAGGGGGGGCGCATGCGCGAGGGAGAGATGTGCGGTCACGGTCGCCTGCTGCGCCATTTCATATATATATATATATATATATATATATATATATATATAGGTAAACTGGATATGAGCTATGTACATGTGGACCAATAGGAATGGATTCATATATCCCATGTGCACCCATGTGCACTAGTACACTCCATTCCTATTGGTCAACATGTGCATTGTCTCATGTAGGAATATGAGCCTATGGCTCATATCCCTTTTTTTCCATATATATATATATATATATATATATATATATATATATATATATATATATATATACACGGTTCATACTGGAAATTTGTATGGAGACACAGAAGAACCTGTATTAAGAACTGTGTCTAGGTGTATGAAGTAGTATTAGTATGTATAATTCCAGGACGTATGTGCAGGATTCGTTATTATACATGGGGCATATGTGGCCTGTGGGTATCAAAGATTTGTGTGCAAATTAAGTATCAGATGCATTGGAATGCAAGGATATCGAGTAACAGAAATGTGGGTTCATAGAACTTTACTGATGCAATCCTATGGGTGGGGTGTCATACTGTCATGTGGATCTATTGTGTACCAGTATTGTGGGAGTCTAGAGGAAGCAGAGATACCAGTGTGTACATGAGTATGGGAATCAGAGATACAAATCTGGAACTCTATGTATCAAGTGTCAAGAGTCTAGTATCAATGTTAGATATGTGTTTGTGAGTGTTAGGGTATATCTCGAGTGAAAGTATGTATCCTACTAGTGTGTGAGGATGCTAGGATACCAGTGTACATCATTCAAGTTAGTGTATAGGTGTGTGCAGGAGTTTAGTGTGAGATGCATGAGTGTGTGTCTGTACTCTGTACAAACCTGGGTAAAGGTATGAACTGTGGAATCTGGGAACTAAATTGCAGTAGAACTTATGTGTGCCAGAATGTAATAGCAGTTTGAATGTGTATGGTTTTAGTGCAGCAGCACCATATGTGCACCACTGTTTTAAATGATCAAACAGTGAGATTATTGAATCTGAGATGAGTAAGTACTCAATCACAATAACTAAAGGAAGATATGAATGACGATATGAATAAACGGCACAGCATCGGCAGTAGAATGTTGTCTAGACCTCAAGATCAATACAAGACTAACTAGATATCAGTAAGTACTCAATCACAATAACTAAAAGAAGATATGAATGAAGAAAGACAAATCCAAAAATAATGTCTCAGAATTTTCCCAAGTCACAAACTAATATCTAAATATCATACTACAAGCCAAAAAGTTCCGGAGACAAATCCAGTAAACTAACTAATAGAATGAAACTAATGAAAGGCACTGAAACTAGAAGTACTAAAGCTAACTCTCCCAGAGTAGTCCAATGGTACGAAGCAGTCTCAACTATATCCTCGCCCGAAGGTCCAACAGTGTGCCAGGCATTCCTAATATTTGTCAACATATACAGTTAGGAGCAGAGCAAGTACTATTACAACCATAAAAATACACAATGCATATTTAAATCTATTATGATAGAAACTATACAGGTAAGGTACTCATGTAAAGTAAACCGTAGAGGCAAGTAGAAGTAGGGAACTATAAACATGGAACTGGCAGTATATGAGTAGGTAATAATATGAACTGGCAATATGGAAACTGTAATAAGAAGAACTAGCAACAGGAAATAAATGAACTGGAATGTTAATTACAAGATCTGATAATACCGTATGACATAGAATACAGTGTTCGACATGTGAGGGCTAGGCTAAATCCGACACGACGTACGTGAGGTGTACGCCTTCTATCTATCGAATCGAATAGGGAAAATGGGATTTACCACATGTCTACTAGTGTATTCTCCCACCCGACTCACTCTCACACGATCATGGAAGACCAGTAATCACAGATAGGGAACATGAGTCACAACTCACAAATAGATAATCAGTACTCTGAAAGAACGGATAATCATAAACCATGATACGGATAAACACGTCACAAATACGGATAGTCTCGAATCACAACACGGAGCTCAATAAATCATGACACGATAACTCACATCACAACTCGGACTCATGAATCAAAACTCGGATAATCACGATATCACAACACATGTTTAACTCAATCATGAATCACAATAATCCATCCTTGTGCACAATATCATAGTGTCAGACAACTGGCAAGAAGAAATAATAGCATTTATCATGTAAAGGTAAATTCATAATTGTAAAGTCCTTGCCTGTCGTCCGGAGACGGTGGTACAAGTCAAAACTTGTATCATAGTCCAAATAACCTATATTATGAGTTTATAAAGTCATTAGGTGATTTGAAATAAAAAAACAATCATAATTAGTTATATTCTAGGTTTCTAGGTCAAAACTAGGTCAATACCTATTTTTGGGTTCTCAAATATCTATTTAGTTAGCCTAGGCAGTGTGGTGCCCCGTTCCCCCTATTCGAAGAGCGCAGCTAAGAAATACAAATTGGTATCGTTCGATCAGGATAGATTGAATCAAGATCTTATCCTCGTTATGGATTTGCTTCTTCGGAATCGATTCTCATATTCAGTGGACCGTGCCCCAAGGATGGACTTAGCGGCAGATTCAAAAAGGATCTCTCCGCTGCAAGTTTTTTTGCCTAGTTTTCGCTGTCGCCTTGTTGCTTTCGTGCTTTTGAGTTGGTTTTTGGATTTGCGTTTTCTTAAACATTTTCGATGGATTTCTTTACTTTCGTTCGTTGAACTGCATTTTATTCCGAGCTTGGAAAGAGTAGAAGAGGTATTGATCATCTATTCGTGGCAATGCAGGTGATCGTGCAGTAGGCGTCGCACGAGCAGAGTCTTGAAGCACCTCTTTTCTTTTCTCTCTCCAACCAACTTGTGAGTGGCTATAATTTGATTTAGTTGACCCTTCTTCCAAGTCTTCACACCTAAAATCTTGCATTATTGATTGTTTCGATCAAACGATACCATAATAACTAAAAGATGTCAAGATAAAAAGGAATAGACTTGGATTTTCTTGTACTTGTCAAACAACTTAGAAATGGTTACCTTGTTGCATGCTAGTTCACTTGAATGTTCTTTCATAGTGCTTCCAGTTCAAGTTAGAATGTATACTTTTTCTATAAATATGTTATGTATAGAACACACCTTGCTATGCAAATGAATGTATACTTCTTCTTTATTTGTGCTATGTATAGAACACCCCTTGTCATGAAATAAACTGACCAGGAAGACTATGCAAAATGAATCATGCCATGTTACTTGTCTTGTGCCCGTGTTGCCTTAAACTGCATCAATTAATAACTTAGCATTGACGCCATTTGATTACGAACAACTTGTGCACAAGGTCATAGTTCCTGCGGACGGTCGCTGGGGCAATAGCACTGATCCGATCCGGACGGAACTTCATGTTTAGTCTCATGTGCTGGACGGGATGGCTTGTAGCGCCTCATGTGCTTTCGTTGCATACCATCCTCGTCAACGACTATTTTGTCTATTATGGCATCATGCCAGTGATCCCCACGTATATTTAAATTGTGCAAGCTAACTATGTCTTCGTGGCAGGGAAGGTCATGGTAAGTATTTGTGCAGGTAGTTCAGACGGGCAGGTAAAAGTCACCGAACGGTGACATATTTATTTCAGTAAACTTCCATATCTATTGCTTGCTTGTAAAATAAACTAAGACAAGATAGAAAGACCACATAATAACTTGCATGCTTCATATAAACAACGTGTTGATTGGTGTAGTTGGGTTAGCTCACCTTCACCAGTACATTTCGATATACTGACCATCGTTGAAACAAGTTCTCCGCACCAAGGAGATCATGTGAGAAGCTAAAGCGACTTCTCGATCCAGTCTACCTACCGGCATGCCCTGATCGTGCCTTAGCAGAAGCGTTTTGAAGATCCAGGAGCTCGTGCACATAACTTATGCAGCTCCGTGAAAAGGTGATAGCTTTGCCCGAAGGTGTCTATAGTTTTAAAGTTTTACTAAAATAATGTAATGTACAAGACGACTATCTCATTTTGTGTCTACTTTTGTAAGCTCGTGCGAAAATTATCCGACTCGTTCAAGAGTTTGTAAAAGATGTTCATTATCAATAAAGAGAACTTTTTCATGATTCAACATTGTGCTTCAATTATCTGCGTACTCTGAATATGTGCTTGTTATATAAAATACCTTAGCCTTGTGCATTGTGCAACCTAGGCACGCACGGCGTCACGCCCGGGGGACGACTATCGATTCTACGGAATCGGGATATGACATATTGGTATCAGAGCACAGCTTCAAGTTCCTTTGACCCTCGTGTCAGAAAAGTTCCTTTAACGATCTATTCCCTATGCAAACTCTTAAACTCGTTTGGCCAAAATGAGATATGTTTCATACAGTGAGTCCATAATACATTATGAGCCTGATATAAGTTACCTTTTTTTGAAGGAATGACTCAAACACAAGCATCAACGCTAGCACAGGGTAAAGTACAAGCCTAAGAAAGTAGTTCCGGCACATCGAAAAGTTCCAGAAGCCAGCGAGCCATGCCCCGTGTCGACCGATTGAGCGAATGATGAGGATGCTGAAAGCAAGCCAACAGAGGGATGAGGCTCGTTATGAGCGAGCCGAGAAGAGCGCGGAAGAACGGTAGAGCAAGTTCGAAGGCAATCTAGAAGCCCGATTTACAGTCCAACAAAAGCAGGTAGATGCCCTACAACAGATCGTTCAGACCTTGGCCTCCAACCATTCCGCAACGACAGCAGCGGCACCGGTGGAGCAACCCATGCCTGATATCGAAATGCCTCAAACTCCAAAGAAGAAGTGACTACCTTCGACTTTGCCGACTTTAAGAAGGTCTGCAATACACCATTCAAAGGGACTGAAGATCCGGTCGTAGCTCTAGATTGCTGGCAGAGCTTGAGGATCAGTTCAAACTGCTAGAGGTACCTGAGGAGAAGCGTATCGCGTGTGCCCAACTACAACTCCGTTTGAAAGCACACGATTGGTAGGACGTGCATCGAAGGTCTCTCTTCGTAGATGACGAAGACGAGACGATCGCGTGGGCTACCTTCCGTGGCGCGTTTGAAGACGAGTTAATACCGCCTCCCATTCTTCGGCAAAAGAAGAATAAGTTCGTGCAGCTCCGCCAAGGCAATATGACAGTGAAGCAATACTCCGCCGAATTCAACCGGCTCGCCAAATTTATAAGCTCATATTTACCTGATGCGGCGAGTCGTGCGAGACAATTTGAAGGCAGCCTGCGACCTGCCATCCATGCGCACGTGGTCGTTCTCCAATACCTGACTATGCAGGAAGTTCTCAACCATGCCCTTTCTCTTGAACCATAGTATCCATCAGCTGCTGTCAGCACTGTGCATACTTCCAATCATAAGCGCCATAGCAACGCGGAAGGAAATACCGCTCCAAAGCGTTCAAATAACGGCGGTCAGCAGAAGGGAAATTTGAGCCAAATATATTTCTTTTGTAAGAAGCCAGGGCATATGGCCGACACTTGTTGCAAGAAGCTCGGGTTAAGCCTCATTTATGGTAATCCAAACCATGGAATTCGTGACTATCCGCGCTACTCTGAACGCCGTCCTCAACATCCAAATTTTGTCTCGCACCTCAAGCCAACCAAGCCACGCAGCAGCAAGAGCGTCGTCAAGCTCAAGGCCGGGTGTACACACTGACACGGGAAGAAGCCCTAGCATCGGACACCGTTGTGTCTGGTATATTGATTTTCAATAACATACCTGCTCGTGTGCTATTTGATTCTGGTGCAACGCATAGCTTTATGTCCACGAATTTTGCCGTAGAAAACATGATAAAAATGACACCATTGTATCTAGACCTTAGTGTTAGCACCCCATTGGGCACGAAAATACCTGTTTGTTTAGTATGTCAGGACGATTACGTTTGTATTGGGGGAAGAAAATTCTCGCTTGATGTGTTAGTCCTAGATGTTCGGGATTACGACATCATTTTGGGGATGGATTGGCTCGGCACTTGCTCGGCAACTATGGAATGTGCAGAGAAACGAGTCATCTTCTGTCTACCTGGAGAGGCCGAATTCTGCTACACGAGTGGCTCAACAACAGATACGTCAAAGACCTGCATGGTAATTTCTGCGATGTCAGCTCGATGGATGCTACACTCTGGATGCGAGGGATACCTAGCGTCGGTTCGGGACACACAGTTGGATTACGCAAACGTTGAGTCTTCTTCCGTTGTGGCGGAGTTTTCTGATGTATTTCTGAGCGAACTACCTGGCATGCCACTCGACCGAGAAATCGAGTTCACCATCGATACATTATCAAATACACAACCGATTTTCAAAGCCCCGTACAGAATGGCGCCTACTGAACTAAAGGAGTTAAAGTGCCAACTATAAGAACTGCTTGACTGTGGATACATTCGTCCGAGCGTGTCTCCTTGGGGTACGTCTGTACTCTTTGTAAAGAAGAAGAACGAAATATTGCGACTCTGCATAGACTATCGAGAGCTAAATAAGGTCACTATCAGAAACAAGTTTCCCCTGCCCAGGATCAACGACCTCTTCGATCAACAGCAAGGGGCGTCAGTGTTTTCAAAGATAGATCTTCGCTCTGGCTACCACCAATTGAAGATTAAGCCAAAGGACATGCCGAAGTCAGTATTTTAAACCCGCTATGGCCATTATGAGTTTTCTGTTATGCCGTTCGGAATGATGAATTCTCCTGCCGCATTCATGGATTTGATGAACCGTGTGTTCCGACCATTCCTCGACAAGTTTGTGGTAGTATTCATAGACGACATCTTAGTGTACTCGAAGAACAATGATGAACACATAGGACACCTGCGGATGGTGCTTCAAACTCTTCGAGACAATAAGTTGTACGCGAAGCTGAGCAAGTGCGAGTTTTGGTTGGAAAGCATATCATTCTTCGGACACATCATTTTTGCGGAGGGCATCTCAGTCGACCCGAAGAAAGTAGAAGCCATCATGAAGTGGAAGCGACCTGAGTCAGCCAGCGACATTCGGAGCTTTCTTGGTCCAGCAGGCTACTACAGGAGATTCATAAAAGATTTTTCACGAATCGCCTCTCCTCTGACTCATCTCACTCGAAAATGAGTAATGTTCGCATGGACGGACGACTATGAAGCTTCATTTGTGGAGTTAAAGCAACGACTCTTCTCAGCACCGATTCTTACTCTTCCGGACGGACCCGATGATTTTAAGATCTATAGTGACGCCTCATGAAAGGGTCTGGGATGTGTCCTTATGCAGAGGGACAAAGTGATAGCCTTTGCGTCGAGGAAATTGAAGCCTCATGAAAGGAACTATCCAACGCATGACCTGGAACTTGCAACAGTGGTGTTCGCACTAAAGTTATGGCGACATTACCTCTATGGTGTGCCGTGTAAAATCTTCATGGATCACAAAAGCCTCAAATATCTCTATACTCAAAAGGATTTGAATCTACGACAACGATGTTGGCTTGAACTCCTTAGCAACTTTGACTTGATGATCAGATATACACGGGGCAAGGGCAACGTTGTAGCTGATGCACTGAGTCGAGTGTTTGTTGGGAGCTTAGCTATTGATGACAGGCTGCGAAAGGATTTCGAAAGTTTGGGCATTACACTCTGAATCAGATATAAAAAGGGGGCACAGGTGTCTCAGCTGCGCCTCAAACCAGACATGTTGGAGAAAGTTAAGTCTGCTCAGAAGGGCGATATGTTCCTAGAGAAGATGTAAAATCTTATCTCAGCAGGAAAGGCAACCAACTTTACGGTAGACGCGGATGGAATGATGCGAGTGAAGGAAAGATTGTGAGTTCCTAACGATGCAAACCTCAGAAAGGAGATACTCACTGAAGCCCACTATGTGAGTTACACTTCACATCTAGGAAGCACGAAGATGTATCAAGATCTCCGTACGACATTTTCGTGGTACGACATGAAAAGGGATGTGGCATTGTTTGTGTCGTAATGCATGGCTTGTCAGAGAGTAAAGGCTGAGCACCAGAAGCCGGACAGAGAGATGCAGAATCTTTCTATACCAGAGTGAAAATGGGAACACATAACGATGGATTTTATTGTTGGTTTGTCAAAGACGCAACGGGGAAACGATATCGTCTGGGTCATCGTTGATCGACTCACCAAGTCAGCTCACTTTCTACCTATCAAAGTTACTTTGAGTGTCGACCGCCTAGCTCAGATCTACCTCAACGAGATCGTTCGACTCCACGACGTGCCCGTATCCATTGTGTCCGATTGAGATGGTCGATTTTTATCACTCTTCAGGGAGAGCCTTCAGTCAACAATGGGGACGAAGTTGAAGTTTAGCTCTTCCTACCATCCTCAGACAGACGGTTAGAAAGAGTGGGTCAACCAAATCCTCGAAGATATGCTACGGCTCTGCGCCTTGGACTTGAAGACAAGTTGGGACATGCATCTACCGTTAGTCGAATTTGCATACAACAATAGCTACCAATCCAGCATTCAGATGGCACCGTATGAGACGTTGTATGGACGGAAGTGCAGATCCCCGATCTGTTGGGATGAAGTTGGTGAACGAAAAATTCTTGGCCCGTAACTCGTAGAGCAAACCGTCCAGAAGATCCGCTTGATCCTTGAATGGCTGAAGGTAGCACAGAGTCGTCAGAAAAGCTACTCAGACATGCATCGCCGACCTCTTGAGTTCTTAGAAGGTGATCAAGTATTTCTCGAAGTCTCACTCATACGAGGAGTTACCAGATTTGGAGCAAAGGGGAAGCTAAGTCCAAGATTCGATGGCCCATTCGAGATACTAAAGCGAGTCACCTCAATCGTATATCAGATTGCCCTGCCACCGTCACTATCTGAAGTGCATGATATCTTCCATGTTTCACAGCTTAGGAAGTACGTGTACGACCCGAGTCATGTGGTGGATCTTGATCAACTGGACCTGAAAGCGGACTTGACGTATGTTGAACATCCTGTGCGGATCTTGGATCATAAAGAGAAGCTGCTTCGAAGTCGTTCGGTTCCTCTTGTGCGCGTTTTTTGGAGAAATTATTCGGTCAAAGAATCGACTTGGGAGCTTGAATCTGAGATGAAGGAAAAGTTTTCTTTATTGTTTCATAGTGGTAGGTTCTATTCCTAAGTTTCGTGGACGAAACTTCCTATTAGTTGGTTAGGATGTGGTGCCCCGTTCCACCTATTTGGGGAGCGCGGCTAAGAAATACAAATCAGTATTGTTCGATAGAGATAGATTGAATCAAGATCTAATCCTCGTTATAGATTTGCTTATTCAGAATCGATTCTCATATTCAGTGGACCGTGCCCCAAGGATGGACTTAGCGGCAGAGTCAAGAGGGACCTCTCTGCTGCAAGTTTTCTTGCCTAGTTTTTACTGTCGCCTTGTTGCTTTCGTGCTTTTGAGTTAGTTTTCGGATTTGCATTTTTTTGAACGGTTTCAATGGATTTCATTTCTTTCGTTTGTTTAACTGCATTTCATTCCGAGCTTGGAAAGAGTAGAAGAGGTATTGATCATCTGTTCGTGGCAATGCAGGTGATCGTACAGTAGGAGTCACACGAGCGGAGTCTTGAAGCACCTCTTTCCTTTTCCCTCTCCAACCAACTTGTGAGTGGCTATAATTTGATTTAGTTGACCCTTCTTCCAAGTCTTCACACCTAAAATCTTGCATTCTTGATTGTTCCGATCAAACGATACCATAATAACTAAAAGATGTCAAGATAAAAAGAAATAGACTTGGATTTTCTTGTGCTTGTCAAACAACTTAGAAATGGTTACCTTGTTGCAAGCTAGTTCACTTGAATGTTCCTTCATAGTGCTTCTAATTCAAGTTAGAATGTATACTTCTTTTATAATTATGCTATGTATAGAACACACCTTGCAATGCAAATGAATGTATACTTCTTCTTTATTTGTGCTATATATAGAACACCCCTTGCCATGAAATAAACTGACCAGGGAGACTGCAAAATGAATAATGCCATGTTACTTGTCTCGTACCCGTGTTGCCTTAAACAGCATCAATTGATAACTTAGCATAGACGTCGTTTGATCACGGACAACTTGTGCACTAGGTCATAGTTCCTACGGACGGTCGCTGGGGCACTGGCACCGATCCGATCCTGACGGAACTTCATGTTTAGTCTCATGTGCTGGACGGGATGGCTTGTAGTGCCTCATGTGCTTTCGTTGCATACCATCCTCGTCAATGACTATTTTGTCCATTATGGCATCATGCCAGTGATCCCCACGTATATTTAAACTGTGCAAGCTAACTATGTCTTCATGGCAGGGAAGGTCATGGTAAGTATTTGTGCAGGTGGTTCAGACGGGCAGGTAAAAGTCACCGACCGGTGACATGTTTATTTTAGTAAACTTTCATATCTATTGCTTGCTTGTAAAATGAACTAAGGCAAGATAGAAAGACCACATAATAACTTGCATGCTTCATATAAATAACGTATTGATTGGTTTAGTTGGGTTAGCTCGCTTTCACCAGTGCATTTCGATGTACTGACTCTCGTTGAAATAGGTTTCCCGCACCAAGGAGATCCTGCGAGGAGCTAAAGCGACTTCCCGATCCAGTCCACCTACCGGTACGCCCTGATCGTGCCTTAGCAGAAGCGTTTTGAAGATCCAAGAGCTCGTGCACATAACTTATGCAGCTCCGTGGTAAGGCGATAGCTTTACCCGAAGGTGTCTATTATTTTGAAGTTTTAGTAAAAGTATGTAATGTACAAGACGGCTATCTCATTTTGTGTCCACTTTTGTAAGCCTGTGCGGCAATTATCCGACTCATTCAAGAGTTTATAAAAGATGTTCATTATCAATAAAGAGAACTTTCTTATGTTTCAACATTGTGTTTCAATTATCTGTGTACTCTGAATATGTGCTCGTTATATAAAATACCTTAGCCTTGTGCGTTGCGCAACCTAGGCACACACGGCGTCACACTAGGGGGACAACTATCGATTCTACGGAATCGGGACGTGACAGGTAGTTATCTTAGTGAATACTAAGCTCTTTCCAGGTTTCTAAGTCACACTCTATGAGTATATTATACTAGGTATCCATATATCTATATGTATGCATAACTCTATCCATATATATCATAATTTCCTTAACACTAAAAACCTTAACCCAATACCTAGCTAGGATACCTTACCCTAATATCCACTCGATACTTTAACCTTTCAATATCTTGACCACTTCTAGTATCTTGACCAATATTTACCCTTCTAGACACTAACTTCAATATCTAATTCTAATTTAATACCTAAACTCAAGTTACCTTGATACTAGGGTATTTGGTTTCTAGGTACCGATCTCCTTGGCACCCCAAGGTACCCACTTGCCTATACTTAGACACCTATCTAACCCCTTTACACTAGTACTGATGCACAGAGGCTGACCTATCCCATATACCAAAAACTGAAACATTGTGCCAACTAAATACCGACCAATCCAGTGTATCACTGAACAATCAACCAACTGAACCTATAGAATGACCTACTCTACACTGGACTGGACCAAACCTAGTTCACCCCAACATTACCCACAGGCCTGCAGTTGAATATTTACATCCACACTTTACTTGACACTCCTATCTAATACCACAACCTCACCTAGCAATACCCTCACTAACACATATCAGATCAACACCCACACCACTATATTCTAACACTCACCTCTCACACACAAAGCTTTACACACTTTACTAGCTGTTACTGCTGTTATTCAAGACCCAGGAATTCCTTCCTTGCTCACTGCCTGAACTTGAGGCAGAGCCTTCATGACTGCACCCACTTTGTTTACATACACACTCTCAAACCATGCCTATAACCTACAAGCACAGTACAATATTTTGTGATACTCACTCCAACATTCATGCACATATGGCACATTTACACCTATATGTTAGTGGTGACCAAGAAAAAACACACAGGGGAATGAAACCTTAGGTGAAAGCTGAGAAGAATAATTATGTGATCTACTTTATTGCTTATTAATGAGAGCCTATATATAGGCTTAAAGGAAAACAACTTGTGAGCAAAGTTTGGAGCTAAAGGCTCCTACAAACGAGCTTGTTCACATATACTAAGTCCTAGAGGCTAAGGAATAGGGATGACAACAGGATTAATTTCATCAAATCACCCCCTTAAGCCTGTTGTATTGACTTTACCTCCATGATACCGAGTCTGCTTCTCAGCTCAATAAACTTGATGCGTCCCAATGCCTTGGTGAGTATGTCAGCAAGCTGTCCGTCAGTGCCGATGTGATCGACATCCACTTTGCCATTCTCAATGCATTCACGAATAAAATAAAACTGAGTGTCAATATGCTTACTGCGCTCGTGATGCACTGGGTTCTTGCTCAGGGCAATAGATGACTTGTTGTCAACCAGAAGCTTAACCTTTGATGGAGCTGTTCCCTGGACTTCACCGAGCAGCTTGCTCAGCCACACAGCTTGGCATGCCGTGGTAGACGCAGCAATGTACTCCGCCTCGCAGGACGAAAGTGCAACAATCTTTTGTTTCTGTGATGTCCAGGTAATGATACTGCCCCCTAGGAAGAAGACCATTCCGGATGTACTCTTGCGGTTATCAACATCTCCCGCAAGGTCGCTGTCGCTGTAGCCGACCAGAGTAGGCACTGCCGTGTCATTCTTGTAGCTGCATCCGTAACCAAGAGTGCCTCGCACATAGCGAAGTATTTGCTTCACCGCAGCCCAATGTTGTGTTCCTGGAGCTTCCATGAATCGGCTTGCTATTCCCACTGCATATGCAATATCTGGTTGTGTGTTGACCAGGTATCGCAGACTGCCGATGATGCTGCGGTATCGGGTCGCGTCCACAGCCTCGCCGCCGTTCTACTTCCCGAGCTTGAGCCGGCTTTCCATCGGAGTGTGGCACGGGTTGTACGTACCCATACCAGCAACGTCCAGTATCTTTGCCGCGTAGCTAGCTTGGCAGAGCGTGATCTCACCATCGGCCTGCTTCACCTCGATCCCTAAGTAGTAGCTTAGGAGACCAAGGTCGCTCATTTGAAAAAGGTCATGCATCTGCGCTTTGAACTGATCAATGTCGTCGTTGCTAGTTCCGGTGATCACAAGATCGTCGACGTAGACGCCAACCAACAAGTAAGAATCCGTGCCGCCCTTCCGGTACAGTGCATGCTCCATCTGAGACTTCTCAAAACCGAGCGACATGAGCGACGCGTCCAGCTTCGCATTCCAGGCGCGCGGAGCCAGTCGTAGACCGTATAAGGCCTTCCGCAGTTTGAGCACTTTGTGCCCATTGTTGGTGTCAACGAAACCTGCCGGCTGCTGCACGTACACCTCTTCTGCGAGCTCCCCATTGAGGAATACGGACTTTACGTCCATATGGTAGACAGGCCATCCCTTGTGCGCGGCAAGAGCGAGTAACAGGCGCACCGTGTCCATCCTAGCCACCGGTGCAAATACCTCATCGAAGTCGATGCCCTGTCGCTGTGCGTAGCCCTTGGCTACCAAACGCGCCTTATGCTTGATGATGTTGCCTTCCGGGTCCTTCTTCACCTTGAAAACCCACTTGAGCCCGATGGCCTTGTGTCCGGCCGGAAGTGCGGCGAGCTCCCAAGTGGCGTTGTTGCGGATCGAGTTCATCTCGTCCTCCATTGCATGCCTCCAAGGTGCCTCGCCGAGTGCCTCCTCAACCGACGCGGGCTCCTCTGCTGCGAGCAGGCACAGCCCACTGTACTCGATGTCGCATGGTGGCACCGCTTCGTAAACTTCGGCGACGGATTTGTATCGAAGCGGCACCCCCTCGGTGTCGTGCGACGCACCCGTCGACGGTGTGACCCACCCGGAGCCTTTCGGTGAAGCTGGGGCTGGAGTGACTGGAGAGGCGGGCTCGATAACCTCCGGGTTTGTCGTGACCGGCTCTGGAGTGGCGACAGGTTCGGCGGCCGGAGTGACGACAGGTTCGGTAGTGTAAGTCACCGTGAAATCATGCCGCTCACCCCCGTCAGCTGCATCCGTCCAGTTCCAACGCCGGCCTTCCTCAAAGATGACGTCTCGAGAAATGTGTAACCTGCGTGTGACTGGATTGTACACACGATACGCCTTCGATCCCTCCTCGTAGCCCACAAACACCATTGGTGTAGCTCTGTCAGAGAGCTTAGTCACGCCAGGGCCGATGTTCTTCACGTGCGCAACACAACCGAATGTGCGCAGGTAATGCACGTTCGGCTTGCGCTTCTTCCATGCCTGGTACGGAGTCATGCCCTGAAGGCTGCGCGTTGGTGACCGGTTGAGAATGTGCACCACCGTCTTGACAGCCTCGCCCCAGAATGCGGCCGGCACAGACATGCTTTTCAGCAGACTGTGGGCCATCTCCACAACTGTTTGGTTACGCCTCTCCACCACGCCGTTTTGTTGTGGTGAATATGGCGCGGTGGTGAAGTGTTTGACGCCGTGCTTTTCGCAGAAATCGGCGAATTCAATTGAATTGAATTCACCGCCTCGATCGGTGCAGAACGCCTTGAGCTTCAGGCCGCTTGCGTTCTCAGCCAGCGCCTTTATCTTCTTGAAGAAACGGAACGCCTCATCCTTCGATCTGATCATTTCCACCCACATATATCTACTGTAATCGTCAACAATTAACAGAAAATATTTATTATCACCGTGAGTCGATGGAGTTATCGGGCCGCACAAGTCGCCATGGATGAGCTCCAGCCCTTGCTCTGCGCGGTACGCCGACGCACGCGGGAACGGGGTCCTGTGTTGCTTGGCGAGCGAACAGCCCTCACAGAACTGCTCCACACGATCGATGTAGGGCATGCCTTCCACCATCCCCTTCACCGTGAGATCGTGCAGAGCGCGGAAGTGCAGGTGCCCGTAGCGCCCGTGCCATCGCCACGCTGCATCGTCAGCCTTCGCGAGCAGAGACACAGGTGCAACCAAGTTCAGAGCCACGGTATACAACCGGTTGCTCGTCCGCTGCACCCGTGCCAGGAGTATCCGTGACCTGTCGAACAGGCACAGCTCACCTCCTTCAATGGATGTCTTGCACCCTGCCTCATCAAGTTGTCCCAAGCTTACGATATTCGTGCACATTTTAGGTATATAATATACCTCTGTGAGCGCACGATGTTCGTCGTTCCGCCATGTAAACATTACCGTGCCGCGCCCATGGATCTCCACAATGGACCCATCTCCGAACTTCACCGACCCCTTCACAGTCTCGTCGATGGAGGTGAGCAGCGCCTTGGAGCCTGTCATATGGTTGCTGGCCCCTGTGTCGAGGTACCAGTTGTTGTCATCCGTGGCTAGCGGAGACACCCGCTCCTCATTTAGGAACACTCGATGCACCCCCGTGCTCGGTGCGGCGTGCACTCCGGGTGCGTCGAGATCGTTGTCCGTCGCGGCTAGCAACAGTGCCGGCTGTTCCTCCTCGGCTTGTACGATGTGCGCCTCCGCCACCTTCTCGCGGTCGCGTTTTGCCTTGCGACATTCCTTCGCCCAGTGACCAGGGATGCCACAGTAGCGGCATTCCCCTTTCTTCTCACGCCAGAGCCACCCCCGCCACCGCTAGACGAGGGCTTGTCTGTGTTCTTCGCCTTCGGCTTGGAGTCTGCCTTTGACTTCTTTCCACCGCCCCCTGACGGTACACCGCTGCTTTCTCTTTTCTTCTATCGTGCCATCCACTCCTCTTCGGTGAGAAGCAGGCGACCGCCGACAGAGCCGGAGTCTTCCAGATCGTTCCGCTCCTCCACAACGAGCAGTCGGCCGCAGAGTTCTTCGAGCGACATGGTTTTTGTGTCAACCAATGACTCGATGGCGAGTGCCATTTGCTTGTACCGTCGAGGCACACACCTAAGAAGCTTGAGCACAGCCTTGTGCTCGGTAATCGGATCACCTAACACCTCCAGGTCGTTGACGATGGCGCCTAACCGCATGGCAAACGATTCGATCCCCTCGCCGTCTTTGAACGCCAGGTTGTCGAACTCGATCCGGCACGTCTGCGCCTTCGCCTCCCGGACGCGCTCTACACCGATGCGCATCGTCTTGAGCATGTCCCATGCCATCTTCGCCATCTCCTTCACCGCCAAGGTGCGCACCAGCTCCGGCGGCACTCCGCGAAGGATTGCGGCGAGTGCGCGCCGATCGTCGCGAGGCTCGCCGACGCCAGTGTTCACCACATCCCACAGGCCTTGCGCCTGCAGCTGCACCTTCACGACCAGCGCCCAGTCCGAGTAGTTTGTCCGTGTGAGCAGTGGAGGATGCATCCAACTGTCATTTTCACGGACAACCCTCTCGACCACGTGCATCTCTGTCTTGTCGCCTGTGTGCCTTGCCATGGGCAGCGATGTGGAAGACGATGTGCCGGTGTCACTACCTCCAGGAGAGTGCGACATGTACTTGGGCATGAACAGATCAAAAGCTCGACCAACTCTGGCTCTGATACCAACTGTTGGTGGTGAACAAGAAAAAACACATAGGGGAATGAAAGCTTAGGTGAAAGCTGAGAAGAATAATTTTGTGATCTACTTTATTGCTTATTAATAAGAGCCTATATACAGGCTTAAAGGAAAACAACTTGTGAGCAAAGTTTGGAGCTAAAGGCTCCTACAAACGAGCTTGTTCACATATACTAAGTCCTAGAGGCTAAGGAATAGGGATGACAACAGGATTAATTCCATCACTATACACCCTCAGATGTTATCAAGACATCAAGTCCACTACACACGGATACTTGATATAATCACAGAAACAGCCCCTCACACCCTTACACCTCGTACTACTGGACACAGTCACCTTACACTCACTAAGTATGCAGTGTTCCACCTGTTGCACATTGATACCCAGATTTGCACTCTACTCACAGATCTCACAAATGACCCTCACATAACCAAATTGCCATACACTCCTGGACACATCTACACACACCACTGAACACTCCTCAACTCCCTGCTACTAATGTACAAATCTCCTGCAAAACTGCTGAAGCCGAGCCTCTACTTGTGCAGGCTTCACTCCCCTTCATCACTGCAACTATATGCACTGATGCTTGCAGTCTGCTAACAGAACTGCCCGAGCACTTCCCCCCATCAACTGCTGTGTGCACATACACTCAAGTTGAACCCTCAAATCTGATACACACAGGTACAACAATCCCCACACAAATTCTACTCCATTAACTGATTTATTAATGCACATTGGTACACCCCTTATACTGCCACATGATACTCTATGTGTGATACACTTCTAACACAACACACACAATCAATAGACCTCAACACACACCCACAAATCACAACCCCAAACGTGCACTGTACTGCAAGTTACTGCCCGAGCTTGCCACTGCTACTGTGGCAAGGCATGTAGCAAGTTGCAAGTACCCAGGCCCCCTCCCTGCAGTTCTCTTCACCTTGCACTGTCTGCCCAACACTGCAGAACCATTTGCAAAGCCTGCAACAGCTAGGTACTGCTGTGCAGTCCTCAATTTCCCCCACACTCCACACAACAAAACTTCATTCACACTCTAACACACTCAATGCAAGTGCACACCCCATCTATAGAAACACGAGCACTCTCTCTTATGATACACTCTAAGTACACACATAATTCACATGAATACAAAATACCTCACCCACACATGTATCACATCCCTACACTAAAACCACCAGGACACCAACACAATAAACCAACATCAAACACTTGGTGTGCACCACTATGATACACCCAAGATACTCATGATACCCATGTGATACACCTACCAATCGCCATGATACACCACCAAATCACCTTAATACCACTTTCTAACACCATGAAACACCACAATAAACATATTATGACATAAACCTATATATATAGCAATAGATCTAACGTAATATAAGGTGGTTAACACTAATGGAACACTAATACATAGGAAACACCAATCCTAACCATACGTATCATGATACGATCTCTACATATCCAATTGTGAACACAAGGACACCAACATACACTCAAATAGACACTAATAGTCCTCATGAGGACACCAATCAAACACTTGATGGACACAATTCGGATTTCCCCCAAATTGAGCCCAAAAATTATCATTCCTCTTAACAAAAGCTTAGACCTACCAATTGGAAGGCTTCTTACCCCTAGATCTATCATTAGAGAGTAAATTCCAACCATGGGAGGGTTCGTATAGGTCCAAGGGGTGTTCCTAACCATGAATTGAGTGGAAAATAGAGAATTACCTAGTTTGTGTGGCCTCCTTGAAGAACTCCGAATTTGGACACGAGGAAGAAGAATCGGACATGATCCGCAATACTTGGACTCATCTTCAAGCTTCCTCAAGTGCTCCAAGCTCCTTGCTCTCCAATAGAAGAAGAATGAGTGGTTTTGGCGGAGAATTGGATTTGGAATTCAAATTCTAGATCTAAAAATTGGTGGCAAATGAAATGAATAAATGTGAAGTGTCTTGGAGAAGAAGTAGAGGGAAATATTTGAGTTAGAATTGTCTACCAATAGGAGCATGCCATGTCATGACTAATTGGTTATTTGGATAAAGGACTAATTTGCCCTTCTTCCATCTAACTTGAAATTTAAATCTAATGGAAAAGGAATCTCTACTAACCAAAGGGAATATTCTATCCACAACACTAACTTATTTAATTCTAAATAACTATGTCATGAAATAACACAAGTGGCACTAACTAACACTTACAAATTCTAATTAGCTAGCAACTAACTAATACTAATACAATTCTAGGCAACCACTAATATAAAATAATATAAAATTTTAGCAACATGCAAAATTACCAAAATACCCCTATGGTGGAAAGTTTATATATATATATATATATATATATATATATATATATATATATATATATATATATATATATATATATGGTTATAAGTTAAGCATTGGTTTAGGAAATAAATTAAGGTATTGGTATAGCTTATAGGTATTGCAAGGGGATAATAGGAAACCATATAAAAACCTATCTAGTTAGGATACAAGTAGGGATTGAAATTGACCTAGAAACCAAATAGGTAAGTAGATAGAATTGATATTAATTGCAATTCACCTATTGATCTGGATTATTTATAAAATATAAAATAGCTTATTTTGACTTGGACTCTGTACCGAACCCGTACCACCAGCTCAGGACCATACGCTAGTACATTCTCTGATTGTTTCCATACTTGATAGCTTCTATAATACATATTTTAGTGATGCTTTACTTGATTCTCGACATGTTCGTTACACGAATAAGTATATATGGATTCATGTTGAGAGATACGTAGTTTCAGTCTTATTCTTTTCTGGACTAATGTATTACTTACTGGACTAATGTATTTACTGGACTATTGACTTTTCTGGACTATTATGATTCTTCGTGTTGGGACTCGGATCCATGAGTACTAGTCAGGCAGAAAAATACCTAGGAGACGTGTGAACTACCTTTTCGATCCCATGGTCTTACTGGAATAATAGAAGTCACGCACGACATGTGTGGTGGATTTTATTCCTTAGCCGTTCACATGTCGACTTGGTATTTCAAAACACGTAGATAGTTACAGTCTTTCATGTTTCACTCCATACTTGCTTACTTATGCCATTATGCTCATATTTACTTATTCTTTACTACTTGCCATGCTATGATATCATTTTACTTATCTCATCATGTATTTCATTACTATTTCATGTTTTATAGTCTCTACCATGTATTGAAACTGCTTTCATTGAATTGTACTCGTTTCATCCTGACTGGATAAATATTTTAGATGATTGTTTGGAGGACTGGTGCCTTACCTATTACGGGCCACAGGAGGATGGTATAGTTGAGATTAATCCTCTCCTTCCGGAGAATCAAGGAGTGATCGCAGCAGAGACCCAGCCTGCGATATATTTAGCTTAGTATTACTTGCTTAGTATTTGAGACATGATTTGTCTCCGGGAACTTATTTGAGATATTGGATATGTTTTGGATTTAGAGACTGTGTATTGAGATTTCTAAACTTAGGCTTGAGACTTATTTGAGATTTCTTATATCTTTCTTGCGTTTATCTTCCCTTAGCTTTGTGATTGGGTATTGTCATTGATTATTACTATTGTCCTCCATTAGAGGAGTTGAGATATATTGCGTGAGATTATGGTTTATATTTGTGAGATATTAGACAACGTTCTACCGCCAATGCTGCAGCGTAGGATGGACGTACCCATAACTCAAGCTCGAATTTTCGGGTGCGGGTCATGACAAGACGTCAAGAGCTCGATCTTTCAGGAAATAATTTGTCCGAAAAGATACCGACTTTCCTAGGAGACTATCATTCCCTATATTATGTGAACCTATCTTTCAATAATCTTGAGGGACAAGTGCCAAGAGAAGGGGCTTTTGCAAATATGAGTGCAGTTTCAGTCATTAGAAATGATAAGATTTGCGAAGGGAACCCGATGTTACGTCTGCCAATTTGTCCATTTACAAATCATAATAAGAAACATAAATCTCATAATCTTGCAGTGATTATTTTAGTTTCTATTGGATTTATGTGCTTGCTCTTCCTTTTTTTTTGCTTTCCTTTGTTGGATATGTCAAATATCAAGAAGGAGACATATAGAAAACTATACCATCAAGGAGCATAAGTATCTCATATGCTGAACTTGTCAAAGCAACAAATGAATTTTCTAAAGATAACCTAATTTGTTCTGGTAATTTTGGTTCTATATATCGAGGAACTTTAGACGATCATGAGCATGGTGCTAAAGTTATTATAGTGAAAGTATTAAACCTTCATCAACTGGAAACTTTAAAGAGCTTTGTAGCTGAGTGTGATGCTTTTAGAAATATCCAACACAGGAACCTTATCAAGATATTGACAGTATGTTCAAGTGTGGATTTCAAAGGCAACGACTTTAAGGCAATGGTTTTCGAGTTCAAGCCCAATGGTAGTTTAGAAAGTTGGTTGCATCCGGAAGGAAATGATTCTTTGGGACCAAAGGCATTAAAGCTTATACAATGGATAAATATAGCAATCGATGTGGCATCTGCATTGGAATATCTCCATCACTATGGCCAGGCTCCTATTATTCGTTGTGATTTGAATCCAAGCAAAATTCTTCTTGATGACATGACAGCCCTAGTGAGTGACTTCGGGCTAGCTAGATTTATCAACGAGTCCACAACAAGTTCTTCTAGCTCTTTGAAATTAAAGAAACTATTGGTATTGCGCTAGGTCAATTATCAAGATGAATTTCTTTTTCTTTTTTGGGATATTTAACTTTTGTGCTGATTTTAAAAATTGTTCTTCAGATTTAGCTTATTCTTGATAGCTAGAATTTAGTTTAACTGAAAGCCATGTCGAGAAGAACATAACGGGAGTCATATGACAATAACTCTAAGACTGGTCGGGGTCTGAGATAGTTATTTCATGTGTCCTTATTTCTTGAATAAAAATGAAGACATTAATTGGTTCCATTTTACTTCATCTTTGGCTTTGTTGCACATATACTCCGGCAAAGGACTTATATATCTTTCTATGTATCCTTACCTGACATGTATTCGACATAACACTTTCTCAACACTCTTGTCACATATGTTTTGCGCTCAATTCTATGCTTCAAAGAGACCAAAATAATGGATGGAAATCATTTTGTATGGTTCTAATCGACCGAAACCTTTGAAGATATGGGAAAGAGCATAAAACATGTATCCATATTGTACCGTATCTTGAATCATAGAAGGTTTGTAACCTAGATCTACGAGGAACATACATAAATAAAAGGTATTATGAGCCATAGTGCTCATATTCCTACATGAGCCATGCACATATGGACCAATAAAAATTGACTCCTACATTCCATGTGCACCCATGTGCACTAGTACACTCTATTCCTATTGGTCCACATGTGCATGGCTCATGTAGGAATATGAGCACTATGGCTCATTCCCGTTTATCATATATATATATATATATATATATATATATATATATATATATATATATATAATGTATGTATATTTCAAAATTTCTAACAATGTAGCATTCCAAATCTGTATTATATGTGTATTGGATCTACTTGCATGTCTTTGCAACCTAGTTCTTAGGTGAAGTTAAGAATCATTTTTTAGTGTGTTATGCATAATGTCTTATCTTTTAAAGGTCAGTCCAAATATGGGAAAGGAGAGTTACATTAGGTAGAAGACATCCAACACAAATCATAGTATCTCTATGAAAAATAAAATAGTTGACACATTTTTTTAATAATGGCTTTGTTCGGCTTCTTCTTGTTGTTGTTGTCTACTCTATGCAAAAGTCTAACTATTATTGTTTGGTTCAAATAAAAACTACGCAATGACCAACAAAGTATCTACTTATGGAGATGTCTATAGCTATGGAATACTTCTTATGGAGCCATTAAGACCTATGGATGGTGCTTTTAAGAAAGGCCTAGCGCTCCATACGCTCGTCAATGATGGATTTTCTGAGGGGGTCATGAGCATCATGGATGAGTGCTTGCTAGCAAATGGAGTTGAAGCTAGTAACCATTCTCAAACTATAAATCATACAAAAACCTTTGAATGTGTTTCATTGGTGCTTATAATTGGTCTCCTATGCACAAATGATTTGCCAACGGAGCTAATGGAGATTTAAAGGGTAAGGAATGAACTGAATGAGATCAAGAACATATTCTTTGAGAGAGAATGTTGTAGAGAACTATAACAAGGTCAATTCCAGTAGTATATATATAATGCTAGAACAAAATGAAAGTGAGATGCATTAACAAAAGATTTGAAAAGTTATTTCTGATTTCAGTATATATCAATCTTGTATTAGACTTGTCGTCTATTAATAAAATTTTCTGTTTATGGCATTATATTTATCATTTGCTTTACTTCTATTAACAAGGCAAGTTCTAGTAACATATATTGCAAAAAATCTTGTATTTGGTTGTTTCTTATTATCTTTTAACAATGTTGAATTCCAAATATGTATCATGTGTGTATTGGATCTGCTTGCATGTCTTTGCAACCTAGTTCTTAGGAGAAGTTAAGAATCAGTTCTAGTGTTTACTCTTTTTACCGTGTAGTGCTTAATGTATTATCTTGTAATGGTCAATCCAAATCCGGAGAAAGGAGTCACATTAGGTAGAAGACAACCAGCACAAAACATTGTTGGATCTCTATGAAAATTAAAATAGTGATCAACACAAAAAATTTGGCAGGCTATTGCTTGGGTATGCTTATCCAGCATTTGAGTGTTTCAAGGCCATGGAGTTAGGGAGGGTCCAGATCGAATAGCTTCACTTCTGATGCCAATACTGATAATCTTATTTTTATTATCTGGTTGATTAATACGAGTAATTATATAACAGCTAGATCTTTATATCTTAATGAAAAAAGAGATATATAGTGAGATCTTGATCTGTCTTTACAATTTTAGATAATGTAGGTAACATTTTAAATTGGAAGTTTAGCTAGAAAGAAGTAATCGTCTGGTAGAAAAGGGAATCGACAACCTTATGGAGAAATTGACCAACATAGCACTTGGTAGTTTGACATGGGCAAAGCGTGAAGGAGAATGGGGATCCTTTGCAGTCGTATGCTCTAATTGGAAAGTGAAACCAAACCAAACATGTTGCACGGACACACGAATACCTGACATGACACACGTAATCGGGCACGCCCTAGGGTATTTTCGAGTGCTTTTTGTGTCATGTCTAACAAGTACTCGACGCAGCACGGACACGATACTTTTTTCTGGACTTGCTGTGCTTCCTAGATGGATAATTTTACATTTATTGTGAAAGAAAGAATGAATGCGAAGATCTTTGTGTGTGAAATTATAGATATCATGAAAGATGCATTATAAAGGAAGTATTTAGAGATTTTAATTTAGACCCATAAAATAGATTATGCTGAAGATGAAATAAATGGTATTGTTGGTATAAATTGGGTAATAATGGTACTAATTACAGTTGGTCAAAACCACATATAGACATAGTAAGAACTATGAAGGAGAATTTGGGTTTCTTGAAGTCAAATGGTGTGGTTGACACAATGCATCAAGTGCGTTTATCCTTTCTTAGTTATGTGAAGAAAATAATGCTCAAGATAGATATGGTTGCCTATTCTCAAGACATGAGTCACAAGGTCAAAAGATAGCTTCAGGACTATATTCAGTTGGCCAGTCACATCATACGCAAAGGTGGAAGGGGAATTAAAGTTCTGAAGTCAATTTGGTTGATAGAAATTTGCTCGCTTATGTGACCTTCCTAAGTTCATCATTTTCTATAGGATTACTGTTTTTACGACCATTTTTCTTTGCTGAAACTGAAAACTTAGACTTTGTGCTGTTAAGTCTCTTCTTTTACCCAATTTACATATGAATCTGACAGCAAAAGTTATGTGCTAGGGGTCATAGTTTCAGTCTTGACAGTATTTGTGAGGTTCTTTGACATTTTCATTTCATGGTAAGGACACTGCTCCTAACTTTTACTGCAAAGAACTAAATTTCTCCTAACAATCTCCATTCTAATTGGATTTTGGTACTTCTTTCTAAAGTTTCCATTGTACTCCGAAATCAAGTTGGCTTTCTTCATTTACTTATGGCACCCAAGAATACATGTAAATATTAGCAAAGCCTACCTTAGCAAATGGACATTGTTTAATATTTTCTATGAATCTTGATCTTTTGACACAGCTCCATCAGGGAACTTGGGTCTATGCAGCCTTCCTCAGACCGTTAGCTCGGCAGCATGAGCCAGACATTGAAGTGGGGTTGCAGCACTTTAGGGATAGATCTGCAGACTTGCTGTTGTTCTACATCAAGAATTTCACAGACCAGGGGAAGAATTTATTCTTGGAGCTTATGCACATGGTTGTTTCACAGCCACCTGGGTCATCGACAAGAACCACAGAGGTACGTAGTAAACTTCATTGTATACAAGACGATAGCACCAAATCTCTCTGTCACATTTGTCAAATTTCATAATCTAGGGGCATTAGTATATACATATGAAATTGATAGTTTTAGCCACTTTGCTTTGTTTACCTGAAACGAAATAGACCATTTCATTGATTTGATTTGTTCCAAGGTTTAGCCAGAGAGAGTTAATTGTCTGGCAGAAAAGGGAATCGAGAATCTTTAGGGAGAATTAGAAATAGACCAAAATAGCACTTGGTAGTTTGACTTGGGCAAAGCTTGAAGGAGAATGGGGATATTCCTAAAAATATACAAGCCTGAAGGAGAGTGGGGATCCGTTGCACTTGAATGGTTTAGTTGGAATAATGAACCCAACAGATAGCTATGTTGCTCGGACACAAATACACCGACACGACACGGTGCGGGCACGGTACTAAACATACTTTGGAGTGTTTATATCTGTGACAAATATGTATTCAACACAATGGCACAGAGGCGACCCCTACTTTTGTAGTGTCCATACTTCTTAGATGTATAGTTTTACATAAAGTGTTTAAAGTTCTAAGAATCATGGAAGATACATTATATAGGAAGCATTTAGATATTTTCATTTAAACCTGTAAAATAGATTGTGTTGAAGATAGAAAATAAATGATGTTGTTGGTCTAACATGTTGGTGTTGGGTGGGGTTCCTATCCTATGTGAACACCCCAGAGTGCGACAAGCGTTATCTGTGTGTCAGAGAAGCTCGGGAAGTCGAAGACGGCAAAGGTGGCTCGATTTGAATACACGTCAAAAATATTGGAAAGCTGCAGTCAGTATCAACGATATACCGATGATATACCGTTGTCGGTGTATCGCCGGTATACCAATTTTAATGGCGCAATTGGTTCCATGATAGGTTTTGACTCGAAACGGCATATTTTTAGTATACCGCTGGCAAATTGATACTGACCACCCGTATACAGGTGTCGGGGCAAAAGTCAAAAATTGGTGTTTAATCAACACCGTTGGATCAAATCAATAGTCCACATGCTTGCAGGATTATGGTGCTTTAAATAGGACTTTTTCCTAACCTTAATCTATGATCATCTACTAGAAAGAGATCAAAAATAGAGTACTCAAGTTCGTAACTTTCAAAGAAGCGAAATAAGGGATTGGTGGCTATTTTGCAAAGAGATCATTTCGGGGAGATCATCGGTGATTGGTTCTAGTCACCTCCGTATTCGGTAACCTTTTATAATCCATTTTTGTTACTTTGAGAAGTTGTGGTGATCTGTTTAGATTAGTAAAGAAGTTTGTAAAGGATGTAATCTTATATTTTATTAGTGAAGCATTTTCCATGGTTGGACTCTAAATATTCTGTGATTTTTTTTCGCAAGGGTTTTCCACATAAAACTAATTTTGTTTGCGTTGTTCTCTCTTTGTAATTTTGACAAGTTAGTTTGTATATTTTTCTTCGGTTCTCTCATAGTCTCTTGGTTTGGGGGGAACAATTTTTGTGTTTTGTTCTCAACCGAGTGGTATCAGAGCCAGGTTTCAGAGCAGTAACAGGACAACAGGTTGCCAGGTGTCAGAGTTGACAGTCAAACAAAGTAGAAGAGATAGATAAGAAGACGGTGCATATAGTAAACCTAAATGGTTCCAATTACCACTATTGGTCGTGCATGATGAAAGATTTGCTATTCTTCAAGAAGGTACATCTTTCGGTATTTGCTTTTGAGAAGCCTAGTGATAAATCCAATGAGAACTATAATTTTAAGCATATACAGGTGTGTGTGTGTGTGTATCAGCATTTCATGGACAAGAATATGTACAATCGCATTGCTAATATTGAGCACCCAAGAACATTATGGGAGAACCTAGAATCCTCATATGCCAATAAGACTGGAATAAACAAATTGTTCCTGATCTGAAAGATGATGGTCTCAGGTACAAGGATCGTTCATCCATTATGGATCACTTGAGTGAGTTCCAGGGTATTGTTGACCAGTTATCCTCTATGGAAAAGTAAAGTTCGACAACAAAGTATAGGGACTTTTGGTTGCTATGCACATTGCTAGACTCGTAGAAGATTTCCATGATCACTTCTGCTTGAGAAGACGTGGTTAGTCCGGAGTTCTCCAAGAGCAGTGTATAGAATGGATGTGGAGAAAATCTTAAGGCACTTCATCAATATCCCATTTATAAACACTTGTTTTAGAGAGCCGAGACATGAGTAAAAGCAAGAGTCTGGATAGTGGCAGAGTCAAGAGCAGAGGCAAGTCCAAGAGTCGGTACTAGAATTCCGAATCTTACCATCATGGAAAAAATGGTCACATCAAGCGGAACTCTTTTGCTTGAAAAAGAGAGAAGAAGGGTGATAAGGGGAAGCAAATTGAGAACACAACAGCGATCGTCTTAGCACATGGAGGCAATATCATCATTGTAGGTGACGAGGTGATCATGAACCTTGTCTATGGTGACAATTCTTCGTTGGTCAACTCAGGGGCTTCAGCCCACGTATCTCACAACATGGTACTATTTGTCACATACACAACAAAAGACTGTGGAGTGTTGAATATGGACAACGGGAATGTCCTAAGCGTTGGTGCCAAACTTTTGCTAAGCCAGAATTGAAACGATAGGAAAATTGTAGTTCCAGCGAAGTAGGAAGAACATAGAGATCGCCCTTGTGCCTCCCTATCTGTTATTCTATCTCCCGTTCCTTGACACAAAAAAACAACATTAGAGAATTCACAATTGACAGGAAATTGATTGGTTAGTTGCCTCACATAGAGCAATTTTTTTGCTAAATCAAGAACTAGCAGGACATCATGAAGAGGTAAGGCAATTTTCTTTTGCTTTATATAAGAGTCACCAATACTGAGATTGGTAGAGAAGATCATCTCCATTCAGAACAGAATCAGTCCCAAAGTATTTACGAATATTGGTTAACATACCGAACTTACGAGTCATGTGGTTGGAGGTTCATATATCTGTCATCCACTTAGTGTCTACGATGATGTTGTTCAAGGTAAGTGCGGCAAGTGCTTGTGGAATTTCATCATATTGAGTTGGTTTCTTAGGCACTCACCAGCAGATTTTGGCAATATGACCCACTGTCCCACAGTACGAACATTTTTCTTCACGATATAGGTCCCTCGGCATGAGTCATACGGTGTTCACCTGGTGGTGGAGGACGTCGCAGTTGAGTAGCAGAAAAGGGGCTGTCTGAGTAGATACGATTGTGGTCCATAGGTTGTTGTGCCTGGAATCTACGCCCAGTGGACGTGAATTTCTGATAATTGCCATGATATTCTAAGGAAGGTTACTTGAAGCGTTGTTGTTGTTGGCCATAAAATGCTAGTTGAGGAGTGAATTGTGAGGTTGGTACATCTGTCTAGCTAGAGAGCCAGTTGCGCTTCTGATCAAGATTTCGAAGTCGAGACCAACTCATAGGATGATGGCCTTGGAGGCTTCAACATGGTTGTTGTGGAAGTTTCATATTGAGGGCCAAGACTAGTAAGAAGACAGTAGACCTTTTCTTTGTTAGGTACAGGTTTCCCAATGGCTGCAAGGCTGTCACATAAGACTTTGAAGATGCGAATATAATCCCCAATGGTTTTGTCATCTTCCTTGCGAAGATATGTTACCGGTTGACATAGAGTAAATTCATGTTCTTGTGAAACTTGTGCATATGCGCTTTTCAAAGCTTCCCATACAGCATGGGTTGTATCTAAGCCAACCACGAGTCCGAGGGTTTCTTCAGAAAGTGTTCCGATGATCCACCCGTGAAGAAGATGATCAGACCTTCGCCAGGTAATGAAGTCATTTGTTAGTTTTGGTGTGTCAGTGGGGTTGTTTTGATTTGGAATGGTGTATTTGGTGGGGCATGTTCTTTATCAGTGAGATGCCGACCAATTCTTGGCTCTCTACAAGAGCCAAAGGCTTGTTCATGCCATAAGGGGTAATTGTTTGGAGTAAGTCTGAGTGTAATGAAGTTGCCAACGTTAAGAGAGAGAGAGAGAGAAGTACTCATGGTGGAAGGGTGAAAGGTGTTGTGCCGAGTGTTCACAATGGCTCTGATACCAAGAGGATAATATGATAAAGGCTAGATTATATGAAAAAAGGATCTCTGTTGAATTTGTATTGATAGGCACCGTGAACACAAGGCAATACAGAAGACTCCTATTTAAACACACAAAAAAGGGAACAGGGAAGAAACAGTAACACCACAAAATCTGCAGAAAGAGATGCTCTTCATATCTTAGACTAGTTCCAAGTGCACCTAGACTTGAATCAGCTTCTCTGCATTTATTTGTTCAATCTGTATCCGATATATATGGTTTGCATTGGTGGAATTTCCTCATCTGATGGACTACCATCTTGGTTTGAATTTGCTGTCCTTGAAATTCCTATATCGCCCAACGTCTCTCCACTGATGGAGGCTATTGTGAGAGTATGCAGCCTTATTACTCCATGAATCTTGGGTTTCCTTCTCTCTCTATTGACTCTCACATTTGCCGAGATGTGTTTTGTTAATATAAAAATGTTACTAGTTTCCTTCTCCCTAGTAAGAATATATATATTTTTGAATTATTTTAACTTTAAAAGTAATACATTTGGATAATATAAATACAAAATAGCTCTTTTCTGGCAATATCAATAATGATATTTGTGTTGCAGTTAAAAGATATTGAGAGAGAGAGAGAGAGAGAGAGAGAGTTTGGTGGTGAATGCATTATGGGATATGTAATAGTCATAAGACCATAACAAGATAAGGATCAGGATAACACAAAGTAACTCTTATCCTATCTCAAAGTTGACACAATCATATACTATAGGAAATGCAAATAGAACCAGCACAATGGCTGCAGATAGAAATTGGATAAAGGGATGCATGATTTCATCATTGATTACATAATCACTTGTAACAATTTTGCTCTTTGTTTGGGAAACAAAACTGAACCAGAGACATATAATCTGGCAAAGAGAGTGTGAACTTTGATCTCCCTATACAAACTGGTATCTTGATCATTTAATTTGGGTTCTGGTGAAAGCAAGCTTTTGGTCGAGCAAACAGCGCCTCCGGAACAAGTATTGGAGCTGCTGCATCATATATTAACCTTCAAAATACTCCCACATATTACACAAGAAATCATACCTTGGATTGTTTAAGGTAAACCAAGACCCCCAACGCTTGTCAGCAAAACTGCACCTGCCACGACTCCTGTTTTTAGAGAGAACCACCTACTTCTTTGGGCAAAAGCAAAGGTCAGTTGTTGAACTTGTTTCCTCCTTCATTGTATATATCCGTACTGTCAATATGCAACCTGAGAACCTAATATAAACAAGAAGTGGTGACTACTACAATAAATCATAAACTTCTGTTTCAGATACTCCTTCCGATCGAATCTATTCACACGTCTTCCGGTATCCTCAAACTTGAAGGCAAATGAGTTTCCAAGAAGAGCTGGGTACATAGATTTTCCAGGTTCTCCTTATTCTGATGTCATTAACGCAGAAAGCTCACTGCATATGTACATGTACAATTAGTAGCTTTAGAAGCAAGTCAACTACATGTTTTAAGAAGCAGATTCTATTAGTTAACATGTAACAACAAACAGAAGCAGAAAGAGGACCTATGGGTATCATATTCCTCTTCTGGTGCCTGGTGGATCCAGAGCAAGGGCTGAGTCCAAAAACTTTTGCATCATTGTGTTTGCCATGTCATTTACAGCTCAAGCGCCTCCCTAAATCTTCAAGGAGTAATTCATGGATTTAAGAAAATATTGAACTTGGAAGTATGGAGACCACATATATTATGTCAGTTGTCATGTCAGAACTACTGACTTGATTTGGCTATTGTTTTGAAAAACATGCAAATAAGACTTTTTGTAACAAATCAATAACATGAACTAGTTGAAATATGTATATTACATTCTTGTCAAGTCAGTATTAAATAACAGCTTGCTTGTGTGTGTCTAATCTTCCATTGACTTATTATCATATTGTATGTATGTATCGGTTCATAATTCATGTAACTCTCTAAGTGTGTAGTATGACCTGTCCCTAAAATACTTCAGTCAAACAATTTGTAATGACAAACCTTTTTTGAGAAAATAGTGGCATCAAGGACAATTTTATATTATTAAAAAGTAAAAATAATTTATGATACAACAAACATACCAGGGAATTTAGTCTTACCATGGATATAGCGGCATGATTTATTTGCAAAACATCCAAGCAAGCAGCAACTGTTCCGCCTACTAGGGAATTTAGTTGGCTAACACACAGCACAATGATATTTTCCACTAAAATACAAAACAATTGCTTACCTCTATCTAGAACAGGAAGATGCAAGAATTTTCCATTATGCAGCGTCAAGGATTGTTGTACACTCGGGATTTGGAGTCATTACCTTATAAAAAATAAACTGATTAATAAATATAAAAATCAACCTGTCAATTATTAGAACAAACTGTACATGAAAGCAGGTCAAAAAATGAAGCAATTGGCACGGACAGAAGCTTGTGAGGCCACCCAGGTGCTTAATTCTGTATGGCATAGTCCATCTACCTCCATCTTCTGCCCACATGAAACAGCCGGTGCTTTAACAATAACTCCTGAGTTCAAACTGGAAAGAAGGCATTAAGCCTCTCTCTGAGATCCGGTGCGAGCATCCTAGAAGAAGTTGGAGATTCCAAAGAAAGAAATACTCCTTTTCGAACGAGAATAGTGAACCCCCCCCCCCCCCCCCCCCCCCCCCTTCCCGCCGCAGAATCACCTCCTTTCGATGAAGTCTGTAAAATATTTTGGAGTAATTGTTATATTTTTTATTGATAATTTTTTGGCTATTTTAGCCTTACAACTCTTCATCTTACATTAATACCCCATTAGAACCTCTGTAGAATATTCTAATATCCCAACAAATATACCAAAAATATTCTAATAAACCAACAAATATACCAAGAATATTCTAATAAACTAACATTCCTCCTCAAGATGGGCGAAAGATATTCACTAAACCCATCTTGTCACATCCTCTAATCATATCTGCAGAGCTAAGTCCCTTGGTCATACTGTCTGCTACCTGCTCCTTGGTTGGAACATGGCCTAGCTTCATTAGTCCACGGTCCAACTTCTCCTTGATGAAGAACCTATCGATCTCGATGTGTTTGGTCATGTCATGCTACACTGGATTGTTGGCGATACTGATGGCTGACTGGTTGTCACATCACAACTTCATCTTTGCTCCTTGATTCAGCTTCAGCTCCACCAGTATACTCTTCAGCCATAGCAGCTCTGCAACTCCCAAGGCCATAGCTCTGTTCTCTGCTTCAGCTGTCGATCTGGCCACCACCAACTGCTTCTTACTCCTCCAAGAGACCAAGTTGCCTCCTACAAATATGCAATAGCCCGAGGTAGACCTCCTGTCATCAGTACAACTAGTCCAGTCAGAGTCACAGTAGCCCTCGATGCTCAAGTGATCATTTTTCCTGAATATCAACCCCTTTCCGGGGGCACCCTTCAAGTATCTCAGAATCTGGTACACTGCGTCCATATGACCCTTCCTTGGGTCATGCATGTAGAGGCTCACCACACTCACTGTAAAGTAGATATCAGGACGTGTGTGGCTCAAATAGATCAACTTGTCCACCAGTCTCTGGTATCTGTCTCGGTCAACTGGTTCTTCAGTCTCAGCACACAGCTTGAACCCTTGGTTGATCGACGTCGCTGTAGGTCTGCATCCTAACATCCATGTCTCTGTGTGAAGGTCTAATGCATACTTACTCTGAGAAAGAACAATCTCATCTACTTCTCGAGCAATATCAATCCCAAGGA
The DNA here is from genome assembly GCA_036927795.1 of Iris macrosiphon. Classification (NCBI taxonomy): domain Eukaryota; kingdom Viridiplantae; phylum Streptophyta; class Magnoliopsida; order Asparagales; family Iridaceae; genus Iris; species Iris macrosiphon. The sequence goes on from JAYESA010000012.1 coordinate 23,373,208, forward strand.
AGTACCGAAGAAGGCCAAGGTCCTTCACCTCGAACTCCTTGTCAAGCTTCCCCTTGAGTCTGACAATCTCCTGCTCATCATCTCATGTGATAATCATATCATCCACATACACCGCAAGCATGGTGATGTGGCCTCCACTCCGATGGAAGAACACAGTATGATCAGCATTGATCTGCTGATATCCCATCCCTGTCATCCCCCTCATGAATCTGTCAAACCATGCTCGAGGATACTGCTTCAGTCCATAGAGCAACTTCTTCAACCTGCAGATTTTGCCTACTGTCTTATCGGTGCAGAATCCTGGTGGTATCTCCATGTACACTTCCTCCACTAGATTTTCATGAAGAAACGCATTCTTCACATCCAGTTGGTGTAGCTTCCATCCACCATTCGTTGCCAAAGAAATCAGGGTCCTGACAGTGCTCATTTTTGCCACTGGTGCAAATATCTCATCATAGTCAATGTCGTACGTCTGACTGTATCCTTTTGCCACCAGTCGAGCCTTGTAGCGCTCTACTATTCTATCTGGGTTCTGATTCACAGTAAAGATCCACTTGCATTCTACTGCCCTCTTTTTCTCTGGCAGTTTTACCAGTTCCCAAGTGTGATTCTTCTCAAGAGCGCCTAACTTCTCGTGCATCGTCGCTTTCCACTTTGGATCATTTTTGGCAACCTGCTAATTGTTTGGTACAATAATACTATCCAAATATGCAATAAATGCTCCATGAGAAGAGATATTATTATATGAAACAAACTGAGAAATGTCTCAATCATATCTATCAGGAGGATTTTTCGCATTGCTGCGAGTAAGTCCTCCGTACTGATAATGGTGTGGGAGGAGTAAGAAGAATGATATCACCTGAAAGGAAATCTGGTGGTAGTGGTGTAGGTGTCTCAGGAGTTAAGACATACGCAGGCAAGGGACTTGGCACTGGCACTATAGGTACTGGTCTTGCAGTTGGCTTTTCTTTCCTGCTGTAGGTAAGTAACTCCCTCTGAGCCTTGGGCCTAATACCTCTTATCGCCTCCCCATCTACCTCTTCACTCTCCTCAAACGTTCCTCCATGCCATACTCCTAAATCGGTTACCACACTCTCACCAATCTCCCTCTCTCGCCTCATACTCTCAGTATCAGATGAGTTGCTCATGGATGAGGTTCCCTCCTGACGGTAATATGGCTCAAACTCCCTGAAGTGAACATCCATGCTCACAAACTTCTTCTCTACTGGGCTCCAGCATACGTACCCCTTCTGAGTCATCGAATAGCCCACGAATACACATGCAGTTGACTGCTCTAGGGTCAAGTTTTCCAACAGACGGTCTGTTGTCCTTCACAAAACATACGCAGCCAAACACCTTTAGTGGGAGTATTCCACTATTATTTTCTTGCAATATCTCACATAGAGACTTCCATCACAGTACCTTCGAGGACATCATGTTGATCAATCGAGCTGCTGTCAACACTGCATGTCCCCACAGACTCTGTGAGACATTCATGGCGATCATTATGCTCCTTGCCACCTCCAGAAGGTGTCTGTTCTTTCTTTCTGTCACTCCATTTTGTGTTGGTGTGTATGCACAGGTGGTCTGATGTTGTATCCCTTGGGCTGGCAGGTATTCTTCAAGTGCTTTGTTGGTATACTTTGTTCCATTGTCAGACCTTAGTACCTTCACTACTGCTCTATACTGAGTCTGAACATGTTTATGAAAGTCCCAGAAATAGGCAAAGACCTCACTCTTATTCTTCATCAAATACAATCAGGTGACACGAGAGGAACAATCAATAAAAGAGACAAAATACTTGTAACTATTCATTGTAGTTGTGGCGCACGACCCCCAGACATCAGAATATATAATATCAAAAACAGAAGAGCTCCTATGGCCCGCACCAACATATAAGCTCCTAGTAAGTTTTCCTAAATCATATGAGCTCATAGTAAGTTTGCCTAAATCACATGCATCACATACTAGTTTCTCCTTATTTGCCTTCTCATAAATAGATGGATACAATCTTCTAAAAATACCAAAAGAGGAGTGCCTCAACCGCCTGTGATGGAGTATCAGTGTATCCTCGGCACTCATCTTTGGTCCTCCCATTCCTGCCCTTTCTGCCACAGACACCAATGCCGAATCCAGTCCTTCCCGATCCAGGTACCACAGTCCATCATACCAAGTGCCAGTCCCAAGTCTTCATCCCGTCTCCTTCTCCTGGAAGATCACCTTAGGAATATCAAAAGAGACAATGCATTTTAGTTGGAGGATTATAGAACTAATGGACAAAAGACTGACTGAAAAATAAGCAGCATGTAAAATATTGGATAATCTTACTGAACCTGTACAATCGACAGTGCCCTTACTGACCACTGGCTGGAAAGTACCATTTGTTGTTTGAATGTTATCTGCAGATGCTAGGTGAGTGTAGGAAGAGAACTCACTAGCATTCTCTGTCACTTGTCGAGACGCACCCGAATCGACAATCCAGTCCGATGATCTAAGGGAAGACATAGATGCAAGGGCGAGTGAGTTATTAGTACCTTCCGATGGATGGGCATACATAGCAGCGTTGCCTCTGGCGGAGACTGTCACGCCCCAATCTCCCGCAAGCCCAATTGTCCCCGCTGAACGTGAATCACCACGTTACAGCTCTCCCGCGGGACAATCGTTCTCATCGGGACGTGATGCCGTGCAAGCCTAAAGTGCGCTTGCACAAGGCCAAAGCTTTGATACAAGGGCAAGTAAGCTATTCAATATTGAAGCAGCGGCACACATATTGCAGAAAAGTAGAGAACACAATGGCACATGATAAACAAGCTCTTTTATTGATATTCATAAGTATTACAAGCGGCGCATGGCCGAGGTTACAAATCGCTCAAGCACTCTTTCTCTCGATTACAATGACACCGTTCCATACATTATGTCCCTCTATACAAAAGCAGCTCAAAGCAGGCATAATCTCGATGCGGCTCGAGGCATCGACTCCAGATTTCCGGTTCCTTGGGATGAGGCACGGCTATCGCTTCCTGGACGAACGAGCACCTGAGAACAAGCAAACTGTTGGTGGGTCAGCACTTTATACAAGTACTGGTGAGTATAAACAACTGAACAGAAGCTACACCCCCTGAGACCCACACTAAGTAGACTTGTGGCAAAACATTGCATTCTAGTGATCTTGCTAGTTTTACCTAGGTTCTTTACATGCAGCTCAGAACTAGTCAGATTACATCTCTTTGAAAACACGAGTTGGAAACCAGTTTTGCATATTCGATACTCAAGAAATCAAGCAACTATAAGGGGCGGTGTTCATCGTGTAGTGCGCAGCATGTATTGTGCAACACAAACTAACTCTTGGGGCAAATCTCAAATCGAGGCAAGCATATCAAGTAGACTATCAATCACTTAAGCAATAAGGCAACACATCTATATGATTTTGGTCCCCGAGAAACTCAGGATTGGCAGCGGTAATCCAGCTATCCAATGACTCACATACTGATACTATTAGCAGCTGTGACCGAGGTTCAGCTCTGCACTAATAGCCATTGTCCAACCGATGCGAATGCACGATGCACTATCAGATAACTCACGATACAGACAGAATAATCTAGCAGTCTATTGATAAAATCATAATATTTCTTACCCACGGCCGAGCGGTTATCCCTGCAGCAGACACACAAGTTAGCAACAATTTGCATAACATAAAGCATACAGTTCTCTAGTTTCCTGTTCGTCCCTGCATCAAACAGTTAGGTATGCAAGAAGGCTAGCCTAGCATGCGCCCTAACTACATGATGGTCCCCTCCACGGGATTAGCAGTTGGGACGTACAAGCCCATCTCACTAATAGACGAGTCTCGGTCTACCCAAGGACGTACAAGCCTCAGGTATCTAGATCTCTTTCCGGACCGAACGATCCCCAGTGCCCCAGGAACCGCTCGAGAGATAATCCTTGTGCACAAGTTGTCCTGACCAAATGCATGAATGCAAGCCCTATCAGAAAATATGCTATCATGCAACTGATGAACAATGCACACACAAGTCTATCTCTTCTTTTCTCTTTTCTCTTCTCCAGATCAAGTCCAGATAGCCGAAGCTCACTTTCTCAATACACTTTGCCTAATAGCCACACCCTCCCGTAAGTAAGGTGTGTTAAGCCTCAGGGTGGACTATTAGTCTAGATCACAAGTTCACGCCATTCACCAAGTTCTATCTCATGACAAGCAATTAATGAAGCATGTTCAAGCAAAGCTAACTCATTAAACAAGTAACAAGCAAGAACAGTTCTTATAACTCTAGCATACAAATTATATCTCTTGTGGACAAGCATTTAAGTATTCCAGTCTAGCATACGATATCAAGAATAAGTGCAAGCAATCCTTTTAACTCTTGTTATTAGCAGGCAAGGTTCTATCTCATTTAGACAAGCATTTCAAGTTCTCTAGTTAGGCAAGCAAGCAGATTTATTCAATGACAAGCTATGTGAGTTCTCTTATTAGCATACTGAGTCGGTTCTATCATTCTTCTTATGAAACAATCTTATTAAGCAACAAGCATTCAAAAACTCAGATTCATTATTAAGGCATGCGAGAATCAGATAATGCAGTTCTGCCCACTCACTTTGATTAATCGGTCGGGAACTCTCCGAGAAGACTTCCGTTCGAGCAAGCAAGGCGATCTCACTTGTACGTAGCGCCTACGCGGAGCGGGACGCTACAGAGACTGATGTGGACGCCTCCGCAGTCCTACTCCTCCTGTCTCCATCGCTTGACGCTCTCTGTTTTCTCCTGAGTACTTCCAGCATGCCCAGTAGTGCCTGATCCTCCTCAGTATATGCAACATTAGCTCCCTCTTCACCTTCTGCTACCAGCAGGTTCGTCCGATAACCTCCTCGACCACCCCGTCGACCCCCACGACCACGGCCACGTCCTCCAAACTGTCCACGTCCGCCACCTGAATCTTCCTCCTTGGGTGGTTTGGTGCAAGCATATCTCAGATGGCCCACCTCATCGCAGTTGTAACACTACGGGGGGTCTCCCTTAGGTCCTGTGTCGTCTGAATTGGCAACCGCCAGTCCTGTCTTCACTTCAGGAGGACCACATGTCCCTACCTGTAGCTTGATACGAGTCTCCTCCTGGATCATGGTCGAGATAGCCTCCTCAAGTGTAGGAATCTTCGGTTGGACTAGAAGTAGTGATGTCCTCTAAGCAAACACTGCGGCCAGCCCCTTAAGAAACTTCATCGTCCTCTCCTGCAGACATACATGTCTCTCATTACACTCCGGGTCCTCGCAGCTCTTCCGATCTGAGAAGTGATCATAATCCAACCACAGACGCTCCAACTCCGTGGCATACTCCTGTACCGTCTTCACTTCCTATATGGTTTCGTCGATCGCCCCCTTGATCTGAAAAACCCTCAAGTTATTTCCCACACCATCGTAGGTTCTCCTCAACTACCCCCACACGTCTTTCACCATCTCAAGGCCATCCACTTTGGTGGCGATCGACTGGACTAAAGAATTGAAGAGCCAAATGTATACCACCATATGAGTGGACTTCCACTCGTCGCGTCCTACCGAGCCCTCATCCGGCTCTGTCTTCTCACTTGACAAGAAACCCTCCAGGTTCTTCCCTGCGATGGTTCTCCTCACCCGTCGTGACCAACTCAGGTAGGTGGCCGGTCCATCAAGCTTCAGATCGATGGATGGAAGCTCCAACTTCGTCAATGTTCGTGTCGCGCTCTCACAAGCCGACAGTTTCATCAGCTTCATCAAAGTTGCGACCTCCGCAGAGTCCAACTTCTTGATGATCTCCTCCATCGATCATCCTCTTCTTCGATCACCTCACACCCGTCCCACGATTCACGTTCGTCCTCTTCGTCCTCTCCTAGATCCGATCATGTCTCTCCCCCATCAGATCTAGGCCTTCGATGTCAACATCTGGAACGACCCGCGAGAGACGTCAGGAACCGCTGCAGAAGGTTCCGAAGAAGTCGCGGCTTCGCGGTGGTGGTGGCGGACGCACTACTAGAATAAGCGGGATTAGCGACGTTTTTTAGCGACTCCATGTAAAAACGTCGCTATTTAGCGACTCCATGTAAAAACGTCGCTAGACGTCGCTAATTGGCGACATTTAGCGACGTTTAGCGACGTTTAGCGACTTTTATTCAGTTTTTAAAAGATTAGTCGCTATAAGTATAAGTTAGGTCGCTAAACGTCGCTAATATGTTTTATTTAGCGACGTTTAGCGACATTTTTAGCGACGTATATTTTTTGGATATTTTAGCGACGTCATTAGCGACGTTTAAGACGTCGCTAAATTAGCGACGTCATTATGGCGTCGCTAAAATGTCGCTAAATTCTAAATTAGCGACGTTATTATTGGAGTCGCTAAATTCGTCGCTAAATTCTAAATTAGCGACGTCATTATTGGCGTCGCTAAAACGTCGCTAATTTTTTTTTACTTAGGGCTGATTCCCCCCATTTCCTTCGATCTCTCCCTCTCCCTCTCCCTCTCCCAAATTTCAAAATCGCTCTCGATCTCTCCCGCTCTGGCTCCTCCTTCCTCCCTCCGGCGACCCCCCTTGGCCGCGTCCTCCCCCGCCGGCTCCCCTCCTCCCTCCGGCGACCCCCCTTGGCCGCGTCCTCCCCCGCCGGCTCCCCTCCTCCCTCCAGCGCCCCCTCCTCCCTCCCGGCGACCCCCCACTAGCCGCGTCCTCCCCCCTCCGACCGCGTCCTCCTCCCCCCTCCTCCTCCTCCTCCTTCCCCCTCCTCAGTTTCTCGGCCTTGCCGGCGTGTCCCCAACGTTCGTCGGCCACCTGCAAGTCTCCTCATCGCAGTATCGATCGTTCTCGACGGATTGAATCAAGAAATTTCTTCATTTTTTCTTTCGTGCCATCGTATCGAGCGAGAGTAGTCGCAGTTTTCTTTTCAACTTTGAAGGATTGGTAAACTCTCCAAATTTAGTAAAATTCAAATCTATTTCATTCATTTAGGATAGAATTAATTTGCTACAGTAATTTGAGTTAAAAAATTCACTAAATAAATACCCACTTCTGATTCAATTTCTAACTATTTTGCAGTGTAGATTAATCTGAGGACTGAGAAATTCCTCTACAGATCATCAATTCCAGATCCACCACTTTAATTCTCGAGCTGGTATATCCCTATCTAACTCTGTAAATTATTGTTTCACAATTCGGTCGTTTGATAGAACATTCCCTTTCCAAAGTTGGTTTTGTCGTGATGTCATTTTAGCCTAAATTGATGTAGTTAATTTTAGACCCAGACTAATTTTACTCCATTTTCTAGATTTTTGCGGGTCTGTTTTGGACTAATTTTACTCCATTTTTTTGTGTCGACACGTTTATGTCCGACACGTCGACTTCAGCTATTCATCAGACAAGTACATTACACTTAATGTTTCTCAATACCTTATAAATATTGTCTTATGTTTACATAATACTCTTTATATTGTGACACATTACTTGATATACGAGAGAGATTGCGACTTTTATTGTATAATTATTGCCTTATCGATAAAGTTAGTGCGACATTGGGTGGGAGAATACCAAGTATGTTGTTTGCCACTAAATTTGAAGTTTAAGAGAACTTGATGTGCATCAGAATTCTTGATGATATTCCTCTGCCCTATATATATAGAATATTTTCAGTAAATTATGTTATAATATTTGTTGTTGTCCTTGTTTTGCAGATTTCTTCAAAGATCTCTCTCTCCTTCTGATAAGAGAAGAGAGGAGTACTACATATTCAACACATTCTTTTACAGTAAACTTGAAGAAGTTGTGACTTACAAGGTATGTTGCTTCATACTAATAGTTTATCTTGCGGACGGAAGATTGATAATACTTATTTGCAAAAAGTGATATCGTAATTTGAAGCATGTTTTGTTCTTTAGTTTGGTATAAATGAGTACTATGAAGATCTATAGTTGTTTGCATATAGTTCAACCATAAAGTCCTCCCGTGGAAAACAAAATTCTTTAGTGTATTTTCAGTTTGACTCTCATACAATAAAAAAAATACTATACCCAAGTAAAGAAACGTAACCAGGCTTTGAGTTCTCTAGCAGAGGCGATATTTCTAAGCATTCCTTCAAAGCAATCTCCCTGAGACAGCGCCAAACCTGTGGATGTTGATTCAAGCCTTCAAGGGTTCATGCTTAATTGATGCAAATATTTACAAACCAATTGAGTTTGAAAATTTTCTTTAGTGCTTTTTTATTCTGTAGAAGTATGCTATAATGTCTGAATTTGAAACTCTGGAGGTTCATTTTCCAACTACGAGGGCTAGGAAATTGAATAGTTTAGTATTCTTTTAGGCATCTTTCTCATTGCTCATAGCCAATCCCGGTCTTACGAAGAAGGTTTGGCTGATGATTATCATGATGTTAAACACTGATGACTAGGTGATACCACATGAGAATAGAATGCTAGGTAGTTGATCTAAAGACATCAAGCAAGCAATAAGATTCAGTAAACAGGACACTCATAAATTGCAGGAATAATAGTTTGGAAATAATTCAATATTTTTTTTTATTTTTTCTGTAAAATTAGCGATGTATTTAGCGACGTTTAGTGACGTTTAGCGACGTTTATACACGTCGCTAAATACGTCGCTAATTAGCGACGTTAAAAGACGTCGCTAATGACGTCGCTAATGACGTCGCTGTACATCGCAAATTGCTGACATGGCAGTACTGCCAGGTCATTAAAGACGTCGCTGTCACGTCGCTATATAAGTCGCTAATTAGCGACGTTTAGCGACGTTTGTTTACGTCGCTAATTAGTGACGCTGAGTCGCTAAACGTCGCTAATTTAGCGACACATTTAAGTCGCTAAAATACGTCGGGATTAGCGACGTTTAGCGACGTTTTTCCTTTCAGCGACGTGATGATTTCCGACTTCTGTAAAACGTCGCTAATTACGTCGCTAATTACGTCGCTAAACGTGATTAGCGACATTTTTTTGTCATTTAGCGACGTTTTTTGACGTCGCTAATTTGATTTTTTCTGGTAGTGGACGAGCGGCGACGGTGGTGGTGGGAGAGCGGTGCGGCAGCGGTGGTGGTGGACGGTGTGGCAGCGGTGGCGGTGGTGGCGACTAGGGTTTGGGAGGTGGTTGCTAGGGTTTGGGCTCTGATACCATGTAGAATATTTTGGAGTAATTGTTATATATATTTTTTAATAATCTCTTGGCTATTTATAGCCTTACAACCCTTCATCTTACATTAATACCCCATTAAACCCCCTGTAGAATATTCTAATATCCCAACAAATATACCAAGAATATTCTAATATAGCAACAAATATACCAAAAATATTCTAATATACCGACAAACTCCAAAAAGGTGCGACTGATCTCAGAATAGTTCCGCAAAGAGTGAATCAACAGAAACATTGAAGGCTCTATATTAATAACATTATCCACCTTCTCATCAAAGAACAACCAGTCATAGAATAAAGCAAGCTTCACATTCGCCTCAACATAGTGCTTCCTGCAACTCCTAAGAAACCAACCAACAACTGTCCATCTCGATATAACATCCGACTGAATTATCTCATTGCAAGGATGATGTGCACAACAAATAAACCGAACGATGTCAATAATAGCAGTGTCGCTCCCAGGACAACATAAGTGTTTTTTTGGCAAACCTCAATTGGGTCTCCATCTCTGGGCTAATACTCAACAGGAAATATCGACTCAGAGTCCGAATATGATACAATTGCAAAATATTATCCACCAAACCCTTCCATATTTCCCGAGACTCTGAAATGTGGACCAAATCCTGCAACAATCGAATAAGGTCCCGACCAATTTGCAAGCACAAGATGAAGCAATCCTTCAAAACCCTGATGCAATATCCGATCTCCATCTGCTTCAATCTTTCAAAACCCATAGAGAGCACTTGTGACATCCAATGGATACTCATCTACTAAACAATCCCAGTTGCTCGTGAGGATTTTGAGGAGCTATGAGCATAGCCACAGGTTAGTTTCAGAGACGCTGCTAGAAATGACTTGTCATAGTAGGGTGATCAATAAAGCATTGATCTTATTGGCTGAAACTTGTACTAATTTGATTGTTACAAATAACAATTGGGTTCTTGGTGAGTCGAGGAGTTTGGGGGTAGGAACGGGTAGAGAGCGAGAGGAGGGTGGTGGTGAAGAGATCATAGCCGTCAATGACAATGGAGTGGAGGTGGGTAAAGTGATCCTTGGAGTGGTGGGGGTCGGTTAGCATTCCGTAGGCTATGGCAAGGTTGAGGTTGGAGTACTTGGCAGGGGAAGGTATGGTGAGAGGAAATGGAGGTTTGAGTTGGGGTTGGCAGAGGGAGTAATAGTCTTGAAGGGATATTTCAAAAAATAAGTCTAAGTAGAAGCTACCATGATAAAGATTACTTTTATCAATTCCGGGACACAAAGTGAGCGTCCAGGAACAAAGAGAATTGAATTGTTGTGCAGAAGAAAGATAGAAAAAAGTAAACACTAAGAAAGGTTAAGACAGGTGGAAATAAATTATCTTTACTACAGAAATAGATAAATGATACTTTAAAAATGACCACAAGACGATTAAAAGACCTATTAAATTATGGTGTATGTACGGTACTACCTCTAAACATATTTCACAACGTACTTAATTACACACAGCATGGAATTACAGTGACAACTAGACTGTACCTGACAGATTGTCGAATGCCGTTTTATTAGTAAAACTGAGAAACCCTCTTTTTTCAGTAAACATAACAAAATAAAGGCATAAGTTACTAACACGGGTTTATATGTTTTGAAGGGTTTATCCGCTAATCACAATTATATATGGGTAACATGCCCAAGAATATTTTTTCATGGAAGTTGATGCAGACATAATACTGCTTCTTTTGTGTATATCTATGTACTGATATGTCTAATTTTATTCCAAGTTCTAAAAATAATAAAAAGTTTCAAGTGTATAATTTGGTAACGATGGCAAGTGTTAACCAGCGTCCGAAAGATCAGTCAATATTGCAATTGGTTTGCACATATTCAAGCAGAAACTTGCTAAAAAAAGGTGATATCGGTCAATTACATTTATTAATTGCTTTCTGTCGAAATCAACCAAAACTCAGAATGCTAGTTCAGAGTGTACATGCTAGCTTCTCATTTTTCGACTATACCTGGAAGCAAACAAACAAAATAACTGAAGGACTGCCAACCCAACTCGTAAAACAACATCAGTTCCCCTCCAGTACTTTGAAAGATGTAACTTGATGTTTTATTTTATGCTTTATACTTCTTTCATCAAAACACACAAACCACTTAGTCAACAAGAGATGCCATTGATAAATATTTAATCAGTATTGGCATGGTTTGTAAATCTATATAGTAAAGACGTCAAATACCACCCAAATAAAGAAGCCAGATGATGGGGGTTTTTGATGTTGCAACATATTCTCATGTCAGTCAAATCTAGAGAATGGCAACTGCGTATCCTTGCTTTGACGAACTAATGATAAATAAAGAGGAAATAATAAATTATGCCAAGTTTTTTTCCACCAAATCTTAATAGAAATAGCAATAAGAAGAGTTATAAAGGTTATTAAAGTTGCTTCTACTTTTCTTTTTTTACCAGCTTATAAATACTTGGCAAATTTGCTCTTTTCCGCCAAAACTTAATAGAAATAATAAAAATTCACTTTATTCGTCGTGATAAACAAGAAACCAACTTGACTTAATATCAACAGCCCAATTTTGTTAAAAAAAAAAAAATCTCTTTGGAAGTGTATTATTATGTTAATTAAGTATTATTGTGTTAATTAGTTAATTAATTAAAGAAGTTTCTTTTATTTTTTGTTTGCGGATTTATCAAGGTACGTAGATTTCGGGCGAGTGCTCAAGATCCACATAAATCCTACAATGGAGAAAGCCATATGTAACCTGAAGAAATGAAGAGTGGAGGAGGGTACTAGTTAAGCTATTGGCCTTGCTCTCTCCCCTTAGCTAGTTAGCTTAGCACTTTGACTTATGTTGTACTATATGGATGGGTAAGTAAGATAAGGTTATGGCAATGAAGATAATAAGCTTTTAGTGTTGATTATTTCATGGTTAAATGATTATCATCATTAATAATAAACAACAAATTAAATCAACACTTTACTCTGATCCCCAAAAATTCCAAAGCCCGAAAACTTCTATGGACCTTCTTAAACAACACCCCCCCCCCCTCCCCTTTCTGGGGCTGACCCCTCTCCGACGGGCCCATTCCTAACGGATGCCATTATCCCATCTCTCTGACCTCCGTACGGATCTCATTTGATGAGCCACATATGCACATTAATAAACCAGTTTCAAAATGTTAATTCGAATGTACAAATGAGACCTAAACTCTCAAGTATAAACCAATTAAACGCGTCCCACATGTGACATGAGAATATATCTAAGGGTTTCACATTAAAAAAGAAAGAAAGAAAAATCCAATTAAAGTCCAAAAGAAGTTCAAACTAGGGCCAATGTTAGGATGGATCGGGTAAGGGTATTATTAGTCCAAAACATAGGCCCGTCCTTCCTTCTCTAGGTCTTGTACTCAAGTTCTAGTGTCGAATTTGGATCCTCTATAAAGAGATCGTACTCTACTCGTTCACCATGGGTAAGTGCTTTGCTAGCAAATGGGTTTTCATGAAACTGGTGAGCAATCTCAAAATATAAATGATGCAAAAACTTTCGACTTTGTTTCTTTGGTGCTTAGATTTGATCATTTGTGCACAAATGATTTGCCTACAGGACTAATGGAGATTAAGAGAGTAAGGAATGAATTGAATGCAATTAGGAAGTTCCTTTGGAACTGATGCTGAAAAGAATTATTACCGAAAGATATGAATCTCTCTAAATATAGTATACATTTATATGTGGATCTCTCTAAATCTAGAATACAATTATGTGTAATATCAAAATATGGAATGCAATTATGTGCAATATTTCTTCATTATCTTTTAGTAACAAGGTTAATTCTATTTACGTATGTTTATACAACTAAATACCAGGATACTTGGTTGTTTGTTTGTTATCTTGCTTTTGAACAAAATACTGGATATATTTGATAAAGAAAAAAAAGAAAGGTACAAAGTAAGTTAAATGCCATTTTTCATTAGCATGCTACAAAAAAAATCATAATAAACAAGCAGCTAAGATTAAGAATTCTCAGATCCTCTCAGGTGGGAAAAAAAAATAAAAAAATTCCATTGGAGACTTATAACTAATATGGAGAAGGTGGATGCCTTGGTATGATTCAGACTGTAAATATGATTTATTTCTAATGTATGGATTAGAAGAAAGCTTCTGTTAATAATTGTTTCATATAATAGTTTATGGCAAGAAAGATTCTAAACAATATTTTGTTCTAATATTGAGATTAGGAGGCAACTTGGATCTCGTTTTCTTAAGATTGTGAGGGAAAATCTCAATGATATTTAATTACATTTATTCCTTAAATATTCAAGTAGATGATATGCCAAATCCTATCAAGTGCATGATCACAACTATCTTAAACTGACTTTGGAATCTTATTTGTATGCTGAAAATGTATGTACAGTCTACATTTTCTAGACGGCTTTTAAATTGTCGATTTGCCAATCTTCTACAGTAAGAAATATCCAAATAAGAGAGAAATACATATCCAGAAGAGATAAAAACAATCAGATCCACATCATAGCAAACATTCTACCATTTGGGCTATTATCTTGTTATTTATTTGCATGCTGAGTTAGAGACTATCTAGTTAAACATGCCAGAGGAGTATAACATTAAAGTCTAAACATGCCAGAGGAGTATAACATTAAAGTCTTTCATGGACTCAAAACATATAATTATATATGATCGTTGCTCTTAGCATGTAGTCCCGACGCAAAATAAAACTAGTAAAGCAGTCTAAAATGAACATAGATATGGAGTTTATACTTATCTTTCTGAGTCCATGGAAATAAGTTGGGTTTGTAGGCATTGCTTTGAATGCCATGAGATGGTTTACAGGGAACACCAAGTAGTAGCTAACTATTTGGCCGAGCATGAGCAGGATTCATTTGACTAAAGCCAATCGAAGAAAAGTTGCGTAAGGCTCTCTCCAAGTTGTGGTTGTGGGTTCGGATCAGCTACAAGCAAATGTCATTATTATTTTGTGTTCAGAAATGGAGGTGGGTTATAGATTATGAGCCATGTAAAACTAAACATTATAGACATGCTAAACAATGGTCAAACTGTTAAATGTTAGCTAGCAGAATTCGATATGCATTTATATCTTGTGTTCGGGGAGCTAGGTACGGCCAGGAGCGAGCCACTCTGAACGGGGACAAGCCAATGAGATATTTTATCGAGCATCTTTGTGGCGTCAAGGACGTCTTGAAGATGACTAATGGGTTCGCCATGGTGATGCAGCGGTGATGCAGCGGATGCTGAAGGATCCGAGGACCAGCTATATCGTCCTTAAGTGTCCGATGATGAAGCGGTAGTTGTGATTGTGGGCTGTTCTCGTATTGCCATGATCGGCAATGAGAACCATTGAGGAATTCTGACAAACACCTCGTATTCTTTGGGACCTCCCTTTGTTTTTGAGAAATTCTATACGCACTTCAAATTTTGCTCAGAACAACCCATTACTTCAGGACAGTCTAGACTTTTACAATTTTTGCTGAGGACAGCCCAAAATTTATTAAGGACAGTCCAACTCCCCAAAAGCTTTCCAAAATCATTCATTCAAAATTTTTACTCTCTCCTCCAATTCCCAAACATTTTTCTCTCTTTCCTTATTCAAAATCTCTTCCCTTTCTCTCCAACTCATCCAATTCCAAGCAATGATACCCAAAGTTTCTTCCAAATCTATGTATGTATTCAATATTCTTTCTCCATTACGGTTTTGATTTTATTTATATGTATATTTGATTTAATTTTCAAACGAAGTGATGAACCCTAAAAATCTCCCTAAAAATAGTTACATAAATAATTAGGCTATAATCTGGTTCTAATGCCTAAAATAGTTAGATAAATTAGTATAGAACAAATTTATGGTTGATATAAGAAGTAATGAACCATAAAAATAAAGTTTAGGGTTTAAAAATACCCAACAACACCGACAGTCGAGCTTTTTGCCTAGAGGACTGTAGGCAAATTCTACAGTCCTATAAATATATAGGACTGTAGGAAATCCCACAGTCCTGTTGTACATGTAGGACTGTAGGGAATCCCACAGCCCTGTTGTATATGTAGGACTGTAGAAAATCTCACAGTCCTGTGTATAATTTGAACTGTAGAATTTTCTTACAGTCCCAGTGGTTTATCTGTATATCTGAAATTATTTATTTCTTTTCAGTAAATCGGTAGCTGTGAAAAGAAAATGACCCACAACATCGACACGCAAGGAACCCAACGTGGACCGTGTGGTTGAGAGACCACTCAGAATCGTCGAATCCGAGCCACATAGAAAAGTTACTGCGCCGCCGCCGTGCAAGTCTCGTTTGAAGAAACCGGCTCCTCCTACTCCTCCGTCTTCTTCCTCTTCCGAGGAATACGTAGCTCCTACTACTCCTCCGTCTGCTTCCTCCTCTGAGGAAGACGTGCCTACTACCCAAACCCGGCCAGATGATGGTTTAGGACCACTGATAGTAATTCGGCGTGAAGCCCTTCGAGTATAAATGATATGTAACTTCCACTTCTGGATGATATTTCCTGTTGCGACATCTCACACACGGACATTTAATTTTGGTACCGTCCATGTACTGAGGGAAAGCCTTGGCGAACTGCAGGAACTGTTGTACACCCTCAATGAATTCATCCCGCACACCGCACATGTCATCAGGATGACGGTTGTACATCCACGAACGATGACGCAGATAGTAATTCATATCCATTTCTAGATACTTCTGCAAAAATGACAGTATGTATCATATAAATCATTACATACAGTAGTTTATCACCTAACTTCATAACTTAACCGTACTATAAAAATCATAACTGATCTAATACATACTTTCATTTATCAAAGTCTAAAATAAGCAATATTCAAAACAACTGACCATTTATCAAAGTCAAAAATAAACAATACTTTCATTTCATAACTGATATAATACATACTTTCATTTATCAAAGTCCAAGAGCCCTTGAAATGATAAACAGGGTTAACTAGTTCATGGTGATGTTTCTAAGCCACTTCTAGATCCATAGTAGTTTATACTAGTCAATACTAGGTTAATACCTTCCTACACTATGTCTTCTAGGTCGTACTAGGATATTCTGCTTTGAAATTAAGTACTCTACTATCCACACTGAGAGCCTCTTACCCTTGGCCTGACACCTTGCACTTCATCCTTATACTTGCTCACTAGACTACAACCCATAGCAGTCACTCCATGATACCACAGTATCAGTTCACTTCACAGCACTTTTGTGCTCTAATTGAACTGCACTGTACTGATCACTCTTGCCAATTAAATCCCTGATACCACAATATCAGTTAAGGGTTGTATTGGCATGCAACAAGTGACCGGTGAACACCTACCCGATACTTGTCTATACCTTAACCCAAACACATGCTTGCAGACCCTAACTAAGTCTGCAACCTCTGATACTTTGCACTTATTCTGCAGTGGCTAAATCTTCCCTTCACTTAGTTGTTTCCAACTGCCCTTAGCTACTGCCATGGCTCACAACAGTGCTTGTTGCTGCCTTGCCATTGCTCAAGCATGCATGTGTTTGATGCTGGTCAAGTGTGCACCAACACTCTCCCACTACAGAAGATGACAAGAACCAATCCCCTCCTCACAGTGCCAACCCGACACCACTGCAACACATTGCCAGCTTGCCTAATGCACTAGGCCAAACTGAATTGAGTTCAGTTCCTGAACCTCATAGTTCAGTAGTGACACCCACACAAAACTTGACTCTTCTACCCTCTCCCACATCAAGCATAGCTAGAAGACACTATGAACACCAACACAGATAACAGTAGCTATATACCTATATATATATATATATATATATATCGAGATACACCTATATATACATACACTCTCTCATATGCAAATAGAAAATACACCAATTTACATATACATATCATATGATACTCTAAGGCATAAATAGACACACACACACAACCACTAGTCCAATTCACAAACATTTGGTGTGCAACACCAAGATACTCTAGGATACATCCTCCATACACCACACCACCATGATACCAACCCTCAATTCACATGGACACATCCAATAGATCAAATATTGTGTGTGTGTCAGTGTGTGTGTGTGTGTGTCGTGCCTCTGTCAGTGTCAGTGTCTGTGTGAGTGTGTGTGTGTGTGTGTGTGTGTCTGCGTCTGTGTGTGTGTGTCGTATGTGTCGTGTGTGTCTGTTAGTGTCTGTGTGCGTGTGTCGTGTCTGTGTGCGTGTGTCGTGTCTGTCAAGTGTGTCTTGTGTCAGTGTCACATGAGAGAGAGAGAGAGAGAGAGAGATTACCTAAAGCTCGAGGAGGAGGAGGGGGATGCCGGAGTAGCCGCAGCCGTGGAGAGCCGGTCGCCGGAGAGGGGGGGGCGGGGGAAATCGAACACTTTCGAATTTTTTGACAGATGGGGGAAAAGAAAACTGAGCCCTAATTAACCAAAATTTAGCGACGTTTAGCGACGTCATATAAAAACGTCGCTACAATAAAAATTAGCGACGTCAAAGACGTCGCTAAATACGTTGCTAAATATTTTTGATACATACGTCGCTAATTACGACGCTAAACGTCGCTAAATCAGATATATTAGCAACGTTTAGCGACCTTAATTGAACTTATAGCGACTAATCTTTTAAAATCTTAATAAAAGTCGCTAAACGTCGCTAAATGTCGCCATTTAGCGACGTCTAGCGACGTTTTTTATGGAGTCGCTAATTTAGCGACGTTTTTACTTGGAGTCGCTAAAATACGTCGCTAATCCCGCTTTTTCTAGTAGTGGCAGCCGACTAGTCCAATTTTGGCTCGTCTAAAAGGTTGCTCTATGTTGTTGTCGTTCGAGAACCATATTGCATTTAAAATATGGAAAGAGCCGGTATGTACACTACGTTATGAAAAATAAAGTTATGATTTAGATTACTATATATTTCAAGAAGCTAATTTTCTTCGATTGTTAACTTTTCAGAGGACCTATCCTATGTTCACGACGGTCGTGAACCACGAGAAGAAGTGCAGTAGCTGGCAGTTTGATAGATTAGGAGAAGCCGTCAGGAACAAAATCATTCCTACCGGTTTGCACAATTTGGCCAAGTACGCGTACCATACGGTGGATACTGCCCTTATATCACCATTCATAGAGCGCTGGCATCCAGAGATCAATACTTTCCATCTTCCAGCGGGGAAGATGACGATTACTTTGGACGACGTCCATCACATATTGGGCCTCAATGTCCAAAGTCGGGTCATGATGAATGATATATTTGGTGAGAAAGACTTATCGTGGCACGAACACGTCATCGATACTGTATCGGATTCTATTGGAGTTGACGATAGTAGTTTTAGACCCCTTCATGATTTCAAGAAGTCATATGGTATTCCTTTGAAATATTTTTAGGAGACATTCAAAGACAAGGAGGCCGAAGGGGAAACTGTCGATAGGGCGGCCCGTGGATACATGCTTTTGGTCTTAGGAGCTGTCGGCATTCCGGACATGTCCGAAACTTCGATTAATGCCATATATCTACTGAATTTTCTCGACATCGATACCTTGGATAAAATTTCTTAGGGAAGCGGTATACTAGCTGTAACCACCCTTATTTTTCGAATTTAAAATTTATTAATATAGGTATTCTGAAATTTTTGTGATTAAGGGAAAAAAATTTATTTATTTTAGCTAATTATAATATATAATATTCATGAATTTATAATTATGTGTATTTAATTAATTATTAATATTGTGCAAAAAAAATATTTTTGGGTGTACAACTATTATTAGTCTATTGTATAATTTTTCTGGAATTTATTGAGGTCTAAAACTATTTTTAATGGCTATACACATATATAAAAACAAAGAAAAAGAATAAAAGGATTAAACCTAAACCCATTAACCCAAACCTTACCCAAACCCATTTAATAAAATCCTAAATTCTAAGCACTACCCCCTACCCCTACCCTACCCCCCCCCCCCCCGCGCGTACATGAAACCCCCCCAACCGATCCTCATATATATATATATATATATATATATATATATATATATATATATATATATATATATATATATATATATATATATATATATGCATAAAACCAAAACCCTAACCCTAATCCCACACCACCTCTACCATCACCACCCGCCGGCGACCGCCCGCAGCCCCGTCGCCCGCACTGCCACGTCGCCGGAGCAGCGCCGATCGCACTGTCGTCCCCCCCCCCCCCCCCCGCGCACACGCACAGCCGTGCGGCCCCTCCTTCGCGCGCAACCTCCGCCCTCCTCACTCGTTCGATTTGCGTCCCGTCTTTGCTGATATGTTCACAACCTAACCCTCTTGGATTCTCTTCAAGTGGAACAAATTTAGGCACCACGGTTTGATCGAAAAATCGACCGAAATTTAGCCGAAAAACTGATCGAAAACAGTTCAGAATTTCTGTCCAAGTACCCCTGTTCATGTCCAATTTTCTACCAACTCGTTAATTATTTTCAAAATATAATTGAAATGACTTCTTCACAATATAACCAAGATTTTTACTGTTCTTTTAGTTTTTATTAGTTTGCTTTAATGGTAAAATTATTCTTGTTCCAAAATGACCAAAAATTTGTTTCTAAAATAACCAAAATCTTGCGATATGGGATGCATCCCGCCAAACGAGACGACTTCGTCATGTGAGAGTTGTACCGAAAGGCGTGTATCATCAACGCGAACGTGTGAGCTTTCGCAAAACTTAATTTAGATGTGCGTTCACACCGAAAACAACGCGTATCCGCCGAAAAAGACCGTATCGGCCTGTTCTGAGACTCGCCATAACTTCGTGTGTTCTTGTCTTTTCGTAACAAAACTTATGCCATTGGATTCACAGCGTTATGATGGTCCTGTGACCCAAGTTTGGTTCGATTCTGAGAAAGTTGGCAAAACATCATTTTGTGGGCCCTACGGTTCTACATAAAGGACGATATTGTGATCGGCTCGTCAAAATTCAGTTATGGACGTACCGTTGGGTTTGTATCATCGTTTTGGATTTGTAGACACTAAGTTTGACAAATTTGGAGAACTTAATTTTCAGCATATTTTACGGTGCAAAGTGGGCCACATGTAGACCCCGCTTTGACCCAAAATTATCAATTTTGTCCCTGTGTCCAAATTGGACTTATGGGTAGTCAATCCTAGCTATTTCTTGTATTTTGAGAATATTGGTGATGTTTGTTTCAGCATCTGGAGGTGTACGTGCATATTCTACTTTTCCAAGAGTAGTTAACGGAGTTCAGAATCCAGGCAAGTGTACCTTGCCATGATGTATCACAGTTCCTTGCCTTTATCTTATCTAGTTATTATAGTTATTTGATATGTGTGATGTATGTGTTTACCCTAGGACCGTGAGACATTGCTTAGCGTCCAAACAAGATTCGGGTGTCGACGCCGTACGCGGAGTCGAGTAACGTCACCTAGAGAGTTGATTACACGATCATATTTTTACGTGCTTGCTTTACCAAGTACGTCATACCCTAGGACACTTGACACTATTTTATGTGACAGAATCTTTCTTGAGTTATTCATGGTGATTCTGTATAGGCTTACAAGATTCGTGATATGAGACTTGAATATTATAGGGATATTATTATGACTCGTTGCACTAGCTAGAGGTCATGATCTTGCGTGTTATGGATATGAGATATTGTGGACATGAGATGTGAATTATATTGGATGGGGAGAGACACACCATACTACAGGCTGATATTTGATATATATACTATACTACTGGAGGTGCTTTGGCACATATGCTGGAGTCGTGATACTTGCTTTGGCACATATACTGGAGTCATGATACTACTTGCTGCTAAGGGCTCCCCGACATAGAGCCTGTAGTGGTTTCAGCCTGAGTACGAGTGATGCTCTCACGTGCATATCACTTAGATGGTTACAGTAGTTTACCCGTGAGTATGTGGCATTATACTATTTTATTTTTGGCATGCTATTTCTTGTACCTTGTTACGTCCCTCTGAGGACATGGACCCCTGCCAGTTTTTGCAGCATAGAAGGTTATGGAGCCTTTGGAGTTGCTGATGGAGTTGCTTGTCTTGCAGGCATTGGTATCATGTACTTATATCATATCTATCGGAGTTATGGTTATTTATTCATATTATTTATTCATCTGCTGATGTAGCCTAGTTTTATAGACTCATATTTCTTTCTCGAGTCTATTCGAGTTTGTGTGTTACTAGACGGCCGACTTTAGCACATGTAGCTCATTCTTGTGTATTTTGTTCATTGTGGATTGAGGCATAGATATTTATTTTTACTTGATTATTTAGATAGTGACTATTATAATACAGCTTATACGTATTCGAGTCGGACCAGAGCCTGGTTGAATGCGTAGCTGGCATGTTACGTATTCCTAGTCCTACATATTTTGGGACTGGGGTGTGACATATTTTTGTGGTGGCCCATGCAGGTCCTGATTAAATCATTTCAATAATTTTCTTGTACCGAGCGAGCCTGTAATCAGGATTAGCAGTATTAGTATCTCAATCCACAACTGATTTGATAATTCCTTAGCATTTGATTATCGCCCTTGGACTTCATAATTATACTCGTTCATTCCCTCGACATCTTTATTATTGTTTATCATCTCTCCCTATTTCAGAGAGATGGACGTTCGTGCGTGGTATTTCCTCCAGAAGCAGATCCTTGTCAAGACGGAAGAAGACATGCTGGATATAAAGTTTTGAGAAGATGGTTATCCTTAGTAGGGTAGATAGATAGGTTATTCCTATATGCTAGAGCTAGTGTAGATTGTTCGCATAAGAATTAAATATAGTATTGAGTTTAAGGATTAGTTGTATTACCCCCTCGATTGCATCCCTATCCTTCCTCTCAAATTTTTATCTTATGTTGCATATATGGCCTCATGCTTTTGCAACAACGATATTTCTAATTATAACAATGAGTAGATCCTTCACCTTTTCCTAGTTGTGCCTTAATTACAAAATTAATCCCTTAGTTGGTACCAATTCTTGTGTTAATATCCATATCACCAAAGGTATCAGTTCTTTTCTACTATAATCCCCTTGATCTAGTCACCATGACTCTATTCTCCAAATACCTGCCTAATCGTGCCTTATTCAACCATGTAGACTTATCAGAAATTCTTCTTGTCGTGGCCAAAATTTTTGGTCTCTTCGTCATCAATGCCAATTAATGATCGAAGTCTCTATACCACCTTGCCTTAGTTAGATCCGACTCAGTCATTTCTTCTGCCTTATAGAATCTTGACCTATACAAGAGCAGCAATGGATGGGTAGTAATTTCTCTTATAAAGTTGTTGATTACTAGCACCCTGATAGTTTCTAGGTTCCTTTAGAAAATCCTTGATTACGACTAGTAAATCCTAAAATTCTTGTAACCTTATTTAGAAAATAGATAGAAAATAGGCCCTTCCAGAAATCTTGTTAGCAGGACGATGACCTTAGTTTTGGATACCAAGTTAATTTTTATAAGTTGGATAGATCATAGCCCCTGGTTTTAGTGTAGGGTTATTTCTAGAAATTCAGGGTAAATTTGAATTTATTTTGGTGTTAATTAGGTTAATCTCAAACGGATTAAATTACCTATTTAATTTTTGTATCCTTGATAACCTTTGTTGTGGCTCGGATATTTTGAGCACAATAGTATCCTTTCCTTTCCAACAATTTTCCCCTTATGACCTAGACTAGTCACTCTATACCTATAACATGACTATCACTCACAAATTGGCCTTTCCATGTTTTGTTTTAGTCGCACAACCTTCGTGACGCAATTGTACACACATGACATATATATATCCTTTTCTGTTGTGGTCAATTTTAATACTCAACACCGACTCAATTCTTTCGGCAATCTTGACATTCATGAGCCTAATTGGAACCTACTCACTGATGACACAATTGTTACTTCCAAATATACACACACATGCTCCATATAGACCCCACAACATTCGTGGAATATCTCCTTCTAAACCCTATATCCAACTTCATGGCAATTGAATTAAATTATACATAGGCAACCCAAATATCCCAACCATTGATATACCCGTATCCTATTCATGCCAACTTACGTCTATGACACTTGTGTTGTATTAAATTGAACCCCTTGTACTCTTTACACAATACAAAATACCTTGATGAGTTATATCACCTTTTGACGCTTATTGCTGAACCATTCATCGGCATCCATGATATGCAATGAACAACTTTTCGGTACCATCTCACCCTAGTTGTATTTGGCTATGGTAATTTCTATTGTCTTATAGACTCATGACCTAATTAGAAGCAAGGATAACTGGTAAAACTTCTTTTATAGAGTTATTGACTCATTGACGCCATGGTAGTACATAGATTTCCTTTGATAGGATGTGACAATGGTCTCAAAATTCTTACCATCTCGAATCCCTCCTTGAAGTTAGACTTTCTAAAAATCCTTAGAAATATGATCATGACTATAGTTCCTACGGCCAACTTCATTCTTATAAGTTGGGTAGAGCCTTGATTAAGCGTACACTTATTCTTAGAATGCAACGTCAAACTATGACTCTATTTGGTAACTGCGTCCCCATCTTTAGTGCAACCTTCTTAACTAAAATCTTTTCTACTATGTTTATTTTTAATTTCGAGGACAAAATTTTTATATGTTTGGTAGATTGTAACTACCCTGACTTTTAGAATTTAAAATTTATTAATATAGGTATTCTAAAAAATTTATGATTAAGGAAATTTTTTATTTATTTTAGCTAATTATAATATCTAATATTCATAAATTTATAACTATGTGTATTTAATTAATTATTAATATTGTGTAAAAAAACTTTTTTGGGTATACAACTATTATTAGTGTATTGTATAATTTTTCGGGAATTTAGTGAGGTCTAAAACTATTTTTAATGGCCATACACATATATATAAATAAAAAAGAATAAAAGAATTAAACCTAAACCCATTAACCCAAACCCTACCCAAACCCATTTAATAAAATCCTAAACTCTAAGCACTCCCACCCCCCCCCCCCCCCGCGCGTACAGGAAACCCTCCCAACCCATCCTTATATATATAAGCAAAACCCTAACCCTAATCCCACACCACCTCTACCATCACCACCCACCGGCGACCGCCCGCAGCCCCACCGTCGCACCGCCGGAGCAGCGATGACCGCACCGCTGTCCCCCCTTGTAATACCCCGTTCCGCTCAAGCGGACTGTCGATTCAAACGACAAAAGTGCAACTGTCCCGACCTGCTTTGCTCAGGTGAGAATACTCGTTTCAGGCAAAGGATATCCAGACTTGTCCCTTTAGGAGTTCGGCTTAGGCTTTCAGAGGCTCGCTCGGAGTATCGCTCAACCGAGGCGAATTATCGCTAAGGTGGGTGGCTACGGTAAACTTGTCTTTTCTTAGCCAGTACACTTAAAATGTGGAACGATACATGCTAGTCGCTAGGTGAATCACCCCCTACATGCTAATAAGAATCCAACGCACCTAGCTAAGGGAATAATCCCCAATTTGTATTGCTTGTGTTAGAACATGGAAATAAAACATTGCTTATATACAGACTCTTGCATGCTATCTTTGCCTTGTGCAACTGGACCTTGCTATGCCTCGATATAATGATATGTATATGCTCTTCTTAGTGCACCATTCACTTATTTACATTGCATAGGCCCTAGATCACATCGCTCAAAAAATCCCCTTACGGTTTCACTACTCGGCTTACCTTCGGTCCTGAGCCAACGTGAATGCTTAAGTTATCGTCTGAATGCATGTTTGCCTGCTGATATATTTTCTCGTTTCAATGCTTATCGCTTAAACTATGCCAAGACCGTCTAACATTGTGCTTGTCATGCATTCATCTAGTTCTCCTCGAAAGACTATCTAATAGTTATTTCGTGCAAGTATGAACCTGAAAGTATCCGGGACCGTTAGGTCGCTAAGGCATTTCCTGTAACAGGGGAATGCAGAAAGGCAAGTTGTTCACTGAACGAGAATCATGTCAAGCAAATCAAGGAAATTACAGCTCACAGAACAATACTCGTTCAGAGCAAGAATCAGGATTCAGACATTTCATGTACTCTTGTGCTCGTGTTCTCGTGTATCTCGTAAAATTGGAAGACCAATAATTGTATGTCGCAAACAACTCAGAAACGAGGTACAGTTCCACGGACGGTCACCGGGGCATTGGGGCCGATCCGATCCGGATGGAACTTCTAGTTTAGTCTCTTGTTCTGGATGGGATGACTGGCAGTGCACCCTGTTCCTTTCGTTGCTTTCCTTTCTCATCATGACTATGTTCCTTTATGGCTATGTCAGCGACTCATGTTCATATAGATAAGTCATCCTCGCTTAGCGGTAACCCGCGTGCGATTCATTGCATCGCATCAAGATTAATCTGAAACACCTGAACGATCATGGTACAACAACACTTGTGCATAAAGAGCACTTGATCATCATATGCAAAACATCTGTTAATCAGAGTAACTCGTGCATCCGAAACATAGTCTCATCCATAATACAGTGTTTGCATATGTTATTGCCTTAAATGTTTATACATGCTCGTTCTTGAAAGTTAACTTGGTTTGCCTTGGACAGGGAAGGACAAATGGTAAGTTGGTAAGTTGGTAAGTCTCGCCGTGTTTCCTCTTATATCTCACGGCACACTGCCACACGAGTTAGGCTTTTCATATATGACATGAAACTGATCCTAAGGCAACTAGAAAGACAACATAATAGTTGGTGCACGGAACCTATATTACGTGTTTGGATTTGTCGAGTAGGCGTGTAGCCTCCCCAACAGTGCATTCGTGTACTGATAATCCACCAGGTTGTTTGCAGGGTGCGGAAGAAACTCATTCAGTGCGGATGCCTCCTTCGTGCGTGCTAAAGCGTAGATTTCACTCTGGAGCCTTGGAGCGTTGCGTCCGGAATTGAAGCACATAAACAAGACATAATGTTGGAACATCGCCTGAATATTGCCTTAACATCACCTGTACAATCATTCCACAAAATATAGCCACTTGGCATGCTTTTATTATTTCAGAGAGAGAGACTTGAGCGACTTATAATCTCGACTATATGCAGCCTGTAACACTTGTTTATATCAATAAAGAGTTTATTTTACTTCAACTAGTGTTATTCAATGCTTCTGCTATTGTCGACTCAGTAAACTTGTTACCAAATTGCCTATGCATTTATGATTCTGCTGCACTCGGACAATCTGTACGACTTTGTGTCTTAGAACTCTTACCGCCAGCCAATGAACCACGGCCTTGCACGGGCGTGGCTCACACTCGTGCGACATCACGCCGGGATGGGTAAAAGCGATCGTTCCGCGGGAGCACTGGCGCGATGATTCTCGCCTAGCGGGGACGGCCGATTTAGCCTACGGAAGATCCGGGGCATGACAGATTGGTATCAGAGCCTGGCTTATACGCCTTTGGACTTTGCTTCAATTTTTTTAGTTTTGAAAGCTCATTCGTGGGTTATGTACACACTCTCTCTCAATGTCCCAAACAAAATGTTCCAATAATAAGTCTAAATACTTTCGAAAATGTGTATTTGATGATATAATTGCTTGTACAAATTGTGATATGATTTGGCCTTTGTGCCAACATGTGCCACAGTTCCTTCGGGAATAGACTCGTGCTAGAAACATGACTAATTTGTAAACTGAAATGCCTATACATGTTTGTCCAACTGGTTAGTGCAAATCGAATATTGTCCCGAATGATTAGCTTTGCATACAGCCTTTTCGGCTAAGTTATGTTAAATATTGTGCGCTAAGACCTTTTGGTGCAAGCTAGTGCAAACAAGAATGGATATCGCTCAGGAATAAGACAAGTCAGACTTAGAATGCCAACCGATAGAAATATTCTCGAAATTATCGCTTTGGCGAATATAGACAATCGTGCTTGGACTTTGGGAAATAGCCCAAACAATATTTTGTATCGGAAGATACAAATCAAAAATGGATTTAATGGGATGACTCAATTCCGAGTGGTGTATGGATCATGTAGAAATATCCAAATAGATCCATAAGTCTCATACGATAATCGAACTAAACGATTTCATAATGTCTTGAATAAATGATAAGGCTTATATCGAATTGGGATTCACGAAAATAGAAACTGATATCTCGTTAAGAAAACTTGTTAGAAACTTAGAGGATCGTACGAGTGATTTTAGATTGAAATAAATGGATTAAACTTGAATACAATATCGCTCGAATAAGTTATCCTGAAATAAATACTGTGTTTCGATGGAAAGAGATGAACGATAATGGATTTGGCTTGAAGTTTGGAGGAACGATCTTGAAATCAAGTTCAAAACGATAAATCTCAAAAAAGATCCCAAACGAGAACGGTTATCCTGCGGAAGCTCCTGTGTGGTGATTCACGTACGACAGGGATGATCGAACTCAAGGGAACATGTCCGATGATTACTCCAAATAAACTCGGTGAATAGAACGTATCGAAATGGTTGAACTTGGGCTTGAATAATTGAACTAGTTGTTGAGGGCTGCTATAAGTAAGACTATAAATTACCGAGCGATAAAATTAAAGTTGGATGATTTTGCTAGACGAATCATAATCACTGCATGAACGGACATGACTTGGTGGATTTCATATATATAACTGAATGATTATCTTGACTTGTGGTTCGACGTAATAAGACAAATTGGAAATATAAGTGATCAGAAATGTTTTGATGAATAAGTTATCCTAGAACCTGAAATAAATCACGCTTGATAATTTTGTGAATGGATACATGAATCAAGTTGAACGAATTAGAGTTAAACTAAAGGTTTAGGATCGAATCTTGGCTTGGTGGTTTAAACTTGAAATGGACAGGGATTCTATCAAAGCGTGTTTGAAGGGATAGACTACGCAAATCACTAGACTTGTCATGCATCTTTGAAAATAGTATATTTTACTGAACAGACTCGTTTTCCGTGCAAACAAATGTGTTATGGAGAGTAGGAAAATCTGTGCTCGATGTTTAGAAATCTGAGTGAAAATGAGCTTGGGTAGAACACCCTGTGCAAATAAATAATGGTTTGACCCTAGGAATTGAGGCGAGCATCGTGCGACAAAATTGTACGATGAATCGCAATATGCTTGAACTTGTACCTATGACCTTATAAGCTGACCTAGCAATTTGGAAGACGACCCTGTGCTGAGTGAATGGACCTATGTTACCGACTTTACCATATTATTTAAACAAAGCTTCATAACTAAGGCAACAAGAGTTTGGGTTAGACTTGGGAAAGATAACATGTGATGTAGTTTGATCCGAGCGGATGGACGATAGTCGATAAACCGAATAGATCATGATTAACGATTGTGCAAATACTTGGTTGGAATGGAAATGATATGGAATTGGATTGACCCTATCAAAAGTATCATTGTGATTAATGAAGACGAGAACCCTTGAGATTTTCACAAGTAGCTTGTCCGATTTTACTATCTCTAAGTTTGGTTGAATGCATGCGTTTGAGGGACGCCTTGAATGTGTGCACGATCCAAGACTTAAGAAATATGAAACTCGAGTGCTAAGACTTTGCTATCGCTAAGTTGGTTCAAATGCATGTGTTTGAAGGACGCTTTAAATCCGTGCACGATCCAGACTCGCTATATACCGATCTCAAACGCTAGTGCAAGTGAATATACATCTGAACAAGTACAATGACTTGTATAAGTTGGCCTCAGCCCTAGATCGTTAATCCAGATCGATGAAACGTACTCCACGTTAAGTAACATGTCTTGCGCTAAGGCACAAATGTGACTGACTAAGCATACACGCGACACGATGTAAGGAAAGTGTAGGAGAGTGTGTTCAATTGGATTTAGTGGTACCAATTGCTACGCTTGGGATAGATTCCATAATGTGTTAGTACGGCTTGTCCTTAGTAAGTCTCGAGGATGAGACTTTTTCTGAGTGGTGTATGATGTAATATCCCATTCCGCTCAAGCGGACTGCTGATTCAAATGGCAAAAGTGTAACTGTCCTTGTAGAAGCATAAAAAAAAGCTGGGAATTATCCGCGTATTTTACAGTCAAAACCCCCAACATACATAAAGTATGCGTAAAATAAAGCTTCAATGCTGTGTGGCATAAAATATGACTTCAGAGCTGTCTGCGTTAAACAACTTCAAGGTTGTTTGGCGTAAAATATGGCTTCAAAGCTGTCCTCGTAAAACAAAGTTTCAGAGCTGTCCGCGTAAAGCAGAGCTTCAAGGTTGTTTGGCGTAAAAGGTTGTTATACCTTCCTGCGTAAAGTTTAAAATACGTTGTTTTTAATGCAGCATAAAGTTGTACGAGGAACTCTTCGTATTTCTCGGATGAATTTGTCAGTTAAATCAGTGAACCTGACATCTGACAAAAGTACTGCACGATGATCGAGAGGACGACTGTGATGATAATTTTGTACAGAGACCCAGGTTATCATTTAGTGACATATTTTTGACACAAGTCATTTTTACGCATTCAAAGGAAGAAAATTGGAGTCTTCAGAATACGCTGCATATTCTACATTGACAGAAATGAGTTTTTACGCTCAAGATAAGACAAAATCAGACGCCACGTCAAAAGTTGTTTCTTGTACAGAGCTCAAGGCATATCTCTGCATTTAATGCATGAGCTGGAGGAATATCTCTGCATTTAATGTACGAGATTTTATTCTATTTTTAAATTTTGTCATGACTGGGAAAGCTAAAACTGTGACTAGTACGTTCACATCACCATCCTTGTATTTTATGCCAACCAGGCTATTTTCAACCATAGGAGTACGCCAGATGCTATCTCCTCGAAATATGCCAACTCGACTATATTTGTAAAGGTACGTGATAAGGCTATTTAGCCCAGAATACGCTCAAGACCTCAGTCGTGAAGGATAATTGGCTATTTTATGTTGATTATTTATTATTCATGAATCATCAAGTTTTACGCAGGGGCAGTTACCTACGTGGCTTGCATGCCATGATCTTCGAGAAGCAGTTATACGTGTTACCTAATAAAGGGATACGTGTCATACGCAGATTCAGAAGACTATTAGAACGTGGGTAGCAGTTGTCAAAACCGCAGCGTAAAGGAGGCAATCTTCTTCACAGTTTGGCCTTTTACGCCAAAAAAACAGTTATTTGGCTTTTATGCCAACAAGATAGTTACTTGGCTTTTATGCCAACCATCTTTACGCAGGGGCAGTTACCTACATGGCTTGCATGCCATGATCTTCGAGAAGCGGTTATACGCGTTACCTTATAAAGGGACACGTGTCATATGCAGATTCAGAAGATTATTGGAACGTGGGTAGCAGTTGTCATAACCGCAGCGTAAAAGATACAATCTTCTTCACAGTTTGGCCTTTTACGCCAACAAGACAGTTATTTGGCTTTTACGCCAACCAGGCAGATATTTGATTGATCTCTATAAATAGAGACCCCTGGTCACAGGGGAGGGGGGAGTTGAATCATATTCTATCATGTTCATATTACCTCTGAATAGATATGTTTAACTAATTGAGAAAAGAATTAGTTTTTTGGCTGACAACTTTGGCAACATGAATTCTATC